>JACCIB010000023.1:635625-1271250 GCA_018906965.1 Philotrypesis tridentata | reverse complement strand
GCTGACCTCGAACCACGTTGCAGAACCATCGCATTCTAGATTCCAGAATCACCTCCAACCAAACCGTTGCAGCTCTGGTGGAAAAGTTGACTTCGCACTGGGTGAGCCCATAGTTTGGTTATTGAATAAGTAAAAAAAACAATAGCTTATATTATTTATTTAAAAATTTAAGAACACAACCACAACGAATATTATTATTTTTTTCAATAGCTAGTTTTATAAAGCGTAGTGTATATATTTTGCCTCGAGCAACATAGAAAATTATGGTAAAATATTTCCTTACTTACACCGTAATATCGCGAAAACTTTTTATTTATGCCCAAAGTAAATTTTCTGCTCTCTCAAAAGTAATAACTGCCGACTGAGAGAGAAATGTAAATTAACAAATGAAATATACAAGCTTCAAAAAATCTTCAAAGGACGTTCATTCATTCGCAAAATGAAAAACCCCCGTCACGTACGAAGCGAATGTGCGTTACGAAAATTTAATCGACAAATTCAAAGTACATTCGAACCGCGTAAGCTTCAACTGGCTTATGCGCAGCATTTCAATTTCTGCAAGAGCGAAAGCTCCGAGATTCCAGAAAAAAAAAATTTACAAAGCGCTAAGTCAGCCACTCAACGCTAAACTATTGTAAACAGCTGTAGTTCGCTGCAGCGCGCAGAGCTTCGACTCCCGCGAAGTAGCCGATACTTCCCGGACTTATTCGGATCTCGTGTGCACGTGTGCCCCGCGCGCGAACGACGAAAGTATACGTATACGTATAACAATATCGCAAAACCGATTTCTCCCCGTAATTTCGCCGTGTCCTCGTCGGGGCGCGCGAGGAGTCGCACGAAGCCGAATAAACAGGGCGAAAATCAAGAGCCGCGCACTTGGCTTCCCCCTCGTTATTGCCTCCGCAACGACGAGACATTGCGCGGCCTCGTTACGGCTTTTAACGAGGGCGTCAAGAATAATTATCAATAAAACGCGGCCGCTGCGGGCGGCAAGTTTCGCCCCGAAAGAGAGACAGAGAGAGAGAGATGGATGGAGGGTAAGAGAGGGAACTTCAGCTCCTCTCGACGCTGTAACAATAAATTAGGGATTAGCCTTATTTCTCATGTAAATTCCCATCGCTCGAGGGGGCTGAGGAACGCGCGGAGTCGCATCACAGCGGCCGAGGAACACACGCCGGAGCTCCGGCGCTCCAGCTCGCGCTTGTTATTATAAAGTTGGAGGAAGCGTGTGACGACTTGACGCCGCGCGCGCAATGCATGGAAGGCGGCTTAATCGAGATGAGGCGCGTATATATATATAGATGTGCATAATATGCGGCCGTGTGCGTGTGTATATTCATAACAGGCGCGGGCGCTTTGAACGAGGAAATCTCTGCGGCGCGGGCGCTATTAATTTTCATACATGGCTATGATATGCAGCTTGACCGATTTCTTCGTTACGTTTAGCGTCGGATGCGTCTGATTATACGTATTAAAAGCTTCCAAGTCATTCGAAGATTAAGCCGTGAGCTCGATGTTTCTGGGTAAATTTAAATTAATTTTGTGAAATCTCGATCGTCACCGATTAAACGGGGAGCGTATAGTGAATGAGCTTTGCAATTTTGATAAAAGCGTCGAAAATAATAAACGCGCGGGTCAAAGGTTAAGAGCGCTTGACGAAAGGGAATATCGCTCGATTGCTGTGTTAGAGAAGCCCGTTTTGGAATAAATGATTTATGAAAGATTGAAACGAAATTAACAGATATTGGCTGAAAATGGAAAAATAAGTATACACGACGTATTTCAGGTACGTAATTAGCCTTCGAAGGTCAAAGATTGATTGTAGCATAGAGTACGGCACGCGTAATTAAAGTTTTATTTCAAAATTAAATACCAATTTAGGGGAGGGGGTTGAGATCTCAAAATCTCTGTGCGAAATGCGGCACGAAATTTCTTCTTTAAACGAAAGTTTCCCATGCACACCCCTAAGTTGGCGAGCTCGCGCAAAGTGCATATATATATATATATATATATGGATACGCACGATGGGCGAGTATATAGCGAGTGAGAGGGAGAGAGGGGGGATGAAAGTCCACGGACGAGTGGCTTTTCCCCGCATGCGGCGTAGCATTTGCATTTACGTAGCTATTTGCATCTTGGCTGAATAGCTATATATACGGGGATGGGATAGGGGAAGGGGGGGGGGGTTGGTGGGAGGGGCACGCAGTTCTGCTTATGGAAATCCAAGTGTATGACGTACGAGTCGCCAATGCTCTCGTCCCAAAGTGGTAATAGCTTTCTCTCTCGCGTGGATATCCCCCACCCTTTATCTCGGTTATAGCCCCCCTCCCTAATTCCGAAACTCAAGGACAACCTCCCCCCCGGTACTCCACTCGTGGACTGGAGTTGCATTTGAGAGGGTGGGAGAGCCAATAAATAATTCGAGGCGTGGAATCTCGATTCTTACGAGCAGGTGCCGTGGAGATATTTCAGCGATGCTGGATTTTCGATAGGACCGCTCAGTGGCGCTACTGCGTGCGCGCCCGAGGTCAGGAATGAATCGTCGGATAAGGCTATTTTATTTGTCCAGTCGACAATTGTAATAACTTGTGCTATCTGGTTTTGCGGTCTATGAGCTCTGCTTTCTCTCTCTCTCTCTCTCTCTCTCTCTCGGGCGAGTGGATTGTCTACCGTCGCTTCCCCCCCCCCCCTCCTCTCCCGACGACTTATACAGTTCCGTGCGAAGCCGGCGTATATATATAGATAAACGATAGCCGACGCTTTTTCGACGCGCTATCGATGCGCCGCACCGGTGTATCCGTTTTTCATTGAGGGGTGAGCTGCCGAGCCGATGGGCTTTATCCGATATCGAGGATTTTTCGGGCTGCTCGTGACGATGTTTTGCTCTTCCTCTATCAGGGAAAGCTTAGCCATAGTGATTTCTTTGAGTCGGCAAAAGTTTTTAAGACGGTTGCAGCTTTGCGATGTGTTTTTATGGCATCGCATTGATATTTGCACGTAGGTACAGTTCGACTCCCAGTCGTATTGTGTTTGATCAAGTTCGTGATTTCTATTCTTTTTTTATTTCATCATTATCAGTCCACTTTGACACAGTTACATCAAAATCCCTGTATTCAGATGAAAGTGAATGTTTTCAAAATATTTTCAGAGATTAATCAGCTTACGGCACATGTGTTTGCGCTGAATAGTATAACCAGTAAATAAATCCAGTGATGAGCGACACCAATATCTATGGGTGAAAGGTCCTTCTACAATTTGCTAATACTATAGTTTAGCAATCTTTGTTTTTCACGTTTCATCAATTTTTCAGAATGTAACGTTGGTGAATGTATCCATCAGCTGAAGGCAGAAAAATTATTCCAATATCTCAATTATCCGTAGAGTAGTGGTTATAAAAATAAAAAAAAATTATCGATCCTATTTAATCCCCTCTCCAGCGAAACAAATGAAAATCCGTTCGTCGTGGAACATCGCACTTTATTTGTCAAAAAAAAGCGCGAAAATTGCAAATCCTCGAATGCAGCAAGTTCCGTAAGTTAATCAGAACAAGGCCTCTTACGCGCAGAGATTACGGGAATCCACGCTTTACAAATTAACGCGATAAAAGACATTGAATTCCAAAGACTCGGCATCAATCTTCGCCCTATCTTAAGCAAATCCGACCATACTCGTCCCCGCGACTCTCGTTCGCGACACCGCGACGTTGAAAGCTTAACACAACGACGCAGATTTCACTTCCAGCATCCTCCGCATAATAATTGCGCCTCCACAATCGATCATTCGCTCACCTATTCGAAATCCATCCATACCCGCAGTTCCCCACACGTCGTCCTGAAAAAGGACCTGCTGTGCGTCTGCGTGTACATCGCTCCTGTCGAGAGGGGGGTGAGAGTGAGAGAGGCGGAGATAAGCCGAGAACTAAAAAAATCTAGAACAACCTTGAGACGTGACTCGATGAAGTGGTCGTGGGATGCGTGATAATTCGGGGGAAAGAGAGAGCGCACACACACACACACACGCAGAGGACCACCCCTCGGCGCATAGCGCGCACGTCCTTCCCTTTTCCCTCGTCGTCATAACTCTCCGCGCGTCTCGCGACACGTATACGGGCCGAGGCGCCCGCGCTCTTTTATAATCTTGACAACAAGTGCTCGAGCCAGCCATCTCTTTAATATTTACATTGCAATTCCCCCTTGTCAAGAGATATATCCTTCGTGACCGGAGCGTCTGCGCCGCCACTCCGGAGTTACACATCGGGAAGTGTATTTATGCTCCCTTCGCGTATGTATATATGTATGCAGACACACACACACACGCGCGCGCGCGGCTTCTTCTGCGATCGCATCTGCGGTTGTAAATTTTGCGTAAATAGAGAGGATCCGCTTGAGAGAAGGGGGAAAGAGACTTGAGAAACGTAATTGCTCGCGCGTCGCGAGACGACGTTGCGCGTGTGCGTGCGTTGGGCTATTTTGCGGGGATTGGCGAGTTCGGATCGATTTTTACACCACGCAGATTCGTTTGCTCTTCAGAATAATTTCGCGAGCTCCCGCGGTTATCGGCTGTACATTTTGCGTTATCCGTTTTTTTTTTGTTTTTGAAGGAAAAAAGTTGGTTCAACGGCGCGAATAAAAATTCATGTCTTTATGCGGGTAATTTTGAGAGCGAGAATTTCGAGGAGCAATTTCGTTTCATTGCCATTGAAGGTACGGACGTAAAAATAAACATGTGAAATGAAGTGCGGTCGCGTCGCGCTTATTTTCCCGAGCTCCGAACGCGGCGGTGGCAAGAAAATCGCGCGTAGCGGATTACAATGGCAGTCTTACGTAATAATTTAGACGAATCAACATCTACGGTAGAATCCTGGTTTTATTCCTGACAAATTTAAATTGCAGACCTTTACGGTCGCAATATATAGAAAAAGAAAATTAATCCAATAACTGGCAATTAATGAGTTCGAAAGTGTCTGATACAGATGCACTAAATGGCCAATACTTACTTTCACTTTAACAAGGGTACCTCTGACTCCAAATAGACGGCTTTTATAGCCGCATCGTTATAACATTTATTCAAAGGAGCATAAATTATTCTCTTACGCCGCGACAGAGCGATTGTTTTACTTTTCGCCCCAAATAAATCTTTTGCTTTAATGCAAGTTAATTTTTGCTCATTCGAGTTTATTCTCACACACACACACACACACATATATATACATATATATATATATATATATATATATATATACGTCTACCCGTTGCCCACATTTGAGAGTAAAATTGTTTAAACAGACGAGTGCAATCGCTGATGCTGAGCCCCAGTCTTTTCACAGCCAGAGCCATACATAGCGAAACGAGTGCGCTTAATGCACACACGTGCGCCAGCCTGTGAAACGCATCCCGACGCTCTCGCACAATTATGCAAAGCTAAGTAACTTTACTCCTTCGCCGTACTAGCGCTGCAGCCGACGACACATACAGCGCCTCGTAATGAATTTTATTTTTCAAGCTTTTATCGCTCTGGAGAAAGTTAATTTCTCGGATTTTTTATTCCGACCCCCCCCCCCCCGTCTGCAGCCTGACGTCCCTCTAAACTACATCTCTCTGTCTCTCTCTCTCTCTCTTTCTTTGTTGAGTGCACATAAATTCCGCATTTATATTATTCCCCATCACGCAGTCCCTACACAATGAGATATATACGAATACGCGTATACGTATAATACGCTCCTCGCATCGACTCGACGATCCAGACGCGCGCAATAAAAGTTATTTATTCGACTGCAGTGGAGTCGCGAGGCGGACTGTATATATACCCCCCGCCCCCTGTACTCCCAGTGTAGTCGAGCTTGCCAAAAAGCGTCGGAGCTCGTAATACCGCGTTGATACTTATAAGAGCGTCGTAGCGATCGTTTTCAGCTCGAGGCTTGGAAAAGTGCTTCGGAGCTTAGTCATGCATCCGTCGCGAGCTTTTTACCGAATACAGCCTATGCGTACCCCCCCGGTTGCTCTTCGTGCTCGAGTCACTCGCTCCCGGCGGCCGGCTACGGCCGCATGAAATATGCATTAGTTGCTCTGGTAAATTGGAATGAAACATTTCTGAGGCACGATTTCGAATGCCCGCATCAATATTCACGCGCTTTCTTTTCTGCGGCCGCGTGCTCGCACAGACGGCGATCGTTGGTAAACTCATTTTGGGCGTTAAAAATTGACGCGGAGTGCGTTGTTAATTGGAGGTGTAATGAAAGGTAACGAAATATTTATTTGTTTTTCTTTTTCTTTTCTTTTTTTTTTAGACGCGCGCGGTAAAATAGTCGACGGGGCGTGCAGCAGTTCACCGGCGAGTGACGAAATAATTTTGTAATTGTTGCGTACTGCGTGCGAAACTCTGTGATCGTTACTGACAATTAGAAATTCTATTGTGGTTCACGAGGCATGTGAAGTTAAATTTAAACTAGTAATAAGCTTATTTAAATTAAGTAAATTAAATGATTGACTTTGACGATAGGTCGATCTGCATAGAGCCAATTAAGGATAATAATAAGCAGTAATTTTCAAGCGATAGTTTATAAAATTTATCATGCATTCTGTCATCATTACGATGGTGCTACTTTCACATGTATAAATGATGACATCTAATTCTACGCAATCAAGTCTTTCGAAAATCTAAGTTCATTGTTGTAGCAATTTATTTATTTGTTTGATAAGTCAATACACAAAAATTCACGATTAGGCTCACGCTTAAAGCAATCAAAATGAATAGGAGATACTGATTGATTACAATGATTTTGTTAGCAGTACTGCCAACATTTACGGTGTCGTGGTGATAATACGAACGTACATTTAGAGCTTGTGTATTTCATTTTCCTAATTAACGTATTAATGACCACACCGGCTCATGAGCAATATGATTCGCCTATTAATCAGTTCAATTAAAATATAAATTAGAAACAGAAGTGATTAATTGGAATTCGCCCTTTTTACAGAGCAGTAAACTCTTTTTCATATACATATTCTGCTAGAAAATAAACCAATTTTAATGGCCTAATTATTGGGCCAATATTTTTGGCCAATACATACTGATGAAATTGGGTAACCATACAGCTTATCTCTTGGGCAATAAATTCAAACTAATCACAAAACGTGCTTAATTACTAATTATATTGCATTAGCTGCCGATGAGATTACAATTTTACTCAATTTAGTTTAGGGGGAGGAAATGACCGTTTGTTCCACAGAGGCGCAGCAGAAAATTTTGAAATTTCGAACACACTTAATATTTTCAATTGAATTTCCATGTACAATAAGTAACAAGTGGAAATGGACAATCATCAGCTAAAATTTCCAACGAATCATACGTTAACTCAGATTAAGCCACTGAAAACTTACGACGCTTCAATTGACCAGAGCACTCTTTCCAAATTCCTTAAAGTAACACATTCGCAACGTGTATCACTCCGGCCAATAATTCGCGACCGCTCGGCGGAAATTTCCAGCGGAGCGAATACCCGCGTAATTCTCAAAATCCCCCCCCCCCCCCCGCATCGAGACAAGAATCCCACCAATACTGCATTACGCGCTCTTACGCACGGGGACTCCATCCGTTTCTCCTTCGTGCCAACGCGGGCTCGTTCCATTTCATAAGAGCGATCGTAAAACACGGCGCGCGCGCGTGTGTCCGCGCTCGCAGCGTGTTCCCGCTCTCTTTGCGAGCTTTTTGCCCTTCGGCGCTCTCGCTCGCTCTATCCTCTTGCGGAAGAGTTGCGCACGCGTGCGAAGGGTTGGGGAGGGGGGGGGGGGGAGGGAAAAAGAGGCGAGAGATAATGGCACGCAGCCAAAACAATCGCCAGCCGCTAAATTTCCAGTCAACAAACATTGGCGCGCGGCCAAGGCGTCAAGCAGCCCCGACGACGCGATTCTCATTCTCCCTTAACTCGCCCCCTCGCCGCATTACGTATGTGTGTGTGTATATATATATATTCGTTCGAAGCTTTTTTTTTCCTCCCCGCACGCGGATTTGCGCCGCCGTCGCCCAATATCGTTCCGGGCGATGCGTATTCCTTTCGTCGGCCGGTGCGCCGCTTTACACGTGCGTCGAGGCTGAGATAAGGGCTTTTTTTTCACCAATCGTGTGCACCTATATTTGTCTCCTGGGATAAGTCGGCTTGAGAAATGTACGTACACGGGGCAAGAGAGAGTGAGAGAGTGGACTCCCTCGGAAGCAAGAATCCGGAAAATTTATCGCCGAAGTGTGTAATACACCAAACCCTGGGACTCCGCAGCGACCGGTAGCCATTGAATTTTTCAGGACAAATCGCCAGATTTGCAAGCTTTAACTGTGCTTTACTGTGGTTTATACATTTTTCTTAGGGTTCTGGGGTGGCACGGTTTGGGCTGAGAAAATCAAGTGTTCTGTTTGTTTTAAAAAATTAAAGACTTCGTTGAACTATAGATATTCAGTTTCTTCGCAATAACAAATGGTGTTTTTTCATAAAAATGAAGTTAATACCAGTCAGTTGCTTATCTAGAATCCTATGTAATACTATTGAGCTTGAGTGTGAACAAATCTCTTCTTTACCAGCCTAGGTTTGCACAAAACAGCATTAATTTTTAGGCACGACCGCAAGGCGGGAATGCCTTATAGTTTTATCATCGCAAAAATTGTAACCAGCGATATCTCAGCCAATTTTCGACCAATCAGGCTGAAAATTTAGGAGAATACAACTCTTATATGTACAAAAAAACGTTTTTTTTACTTTCGCGATTACCGGCCAATTGTTCAAATGAGAGCTCTTTATGCTTATTTTTACATGTATTTTTAATTAATTATGTTGTAATAAGTTTATCTCAGTCAGATAAGTTCCAATCGATCCAATTTTTTTTTCACAAACTCTCCTTATGTTAATATCGTGACAGTGTAAAATTGGGCTTGATTCCGTATATACAAAAAATATGCGGGCATTTTTTGGATTTTCGAAAAACGGTTTTTTGGTTATAACTCAAATTCTAAACATTTTACACAAAAAAGTTAAATGGAAATGTTGTACGTCTCAAAAAGATACAACTTTTTCCTATTAACATAAACCCTCGAAAATGATTAGAATTCAAGTTCACAAGCTAAAATCGAATTTTCACATTAAAATAATTCGTTTAACATCATAAAACTTTTTAGGCTTACGTTGCACATAAAAACGTTCAATATAAAAGTTGTAGACATTTTAAAAATACAATTTTTGACCATAATAATTATACATTTAGAATGATTCAATATGTTGTAAAACCCGAAAACTAATTTTTTTGAAGGAAAATTTTAGTTGGTCTCGATTATCTCTGCGAAATTAACTCCAATCGAACCAAATTTTTTTTCACAAACTCTCCCTATGGTAATATCGTGACAGTATAAAATTGGGCTTGATTTCGTATATACAAACAAGCTAAAATTGAATTTTAATATTAAAATAATTCGTTTTTAGGCACGACCGCAAGGCGGGAATGCCTTATAGTTTCACCATCGTAAAAATTGTAATCAGCGATATCTCAGCCAATTGTCGACCAATCGGGCTGAAAATTTAGGAGCATACAACTCTTATATGTACAAAAAAACGTTTTTTTTCTTTTCTCGATTACCGATATATTGTTGAAATGGTAGCTCTTTATGCTTAATTCTACAAACGGTTTTTTGATCATAACTCAAATTCTAAGCATTTTACACAAAAAAGTTAAACGGAAATGTTGTACATCTCAAAAAAACACAACTTTTTCCTATTAACATGAACACTCGAAAATGCTTAGAGTTCAAATTAAGAAGCTAAAATCGAATTTTTTACATTAAAATAGTTCGTTTTTCATAATAAAACTTTTTACGCATATGTTTTACAGAAAAACGTTCAACATATAAGTTATAGATATTTTAAAAATACAATTTTTTACCGGAATAATTATACGCTTAGAATGATTCAATATTTTATAAAACCCCAAAACTGATTTTTTTTTAAATAAAAATTTTAGTTTATCTCGATTATCTCTGCGAAATTAACTCCAATCGAGCTAAATTTTTTTTTACAAACTCGACCTATGCTAATATCGTGACAGAAGGAAATTGGACTTAATCCCATTCATACAAAAAATATGCGAACATGTTTTAGAATTTCGAAAAACGGTTTTTTGGTCATAACTTAAATTCCAAGCATTTTACACAAAAAAGTTAAATGTAAATGTTGTAAATCTTTAAAAAATACAACTTTTTCCTATTTACATAAATAATCGAAAATGCTTAGAATTCAAGTTAACAAGCCAAAATCGAATTTTAATACTAAAATAATTCGTTTTTCAAAATAAAACTTTTCAGGTATGTGTTTTACATAAAAATACTCAAGATAAAACTTATAGATATTTCGAAAATACAATTTTTTACCGGAATAATTATACGCTTAGAATGATTTAACACATTATAAAACTAAAAAAACTGAATATTTAAAGAAAAATTTCAGTTGGCCACGATTATCTCTGCGAAATTAATTACAATCAATCCAAATTTTTTTTTATAAACTCTTTCTACATTGATATCACGACAGAATAAATTTGGGCTCAATCCCATTTATACAAAAAAACCAGGTGAGCGCGAAACACAAACGTAGGGATACCAGGTGAGCGCGAAGCGCGAACGTAGGGGGATCAGGTGAGCGCGAAGCGCGAACAGTGGGCGAGCGCGAAGCGCGAGCGTCGGTCGTGCCTTAAATGCGGAGCGATGCAAGGCGGGGCAAGCCACGGAGGTCTTTCGGCCCGCAGGGCCGAAAACCGACTGTGGCGCGCTAGTTCATATTATAATTTATTAAACGATGATGATGTTTTGTCCTTTCAATTTTACGCCAAAAAACAGCTCCAGCTTAACTCCGACAAATTTTACCGGGCCAATGCATTATCGATGGAATCAGCTTTAAAACAGTAGTACACTATGATCGGAAGACATTATTACAGTCACGACAATTCTTACTAAGGGCAATCGGAATCCATTAACGTTCGTAAATATTCAACTGCAATGAAAAGCCATGCATACGGCAGCCCTTGTATAAGTATAGGCACTCAATAATCCTTCCCCCCCCCCCAACTGAAATTATCCCCGTTTACGAAATGTACACGCTCCGCGCATACGAATAGTAAAATCTCGTAGCCGGTGCGGCTCTTTCCAAAATTACAGCAATATTTGAATGCAAACAAGATAACTGCAATGCAGGTAAGGCGCTCGCTTATACCACGGATATTCCCGAAAACCACGCTACGTCCGACCGCGCGCGTGTATGGGGGGGTTACGCGGGAGAGGTGGTGCCTTCGGCTGGGGTCACAATGAGCCGGAAGGGGCAAAGTCCGGGGGGAGCTAGAGAGAAATGGAGTAAATCCGATGTTCTCCCAGGCATCTCCCGTACAATGCAACACACCCGGCTGTGGACAGGATGCTCTCAATTTCACGGCGTTAATTCCTTTGGGCCGAAGTTATTTATCCATTTTTCGCTTATATTGTTTCCTCTTTGACATTTTTCCCCTTGGTTAAATGCGATTTCCTTTGAATAAAAGAATCGAAATTAATTTGCTTTCGAATTGAAAGGATTTTTTTCTGCCGAAGCGGGCATTTCTCTGGTTGTAGAATATTTAAATTCCGCTTGACGCAACGATTGAAGTAACGGGTTTAAGGACGATTAGATTGAAACTCAATTGTAGAACACGGTATCGTCGGAGCAAACGCAGTTTCGAGTAATTGAATGAATCTATTGCTTTTCCGGTCTCGCTTTATCCATAACTTAACAAATATTGATGTGAGTGTCTGCACTTTGAGTACTTGCCGTAATGTTACAATACGCGTTTACCGAGCCCCTCGTGTACTGTTTTTTCTGACTTGATAAAACTTGTTCAAGCATCTATTTCCACGGGATACGCAGGCATATTTACGTCTACGGATATTAATGAAGAGAAAAACATAAATTTCACAACTGGCGAGGAACGTTCTCAAACGCAGTACGTTCGTTCGTATTTCAAGCTTATGCCTCCGCGATGCGTAATCGCAATCGTCAGAGCTAATTAAAGCCGCGGAAAACTGTTCGAGCATTCGAACTGCGAGCTTCGAGTCCACGTGACCCCGTCGCACAAGCGGCACGAAAGAGCCAACAGTCCTTGCGAGTTTTTACGAGTGCCTCCCGCTGAAAATTTCTCTCACCATACATAAAGTTCCGAGTCCTGGATTTCCACGGGCTATTTGAAATTCCTGCCCCCTTGGACGCGCGAGCACTCCAACAACCGAAAAATATCTCGTAAACAGTCAATCCGGTCCAATGCTGGCCCTGTACTGTCGGTCAGTATACTGTCTATCAGTATTGGCAGACTATTCCGGTACTAATTTGATAAGAACGAGCCAATATTGTAAAAATGTATACTGGTCCAATAAATTTAGCCAGACTTTAGACGGAGCTGAAATATTCATATAAATAATACCTACGCGAAAGTATTATTTCAGTATTGCGCTCAAGTACTGGACCAGTAATGTTAAATTACCCATGTTAAATTACCTATTATTACCTATTATTACTATGTTAAATTACCTTTTCAATTTTTTTTCTCTTTTCGTAGCGCACGAACACGTGTCATAATGACTACAATAAAAATGATTCTTACTTATTCGCTTAATATAATTATATTGTATACGTGTTTATAATACACACACACATATACACTTCATTTTCCTTATCCTTCATTAATGCCACAGTACTGGTCTCCAGTAATTTGCCAGTAAATCACGGCAATATTGGGCCGTTCTTATCATTTCGATATTGGTCCAATAATGGGCAAGTACCCACTGTCAGTACTGCTGTATAGTCCGCTATTATTAGTCCAGTATTGTGCACCAGTAGGTGCATTCTTCTAAGAATCTATACATGGGTCATAACGCACAGTGAACCCGCGGGTGCGCGAGTCGAGTCCGGGTCACTTGTCGCGAAAGCGGCGGCCAAGATTGAATTTTTCACGTCATTCCCAACGCCCCATATCGACGCGTGTATGCATCGAAGCCACTTAGAGAGCGGCGCGTTTCCGGCGCGTGAAAAATCCGTGCGACAAAGCTTCGGCCGTTAAAAAGGCATTTCCCGGAGCGAAAGCCGAATCAACAGTCGGGTCTGCAAACGCCGACCCCTGCGCAAAAGAGCGAGAGAGAAAGAGAAAAAAAGGAATTCATATTCCCAAGATCCGCGTGTTTTTCTCCTGCGATGCCACGTGCTGCGCATACAGGATAGTTCCGCGAACAGGGAAGAGGGACGTTGGCCTGCGGCGGCGTTCGTAGGAGGGGAATTCCTTCGATAATATTGCGCAAACTCGGGATTTTCCAGTAGGTGCGGACGCTCCGTATGTATAATACACTGTGGCGCGAGCGAGCTGCCGTCGTACATCTATCATAAATCTTGGCGGTTGGAAAATCGGCGGCGTCAGTGCGCTCTCGGACCCTTTTCACCCCACGGTCGCACTTTACTGCGAGGTTTCTTCGACGTATGCGTAATGTATACTGGGACTGGAGAGGCAAGGGCGCAAGTCCACACTTTTCCCGTGGATTTCGGGGAAATCGCGATTTCTCTTTGTTCTTGATTTTCTATTCTTGCGACGACGTGGAGCGTTGGCTGCTGTAAGTTAAAATTGCTAAAATTGTTAATTGAATAATGGATGAGAGCTTCGATTTGAATTGAGGAATGAACGATGAATTTCAGGTCAAAAGTTTACCGCGTTTCAAAGTATCGAGAGATCACCAAGACATTGTGGGAAAACCTCGAAATTGAACATTTTTTTCACGTTTTTTTTTAATGCTTTATACAACTTTTGACCTATAAATAGACGTTGGTAATGTATTTCAGCTCAAATGAAAGCTTTGTACGTATTTCTATTTACTAAATGATAATAAACGTTTTGACAAATTGTCACTGCATCCTCCCCAGGGCGAAAAAATTATTGTGGGCTTACGTTATTAGTCTACAAGAAGAACGCGGAAAATTAATTAACTTGATTCATTAGCTAAATAGCTATTACTCAAGATCGTAAAACTTCGATCAAACTTCCATTTGTGGGTCGACGTGAAAGAGGACCAAATAAAGCCGCAACATTTCGATTTCGATGAAAAGTTAAGTCACATCGTTATCCATTTAAGCCATAAATAATACATGCATTATCCACCAGCGAACGTGTGGACGTCAGCCCCGTTCCAACAACGTATATGACCAATTCTCCTAGAAAAATGCACTTTTCGGGGGTTGAAAAATCGAAATTTTTTTTTTAAGCTAGATGTTTCGAACCGATAAACATGGAAAAAGTTACTAGTAACCATATTTCTGAGCCATTTTACGTTTTTTTTATAAGAAATTAATGTGCCAAAATACTATAATAATAACAACTACAAATGTTTCCGAGGCAAAAATAAATTTTTAATTGCACTACAACAAACCACAATAAAAGAGCTTTAATTTAAAAAAAAAATATGCCGAGATTCGATGCTCTGATCAAAAGTTATGTCCGTCAACAATAAAAAAAAAATAATAAAAATCGAAATAGCCGATTTTCTCCTTTTTCTCCTTATGCCTCCCCATGTTAAATTTTCGTGTTCCATGTTTCCCATGTTCCTCTAAATTTTTTACTGTCTTTCAGCTTACAGAAGAAAGTCTGATCGGTCCGAAACCTCTAGCTCTAAAAGAAATTTTTCGATTTCTGGACCTCCGAAAAGTGCATTTTTCTCGGAGAATTGGTCATATGCACACATTTCGCGACATTCCTGCGACGCCGAGATTCGGCTCCAGGCGCGTCTTTTCTCTCGACGCGACTCTCGGCGCGCCGTTTAAAATCCGTTCTTTTTACATTCGCGATGCTGCTGAAGCTGCTGCTGCTGCTGCTGCCGTTGCGACCTAAGTCTCTTCAGGGAGGGGGAGAAAAGTAGGGAAGGGAGGAAAAAGAGCGTGGCGTTTCATTTTTTAGGGGCAGCAGCTCGTTTCGTTTAGTTTATCTTTGCTCAATACACTTCTCTCTCTCTCTCTCTCTCCGCGTCTTGTTCCTTTTTCTCCTCGGCGTCGCGTGTATGATACTCGAGAGAGATATGTACGTATACGTGAGTCATCCTGATTGCTTCGCTGAAAAATGCTGAGCACGCGTATTATTTTCGTCTGGAGCTCAGGCTTCTGGCTCTGGAGAGGGCGGCAGGGTGGGAGGGAGAGAGCGAAAGATATAGTTGTAGGTGTACGTGCATAGGAGGAAAAGGCAGATCCGAAAAAGCTTTTTGACTTGAATTTTTATCGAACGGCTTATGGTCTGATTCTATCTTTTTTAATTTCGAGAAAAATCGCTCTCCATTTGGACGAAGAGCCTCTGGACGTGGGCACATCCCAAAGCTTTTTCACTTCAATTTTTATCGAATCCCGCTGAGCAATTCTGTTTTTAGTTTGCGTGGAAAATCCTCGGGTAGTGGTCGAAGAGTATACTAATTGACAACGCGAGGATCATTAAATTGACGTGGAATAATACTTGAAAATTGAATTCTTAAGATGTGACCAAGTATACCGAAGCGTTTATAAATAATTGTTTGATTCTAAGTTGTGATGTTTGAGTTAGAGAGCATCAAGTCATGGCCTTATAACGACTGTTTATTTACTTATAACTACAACTCTCATCACAAACATAAACCCGCAGCTCTGAACAAGCAAATCTAACAACAAAGGCTAAGTAAATTTGCGTTTTGAATTCCGTAGTGTGCGTATTATAAAATGTTGTCAAATGTGTAATTATAGGGAACGGATACGAAGAAAAATGTCTGAAGTTCTAAGTGAAATAATATAAATAATTCATATGTAATGAATTTAGTAACCAATGATATAACGTCTCATTATAATATACTGCTCCTATTGATTTGTAGGTTATCAAATTATCGTAAAATCTTGAAAAGCACTATGAAAGAAGACTTACATATGCTTTAATTACTCTTCATAATACTAATGAATTGATGAATTAATAAATTAATGAATATCAAATTTTGCAGTGTACTAATTAATTCGTTTGATTAATTACGCTAAGCTTTAGATCATCTCACATGGTTGGAAGTCCACGGCGTTACACGATACATTAGCCGTAGCATGCAATCTTCTTATTCAATTAACAAAGATATCTGTTGCCCCTGATGAAGTAAATTTTCGTGTTCCTCATCATTAGAGCCCCTATAGTACTGGATTTCTGCGTTTCATCGATTTTGGGGGGAAACCGTAATCAAAAAATTGTCTCTACGTTGTACGCTTACTTTTGTATTACTGCTATTAGTCTTGTTAATATGGAGGACGTCGAAAAAAACCTTTACAACCCAATCATCCTTAATGGGACGGTAAACGTTAGAGAGAGAAAGAGAAAGAGAGAGAGAATAAAAGGTTATTTCAAGCGGAAATTCAATAACACCTCCAGTTCAGTCCAGTCAGTACCCTCAGTTTAGGAATAATCTACCCTTTCGCTCGTACACACATTGAGTACACACATAGTCACAAAGTCTCTCTCTCTGTCTCTCTTACTTCTGAACAAATTAGACCCTTATCACTTAAACCATGTATCCATCTATTGTTTAAGAGATAATGCGAAAGTACGTATTCATTCTTGCTCAATCTTAATCATTCTAATAGGTTCCATTTGCTTTGAAAAATTGGTGTTCCCTTATATGAGCATTTACTAATAAACATGGATGCTCGAACTCATTGTTAAATTTTAAATACACAGACTAATCTCACGATTCTGATGAAGGTGTTGAACATTCGTTCTCGATATTCCAACGTCATCTAAGAAGAAAAGAATGGGTAAAAAAAATTTGCAACAATTCGATAAATTATTACACTGCTTGTACGCTTTCATTGCGACAGACTGACAGGTACACACATAAACGAAACGCCGATTTTCCAACGTCATACGGCGCCGAGGAAAGCAGAAAAATCCTGGCGCAGCCTCCAGTTTTCTTTCTCTAAATACTCGCAAACCCAAGCTTCATCCCGCCTCGAACATTATCTCACTTCATCCAAATCCCGAAGATCCAGCTTAACAATTAACCCTCTATTCAGTATGAACAATGGCGATAGACGTACAACGCTTACAAGATACAGTAAATCCAGCTCGACTACAATGTTTTGGTGCAGACGCCTGCTCGCTCGCTCGAGCTAAACTTGCGGTCTCGAGAGTTGTACCGCGCGGCGCCCGTTGCACGTCTATATAACGTCGGCGCACATGCATACACGCGAAAACTCGAATCGTTCGCAGAGTTGAGCGCGTGTTTACCAGCGAGTTATACGATGAGAGCGCATTAACTTGGCTGAAGCCAAGAGAGAGAGAGAGAGAGAGAGAGACAGGAGTCGCGTACAACTGCGGGCTCTTGTGGCGCATTTTTGAGGGGGGAGGGGGGGCGTACAAAGCTCTGAGGCCCTGCTCGCCACGGTAAATAATATTTTTGCGTGCGCATGAATCGTTGTGGGTCAAGAGCCGCTTTAAATGCTTGCGCGCGAGCGAATTCGCAGACAATGGGCGTGCGGGAGGTGAGATGGAGGCGGTTTCGAAAAAGTTTTCGAGTTTTCTAGATGCAGCGTAATGAGAGGGGGCAGGGAGGGGTGGTTCCTTAATGGAGGGGAAATTAATGGTGATTATCTTCTATTTTCCTTTGCTCGAGAGACGGCCAAGTGGGAAATGTGAGCGTTTAATTTGCATGGAGATTGAAATGTCTGTGTGGATAATGCAAATTTTGTTCTATTTATACGGTAGGTTTGAGAGAGAGAGAGAGAGAGAGAGAGAGAGAGAGAGAGAGAGAGAGAGGGTTGCAATTATGTTGTTAAATTACTTCTGCAATTGGAAAGCTCGTGCGATGATCGGATCGCAATAATTTATCTCTCTATTGTGAAATTAGTCTTGGTGCGCAGTCGCTGCCTTGTACGAATGGGAACAAATATAGATTTGGGAATTCAACTGGCAAGTACTGGAAATTTCATTGCAGAGCACATGAACCGAGCTGCTATTCTGGATCTTTTGTTAAATAAACACGTTTGGCTTTGTTCGAATAATAACGTGTTTCGTCCATTCCTGCAAAGAAAAACTGACAGGAGTAAATGAATGTGTCCAGGACACGACAAAGTTGAAATATCATTCATATAGTTGACATCCATTAGGTTTTGAGTTCATCTATTTACTCCGTTACTCTACGACGTAAAACTAAAAACCAAGAAAAGCATATGTAAAAAAGAACTTCTTTCTTCGTAGGGATCGATGAACAGTAGATCTGATCCGATATGAAACAGACGAAAACTAAGAAGCGTAAATTTAAAAAATATAAAGTTGTTTATATTTTACGTATCTGAATATTACTTTTTTCGAACATAGATATGTTTCATTAAATTGCCCATATTTTATTATTAACCACACAAGGATCAATGATATTCATAACTTTTTCACAGAACAAGGTGTTTCCGAAAATTTTTTGGTTTGAGATATTTCTTGTTTTACTGGCCTTGGGTACTAGCATACTATTTCACTTGCAAATCATGCTATGCTTTTCTTGAAAAAAAAAACTCGAATTCAGCTTCTAAGTATCGATCTTCCAAATCCAACTTGGAATCGCAATAAAACACACGTAACTACATTGATAGTTATATCTTAGGCACTGTGTATACTTAAGAACTTAAGAAACAAGGCAGGATTAATCGATCTAAGAAAAAGTATTTCACTCCGCTCTAAAAGATATAGGATAAAGCTACTCAGTTCGTTTATTGGAAACCTACTTCTAATAAATCTTCTAACTTCTCCGTAACTAGGATTCCGTTTCTACCAGGGATTAAACTAAGCTAGATACGAAAAATTGATTATTCTCTTGTTCAAGCTCTCAGCGATTCTTGCGACTTGCCAGTATTAAAAAACAAAAGATGAACTGAAAGGAGAAAAAAGGAGGATAAGAGCTGCATTTTCGGTACCTTAGTACAATAACCCTGTGCAAGTTCTGCGTGAAGCAGAAAGCTCCAACTGAAGAGCTGTTAAACACTCCTCTGGCTTACAAGATAACAGTATAATTAAAGCGAAACGTCGTCAAGCTCATCAAGCCAGGCAAAAAGCCGGGTAAATAAACGATACTCGAAATGTCAGAGGGCGCAGCGCCTTGCTCGCTTGTTCTTTTGTCAGCTGTAGTCGTCGAGAGCTTTTTACCAATGCCGCTAACTGCACTTAGCGTGCTTAATCAACTTCGAGGTAAGGTGCGTCTAAAGAGAGAGGGAGAGAGAGAGAGAGAGTGGGAGAGAGGGATGGAGAGTCTATAAACATGATGAAGTACGAGGACCCGTGGGGGTTCTTGCGTATTGCGCGAGCGAACGGTCCGACGAGATAGAGAGGGAGAGATCGAGTTAGCAAGCCTCCATTATACCTAACTTATATCCTAACTGTCGAAGTTAAGCGCTGTTTATACTGTGGCCTGTTGGCGCACTGTAACTCTATTCGCGCGTTCCGCGCAATACTCTCTCTCTCTCTCTCTCTCTTTCTCCTTCACTCTGTGTACGGGCTTATATTTAATAGTTTCTTCGAATCTATTTGACCACTTGCATCGATTTGCGAAATTACAGTTAGTTTCCCGCTGGCTTTGTTTCCCGCCTAATGCCTCCCTCGCGCTCGCGCCTTTGAACTTTTGTCTTGGTTTTACCCCAATTACATTATCTTGTTTCCAGTTTCACCCTTGTTTTCTTCGCCCGCTTCTTATGCCTTAGCGTTTTGTTATTTTGTACACTAACCAGAAATTCCCATGATTATTGTGTTTCTTTGCGCATAGTCGCGGCACTGTGTGCTCGCGAGCGCACTTTTGAGATTCAGCGGAATAATTTTATAATGTAAATTTACCCGAGAAGAGGATTGTTAAAGGGCTTGATCGTCGGGGAAAGTTTGTTTTAATATGGGGTCTACTTTTCTAACGATCGCGGTGATGCGTTTGAGAATTGAAAGTTTCTCAGAACTTGAATGAAAACGATTTTCTGCATTTGCATTGAGAGACAAATTTATTGGATATTCAATATTGATAATGTTTTTCATACGTCGTAATGATTCGAAAGTAATGGTATTTGAATGTGTTACTTGATAACATTAATTATTGTATGCTAACATTAACACATTAACATTCCGCATCACCATCATTATCATCACCACGTTATTACGTTGAAAAATAAAGTTTCAAATTTTTAAAAAAGCATAAACTTTTTATAATACATACGAAATTTGACGTTTTTAGACCACAGCCGAACAAAAAAAGACTTCAAAATTTCATATTTTCACCTCTACGGACTTTTATTTTCGCTTTTTCATAAGTATAAATGCGTTCAACATTTTCTAAATTATTCGCCTGCAAACTCGATAACGCTGTTCTAGGAAACTGGTAAAAAAAGCCTTTCGCAAGTATTAATTATAAAAAGTGTAGTGGACAACAAGGACCGAATTGACTATTTCAAACTTAGACGATCATTTGAGAATAATAATCCTAGCCTGCAAATGCCAATTTTCAATTCTAGTTATATAGTAATACACAGTGCCTCATTGGATTGTAAATTTGCTCACTTTTGAAACGACAATGTGTATAATTCGCGGAAATGTCTTCCTTCTGCGAAGAAAAATCAATTTTTCGCCGTACGACACAGTTTCGAAAACAGATCGATTGGAAAAGCTACATTGGAAAAGTAAAACCTGAGGGGTAGAGCGCGAGAAATTGCCAAGTCCCTAGCGCTCGAGTTTCATTTCGTATAGGATTAGTAACTTGTTTCCGAACTTCTGCGCCCTACGGATCGAGCAATATAACTCATTCAAAGACTTTCCGGCTGCTACTAAAGTCTGAAGAAAGAATTGCTTTCTTCCATTCTTTATTATACTTTACGGTACCCGAATTAAGCTTGTCTCTGATTGGTTCCAATGTCGGTGGGTACAGAGAAAATGATCAGTCGTACTGTTACTTTTGGACCAATTTTGAATCTCAATGCTGCTCAGTGCTCATTAGTTATTCATCGGTGATAATGATATTAATTTTTGTTGCTAATTTTGATCGCACCCTTTGACCTAGATTTTTCCAAACTTTATTTTAATGAAAATTCATACTTTGAAATAACTTTTCGACTAAACGAAAATGGATTTTCAAAATAGTTGTCCAACGAAATTTGTGGATGGAGTACGGTGAATAAAAAATACATGGATTATTTTTTATAGTCATTCGAATCGTTAATTACGAATATAAACTCCAATTTCCAAAGAAACAAAGAAGGTCGTCCAATACGATCAAAAAAGATATGTAGTTGTCAGTTATAGGTGTGCCATAATTGAATTTACCATTTTGGATTTTGGAAAAATCTGCGCTCCGACCAACTCTAATAATAAATATTACATCGCCAACGATGAAAATATCCCAGCTAAAAGCTTCGTCTTTCAGAGGGTAGAGTATCCTTTGCCAGTATGCGTAAATTCGATTAACCATGCATAGTTCAACTTTCTCAGTTTTCGATCATGAATAGAATGCAACAAACGTGAAAAATTGAAAAATAGAAAACAATCGATGAAAAGAACGGAGAACAACACTACAACAGCACTTCGCCAAACTCTGCCCGAACGTACGTGATCGTTGCTTTCATCACGAGCGTTAATTAAGTTTTGAAACTCAGGCTCGAAGTTAGAAACTGCGGAATTCTCGGAAGGCAGAATCACGGTCTCAACGGGAGGCGGCCTCACTGTTGACCTTGGCAGAGACAAGGACAAATACGAATCTACGTACGAGCTTATCCCTTACTCGCGGATCATCTCTCTTTCTATTTCCAACCTCCTTCCCTTCCACCCCCCTCTCGACTCTCGTGGTGGTAAACGGTCTGTGCAAATCGAAGTAGGGTACGTCTACAGCAAGTGCTACGGCGTGCACCCGGCCGTTCCTCAGCAGCGAGAGAGCAAGTGAGAGAGAGAGAGAGAGAGAGAGAGGGAGAGAACAGCCGGGGGGAGCCAAAAGGGTAGCTATATTAACTACAAGCGGCCTCCGCCTGATATATGCAGCAGCACACACGTGGAATTAGTTGAAATCCCAGGCGTGCTTCGGCATACTAGCTCCACATAATCGCTACTTTATTGGGATGCGCATCTTATATATAAAGGAGAGAGGCGGAGGGGGAGCCCGAAAGAACCTTACGCCGCGGGACCATCTGGAGAGCTTGGGAATTCTTAATTTTCGCCGCTGTGCGCTCGCTTCGCTCGTTCTAATCCCTTCGTACAACTGCGTATCGACTCGGCAGCGGCGTATATGCGGAGAATCGATGATTTTGACGGAGCCCGCTCTCAGCGCGGCGCCGTATATATATAGTCTACTTTTAATTTTTGTCGCGAATCGCCCTCCGGCACGAAGCTTCCAGCCGTACGACTTTTGTAACTTCAGTTTCGGAGTAGCTGTCCGAATTCCCGACGTTTACACCTCCTTGGCTCGAGTCCAGACGAGCAATGAAAAAATTATAGCCTCGACTTTTATTCCCGCCTTATTTCTGCCCTCGCGGAGAAATTCAAAAGTTTGTTGAGCAAAATTCAGTAGGAATATTAGAATCTCGATTATTAACAGCTGGTACACACCAGTGGCTGTGTGTGCGTGTGTGTGTCCGTTCCAAGCTTTATCAGAATTCAAATTAGATCTAATGATAAAATTAATGAGGTTCGAACGTTATTCGCTTCGCTAAGTCGGACTCTGCACTATCGATTTTCACATTCGCCCAAAGGGATGAAGCGTTTAACGGCGCAAATCAGCCCAGAAGTCCGACTGGCCGTGGATATTATTATCCCACCGACTTTGATAAAAAAACTTCGCTTATGAAATTTCTTCTGAAATTAGTCAACTTTCATCGTTCCGAAAGTCTTAATAAGTTAACACAACGCTGGAACAGTTGAAAAAAAAGAAAAATAACTCGACGCGATATCAGCTCGAAAACTGTGCTGTAACGCGTCTTCATCGTCAGCATCAAGCGACGTACATCTCCGTAGCTAACGCCGCCAGAATTCATTTGGTCAGCGCGAAACGGCGAATGGACAGGAGCTGACGTCGATTGCACTTGGGGAGATAATAAATTCAGCGGCAAAAAATTCTGGAAATGTGCGAGCCCCACGGGACATTAGTTCGGACTGTGTGGTACAAAGTAAGTTTGCGCGGCAGCCCAGCGTCGCTCTGCTAAGTAAGAGACGAGCATACGAAGCCACGGGGAGAAATGGTTAGAGGAGGAAGAAGAAGCGCTGCGAGCAAGAACGGATGGGATGCGAATTAAAGAGGTTGGCTCCATATGTGGAGCAGCGCTAGCCGGAGGATACGCGCAGTTGCTGTAATATAATGAAAATGTTTCATTTATGTATCACGTCTGGGAAATCTGCCTCGCATGCCGTTACATCGTAGCGCGTTTAACCTTCCTTTTCTGCGCGTTTCGCGTAGGATGCCATTAATGTGAGCCGTCGTGCGGTATCTTGCTCATTTCTTGTCTTGTTATTGTTCGATCATTTCTGGGGAAAATTGCCGTTTAGAGGAGGATGGATTGTTAAAAGATACTCGTTTTTATGGGAATACTTCGTATTCTGTGATTCTGATGGTTTTTGGTGTTTCGATTTATAGCGCATTTATGCATACCATACACATCAATACACTATTGATTATTTTATTGTGCATCAGCTGTCAATGCGTGCAACAGTTTTGAGGTTTTTATTCAAGCGTTTCCTTCTTATCATTTGTTTTGCGGAAAAATGAAAAATCAGCGATACCTGCTACATTTGTTATTGAATAAAGGAACTTGAAATTTTTGGCGCGTGTACCTTTCAGAAATTGATGATCTAAAATCGGAGGATTTATGAATAGTCTTCTTCTTTTGGTTTTTGGCTGTTATTTTCCGCACAAGGGGTTTTCGAATTTGCTAGAATTTCATACCTTAAAAGGTTTCTTTTTGGATAAGCTAAAATGGGTTATATCGCTTTCTAGTTTTCATTTTCCAATACAATGAAATTTTAAAGCAGCTCTTAAAAAGCAGTCTTCTGATATTCTAAAATCTCAGCGATCAAGAAGTAAAAAGGATTCGTGCCAACCTACAGGTATCTAAAACAATGAGATTTTGGAGTATTTTTCACTTCAGTGGTAATAAATAATATATTCGCACGAAAGCAGTTCGCGACTTCTCAAAAATACACATCTTAATTTAGCTGGGAATTGGAAGCGAACGATGCAGATTAATACGTCGTAATAACTCGTTTCTTCTTAAACGCATTTTCATAGCACCTCGACGGTTCTGTTAATCAATGTTCCTAAAGTACTCTGAAGGTTTCATTTATTCATAGTGAAGGTCAATTCTCATTTCTGGAAAATTAACGGCGCGAAAATCGAATCCGGAAAACCGGAAAAGTAGGGGCTGAAGTTGAGCAAAAATCTCTCTTTCAACAAAGCGTGTGTACTCTAATCAGCCAAGATGCATTTACAGCAAGCGATACAGTTGCCCGATAACACAATGGCCTTCCTATTGATTTTGCACTATTGTAAATAGTGACAGAGGCGCAGGACTGCATTTCGAAAGCTCCATTTGCGTGCAAAGCATATCGGCGCAATAGTACCCGATCTTACAGCCGGTAACAAGCGCGGAATATTGACGGTACCGAGATCAATCCATAGTAATACAAGTATGCACGTATATATAATGCATAGAGAGAGAGAGAGAGAGAGAGAGAGACAAAGGGAGCAGTTGGCAATAAGAACGCGCGGTATAGTTACGAGCCGCGCAGCGCGACAGCTCGACAAGTATAGCACTCTGTTTAATCTACCGTGCTGCATAAATGCATAATTTCTCTCTTCAATCCTCTGGACCCCGAGACGTCGTATCAGAGACTCCGAGCTGGGAGCAGCAGCGGTAGCAGTGGTAGCTCGTGGCCCGACGACGCCCTGACTGCTCGGTCTTCCCGACGGCGCTCTACCCGCACTCGGCTGTATGTTGCTCTGTCTGCAAGTTTTAAACAGTTTCATTAAGAAGTTTCGAGCTCGTACGTACAACGCGAGCGAGCCGGAGGAGAGCAAGACAGAGCCTAGAAGCATTTGCCTCCTTTGACGACGCAGTATACGTAAGCTCGTTATGCGAGGGGGTTGATTGGGCTCGCGTGAAGAAAAAAAGCACGGCGCAGCGAGATGCATTCGTTACGAGGACGGAATTAATCGATGGACTGCTCGGTCAAAGTTCGGAGGGGAGCAATTAAGGTTAACCGGCCGCCTCCGCGCCACTGTTTGCCACTGAATCTCTTATTCATCCGTTTGGGGCGAGCGATTCTACGTAAAGAATATTAAAAGGCCGACGAGGGGTGGTTTGGGGTGGCAGAGGGGGGGGGGGGGAGGCGAGAGCTTGCGATGCGCGAGCGAAAAAACGGAGCAACAAGAAACTCGGAAATTTCATCAAAAAATTGTTTTAGCTCTCCTCCCTCTCCCCCTCTCTCTTTCCCTCTCTCTCTCTCTCTCGGAGAGAGTGCGCGTGTGCAGCGCTGCGGAGTCGAATAGTTAGTTTCCGAAAACGAAGTGGATTCCTCTCGCTGCCGGCCGCTCGCTCGCTCGCACAAAAAGTCGAGGCCGAGCATTGAAAGAGCAAAGTTTGTTCAGCTTTTTGCCGGCGAACTCGGCCTTGCCTGTATATACCACCCCCTCACCCCCCACCCCACCTCCGCAGTAGTCCAGCGCGCAGCGGCTCGCCTACTCTCTGCGTGCAGTAGTTCCTCATCTCCGTATCTCGCTCTCGTTTCCTCTTCAGCGCAAAGCTGATAGAGAGCTTCGATTCCGACGATTTAGAGACATGCGATGTTTGGACTGCATGAGTATCGATTCGCATACGGGGATTTTTATCCGTCGGCCACTGCGGGCAACGTGTATATATATATATATATATCCAATATATATATATCCAATATATAAAAATCCAATATATATATATATATATACGTATTATGTATATTGTGAGAGAGAGAGAAAAAGAAAGAGAAGGCCAGAGATAGAGAGAGATAGGAATTGAGAGAAGTCTGCGGAAACTATTATTTTTTTCCTCTGTGGTGGTCTTTGCGTCCTGGTGGTTTTTGGTAAGATCTTTAATTTATATCTTTTATTGATCATTTGTGGGTTGAGGAGTTGACGTAGCGGTTTTTGCGTTGGAGGTTCTTTTCCCTTTGCAGCTCCGTGTCTTTTCGCGTTTTTCAGCAGGAGGTGAATTTTTCCCTTGTTGTTTTTTTTTTGTGGTACAAATTAGTCATTCGATGGTGGTTTTTCGCGGCCCTTTGTTTTAGCCACCAACGACCGTTACAAGGAGGTAGTGATATGGCCGCTGGCCCATGTGTTATTTAAATTCATAACCTTATTTGTTTGCCACCGAGAATTTGTACACGGGGATCTAGAATATATCTGAATTTATGTGTTAATCCTAATTTTTCCGTTTTTTTCAGTACTCTAGAACTTGGAGGAAGGAGGCAGCCGGCACTTATAAATATCTTTGTACACTGGCGTGTAGTTGCTTGAACGGGGAGCAAACGCCACGTTACAATATATATATATATCCAATATATGTATATATATATTGGAGAGCAGGGGCGAAAAAGAGCGCAGCTGGCCGAGGAACTCGAGACCTCTGTATACCTGCAGCATAAACGTGTAGGACGAAGACGGGGTGGGTAGCGGTAGGAAGATATATCCAGGGGTGGAGCGCGAGCGAATCTATTTACCAGCTCTTAAGTAGCTTCGAATTACGCGGCGGAATCAGATTGACCTGCCAACCGGAGCTTGCGGCTTATTTCGTTGGCCGTTTCACTTCCGTTTGAGCAGAAGGACTCTCTCTCTCTCTCTTTTACGCTTCCACTTTCTCTTTAAAATCATGGGCGTTTTGATGCCTTTGAAATCGAAATAAGATACCGAACTCCAGCCGATCCAAAGGAAGATACTTTTCTTCGAATTCGAAAATTTAGAGTTAAATTTTCTTTTCAACTTTTATCGAGACACGTCGTAGAGTGCTTTCTAGTTGAAGGAGGACTGCATCAATCCCGTGTAAATGCAGTTTCAGGCACAGTATCTTGAAAGTAGCGTCGAAATAAATGTGCATATTTAGATATTATAGTTACATATTTTTTAATACAGATACTTCTAAGCCTAGGTACTTATAGGTAACAAAAACGTATTTTTTATAGAAGGTATCGAAGTATCCGAGTACTTCAGTATTTTAACATCCAGTATCCAGATACTTTAGTATTACTTGTATCTATACATTCTACACACTCTCTCTCTCTCTCTCTTTCTCTTACGCACTCACTCACTCGCGGAGTAGTCTTAATTTGACTCGAGAAGCATCTGCTTACTCGCGCTACTGCTGCTGAGAATCGCTTGGTATGTACACGCGCTACAAGCCGTGTGTTGCGTGAAAACATGGCTCAAAAACATCGTGCTTTTTGTAGGCGGTGTGTGGAGATGAGGCTGAGAGTTAAAAAAAAAAAGAAGCGCGTTGAGATTGTAAACGTGTCCGCGTCGAGTGAAGCTTCTAAAGCTCGGCTTTGCCGAGGTCGAGAACTGGCTGGGAAGTGAATTTCAAGGGGATCGCTGGCTATGAAAGAAGACTCGGAGTTTCAGTTGAACTTCTGCAGCTGCGCTAGTTTTTGTGATATTCTAATTTCGTAGAAGCGGAATATAGGATATTAATTACTAAATGGCTTTAGGCTCATTTGGATGAAACTCCACTATCTCATTTCGACGCAACCAAGTGTGGAGCATTAAGTATCAAATGGCTTTTTGATTATCTGGATTAGATTGCGTGTTTTAATTTTCATGAAGCGAAGAATAAGATATTGATTATGACTCTCTGTCTCCCTCCTCAGGAAGCTCTCTGCATTGTAAATTTTGAGGACATCGAAAACACCTGTTGGAAATCTATTTTGTTAATATTTTTTTTATTATTTTTTTTTTACTATTTCAGTTTGGAAAAATTCAGTTTTTTTTATCGGCGATGCGATTTTCCTTCATAAAAATGCATATGAAAGAGCATAAAAATAGATGTCTTTTCACAGCGAATTTTTTTTAGATAGCTATTGTTGTTTATCGTTTATGTACAAGCAATATTTTTATTTAATACGTATACTATAACTTAAAAATAAAATGTTGAAATATTCTGAAAAAATTCTTCATTTTGCATATTTGGTAGTCGATGAGTATAAGTAAAGAGTTATGATTAACGCTGAAACCACGAAAGATACTTATTTTTTATTGATAAATTTCTACCAATTTCAGCTGCTAAATGTCATAAACAAAAAGATTAAAAAAGAATGAATCGATATCAATGAATATCAGTCAACTGCGTTTGGTCTTTGATACCTTTATCTCTAAATGACATACTTTTATTATTGCTTAAAATACGTTTCTTGGGTGAACTTGATTAATCCAATTTTTCCGTAAAATCGAAGAAAAGTCGCATAATTTATGACAGTTTTAAATTTATAGCCATCGCTATCATTATCAAATTTACTGCGAAGCTCACACAAGTCTACGATTACGACGAGTATTGCAAAACTAGGAATTTTTTTCAAAAGAAAAAACAAGCTCTTATTTTTCCTTAAAAGTACTCTTTCAAGACGAGCCTTCGTCTTTTTCCTCGAAAAAAAGGCCGGCTCGCAGATTCAGCTTCTTATCGCGATGGCGCTGTTTATTCAAGTAAGCTAAGGAAAATATTTGCTGAAAATCAAGCTAAAGAATTAAATATTTACGTCGAGCCGCGGTGTTCGGGTAGGGGGGGGGGGGGTCAAAAGTCATCGACCCTCCTCCGGAACGACGAATGCTTACCCCCCTTTGCCCCGGGCGTCCCATTAAACGTAAACGACAAAGAAAAAAACGATAGTTTTAAAAAAATAAGTTACTGTAATGCAGTCTCTCGACTGTGTACAGAGCGCGCGAGAAGCGAAGGATTGATATTGCGTTCTTTTTTCTCGCAACGCGCAATAGCTCGCGTATTAGGCGTCACCGGAAATTCATATAACTTTGGCCATTCCGACACGAGCCGACTAAAAGGGAAACTCTCGCGCGTGGTCGATATAGTCGTGATAACGGATATTTGACTGGGGGTGAGGGGGGGGGGAGAGAGTGAGGGGGTAGAACAGAAGCAGCAGCAGCAGCACTCGAGACTCGGGGAAAATGGGATATCTTTCTTTCTGCCGGTTGCGCAAGGGCGCCAAATCCCGCGAAAAAGTAGTCCCTGTGTAATGCCGCGAGCCCCCTCCGAATAGCCCGCTAAGTCCCGCTATAAATATTCCGCCCTCCTTTTCTCCTCGGTCTCCTTGCTTTCGCTTGATTCTCTCTCTCCTCTCTCTCCTCTCTCGTTGCCTCTTTCGCGCTCGTGCTCACGGAAAATTACAATCGTCCGCCCGCGAGGCGCACACACACACTATATATATATATATATATATATATATATATATATACATACATACATACACACACACACACATACATACACACATACAGATGCGCATATACACATCTACAGAGAGGTATATAATACATATAATATATATATATATATATACAACGAGTTTGGATGCGTGACATAAATCGTTTGTTTTGTTTGGCGCATAGAGGAAGCGTTTGGTTTATCTTTCCTCGAGCGAAAATTGAAGACTCGCCTCGCGTGACTTCCTTGAATGCTCTTTTCGGGGGCTGTATCGTCGTGATCTCGAAGCTCGGCTCGTAACTTTGCGCGTCGGAAATGGATGCGATGATTCCGCAGTCCTCGCGTATATGTACGTTCGTTAACGCCGGCGCTGTAAATTGAATTTTAGTGCGCGGCTGCCGTGTTACATTGTGGTCGCGTTGCTGTTTGTTTTGATAATCCGGCGTAGAGTGGGCAAGTCGCTCGCGATATTTGGAGGTCTTGAGCCGCGGTTTTATCCGATATAGAAAGATGCGTCGAGACACTGTGGGATCTGTAAACGCTCGCAGTGCAAGCTCTTTAGCCAATGTTATTTCCTGCTGTTTCGAAGAAGTGCGGATGCCCTGTAGTTGTCGCGAGGGAGAGAGTGCAGAATGCAAGTACAAGAAAAGTGGAGATTCTTTCAGGTATATATTGCTGGTCGTCGATGCAGAATCGAGATTCGTATTTAAGGATGATTGTTTGGTATATGTTGTAATTTCGAGGAGCATTAAAATTAATTTCAATTAAATTCAACTGATAAATAAAATAGTAAGCTTTCATTATTAAGACAAATTCAAATTTTGTTAATAATCTGTATAATTTTTATAAAATTTGTTTGGTTTTGATGGTTGATGGTCGATTTGAGTAAATATCGGAAATATATGCATAACGAGCAGGTGAAAATTTTTTTATTGCCTGAATGGAAATTCACAGTAATGAGCACAATAATGAGCTTTTGATCTATCTGATTATAAGCGATCGTACTTACCACAACAGACATTAAAATGTTGAATATTAAAATAAGTAGTTATCCGTCACTCTGTAAAAGACGGGATAAAAGTTTAATATCTCTTCAAAATGAAAGATGGTTTATTTAAATATGTATAGCCATAGATACTGTATAATAAAAAAAGCTCGATTTATCATATATTCCTTTCTTGCCACAATAGTCGATCCAACGCTCAAGTCTACCACGAGTTTTACAATGTTATGTATAGGGCGTGGCGCAATAGTTTTCGATTTCTCGGCTTTGGTGGTGGAAAATTTACGACACTAGACCTTAACTTCTCTCCCAAAGCCAGCCTGCCGCATTTTTCATCCAGTGCAGAAATAGATAAAAAGAGTTGATATTCGTGGTGTATAACAGAAGCCAAAAAAGTGAATTTTTCAACTACATTCTTTAGATTCAAACGTTGAATGTTTGTGCAATCAAGTGAATGAAAATGAATTTCTAAATTGAATAGTCTTTTTGTAAATTCCACACTTTTTTCATATTAGAAAAATAACAGCTTTTCGATGAACTAGATTTGAAAATTAAACCGATACCGAACCGTACTCGAAGTTGCTGGTCGTCGTAATCTCGTGCATTTTCGCGTCGGTATTCGTCTGATGAAGTACAAAAAATTTCTGTCCATCTTACAGAACGCGTTTGGAGCAATAGTGGTAGCGTCGAAAAATTAATTTTCCCAAAATTAATTAAAATTCTGCCTGGTTTATCCCACTCATAATGTTCGAGATTTCTGAGTATCGTCCAATCGCATAGCACGAGAATCAGAAAGAAGAGATGGGACAGACGAAGGCAAAGCAAGATCAACGCTTATTTGCAAGATCTGCTTTCTCCACGTACGTATACGTATATATACGAAGAAAGGGTTCTTGCAGTCCCACGTCTTTTCGATTTGATTTCCTCGGGAAAAAGAGTGCGCAAGCACAGGTGATAACCAGAACGGGCGGAGGGCCGGAGAGAATCGAATAAGCCGAGGGAAGGCCAATGAGCTGCAATTGGAGGAGGAGGAGGAGAAGGAGAAGGGCTCGACGACAAAATACAAGAGAATCGAGGTGTCGGGATATTGAGAAACAGAGCGAATGAGAAAACGAAGATTGCGTCGACGGATACGCCAACGCTCGCTGTGTGTCTTTTAAAATCTTCGCGCGCAGCCCTGCACTTGATATTTACTGCGCATTGCACTTTTATCTTGATTTAGAATAACTTTTGGATATTTTCAGGGGGAAAAGAGGCTGTGTACGAATAGACCTTTATGCGGAATAGCAAGTCATAGACGTTGGGATGTGTCTTTAAAATCGGGATAAGATACTAGATACTGTCTTATTTGAAGATAAGCAATACTTGGCATTTTCTTATCTATTCAGATAATTCAGATAAAATACTATCTATTCATTTAGTTTTAGATACAGTAGATGATTGTATGTTAAGATAATTTAGTATCTAGATTATCACTTCTTCAGCTGATTTAGAAATAGATCATTGCATGTCTACATATTTGTATCTTTACATACTTTAGAATCTGGATGATTGTGTCTTTAGGTTCTATAGTATCTAGATAGTTGTAAAGCTAATTTAGTATCTAGACAATCTTTAAATGCTTTCATAACTAGATAATTTAATATACACAGAACAGATACTGTATTGTGCGTATTAAAATCCATGCATATCTACATACTTTCAGATAAGATATTATACACGAGATTAAAACATCTAAATGCACAGGTATCCAGATAAATTTTTGAAAAGTGCACGTGTATCTTGTCTGCGGCGATTCTAGACATCTTCCAGATGCTTCTATCGTCTACCCATCCAGACACACGTATACAAATGCTTGTCCATTACTGAGAATGGCGATAATACTCGCAGCACGCGTGAAAAGCTAATTTGGCGTACAAACTTCGTAAACTGTTTACAAGCCGCTTTATCCAGAACTGCCGAGATGAAGGATGGCCCCGCGCGCGCGTGTGTGTGTGTGTGTGTACGGCGCTGGCAAAAAGTTTGTTGTATGCGCGAAGAAGAAAAATAGACAACGCTTCGAGATTCGAAATGGCCCGGCGAACTTTTTGTATTTTTCTTGGTATACCCCACGCGCGCTTAATCCGGCGCGTGTTCATCGCAGTCGCGCGCCCGGCAAGCACGAATTCGCTTCTCCTCTCGTTTAAATAAATCAACGCCTTTTAGACGCTGTTACCAGCGGCTTTTTCCCTCGATTATTTCACCTTGCCCGACCTCCCTCCTCACGAGTCTACGTGTACATGGGAAAATCCGCGAAAATAATTCAGACATTGCAGCGGAAATCGAGCAAAAGAAAATCTCGTGAGACTCGTCTGGGACAGCGTTGTTTTTTTTGTTCTATAGGATCCCAAGAACACGAAAAAAATAGTGTTCCCACGAAATCGAATGAGTGTTTTTGGGTACTTAGATATTTGTGTAAAAATTAAAAAAAATAAATTCGTTTTTTAAGCGTTTTTTGTTCAATCCGAATTTAGAGGGAGAAGGAATTTTATTTTTATTTTGTCGCAAATATGCACAAAAGTTCACAAAATTTCTGAGTTTTTCAAATTAGTCCAGCTTTTTTGTCTTTGATTTTTTTCTTAACAAAATGACGGCGGTTTTTGTGAAACAGCGAGATGTTAAACTTTGTTGTGAGTGTGATGTTAAACAAGATTTTTTTTTCTCGAGAAATATGACCTTAACGAAAAAATGTGGTAGACTAAAAAATGCTTAAAATTACTCAAAAAATACGTATGGATTTTTTCAAAAATTTTTAAGCAAATTTTGAATTTTTCAAAAATTGGAATTTTTTTTAAATTTTTACACAAACATCTAAATACCCAAAAACACTCATTCGATTCCGGGGGAACACTATTTTTTCGTGTTCTGGGGGTTCTATAGAGCAAAAAAAAAAAAAACGCTGTCCCAGACAAGTCTCACGAGATTTCTTTTTCGTCCATTTCCGCTGCAATCGCCTGAATTATTTTGGCGGATTTTCCCATGTACAGCAAGACACCGAATCCAGTATCGCGCAGCAGTATCCCGCGCTCCTCTAATAGGCAAATGTCTTGCCCCCCGCTATTTTCTTTGTCTTTGCTCTGTGATTCTTTATTTCTCATCTCGTCGCGCGTCCGCGTGTTGGCTATACCGACTTTCGTGCGCCAGGCATTTTTGTCTCTTTTATGAGCTCGCGCGCGGCGTCTTCCTTTTGCTCGCGATGCTCTTTTTCACACTTTCTCTTACTTAAAGAGCACTCAGAGTAGCCGTAAGAATACGTAACTTTCAGCCTCGTTTTTCAAGCATGGAATTATAGCGTTCTTCAGGTCGAAGAGCGAGAGAGAGAGAAAAGAGGAGGACAAGCCACCCACTCCAGCTTAGCTTCTATACGAAGAAAAATTTTCCAGACGCTTACCTTCGCGCTCGTCTAATATAAGTCATTATTCAAACGACTTTTATTGTCGTTCGCGCGTACTCCATAGCCGGCCCTCGCACGAAGAAATGCAAATCGAATTACAACAACAATGCATTTTCATTGTACACTCTCTCCGCTCTCCTTCTTCTCGTTTATTTACGTTTATCGAAGCAACGTACGCGTGATGCAGGCTAAGAGGCATTCGCTCCGTGGGAAAGCTCGCGATAATGGGGCGGGGAAGGTCAAAGGACTAATAAATAAAATGCGTTTCGTGACTACGACGAATAAAATTCTCGGGCAGACTCGCTCTACGCTCAAAAAGTGAAAATCCCGCACTTGATTTCTATGTGAATAACTAAAGTCCTATCGCGCGGTTAACGATTTCTTTCTCGAGAGAGAGAGAGAGAGTGAGAAGCCATTACGCTCATCGTTCGACAGATGAAAAACGCGTCGATTCCCCTCGGTCACGAACGAACTTCTGGCCGAGATTGCGCGGCAGCCATCGGCTACGAGGAGGGGGATCGATTCGCTGCACGACGAACGTGTCGGACGCTCCGTATATACACGCGGCTATGCGTAACTGCTAGAGCCGATGCTTCCACTAATTAATAAGGACGTCGTTATTGGCATCAGATGCGTATTAGCGCTTCGCGCGGATACACTGCTCGCGTGTACACGTGTGAGGGACAGGGGTGTGTGGGCTGTGTCTGCATTCAAAGGCAAACAGCGAGAGGAGGGGTGGGGAGGGGGGAGAGAGAGAGTAATATGTGTTACAGTGGCTACAAGCTCAACGATGTCCAAAATTTAGACGGGCAATTCCGACGGGAGGAGGTAGCCTTCGCTCGGCTCGACGAGCCATATCACTCGCCCTACTCTTCCGGGCTGGTGGAAGGCCAGCCCAAAGCTTTATAACTGTATATGTATAAATGTATGCGCGTGCACGACGCAATATGCACGTACACATGTAAACGAGGGTACTCGCGATATTAGCTATGAAAAAGGCCGTTGTCGTACGGTACGCCGACCGTCGTTGGACGCACCAAGGTTGGTTTTACAGCTGCAATACTTGTCGAAATTGGTGTATTTTTTTACTGCCTGTGAGTGCAAAATTTTGCAACGCAAAAGATTCATCTAATTCCTTTCGAAATATTTCGGAGTTATCGAAAGTTTGGAGTGTACTATTTTAGACGGTATGGGAATCTGTATGTATTCTGTACCCTTCTTTTTATTTTCTTCATTTCCATATTTTATAGGAGGCCCCACCCCGTTCACAAATACCCCTCCATTTAAATGTTGGTTGTTTGTAACCCTTTCCTTTTCTTATCCAATCCTGTCCTATTGTACAACACGTATCTCTCTAAGTCCAAATGCCCCTCCCATTTATACCATACATCTCCATTTTCGCAACATTTCACCTTTATATACCGCAGTAAGGAAAAGGGGTAATATAAAACTTTATCCCTATTCTCCCCCCCTCTCCACTTCCTTATGTATCACACCTATTCTGGTGCGTCACGGTTATCTTTTTTCGCAAACATCCTCTTTTATATGACCCCTCCATTTTATTAATGTTCTTCTGATATAGCATTCCTCTTCTTTTTTCGAACGCTCCGTATCTGCGTCTACCCCTCCCTATTTATAGCACCTATTTCTTAGACTTCTTCAGATATCCCTCCTGTTACTCGCAAATTAGAGCTCGCATTAAAATTCATAAAATTATACGAGGAATACCTCGCCGTTCGTATCCTTAGCAAAAGGAAGCACAGCTAAGATTATCAACGAAAACTATAGCACAGCTCCGAATTTCCCATATATTTTCCACGAACGAATTTTTTCTCTCCAAAGAAAACGAACATGAAATTGGAGACAAGCTGTATAATGCTCTGTAATACTCGGAATAATTTAAAGCAACTCTCCTATCGCACAGCTTCGAACAACACGAGTATACGTACGCAAAGAATTACTCGTGAAAATTCTGAGTTACGCGGATCTTCGCGGGTATAGTATTCCGCGCGGCGCCGGACACTTCATACGGGACGATAATATAATCCCGTGTACGAAGTTTCGAGAAAATATCTCGTCGTTTTTCACCGTCGACCGTAAAACCTCGGCCGTAAAAGTGACCTCGTACTTCTCGGCTCCTAATCGTCCTCCTCCTCCTCACCCCTCCCCAACCCCTCCCCACCCCTTCCTTCTGTAGCGCACGAGCGTGTTGCCGGCGTGAGGAGGAGGGGGGGGGGTGGAGGGGCAAGGAAGAGGACGAAAGACGCGGCACGAAATCGAATTTCCCGCGCACTTTCACGCTGATGTACGCGCGATCGCTCGGCACGACAACGAGCTATCGCGCTATCAATCGGGAAGCTCGCGCGCCGACGCCTAGCATGACAAGCGCACAGCCCGAGACCATCCGTCGACTGTTGATCTACCCCTGTATGCGCATTATCCTCCAGTGCCGCACCTACCCCTCCTCCTATTTAGCCCTTCCCCACACATCCCCCCCCTCCCCTTCCCGTTATACACGGCAAATCCGCCAGCATCTCGCGACTGTCGCGTTACGCTTATGCGCGCGCGGCCACGTATAGCGAATGAATTTGCGGAGGGCGGCCGGGGCTGCCGCAGCTGCCGGAGTATCGCGCGCGTTCGTGTTTACGATGCCAGTTGTCTCTAGCGCGCGGGAGAGAGAGAGGAGAGAGAGAGAGAGAGAGAGAGAGAGAGAGCGAGGAGAGCCGTTGTGTTTCCGGCTGAGCACCTGCGTACGCGAGCTTGCCGCGTCCGTGCTTGCGATGCTTAAACCGAGCTTTCGCTCTCCTTAGCCGAATCTCTCGCCTCTTGGCGCGACTTTTGTACATTACGTAACGTATCCCTAGGCGGCGGAATCTCAGCTTTTTACGAACTGAGAGAGTTATACATATAAGCTGCGGCTCTGCAGCGCAATGTCGATTTTATCGCTTCGTTAGCCCGCGGGATGAACCATCTCTCCGTTTACGGGTCTCTCTCTTGCTCTCTGGGTATAACTATAGCTGTAGATCTCTCTCTCTCTCTCTCGCGCGCGCATTGCCAGGGATCGACAATAGTCTTGGTGGTGTATACTGCCGTTTGCATCCTAATGAAATCTGACCATCGGAGATGTATCTGCACAGCAGCAGTTTGCGGCTAATACTGCGGGAATGCCTTTGTTACGATTTCTGGGGGTGTCGTAAACTTTACGAGCGCAACGAAATCGTAAGTGAGAGAAGGGGGAGGGGGAGAGGGGCGCGAGCACCGAATGACGGATTAATCACCGATTGCCTATATAGATTTTCCCGGGGCTGCACGGCTGCAGGAAAAATATCCTCGCGATTCCACGTTTGCCCTCCCCCTCCCCCTGTTCTTCCTCTCGCTCCCCCTTTCTCTCGTGTGTACAAGCTCAGCGACGGCCATCATATCCTCATCTTCGAAATGTCCCCGAACCCTCGCGATATAAATCTGTCGAGCAGAGCGCTTTTTATTGTTATTATTTTCTCAATTTTTGTTTTTTTTTTTTAACGAAGAGGCACAAAGTGCGACGCAGCGCGCGCGAGCGGCGTCGAAATATAAAGCGGTCAATGTCGCGACGAGACGCACATAAAATTGAGCAATGGGCCAATGTATCTCGTGCACCCGGCACATTTGCACTGCGGCCGCCTTCGCTTCTGTCGCCCCCCTCCCCCACCCCCCAAGCCCTCCGCCCTTGTGCTTTTCGCTTCGCTCGAGAGCGTCCGATCCGAGAGGGGGGGGGGAGGAGGGAGGCGGGGACCCGCTGAATTTTGACTCATTGGGCTCTTGATGCGGCGCGGCGCGCTTTATTCAACCGCTGGATTTTGATGTATCGGGAGGAAGATTCGAAGATGAGAGCCTCGGATTGTAGATTTTTGACTGAATTATGCATGGGTTCGGATCTCGAGTGATATCCATCCCCTTTCGCAATGGCATATGCGCGGGTATGATGCAATATTCTGGTTTACTGTATGGAAGAATAATTTGATGGATCTGGAGAAGTCTAAAATTGCGGAGCGGGTCACTGGTATAAATAAAATTCTTGATCAATCCGGCCGGCTCGTCTAGGAATTCCGCTGCGATCATTGATTCTCGGCACGCAACTCTCAAATTCGATAAGGCGAACCGTGGGAGGATATGCCAGTGTTGCCGGGAAGTCATCGCGTAAGGCTCTGGATCTTGTTTGTTTGTTAATAATTTAGCAGTACAAGCGAGCTCGAATTTGTATTGTGATAAGTTGATTAGTTTGACGCAATAATCATAGCTATTTCTCGCTTGTACTCTTAATTTTCTTTGATTAAATATTGATGAAAGTGGTCTTGTTAGTTTTTGCTCTATAACTCTAGATCTTATTCTGGCGATAATTATCTTTATAAATTCTATTGTTCTACATATCTTTAGAGTCTTCGATAGAAGTAGTTTATTAATGCTAAGAAGCGAGAGTGTAAATCGTTTATTTTTCTTGAAATAATATTACTTGATCTAAACATACATTTGCTGAATTAAATCTTCTAACCCCTTATTATTTCTCGTACTAAATTTATTTACTTTTTAAAGTTTACTTTCACAACATCATGTATTTTTATCTTGCGTACCGCATCGCATTACGTCAAAATAAAATTACAATTTCCACCGCGTCTTATTTGCAACTTCACCGTCGGATCATCTTCATCCAATAAGAAGCTCGGCAGCGGCACTCACACCCTCAGTCTTGACCACCTTACTCTGCTTTAACGGTTTTCCCAGATGATATCGGCTCTGAGGGGTTGGAATGAATCCCCTTAGTCTCTTTGGGATAGCCATTTGGGTTTCGTACATCGACAATGCCAAGCATCGCTCCTTAGTCATTTATGAATATGCTCGGAATATACCTGAGAGGTTACCTGCTTCTATTACCTGCAAAGATGAATTAAAAGGACGATGCCTTACAATATACACATTCGATAACCACGCGATTATTAAATTTTCTTGGTGAATTTCAGTCGTGCACGTTTAATCATAATAGATTACCATGTAATATGTCCATAATGTATCTAAAAGCAGAATCAATCGGTTCGCTGATTTCGAGTAAATTATACGTGCGGATATTAATGAGTTCGACGTTTTTTTATACTCCAATCGTATATTAATGAATTTGTACGTTTTAATTACGCCCGACTTTAATGTATTATTATGAAAATATACGATCAAAAGCGAAATTAATGGATTTTCCGAGTCGCCTTTAAATTATTGATACCTTTTCTGATTTTAGGTTTTGAGCTCTTCCGTGTACCAAGAGCACACGCATCCTCGTCAAATGCTAAAATTAAAATTTCCGAAAATATTTTGTTCGCAAATAACGACTCAATCGGGTATCTTCAATATTGATTTACTCGAAACAATCGCCGATATCGCGCATTGAAAGCTGACTCTGCGTCTACAACTGTGCGCAGTGCAGTTAACGTTAAAAATTATGGAATATATGGAAAGCCGCTGGGCAAAGCCTGGCGCAACAAGCTTATGTCTGAATTTCGATAAGCTCACAAAGTCAGTGACACTGTATTGCCTGCGATCGCTCGTGAGCTGCTTGCGTCGAGATATTTTGAATTGGTATAGCTATTCGTTTTTCCTATTGTATAAGAAAGTCAGGAATGCATATAGTGGTGCTGCGCACTGTCGCAGGTCTCTCCAAATATCTTGTTACCGACAGTGATTTATCGTCTCGACAATCTATGACAGTCAAGCCATATTCTGTTTCAGTATTGCTTTAGTGGCTTGACCAATGGGGCAGATCCTAAACCGCGAGGTGGTTACGCGAGCCATTGCTCGGCGACATCGATTTATCAGGCCGAGGAAGTCTTTCAGTATTATTTTCTTAGATAATCGATTTTATTTGCCGAGACTGTTCTTAGTGCTTTTGTGGGTACATGTTTACTTATCGATGGATGAACCATCGGATAAAATATTTGCGTGATCTTGTCGGTTCTCAGCTTCGTATACTGTAAGTTTTCGTTGGAAATTTCGGACGCTGTAAGTGCTCTTAGGATATTGCAGGTCTTCTTTGAATATTTTGGATGATTTGGATGAATCAGTGTCCTTTTTAATGAACGAATTCTGGACATTGTCACCTTTACTGATGCTCCCTGAATCCACTTCACTCATTAAGATTTCAAGGGTGATCTGCTTCTTTTGGTAGTAAGTAAGATCGTGAGCATTACAAAATAATTCTGATTAAAGAGAATCGATTTTGAGGTAAAATAATTAATAACGCTGTATGACAAATTTTAACAACGGGGTTTCGTACCATTAAAGTTTTCTTTCCAAGAGTAATAATTTATTCCAAAAGGTTCTACCTGTCGATACTTTCTGACCGACACATCAGTTTCCCCCCTAGATGAAAACAATTTCTTTTCGATCCTGCGCGAAAATTTATTTTGGTTCGAACGCGTTGCCTTTCGAATCAAAAGCAAGCTGCTTTTCCGAAAATGGCTACAGCCTTTCCGCGAATTGAGTCGATTAAGCGCCACTTTAACGGTCGCAATTTAAAATTGACTTTTAGAAACTCGAGCAATCATTGATTACGCTTTGAGATCAACTCCAGAAGCTTATACCTCGAAATGCCGCTAATCTCATAAAGTCGATGGCAGTATTGCTCGCGCGTTTGCGGAGCCGCCAAGACAATTTGAATTTAACAACTATACTTATCTGCAATGCTAACCTGGAAAAGTAAAATCGGTTAATCAGATAATACAGCGAAACTTACGGCGGTTACATTGCGCACAGTGGGAGATCTTCGAAGATTTAGTGAATGATAATTATAAATAAATCGCGTGAATCAGGCAACATTATAAAACGAAGCTAAGAATACTTCGTAAGTTAAACAGATTTGTGAGCGATTGGAAATTCGATTTACAAGAGATTGCACTGGTCGGAGATCCGAGTAAGAATTCCGCTGTCCGGCGGTTACTCGAACCCTGTACATTTCTATAACTTCATTATTATCACAGTATTAACTATTCACGATGTGTCTTAAGTTCCGTGATTCATTTTCTTACAATTTACTCGAGCGTTCGTTCCACATCGTGCACAGAGCTTCAGCATACGATTACAAATTAAATATTGCGCGAATCTTCGCACAGGTTCTCGAGGTAAAATACACGTTTGGATTAAAATTACTGCGATGATAAAATCAGTGAGTTCCGCCTTAAGAAATCTACTGCAGTCGGCTACTCTTCCCTCGCTGTACAGGACCTATGCATAGGCTATGGCGATTGGCAAAAGCGCCTATCGAGGGACAAGCCATTAAAGCTTAGAAAGTTCTTGTGCATCGAACTTGGCTAGGCACGCGCGTACGAATCGGCTGAGCCTTGCCAACTATCGATCTCAGGGCTTGAAGTAAGGATGCATTCGAAGCAGCGAAATTGAAAAGCCTCCTGTCGTCGCGCTGATTTTGAACGTCAAATCACTTCGCATACGTCGAATTGTCGAGTTAGCGCGTAAACGAATGCTATTCGGAATCGATCATCTTTAATTTTCGAATATTATTCGCCAAGCTGGCAATTCGGGGGACGAGGAAGGTTGGTGTCTTTTAACGAAAAATATTTCTCACTCGATCAGTTTAAAAAAGTTATTTCATATGCGCATGAATGCGAGCTGGAATTAACGCCAGGAAGCCGTTACACATAAAGCAGTCAAAGTGACCGGTGAATTTCGTTATTTATGCGCCGCAGGAATAAGAATTTACTTTTGAATAAACGTTAATAATTTCATTTGAAATATTTATGCGGCGGGATTATGTTCTGATGAACTTATTGAATATGTATCTCGTGGTAATTACTGTACTTCTGATTTAAAGAGTAAAATAGATGTGATGAATTTAATCGGACCGACGTTGATATGTAAAACATTCGAACACAAAATAATGGACGTTGTAAAGCCATTACTAATTCATCAAAATGTATGCGTCCTGTTTGGATTTGGGAAAAGGTGAGCGTGTTAAATGAATATTTCTTTTATTAACGTAATAAAAAGATAAGTCTAAGTTTTATTCAAAATTCCCATTTAGCCTAAACAGGTAAGTGTAATAAAGCAATAAAGCCAACCCCTACTTATAATCGTTCACGATTTGCAAATGATTGGCCTAACAATAAATACTGTGATAAATTTTGGATTTTGTTCCATACACTGAAAAATGCTTAAATATGAAAACAACAGTATACGTAACCATCAGGACTGATTAAGAGATAAATATCCAATTTACGTCATGTTAAACTTTAAAACTCAATACTTCAATTTTAGCTTTATATTTTAGTTCTTAATTTTTTTTTGGAAATAATTTTAAATAATTGCACTTCATATGAAAATAGGAGGTACAATTTTTTAAGCTCAGCAATTTAAGGATAAAATTGCAATATACTTTTAGATTCTTAAAAATTCAAGAAAGAAGAGAGCAAAGATACGAGGGCCGCTCAACTTTCCTATATAGAAGAGCGCAAGTAAACCGACGCCTACAAAACTTCATAAAAATGAGCCTAACCTTATATCGTATCATAATTATAACGAAAAAGCTACGTTCGCTTGTATAAACCCGTGAAATATGCAGTTGGGTGTACCAAGCTCTTTTTAAAATCTAACAGCTTTTGAAAAACGCAGTCTACTTTGTTCTTAATCCTTATAAAGCCGGCGGAAGATGTATGTTTCTGCTCCTCCCGGCAAACTAGCTGTTAAGTAAATTTGTATTTACGGCAACTACTCAGACTTCCTGCTTTACGTACGCGCGTGCACAACTGCGTCTAAAATAATTATTTTTATTTTCTATTGTACAAGCTACTAACAAGGACGAATTCGTACCCCTTTTGGAACACCTTTGTAATTCGCTGAATCCCTGAGAAATGATTTCTGTAGCTCTAATGCGAAAAACAGAGGTCACGACAGCCCAGGGTTTCATTCGTTACGCGTTTATTATCGACATGAACAATTTGCTTTATTAAATTTGATCAATGTCACTCCTCTAGAAAGCTATCAATCATTACTGCTAATTTCGGCTTCTTAAATTTCAAGTGCATCGAAAAGTGTTGCAAAAAGTGACTGACAGTCGAAGTAAGCAATTCTTTTTCTTTTTTTTCTTTCAAAAAGATGCTCCAAAAACGTTCGGCGATGCTCGCTCGAATCGAAAAAATTTCACATCCTCCCAAACGGGATATTCCTTCATTCAGCCGTTAATCCCGGATCGACCCCTTAACGCATCGGCGACACAATAATTACATAGGCTTACCCGTCGCGATAAACAAAGCGTATATGGGCATCATTATTGCAGTCATAATCCGGGCGCCGCGGCATTGTTATTTCAAGTTCGCGCGCGGTGTAAACAAACTTATCCAGTCGTATACAATACACCTCCATGCGGAGAGAGGCGAGAGCGGCAAAGCCGCGGGCCAGTTGCGCAAGCGGGAACAAAGAGCCCGGTTGGAAAAAAAAAGATAACTTTGGAGCGGGTCTAACGGGCCGTTATGCGCATAATACGCATGAAGATACTTGCAGAAATATGCGTACGCGCACTGTGTATCCATGCACGTGCATTATGTGTATTTATATAAGAGCAAATCCACCGAATTTTGGAAACGATTCTCCCCGAAAATTGCGAATATTTTTATGGAAGGCACGCCTACTAGACCTACTTTTTCTCGTGTCTTAGGTCATTCTGAAAGGAGAAAAAGTTTGTGTACATGCGGGCGATTGTAGGGTATACTTTTTTCCGGAGCAAAAACGAGAAACTTCGAGAAATCTGCAGAAATTGTAGCGGATCAATTTGAAAACATTGAAAACCATTCTTTTGATGAATTACAAGTCATTTTTGTTCTTATGAAATTTTTATAAAAGTTCATAGTTTTCAAGAAAAAAATCTGTGAACGTGAAAACAAAACATTGCCCTTAATCCATCGAAAACAGTCACTCCCCAATTTTTCCTCTGCGAATTCATTAGATGGTGACGGTTCGAACTTTGATGTCGAAATTTGTCCTTCAGGGCGTTAATGAGAGCTGCACGTAATACATTTTTGCTCCGGAAAAAAGTATACCCTACGATTGGCCATGTACCCGACTTTTTTCTCTTTCAGAATGGCCTAAGGAACGAGTAAAAAAGTAGATCTAGTATAAGTTTGCCTTCAATACAAATTGTTGCAATTTCTGGGGAGGGTTGTTTCCGAAATTTGGTGGACTTGCGCATATAAAACGCTGCCCCGGAAGAGTCTCACGAGGTTTTTTTTCGGTCGATTTCCGCTGCAATTATCTGAATTATTTTGGCGGATTTTCCCATATACACGTACAGGAGAGAGAGAGCTTCTATGATTCTTTCGCCTCTGCATACATATGACTGCCTAGGTGTGTAAGTCTGCGTTTGTACGTATGTGTGTGCGTGTGTGTGTGTGTATACACTCGAGCATTGTGCGCGGCTTCGTCAAATAATGCGGACGATTCCCGACAAAGCCCGGAGCCCGAGGCGCATTCACGAACCTATCGCTTTCTATCTCGCCCACGCACGGGCGCAGTCGCCCACTTTTCCGAGCCGCGTATACACGTATCGCGCCTCCTCTCGCGCGCACACACAAACGAGCGCCTGATGCCTGTTGTGCGTGGGTGTGTGTGTGTGTTATACGTGTGTGTGTCGAGCGTGTCGAGCGCGTGCGCGACCGGTAGTTTGTTATGTTAGCACAGATGCCCACGGACAAATAGGTACTCCGAGCGGAGTGGCTTCGATCGCGCTGCCGCTGCTGCTCCTATACCGCTTGTTTGGGAGCTTATACAGCCCCCTACCCTCCTCTCTCTCGTCGATACTTTAGCTGCTGCATACTTCGCGCGATATATATACCTGGCGCGCCGGGTGTTATTATTATTTCAGGTTTGGGTACCGTTATAGGGAGCCTAATAGCTCGACGCTGCCCGCGGTGTAAGGCCGAAGAGCTAATTCAATCTGGATAATGAGGCTGAGCGTTTGCGTGCGTATTGGGGGGGGGGGGGGTGCAGTGTGGATTTTAAGCTTCGAAAAGAAAATTGCTGCCGCGGAAGAGCACTACCGCGCGTGAACGAATTGTCTGCTCTCTCGATTGTCGATGCGTTGAGCTTGTACAGGTATATATTTATATATGTATACAGTTGGGTACGCTCTGCAGGAATGCGGCGAATTGAATTTAATGCTCTGCTAATGGTGACTCTAAATGCTGGGGATATAGGCTTTGTTACGGGGATTCGCGATAATACGACATTCTATTGGTATTTAATACGTATTGTGTCGTTTGATTCATCTGACGATTCTGCGCCTTGTTTCCCAGCTGAACAGAGTCCGAATTTCGCACTTTGCGCGGTATTAGTGCAATTTGCTGCGGAGTGGGGGGTCTTAATTGATACAGGTTTCATTTATTATCGTAATAAAATTTGTTTCAATGAGTTATCCAAATCGATGATTTTGCACTTAACCGAATATATTTAGAAATCTTCATGAAACAATGATAACTTTGATAATGTACGCAGAAAAGGTTATATTTTATTACCTCACTATCGTCCACGTGTCATAGCGTTTAAACGTGATGTTCTGTGTTCTCTTATTAACTTGTATATTTTATATCACCAAAAAGCATATGGATAATGGTTTGGTATTAAGTAGGCTAGAGTTAATAGCATAGCTTTTTTTAATTCAATTACTCAAATAAATTTTTGAATTATTAAACAGTGTATGTGAAAGTGACGGTCAATCTTAACGATTATTGTATATTTATCTTCGCCTTTAGCTCATGTCTTACTAATCATTGTCTATAAATATTAGGTGTGCTTACGTAAATAAAATAGTAAGTAAACGTTATCTTAGTAGCCAACGTGAATTGTTATATTTTTTTTACGATAAACACGTGTTTGCAATTAATGATAACGACTGGACAATTTTTTGACATTATGAAAAAAGAACATTTGACTCCATAACCCTTATGAAGTAAAATTGCGCTTTGTTAGACTCCCAACGAATGCTTATCGCATACAAACACTGCTCCGTACGGAGACGCAATAAGCTTCAAAAAGCACAAAATCGCTCTTCAAAAAATATCCGCGAGCCAGTGGCATGAATCTGGCTGGAGAAAGAGCCGGGAAAATATTTACCCCCTTTTTGCCGAATGCTACGAGAAAATTATGGTAATTGCTTCGCTCATACCCCACTTGCGCGTAATTACCACGTCCATTAAGTAACGATTACGCAATTTTGAGACATCTAGTGTGCTCTGCACTACCGGTGTTCCATTTCCCCTTGGGAAGAAGGGAGGGAGGGGGGGAGGGGGTAGGGGGCGGATGGAGCAAGACTGAGAGAGACAGCTAACGTCGCACGACGCGTCTCGTCAAGTCCCACACAAACAGCCACAGAGAGACAGCAGCAGCAGCAACAGCAGCTGCAGCAGCAGCAGCTCTACGCGAGAGAGCGGCGACGAATGAAAAGCTACATTCCCCTGATTGGCATAATCAAGGGAAGCGTTTTACCCAGCCTATAGCTGTGCAGGGCTCGTTGTAATTTGATGTAATTCAGGTACCCATTGCAGCGCAGAGAGGGAGAAAGCGAGAGAGAGAGAGAGAGAGAGAGAGAGAGAGAGGACAGAAGTCGGGCAACGCTTCAGCATTAAGCCACCTTAATCGACGCCACCTCCGAGTCAGGACGCGCAGCGTCAGTACAAGCGTCGTCCTCGGTCTCGCCGTAATTTCACAGCGGCGTGCCGAAGCTCACGTGCGGACTAGGCGCTCCTCCCCACCCCCCTCGCGGCACTGCTGGAAAGGCTGGAGATACGCGTACGTACGGAGGGAGAGAGAGGGGGTGGGGGTGGGACGGGGAGGAAGAGGGAGAGGGAGAGGACAGGACAGCCAGACGGATAGACAAGCAGCCGGTGAGAGTGCCTCTCTGCAACAGACGATCTATATACAGTGTGTCTCTCGCATACAGACGTGCCCACCATACGCGAGAGTCTTTTCCTCTCTCTCTTGGATGCCCAGCGATGGACACCGGGCATTTCCGTTTACGGCGGCCGACAAATTGGACTCGTGGCCCACCGCGCCCTCCTCCCCTCCCCTCGCGAAATTGGATCGAATCCCTAATACGCCGAGTGACAGCGCTGACTTTCTTGCTGTTTGTTGTCCCCCCCCCCCCCACACCCCACCCCGCTGATTTGTGACTCTTCGTCGAAGCGTTATACCAGCGATGCTGCTCGCTCTCTCTCTCTCTCGGTTCGATGGGCAAGACCGAGAGACGCGATGACGTAGCTCCCCGGTAGTTGGAGAAAAGTTCCAATGAATTATTGAATCCTCGATATCCGCTTCTATTAACGTTGTTTATTGGATGTGTAGGAAATTATGCTCTTGTCAGTTTATTGTTTATGTTGCCCGCTGATATATTCGTCATCGCCGGCGAGCCCTCCGTATGGGCGGCTCCGCCGTGCCCCTTTTCTCGCCTTTCTTTTCGACGGCTCAACTTTATGATTTACTTCTCGAAACTTTCCCGCTTCGGCTCCTCGTTCGCGGCGGATTTTATTTCGCCGCCGCTGCTGCGTCGACGAGTCATGAATTTTTGCGTAATTTTTCTGGACGCGAAGGAGATTAATTCCTCTTCGTCAAATAATGGGGACGAGCGATAGGAAAGGAGCGGCACAGAGACTATTGACAGAAGTTTTCATAGGCGATGTTGAATATAGTGCGCGCTTGTGATCGAGGAGTCGAGAAGACAAAGAATGAAAGTGACGTTAAAAAATTGAATTTCACGAAGTATTTATAATAACGATGTTTCTTGGGAGCTTCTGACCAAAGAATACAAGTCATACTTTAAGATATTGCTGACTGACTAAAATAAATGTTATGACAGTCTTAAAAGAAACTTTAATTTTAATCCCAAACGTTTATCGTACTATTTTTGCCAGTATTGAAACTTTACTATCAGTTTTCTTAAAATTATAAATGTTTGTTGGATGTCCCGTCTTCTCGATGCATCAATTAAACAATTAACTTTTTATACGAGCATTAATATTTACATGAGTATTTACGTACATTAAATATATATTTATCTATACATGTATTCGGACATATATGAGTCATTCCACGAGATACTGGAAACTTCTGGGGGCCTGGACTACCGAAAAATTTTGGGTAGGGCACACTTACCAGACCTATTTTTTCTGATTTCTGGGACCCCTCCGAATAAAAAACCGTGCGAGCTGCATCATTATCGGTTGCCACCCGGGTTTCCGATCGAAAAAACCCAAAAATCTTTATACATTTTCTTTTGCATTTTTACTGTTGAGCGCATTATTTGTGTACTGTGAGGTACTGTGAGTCCTATGGGACTTGGCGCTATACTTTATATATACAGAACGAAAGTGCAGCTCAAGAGCTTTAAATCGAGCCTAAAATTTTTAAAATCGGATGTTCCGGTCACGAGTTACGCACGCTTCAATACTGCTAACTCTTTATAGGGCTCTCGCAAAACTAATCGATCTTCACTTTTTTTTTCAAATCCTCGAAACTTTTGATCCAGTGACTCGATTTTAAAGTTTAATAGCTTAAATTAAAGCTCTTTTCCTCAACTTTACGATTTTTAGGTCCAAAATTGATTTTTCTTATCTATTGAGCTATATATATGCGTTCAGAAAACCAATCCGCTTTAGAAGCATATATATAGATCAACAGATAAAAAATTTTTAATTTAGACCTAAAAACCAAAAAGTAGAGGAAAAGAGCTTTAATTTGAGGTATCAAACGTCAAAATCGAAGCATTGGATCGACAGAAATAGGGATTTGAAGAAAGGGAAAAATGTCTGGTTTTTGGAAAAATCGAGCTATTTCGTGAAAGTCAAATCAAAGCACTTTTTTCAAATGGTCATAAATTTTGATCAAGCGATTCGATTTTGATGTTTAATAGCTTAAATTAAAGCTGTTTTCCTCAGCTTTTTTGTTGATCCAAATATTTTTTTGTAGTGAGCTATATATATGCTTCTAAAGCCGATTAGTTCTTTGAAAGCATATATATAGCACACTATATATCAAATTTAAATTTTGACTTCAAATTCCAAAAGTAGAGGAAAATAGCTTTAATTTAAGCTATTAAATGTCAAAATCGAATTACTCGATCAAAATTTATGACCATTTGAAAAAAGTGGTTCGGTTTGACTTTCACGAAATAGCTCGATTTTTCCAAAAACCAGACATTTTTCCCTTTCTTCAAATCCCTATTTCTGTCGATCCAATGCTTCGATTTTAACGTTTGATACCTCAAATTAAAGCTCTTTTCCTCTACTTTTTAGTTTTTAGGTCTAAATTAAAAATTTTTTATCTGTTGATCTATATATATGCTTCTAAAGCGGATTGGTTTTCTGAACGCATATATATAGCTTAATAGATAAGAAAAATCAATTTTGGACCTAAAAATCGTAAAGTTGAGGAAAAGAGCTTCAATTTAAGCTATTAAACTTTAAAATCGAGTCACTGGATCAAAAGTTTCGAGGATTTGAAAAAAAAAAGTGAAAATCGATTAGTTTTGCGAGAGCCCTATAAAGAGTTAGCAGTATTGAAGCGTGCGTAACTCGTGACCGGAACATCCGATTTTAAAAATTTTAGGCTCGATTTAAAGCTCTTGAGCTGCACTTTCGTTCTGTATATATAAAGTATAGCGCCAAGTCCCATAGGATTCACAGTACACAAATAATGCGCTCAACAGTAAAAATGCAAAAGAAAATGTATAAAGATTTTTGGGTTTTTTCGATCGGAAACCCGGGTGGCAACCGATAATGATGCAGCTCGCACGGTTTCTTATTCGGAGGGGTCCCAGAAATCAGAAAAAATAGGTCTGGTAAGTGTGCCCTACCCAAAATTTTTCGGTAGTCCAGGCCCCCAGAAGTTTCCAGTATCTCGTGGAATGACTCATATGTGTCCAACCACACACCGACTTTATCAACTTACGGCTATTTATGCTTGTGACAAGAATACTCACAATTATTTGTGAATGTTTGACCACATACGGACCTCGTCTACTTACGTCTATTTCGTTTTCGTGGATGTCTGGCTATATCTACTTATGTTAGTTTAGGCTAAAATACAAAATAATAATTACAATTGTCTGTAAGCGTCTGACTATATATGTACCTTATTACTTACGTGCGCATAATTTTTGAGCGGCTGACTATGTATGGACTTTGTCTCCTTACGTCTCACAACTACTTTCTGTTCTCGATAACAACAAGATAATCTGATGATCTATCCTTACGAAAAAAAGACAATTTATTTGTTATTTATTTTAATATTATTTATTTTTTTATTTATTTTTTATTTTAATATTATTTATTTTTTGTTGAAGAGGCTTCTTAAAAAAGTGTAAACTTTTAAAAATGTACTCTTTATAGGCGTATGAAACCTATGATTCTATAACTTTATTTACTTACTTTCAAAACTACACTAAAAAAGTTACTAATTAAATCGGACTGACGAAAAAGTACAAGTTTCACAACACCTCATGCTGTATATCTGTAAGTACGAATAAAAGCATTTACAGCTAATTTTTTAAAACAAACCTGCTAAATAATTCTATTTATTTATACATTTTAATTCGTAAATGCAATAATTAATAGAATGGATTTGCAGGTGTTAGTGTAAAAGCTCAAATATACAGATGCCAACGTTCAAATGTTTAGTGCAAATACGTAAGCGTATGCGTAAACGCTACAAAATTCAGTGTTCACATCAGAGACTATATTATTTGTTTACGATCATAAAACAGCGAGCTCATACTCATCTTTTGAGTAAATATTAAAAATTCAGTGAGATTAATTCGAAAGAGCAATTAAGGGAGTGTCGGATTCTATTCAAAGTCATGCTTAATGTCAACATGAAAATATATTTGCAGCATAAATTAAAGGTAAAACAATGCGCCAGACAATAATTCGCTGTAAATTGTAGAATATTATGCAGATTGAACTCAAATTATTTATTTATGCATATTTAATTTAAACGAGCGTTGAAAAAAATAATCCGAAGCAGATACGATTCGAAATGACAGAATTGCACGAACGACGATTATCATTAAAATAACACAATGATTTTAACCGCATTGTATTCTGTAAAAGTGTTCAACTCGAATCTCCAATAAATAAAACTGTTGTGGATTTTTGCTATTAGCAATTATTTTTTCGAAGCATACGCTACTCCCATAATCAATAAAAAGTATCGTACTCTTTTACGATTCGTGTGCGAATAGAGGCCATTGACGAAAATTCGGATTAAATAACATTACGCAAATAAGGAACCTCAAATCTATACCAGCCGCAACCCACAACATAGCCAGCTGTTCAATGAGCACAAGCAGATACTGTCCGCGTACGGTCAGACCGGCGTATATTGGCGATGGTATGTAAATCTGTTTTCATAGACACACAAACACAAACACACACACACACACACACGCGCGCGCGCGCGCGCGCGAGTATTTTGCATTTTTCGTATCAACGCTAGAGAGCCACGTAGTCTCGTATGGCCAACTGCGCATATAGACATACGAGCCGACGAAACTGAAGCCGTAGCCTGAATTCGCAGCGACAATGCAGCCGCTATGGGGTCAACTGCAGTACGACAATATAAAATGTAAATTCACCGAATGCTCCGTCTCTCTTTCTCGGCGTGTACTGCCGGTCGGATTGAAGTGCCGCGCCGCAAGACGAGAGCTCGGCAAGCTCGCGTCCACGGTCCCTCAAGCTGTATAAGAAACTTGAACTCCCGCGCGTGCTTCCACTTCCTTACCTGCCGAAAGAGAGAGAGAGAGAGAGAGAGAGAGCGACTCGAGTGAATACAAATTAACCAGTTAATGGCAAAGTTCGGAAGGGCGCGAATCGAACTCGAAGAGTCCGGCTGTCGAGTGGCGGGAAGAGGGGAAGCCGGTTTGATAGCGCGCGGCTAGCCAGGGAGTTTCGTGGCCCGGCACAATGCTAATGGCCAATTCGGTCGAATCTCGCCAAGGAACTGCCGGGATCTCGGCGGAGGGACTCGTGCCGAGTTTGGTTACTTTGGCCGCGAGAGCCCGAACGCTCTTAAAGCACTTCGGATCATCGATACCTGTCGAGAGCGACTGCGCGGGATAGGATTGGGGAGGGGGGAGGGGGGTAAAGAGGGACACGGAAGGCACGGACATGGAATTAAAGCTGTTCGCGGGATTGCTCAATCTAGTCGATTTGGAAAATCAACCGAATGTAAATACCGGACGTCTTGTTGTCTCGGAGCGAGCTTTACGCGGCTGCATTCGAGATTCTGCGAGCTGTATACTCAGATTTTGGTTTGAGACGAGGCTGCGGGAGTTTTGAAAAATGATGTAAATGTTTCAATATACGTTCGTGCAGATCTTTGATGGACGCGTTGATTTTATGCGAAACGAAATAAAGTCAATTCAAGGTCAATGCAGTGTTTAAAGTCAACGTTGGAGTGCGAAGGTCTGTATTGGAAAAACCACTTTTCTTCACATTTTATTTTTGAATTACATTGGTTATTAAAACAGACACGAAGAATTACTTCTGGATATGGAGATAAATGCAAACACGCATATTCCATTTGAATGAATTATTTTACGAACTGAAAAGGAGTTTTATTCATTAAGAATTCATAGCCTTATTTATCCGACGTCCCCGCACAATGACTGGGCTAATTTTACGAATAAATTATAATATTCACACAGAAACGTACTTTCGCGCACAGAGACGGATTAATAAATGAAATAATAAAATTCGCGACTACATCGAATACAGCTCAAGCGTATGGTTTTGACTTTGTTTAAAAAATGAAAAGCTTATTTCTAGTACGTGCGAATGTAAAACTAGAATCGAGGCTGTGAAAATCTATCCGGAGAAAAATCAATATTTATATTCGAACCGTATGTGCTCCGACTGTTTATGCGTGGCTGCCCTGCTGTGTCACATTAGGACCCGATACACAACAAAGGTTCTACACTTTTTTTACGATTCTTGCTCGGAGCGTTTTTTCGACATTGCAGAGCCCTAGTTTCAACGGTTTATTCAGAATTTCCGCACTGCACACAGAAACTCTGGTTAACAAAGAAACTAAAAAAAAAAATTAGTCACTAAATAATAAGTGCAAACAATGAAATATATATATTTGTCACTTATAATATTCAAAAAATGTATTAGATAATAGATTAGACATAGGTGTGGTTCGTATATAAATATAAGTTATAAACAATAGAATATAATATGCACTTTTCTCGTTCAGTATCTTTCGAGCTACAGTGAATTCCAAACATTGCGGTTTTCATTCACTTTCACTATGTTCCGTGAATTAGCTTAGTGTACAGTCATTAACAGTTTAGGCTAATACACATAAGCACAGTACATTTCGTTACATTAAAGAATATTTCGTGAAATTTTGCATGTACGCTTTCTTCGCGCGCTTCCTTTGTTTTGAACTGCTCTGGCTAACATTGTTGTACTGGTGAGCATCATATAATTAAACTTGGGATAATACGAATAAAATTTTAACAAGGAGAGTCTACTCGGATAGTTGGGACCGCGAGAAAGAAGCCGTGTATAATGTGTCAGTGTTTTATTTACTTGTAGCTTATGTAATATGCGCGTGTGTTATGAAGGTGCGTAACCAAGTGTAGATGTTTGTAATGAGGACGTAAAAAATAAAATCCAGAAACACGACTACTGTTTTGTAAGTCAAAGAAAATCCTTTCTTATGGATTGAAGAAATTATATTTTAAAATAAAGCTGTCAAATTTATTTTTTACTTTTATCGAACAGAAATACATCTACATAACCATTGTCAGGTGTAAAATCTTTTGACCAAACATGATTTTCAGTTTTTGGTGAATCAACCATTTTCAAAATGTGTACAAATCATTAGCCCCGCATATGATAAATTTGGCTTTGTCAGTGTTAAAACTCCATTATTTATTTTTTTTTTAATATTCCATTTACGATCTAAATTCAAATTGAAGCTCATAGATGAGAAATATTTACTGTATTATTTAAGGAAACAAAATTTAACACAAGTTTCGGGGATGATAGATAATGAAGAGGAGACGAGTAGGGTAAGCCCCGGGGATAGAATACTACGTCGAATAGTTACTCGTTCATTTAAGTAAGTACAGAAGTTAGGCTATTATGTATTGTTGGTTCAATCGCTTCCTGAAGTCTTCCTGGGATTGACTTGTAGAGATTGTCGTCATGATTGGAGCTACCCCTTGCGATTCGTTCATCAGTTCACATGTTCCACTATTGTCAGATCCCACTTCGGTTCCACTTAATGGTGTTTCAGGTTAACTTCCTACAAATTAACAAATTTTCTTTATTTCTTCGCATTTTCTTTTTCTAAAATTCGGAGTATATTCACACATGCATAGTTCAAAATATTTTGCGCGATATTTCTATTAAAACGTAAAAGCAAATGTATTAAATCGCAAAATTTATCAATTTATAAAATTTATCAACCTGAAACGCCAAAACTTTTTATTTCAACAAACTATGTAGGATAATCCTTCAAATATATGTGCATCATCTCTATATATTTATTTGATTACACAACCATGTAGAAAGTATCGACGTCATCGGCTGTTATCGACAGATTAACAAGGGGAGATAACGAACTTTGGCTAACGGATGAGTAATTCCGTTTCATATAAGATGTGTACTATTTGGTATCTAGATAAAAATTATGATAAAATGGTAATTTCTAAGTTATTTTTTAGTGATTATTATTAGATACCTCAGGTCTCCAAGAAAAGAACGTCGCAATTTGACTATAGAATTGTATTCTATCCGAGATTTTATAAAAGTTCAGTTTTGACCATCAAATACTGATCTAATTTACATGAGTCTACTTATTTGTGTTTCCTCGATCGAAAAATAACAGCGTAATTCCCCATAATGCTTTTTTATCCTGTATTCGATTCACCCCGTTGTGTCATTTAAAAATTGTTCAAAATACCACGAAAATCTGGTTTTTTTTACTACATCCGAGAAATTTGCTTTTTTCGAATTCTCATAACTTTTTACCGATTCGATCGTTTATACTGTTCGGTAGTTTTAATTACTGGGAACCAAAATCAAGATATTACTGACCGGATCGCTAGTGCCGTTTTACAGCAGAAAAATATTTGAAATAATATCAATATATTAACAAACAAAGAAAAACCAAGAAATACTTGCCCTGCACCTCGGCATTATTAATTAAATCTTAAATAAATGTAAATAAGTTATTTGTTTTATATGGACCAAATCCTAATATCACATCTCATAATATCTCTGATATTACACGACATTTGGTTTAATAGAAAAAAACATGAATTAAGTAGAACAATCTTCTTATAAATTTTAAGTTTCCGGAAACCCGGAGAAATCGTGTTAATGCTTAATTTAGTATAGGATAGGATTGGAAGCGATTTGAATCTGCTATAACCCAACAGCTTAACTCACGGAATAGTCTCGTTTCTTTTTTATTTTCTAAAGCGCTTTCGTTTCGGAAACTGAATGGCGAAAAAATACACCTATGTTTCTCACGTTTACAATATTTATACGAATTCAACGCATAATACTGCGGAAACTCCTTTTAATTCGCTGATCTTGAGTACATAAAACTTCCGCATCTGTTAAATACAATTCTGAAATATGCTTCATTTATTTCCAATGAAAAATTTATTCTTAATGTGAATGAAAAATGGATGCTGTAAAAATCCATTCGAAAAATTCAAAGTATATTCGAACTCAACGCCTCGACTCCTTGTACATGACGGTCTTGCTATTACAATAAAACTCGATTTCTGACAAAAGTCTTGCAGTATTCACGATCTTTTCCGGAAAATGCTCTTTCGATAGAGTGGAGTTCATGCGAGAGATAGGTCCCTTTTAAGCCGCGCTCGAAATAGACCACTTTATTTTATTATTTACTACAGAAGGTTATACATTCTTTTATACATTTTTAAATTTCGCGCCATTTTATAGAACCAATCACGCCGCGTTTCACACTGCTTCAACATGACAGGTTTCTTTTTTTTAAGAGATGATCGAAAGATTACCTTTTCATTTTATTTTCCAGGACGTAGGTGAGATGGACCGTTTTTGCTCTTGGGCATCAATTGTTTTTTTTCTCGTTTAAATTTTAAATTCGATTGTGAAATATAGCATGATAAACGCCAAAGTGTTTATCCTTTTTTTTGCGCTGGTCAAACATGCGTCAGCGCGAGTAAAATGTACCTCATACAGTGTTTGATTTAAAAATGAAATCGTTATATATACTAGCGAAGTTTTGACGCTAGCTTTTATATACTTTGAAATGTTTGTGCATTAAATTATTATCCACGTCTAAATTGGGCTATTAAAACTCACCCTCTTTTCGTCGTAAAGAATATAATAAGTAGCGTTTCAATTAGTACAAGAATACCAAACTGATATAAACAAAAATATCTCCAGACGATTCAGGTTATACAAATGACCGTCAGCAGCCTGGGTTGAGTAGTTTATTTCATTATTCCGAGAAAATTGTCATCCGCATAATTATACAAATACTTCGCTTAACTAAAATATAAATAACTATAACTCCAAGCGCAAATTATGTTGACGCTAATTTTGAAACGTAAATTATAAGAAAATCCAACGTGTGCCAACCAGGCAGCAAGACCGATTCAATCAGTTCCAACAATCATGCGACTTTTCCAGCTTGATTTTCGCGCAAACATTTTATCCGCCAGAAAAATTGATCAACCCCCTATCGAGCTCGGCGAGTTCCACGCAGTCGCGCGAATCTTTCTTCGCCGCGGCAGCGAAGGGAGCATTCGCCTGGCTTCCTCACTCGACACCCCCGCAGTGCCGAAGCACCTCTCGAGCTTACGCGCGCGCCTCATTCAAAATCAAAGCCGGAACAGCCTCCGCCACTTCGGAAGCGCCTCGGCCCCAGCACCTTTCAATCATCCCCGGCCTCGATCGGCCACTTCCGCAGCCGTCCTCCCCCTCGTCATCACTTCCCGTCTATCCGTCTCTCCCCCTTTATACGTACGGTTCACGCACGCACGCGAAATCCTCCGTGTTTTAATGAAAAAGCAGCGGCGAACAAAGCATCGACGTGGAACGAGAGGCGCCCGGGGAAGAAAGATCTGCTCTTCGTGCGCTCGCAGCCGAGCTGGGCGTGGATGTCTGAAAGACTGTATTTTAATATAAGTTATAGCTTTTTATAACTTAGATTTCATTATTTCGGATTATTTTGGTTTTATTCGAAGTTGGGTTGAGTGTCAAAAAGAAGTTGGATAAAATAATTGATGGCGTTCGATATAAGTTTTTCAAATGAGCTTTCGGAATACTTTTGTTTTAACCAAATTCTTGTAATTTACTCAATGGGGAGTAGTACATCTGCGCAAGACAGGTGTAGGTAATATAGCTAGATAGAACTGAGAATTTCGCGTATTTGAATGAAAAAAGAAATGAAAATACTGTAATAGCTCCAAAAATAAAGAAAATAAATGAGAGTTATATTTGTATGAGAGTTGTATTTTTTAAAAAATCTTTTTATAATTATTATGCTGATGTATTTTTACAAAATTTTTATACTATGAGATTTTTTATGTTTTCATTAAGATGAGTTTTTAATTCATATTACTAAAATTGTAATAAAACAAGTTTGTCTTAACTTTTTTAATTGTTGCCAATCATTTAACAATTACGAATTAAGCTATAGTTTTAGAATACAGACAACTATTTGGATAATTCATAAAAATCAGTTGAACTGCAAGTCGATCACTGAAAGAAATGATACTTCTGAAGCAAAATGAATATCTTTTTCTAAAATTCTATTCAACTGAATGAATAAAAATATTTGTTCATTCAGTTGTATAGAATTGATACAAAAATCACTCGTTTTTTGAACCAAAAAATTTTTCCAATAAAACATTCTCTCCAAAATCATTTCCATTCTTTAATTTCGATTCAAAAGGCAATAATTTTTAATAAAAAAGTTTAAGTTAAAGTTCTGAAAACCGAAATCCTCTTATTAAAAAAAGAAATGCCTCTGCTGAAAAAGTTCGTTGGAAGGTAAAGTTACGAAAACGTGATAGCAATTTTTAGCGTCAAAATATCGCGGCAAACAGGTTTTACTTATCCTTCAAAAGTAACAATATTCTTCATAAACTGATTCCCGTCACTATTTTCCAATCATCGATGACCCTCTTCGTTCCCTTTCACCAAAAACACGCTCCTCTCAAATTTTCCCCATCCAAATACCAAACAAAACCTGCCCTTTTCATTAAGCGCTACTACGCATCGCATTCTCCGTCGTAATCGAAATTATTATATTTCTTATATTTTCTCATTTTTTAGTCATATTAATAATATTAAAAAGTTATAATGGTGCAATTGTGAACTATAGTGAATAATCATAGTTTAAACCGATTAAAAAAATGAACCAATTGAAAAAGTGAAGGACTACCTAAAATAGTACATATGAACATTGCAGATAGTGAATACAAATATTGCAAACAGTGGATAAAAATAATATTTAGGTAGCAATATACATTAGCTGAAATAGTGAAAATACACTACCTACAATGTTGCAAATACTTTACTCAAAATAGTGTGTGATCCTAGTAACAGGAGGCTAAAGGGGGCATAAATTTTCGCTTATTTTACAAGTTCATTGTTAGCTAATTAAATATTAATTTTTTCTCATGTTCAAAAACGATTAAGTCCATAAAATTTCACTTTTTCTGGGTGGTGGATTTTCTACTTGAATAGTGAACTTCTCGAAAGTTAAAAACGTACAAGTATACTGAAAATTTCATTCCTCTTAAAAGTCATTATGATTAATTGCAAAAATAGTAAATTTTCATAATTTTTCAAGTTCGTCTTTTACTAAAGTGATTATGTACTGAATAATCAGTGTTCCAGTGACAATTTAAAGCAAGTACTTTCTACAGTTTGAATCAGTAATAATTTACTAATTCGATAGTAAACGCAATGAAACGAGCAAAATGATGACTCATTTCATAAACAGTGACTATTCACTACGTACTACAGAGAATTATAATTTTTACAACAATTCACAGTGTGAATTAGTGAATATCCACTAACTTTTCGTACTACGCGTAAATAGTGAAAATTTTCACTATTTGGGAAGTTAACATTATTTAACTCTGACAAACAGTAAATTTCTCGCCGTTTCAGATTTCGAGAGCATTGGTCCACCCATTGGTCACTATACAGCCAGCGTACCAGCCGCAATCGGTACAACTCAGCCCATTCGAATTTTTTCCTCGCCGTCCAACTACATCCTGCTCGCATCTCGCCGGATCTTGCCTTGGCCATAGCGTTAGCCGTACACACGGTAGTTGGGTCGAGACCCGCTACGAAAGAGAGAGAGAGAGAGAGAGAGCGAGCGAGCGAGAGTAGTTATAGCGCGCGCGCTGCGGCAGGGGGCATGCGCGTCGTCCGGGGGTGTAGAGCGGCTCTTGGGGGTTAGTCTCTCTTGAGCAGTACGCCGCGGCGCATGTCGCCGCCCGACGTCTCCCCGGCCTCGAGTGTGTGCCCGTATATATAGACGCCGCGTACAGAGGAGCGCGAGCGGAGCGCGCGCAAAGTTCAAAAACAACGCGCGCCCAGCACCAGTGCAGCGTCTCAACTCGCCCCTCCACCCCCCCCTCGAGAAGGGATACACAGAGATCCACCGTGCACTGACGCACTACTGACTCCGAGCGACGACGCCGCGAGTGCCGTACAGAGCTATAACGACAGTTATGTTGCAGTGCGAGTGACCAGTGTCTGTGCGCCCTCCTCTCGTTAACTCGGGATATTACGTGGTACGCGTCGGCCGCCGGAGTACCTTCGTCTCTCGGTGAACTGTCGAGATTTCGAGGCGAGTGCGTCCCGTTCATCATATTGTTCTGTGAAACGAGCCGGAAGAGAGCGACTGTCGAAAGCTTTCGATCGCAAGCTCGAACCTCCCCCCCCCCCCCAACCTGCACTTCCCGTCGCACTCCGACGTTCCGACGTGTGTATCACCAGACGCGCGCGTGACATACGGCTTCGCCGACGGCATAGTTGGGATATGCCCTCGAGTCTCAAAGACGACCTCGTCGCCGTCGTCGTGACTGCCAAGCGCAGCGCGCCGAGACTCGGCTCAACTTGAACGCGAGGCGAGGCCTGCGCTCGGAATGCCAAGGATATGATTACTCAGGTAATACACTGCGCACACATCGCGCGCGCGCGCGCGTATATACATCGTGTACGCACAGCGCTCGGGAGATTATACGCGGAAACTTGAGCGCACGTGTCGCGATTTTTTTTTTTTTTTGGCTTCGCACCTTAACGAGATGCGGCCAAGTTGCGCTTGATGCAGACGTGTGCACGTATAACGTGAAAGGCGCGAAGTTCGAGAAGCGACGTATATAAGCAAGCGCGCGAGAGTCTCCGGAGTTATTAGCATAAGAGACGGCCGATGACTGATGGCTTCCGGCTTTCGTTTGTTTTCTTTGGAAGTTGTTTTCTTTGTTTCTAGCCGTCGGAGCAATTTCGATAAAGCCTCCGCAATCTGAGATAGGCCTTCACGGAATACCTTCGATGTTCCGATGATTGTAAAGGGTTGCAGAAGTGGGTCACGTTTGTTTCCGTTGATTTTCATTCTGGACGCAGTGTGAATTTTTAAGTAGGTTCCGTGCGTAGTACTACTCGATTCAATTTGTTTTTTTTTGTTGCTGTTTGAGAGGCCTACGGAGGGAAGTTTATTGGGGTTATTGAGTTTGTTTGCTTGTCCTTTGTTCGACGGAAACAGTCGGTGCAACTGCGGTCAGATCTTTATGTGACTGCGACGCTGTATTTATGTATGTTTGCGTAGAATGAGTTAGTAGATAAACATAGTTTTGGAATATTGTTTACTGTGCAGCTTGTGATAGTTATTTTCGTGAGATTGGTATTTTCGAAGCGGCGTATCGATTTCGTTATCGTTACTGTATTCCAAGCGTTAAAAATAGAATGTTGTACAAAGAAAATTAATGAAAATTAAGCTAGCAATCAAGGTCGCTGGAAATGTCGTTGATAATTTATGAGTTTTGCAATATTTTAATTTTTAAATCTGCCTATTACAATTTTTTTCGGAGCAGTTAGTCATTAAAATTGCGAATTACGAAAGAACGCATAAATAAGCATCTATATAGAAAAAAAACAAATGGTTCTTTATTCATGACGAAGCAAAAACTGCAATCTTTCAAATATCGTATTTATTGCTTTAAATTATTCCATAAATACTATTACACAGCTTTCTCGGTCAAATTGTTTAACTTCTCATGTGCATCTTATTTATGACATAACTTGTCTGTCGCTGCAGATGATGTTAAAATATAGGAACTCGGTCAGATAAAATTTAACTAAATTCTGTTGTCGTAGGTGCATCCAGAGCATGATTAAATAAAATTGCTCACATTTTGACATGAAAACTGTGCTCTTATTTCAATGAAATTAAAATTAGAGTTGGTTTATTTTCTTCACTATAGCGTGCGAAATTGATAAGGTAACCGCACTGTATCTGAGCACAGTATTATAATAATTTTACAAAATTTTCTCCATATTCCGCGTACAAACAATGTAAAATGGAATCAGATGTCTAAACTTTATGTCGATAGCCGTCAATTGTTGAGATCTCATTTCTATTGCGGTATAACGACGTTGAAGCGATTGGTCTCATTAAATCAAATAAAATTCAACATAAAACATTATCGGTGCAACGTAACTTATTACAGAATTCTGTTGACATAACTAAGGAAATTACAAGTACTCTCTTTACATCGATCGACATTAATATCCTTTTGTTTTCAATTGTCAATTTACCTATTGTAATTTTGTGACACGGAGCGTGTTAATTTTAGATCCAATATTGGTTTGTTAATTTTGGATTTATGTCACATGCATCAATGACATTTTAGTGACAGGCCATTAGCATGATTTTGTAAAAGCTTTTGCAAAGCTTAAAATTCAATAGTCATGGCTTGAGTGATATAATTGTAACGGAAATACTGTGCCAGATTTGTGCGCAAAAAGTCTTTTCTGAGAAATTACAATCTTTTTTCTAATTTTTTTGTAATTTGGTGAAATATTAAATATTATATTATATACAAAGGGTTTGTTTAGTAGTCAATGTTCACATATAATATAATAGTGTCTTTTTTAATAATTAATCAACAGTATCTTATAGGATAAATACACTGCTAAGTTTTTTAGCAAAAATCAATGTAAGTTTTTTACTTTTCTAAAAATGAAAACAAAAGCTGAAGATCAACATGTTTTGAATTAGAATTTTTAACGTTTAATAGCATTAAATCATACAGTGACTTACAAAAATTCATTGCTTTCTCCAAAAAGCATTGCAGCTATGAAAGAACAAAAGCTAGAGATCAACATGTTTTTAAGTAAAAGTTTTAACGTTTGATAGCATTAAATCATACAATAACTTACAAACATTCATTATTTTCTCAAAAAAGCATTGTAGTTATGGAAATTCTTTGGCGGGCAGCTTCACGTTGATTTTCGACGCTTTAAAAGTTCCAGAACAATAGGTTTTTAAAAAAATACACGGAGGTATGGATGCGGGTACGTATTTATGTATGAAACCAAATTTTCTCTGCACCTTACGTTTTGAACGGATGAAGAATAAGCTGAAATTTTGCGTGCATCTTGGGTGCGCCCTATCTTTTCGGAACTAATTAAATTCTGTAGTCAAATGGACGGTTTGGTCTTATTTGGATAAATTAACAAAGGCGTATGCATTGAAAAAAAAAATTAATTAAATACGCTAACAACATTGAAAATATACTGATGTTTCGAAAAGTTTCTAATAAATTATGTATTTAAAAATTTCTCGCGAATGTAATTTCGTTGATTCTTAAACCTGGATTTTTCAAATTACTCCTATTAGAAAGTGCCGCGTTGATTATCAGTACAATGATTGTTTTGTTCATAAATCAAAAGGGACAAATTGTCCGTTAACCACAGTGATTTAATGTCACGCTCATTTAGGGCCGTTGAATTGCCGACGACTATCATGACTACCATTTCTATTCCACGACTACAAGCAGTTTTTAGATCTGTATCGGTAAGAAGCAGGTTACGCGGACGCAGAAAATATGAGCTGGATACATAATGAATACTTTGAACAAACAATGTCGAGACCAGATTTCATCAGACCAAGTCTGACGCATTTTCGTTTCGACATTTCAATGAAGCCTGTCCGTAGTACAGCTATTTTTTTACAACAAAAATCATTACTTGTTTTTTTTTTAGACCATCTGTTCATTACAAATTCATTTTTTTTCTAAAACACTTTACATTCGCAAATATCGTAATTTTTTCAACAATAAGAGAGGCGACGTTATCAGGAACGCGCAACGCGAAAGCGTCAAAGCGGGAGTGGAATAAATTTTTCATTTACAAAATGCGCAGCCAAAATCTTGTTCCACGAAAACGTCCCCGCTAGGCTCGTATGTGGCGGGCCGGAGATTGTCTCCCGCCCTCCTACACGTATGTACGTGTGAAATGATGGCTCGGAGGAGAGATATGTAAAATTGACACGATGGAGAATATACATAAGTTCCAGCGAGATTCGTGGAAAAAAAAGGAATGCAAATTTTACTCAACTTTTCTCCTCGTGAATAAAGAAATAATCCATTCCACGTACAGAGCGCCGCCGAGCGCCGTTACAGAAAAATGTAAAGTTCTTTATTTCATCGCGTCGCGTTCGAGTTTCAAAAAGTTGCGAAATCACAGAGAGCCGAGAAACTTCTTCGAGGACCTTACATTTTTTAAATATCTCCGGCAAAAAATTAACCCAGTTCTGCAGCTTGATGCTTTACATCCCGAGTTGAAGGATTTCGCAGTCGAAATCAATATTGCACAAGCCTCATTGTCGCCGTCTTTGATTATGCAAATGTGCTTCATTAACAAAAGAAACGATTTTCTTGTGAAATAATAATGAATTTTTTCTCCGACAACTTATTCACCTCAATGCGTCAACATCAAGCAATAATTAATTCATTGGTCGTTATTTTCGCTTTTTCCAGAAAATGTTTTCACCCGAAAATAACATTATTATCTTCACCCCCCCCCCCCAAAAAAAACGCTACAGTGTCACGCCAACTCGCAAAATCGACCGACAACCGGTCAAAGCGCTAGATATATATAGTCGAAATGTCTATACCCAGCAACGCGAGCGCCGAAGCTTTTAGCTCGCGGAATTAATTCACAATCGACCAATGCCACCCTTAGCGCCATCCCACCGGATTATCAATGCAAACAACCCTTAAACAATATCCAATCGCCCCGGCGATTCATATGCGATCGCCGCGAAAATCGGAACTCGATACAGGCCGTCGCAAATCAGTCGCAACCATTTGACAACGTTACCGGGCCAGCGCCGGCAAGCTAATCCGACATCGGGGCAATATTGGTCCATTACCCAAACATTGAGACGCGCAGGCTCGTCGGAGCGAGGGTATAACGCGACCCCGAGAAACGGCTCCTCCCCCCCCCCCTCTCTCTCTCGCAAACTGACCTGATTTTGAACAATTACTCCTGCGGAGCTGGCTCGCCTCCTAAATCTTTCTGCTTTTTATCTCTGGCTCCCCGGCGCCCCCGAGAAATTCCTCTCTCTCTCTCTCTCTACGGTTCTTTTATTTCGAAGGCGCCGGCGGCCGCGGGGTGTTAAATTTCACATTTATCCATCGGTGCGCGCAGTCCGCTCTCCTCCTCCTCCTCCTCCTCCTCCTCCTCTTCGCCTGCATTTCGCCAAGCCACGGGAATAAGGATCTGCCCTTTTATTTTCGAAGCTCTCCCCCCGGTTTCCAGCCACTTGCCGCGAGAGATCGAAGATGCATCGCAGGCCACTCGCAGGTATACATACTCGACTTCCTCCCCCCCACCCCCTTCTTCACGGGCATATATCTTTCTCGCTTCCCATTCTCTCCCTCTCTATGCTCTGCGCTTTCGACTTCGGCGAATGTGTTTGCCCGGCGCTCCTGCATTTTGTACTTCGCTCTCACTTCGAATTTTTATTCCGAGGGGAGTTCTCGGGCCTCTCTCTCGCGCTCTCTCTCTCTCTCTCTCTCTATCGGGGCCGCGCGCTTGCCTTATTTTTATGGGATTGATTTTAAATTATCGAACGTGCTTGCGGCTAGACGCAATCTACGCCGTGACGCGCTTATCGTGAAAATTCGAGTTTAGCGCTTGTTTTAAGCTCTCCGGTCGGGAAATCGATTTTCGCGGCTGTTTTGTGTGTAACGCATGTACGGGTATCGACAGCTTCGAGAAAACTAATGCGATCGCGGTAATTTAAGCGACTTTTCGCGTGAGACCAGTTTTTGCGACTATTTTTTTTTTCAAAATATAACATATCAAGAGTATGAATCAAATTCTTTATGACTCTAATTAATACTGACTTTTCGTCCGGAAACATATTTTTTCTAATTTATAATTTTGGATAAACAATAGAATTAAGACACCGAGAAAAACATCGGATATCGCGACAAATATTTCCGAACACGCCGTGGATTCCGCGTTGAAACTTCGGCTGTTTATTTCATCCTCGCGACTCCGCAGAATCCTGTGGGAAGCGCGCGCTGTCCTAATTAGGCGCAATTTTCCACCCCGTAGCAACGAAATCGATTCTCGATAGCCGATTCAGCGTCTATCGGCGATGCGAAAGAATAACAAGCGCGACATTGATTAATCAGCGTCCCCTCTTACGTTATTCCGCATTACACACGCAACTATATATGCAGCGCGAGCCGCTGATTTTCCTCGTGAAAAGCAGACTCGGCGGTCGGGAAAGGATCGCCTGTAATTCAATTAGCTCGGATTTTGCAGCGATCGACGGCGATGAAAATTGGGAAAACGCTCCGATAATTATCCGCTGTCGCTTTTGCCCCATCCACCATCGATCCGTACGTTGGAACCGCGACGGAACGGGGCGTATCAAATTTCACTGGAAGCATAAGCCGAGACTCGGCCGGACTTGCCCTCCGTGACAAAAGTGTTATACACACACACAGGCGGCAAACGAGACATCCGCTCGCCGCAGCTGTGGGTCGCGCGGCGCAAAGCTGCGCGCGGGAAAACAGTGGCAGCAGGAGCAGCAGCCCGCGTATAGCGATCCGTTTCCATTGCGGCCGGTAATTTCGAGCGATTGCCCCGCAAGCATTGATCTCCGCCGGCTCTATTCCTGCCTCCCGGAAATTACGCACGCGGCTCATTGCCGGCGACGACTTATCTCACTTTGATCGTCCCTCCCTCCCCCCTCCTCCTCTCCGTTTTACGCGTGTATACGCGAGCTTGTGCGGATGTGGACGCGAGGGTTGTGTGGATTGTTAAGCTTCCGCGCTCCAATCCCCTCGCGGCTCTGTGTGTGTGTGTGTGTACGCGAGAGCGAGAAATTCTCTGGGGTAATTGGGCATATGTGCGACGTCTCCTTCGATTCTTCTTCCTCGAGCTTCTTTTCTCGCGGAGTTATCGTCGATGCTGCCGGGAGAGCTTTTTCTCATCGAGATTGCGAGGACGCATTTGTGTCGCGGGGCGGGTTTCAGCTGCTGCGCTCAGCAGAGTTCTCTCGCCCGACGCCGATACTGCCACGCGCTGCAGCTGCATTTGCGGAAAAAAATGGCACGACGCGCAGGATTGCTTTCCCTTCTTCGCGTCGCATGCAAGGATCGAGATGACGGATATGTAGCTCTGAAATGTTTAAAAAAAAAAAAAAAAAATGGAAGATCGAGCGCGGTATACTTTTGTGGTGGTAGGTAGTTTGAGATTGTCTCAGATTTGATGTTTAAATCTAATTGAAATGGGTGTATGCAATGAGTATGCTTTTTAGGTAATTTAAATGTACTTTCGACTCTTGAGACCTGCACTGTCGTGTGCAATGACGTATGCACAAGTGGATGCAGTGGAATCCGAAGCACTGGAGCTTTGATGAAAGACACTTACGAACACGTAGAGGTGTCCCCAAAGTCGCCGAGAGTCAGGCTTGAATTCAGAATCTCGGAGATTACTGGTCCGACGCTTTATCAATTGAGCTATCATCGTTCATTGTCTCGGTTTATTCTGCAAGTCGTCCCGGTATCACGTAATATATCATTCCGAATTTGCGGTTAGATCCACACTGCAACTCTAATGCTTATTAATTTTTGTTAAACGACTCTCTACGTGAAATTTAAAAAATAATTCAATCTCGAATTTTGTAGATACAAACATTAAAAAAAGAGGTTGTTTAGTGCATTTCAGCAGTAACATTAATTGCAGCATGCAGCTTCTTTTCTTAGTTTTCTTCATTTATTTTTAGGAAAAAACAAGAGAAGTAGCGCAAATGAGTTCTTATTTCGAAATGGAAAAGTTGTGAATCTGCAGTTTACTTCGCAGCCGCTGCTTTTACTCGTTGGAACAAAAAGATTTTTTTTTTTTGGCCAAAAGAAGTAATTTAGAGGCTTGAAAGAAAAAAATAATGATAACTTTTTCTGTTTCATTGTTGCAATTTGGTTAGCGAAAAATTTACGAAGTATAACCGTAAACATCGTGTGCAGTCGAAAAAGAAAGCGAAAAATTAATCCTGTAGTTGACAGGCACGTCATGGATTCTCGCGGAATTGAGATTCGAGATGTTGAATCCAAATTACTGAGAAAATTAGCCGTGTTTCCGTTGGGCGCACAGATTAGTTTTGAACTTCGAGCTTCAGCTGGAATTATGATAATTTAGTTGGAAACGCAGGGAAATTATCATACAAAGTAAACGAAGTTCTAAAAGACGAACGCCACAGTCGCTTTGGAAAATTAAATTTCGGATGTACGCGTGTCGCTGCTTTGTAATTCAAAATTGCGTGGCGTAAGTGTTCCAGACGTAAGTCGCAGATTGTCGTTAAATTATACGGCTATTTGTGCGCTAATCCTTCAAGATTGCGCAAAATCACCGTGAAAAATTTACTCGACTGAGTAATCGATAAACAAGAAAGTTGAACAAGCCAACATAATTTTAACAGATTTCTGCATCCAAAAAGGGGTTTACCAACAATGAACACACCGCGTTACGAAGCGTTAAAAAATCCATCCGTAAATCCATCGCCCGTCACGTCGGATCTTAAATTTAACTCTCCAAGACAAGGTGCCCACACTCAGTAACGTCAATCCCCGTCAATCCGCGACGTCGCCTCTCCTCGCCGACGTCCCCGAGTACATTTCGCCGATAAAATCAAGAATCGCGGCAAACGAGCGCAGACTGTCTTGCGCTGCTTTGACCGCCTGCCCGCCGCAGGCGCGCGGCATCAGTGCTTGAATTCGCAACGCGCCCGCAATATAGCCATTCGCAATCGCGTTTACTCCTACAAGGGATCGGGGGAGAACAAGGCTGCACACACGAGCCAATCGCGGCCAGAGTCCATCGAATTTCCCTGGATAAACTCGGTGGCGGTGGTGGTGGGGGGTTGCAAGCTCTCCAGCATCGCGCAATAATGATTCTCGGGCTCACCTCGAAACGCTCTCTCTCTCTATCTCCGGATACTTCGCGGATTAGCATCGAGGCATTTAACTGTTTAATTGAATACTGGAGAAATACAGCGCAGGCCTCGGAAACGATAGCGGCTCCGGGCAGCGCTAATCTCTCATTATTACACGCTCCGATGGCAATTAATGACCTTTCGTTGGCTACTTGGCTAGGTGTATCTGCGGTGGCAACGATTTCGCAGAAGCCCCTCGGCCTACTCGTGCGGCGGCCGAACGAAAATTGCTCCGAGCCCTGCAGCGGTGCACTGCTGAGAGAGAGAGAGAGAGAGGAGGGAGGGAGACCATCAACAGTTAGAGAGATACGGGCCAAGTTTATGGCTGGCGAGCGTGTATTATGTCTACATGGATTTTAGATTAATAACGGATTATCGCTGGAATCCCGAAACTGTTGGAGCGCTTATGTTATTGAGGCACAAACGACGGCTCACGCATAATACATAGCGCCGGACACACGACTGCCGAGATGGAATTGAATTTCGGGATGTATATATGACCAGTTCTCATAGAAAAATGCACTTCTGCAAATTTTTTTTTTATACCAGAGTTTTTTAACCTATCAGACTTTCTCCTGTTAGCTAATAGATAGTCAAAAATGCAGAGGAACATGAGAAAGACGGAACATTAGAATTTAACGTGGGAAGGTATATGGAAAAAAAAAGAAAATCGGCTGCTTGGAGTGTTTTTATTTACTTTTTTTTTTGTCAAACGGACATGACTTTTGATCAGAGCATCGAATTTGGGCATATTTTTTTTTAAATTATAGCTCTTTTGTTGTACTTTATTGTGGTGTAATTTGAAATTTTATTTGTGCCCCAGAAACATTCGTAGTTGTCATTATTCCAGTATTTCGGCGCATTAATTTTTTGCACAAAAAACGTAAAATAGCTCAGAAATATGGTTACTAGTAACTCTTCCCATGTTCCTCTGCACTTTTTACTATCTTTTGGCTTACAGAAGAAATTCTCATCGGTCCGAAACCTCTAGCTTTAAAAATAAAATTTCGATATCTGGACCCCCCAAAAAGTGCATTTTTCTATGAGAACTGGTCATATATACGCGCCGATGCGGGAAGGTGAGTTTAGCGAAGAATTCGGATGATTATTGCGTTCGTTGCTGCGGGATTAGTCACTCGATCCCGCTGATGTGGAGGATATACGGGGGGAGGGATTTGGACGATTGTTCGGGGAACTCGCGCTGATTAATTGTGTTATTGAAATGATTACCAGATCGCAGTTTGTTGTATCGATTGGACGTGAGTAATACACGATTGTTTTCAGCGCGAGACTTCGATCGGAGTTCTTTAAATTGGGTGATAATGGCCGTGAGGCTTGTGCGAACGATAGATTCATTGCGCACGAACAATGTTGATAATTCTTAATGCGAACTTGAGGTTCAAGAAATCGAAGTCTCGCGATCGCTCGCAACTGCTTAATTAGTCAAACAGAGAACTTTCTTACTCGTCAATGGAATGAGCGGAAAAAGTTTGACACATTTTTTTATAATCCTCAGTTTCAGAGCTTTTCTTTGAAGAGAAGGAAAGTTGGATTTTGCTTGATTCAATATTTTTCGCGAGGCTTAGATTTCTCAAACTTATTCTTTATTGACACTTAATTGTCGTCAGTTTATGTGAGAAAATTTTTTTTACTGCAGATAATACATCGTTGAATATTATGGATCTCATTCATATTATGCTACAATTATTGCCAAGGTATTTAGACGTTATTACACTCTGAAATATATTGATAAATTTTTAATGGCATGTCCGACTAAATCGAGAATATTCTACTTACTGTTAATCAATAAATAGAATATTCGGGTCAAGTCCCGGTAAAATTCATGAATGTTTATAATGTACCAAGTTGGATAACAAGTATCTGACAGTAAAGAAAAGTAATGGAAAATAAAGGAAGAAGGAATCTCAATCTGTCGATAATTTGATCATCAACTAAACAATCAATGTAAAAAATGCACATTCAAATCTAAGCTATTAACCTTATATTTACGCAACCACTTGAATGACAAGTGGAAATCTTTAGAAGTTATCGCGAGTTCTGAGATTTGTTCTGATCCTCGCTTAGCGGATTTTCCCGCCAGAAAAAACGTACCGCTGCTCAGGCTGTTAGAGGCTAACAGAGCGAACCTTTTAAAATAGTCCTCCTATACATTGAAAAGAAAGTGAGCTTTTTGTTTTGAGAATAAATTACTTTCTAATTTTTTATTCCAACCCACTTTCAACTAGCTGATTGCAATTACTGCTTTTGTTTTATTTCGCTGCTCATTACGAGCAAGTGACTTCTCGAGTGACTTGTCGCTCAGAGGAAGAGGAATCACCATTAAAACGATTTCATCGCTGATTTCGCGCAGGGCAAGAACCCTCGCAAAGGACACCAATCCCCAGATTATTGGATAAAATGACTCTTTGATGGAAAAAATGGCGCACCCACATTGGATTTTGTCCAGCGAGGTGTTCGTTTAAGAATATACTTACAGACTATTTTCTCGTACATAAGTGATGTATACCCAAACGTACACATCTAAATAACCTTGACAGATGCGACATTATTTTCGCCAAAAAATCATTCCCTTGAGCCAGGGGACCGACGAGCCGGAGGCTCTGGTGTCCTCTTGTTCCGATCCAACGGGGAATAAGTGGAAAGCTTCGGCCCCTTCGGCTTCATCCCCTTACTCTGCGACACATCTTTTGGAATCTCCCTTTCTTGCGACGCTGTCGGTGCAGTTGCCGCTAATTTGGCCGGGCTTTCCCTCGTACGGGACGTGCACAGACGGCGTTGGGGTTGTGTACTGCCTCTACGCATCGAATAAGCCACACGGAGGCGCACGAGCGACCAGTAAAACTGAACTTCGCCTCGGCGGGCAACTTCTGTCCACGATTCCCCGCCTCGGGAACAAACGGCGTGACACCTCTGACGCGCCGCTCTTAGCGAGTCTTTCTCACCTCGACGTGCCTGCGAGACGCACGCGCGAACTTTCTCGTCCCCCGTTTAGAGCCCAGGTACATACGGTGCATCAGCTGGGAATGCATTGCTGCAGTGCGCGGAGTGAGAGGTGTTCTCAGCGTTACTTTCAGCATTATTCATGACAGTAAGAGAAGAACAGAAACGTTGTAATACGTGTATTGGAGAACATTGCTGTAACACATGTGAACTAGTTTAGGTGAGGTTTCGAAGATCGGTTGTTCTGAAGAAATGTAAATGTAACAGTTTTATACTTTCGAATATACGGTCGACGCCGTTGTCCGGAATATCCTCTTGTAGTGTAAAATAGGATACTACGCATCTATAGAAAAACTGGCAATTTCGATCGCACGGTTCATCGAGAACGAGTGCTTCTCGATGATGCTGTAAACGAGCTTAAGTTATCGCACAACGGGACAATTACTCGTTTTGCAATTAGCTTTTCATGCCCCCATTGAAGAGTTATTTTTCACTTCTTTTCAATCAGTCGTATTCAATTTGAATTGTTAAAGAGTCAAATATTCAAATTATTCGATTGAAATTATTCAACGCTGGAGTTCGATCTTGTTTTGGTCTTGATTAAATTTTGATGGAACTCTGATAGCGCCGCTGAAATTCTTATAATAAAAGCTAATCCAATGAACTCGCGTGTCTGCGTACGTTACAGGCGCACTTGCATTATAAATGAGATACGTCTTGCGGATGGAAGAACAGATTGTATAAAGCGGCAGCGCTGCTCTATTTTAAGTCGCGGTATCGGGAGACGATAACGACGGAGATCGATGCAAAGGACACAGCCTCGCCTACGTCGCACTCGCAGGCGCTTCGATTATTTAATGTCGAATAATCCATCTTATCTCAAAAGAGATGTACAGGTACACTTTTCCAAATTCGACAGTTGTTGCCAAGTTATCTTTTAGGGTTCTGTTAATGCTTCTTTTAAATTCAATTTCTGACTTGAATTCGAAAGACTGCACACATCCGAGTACTCAATTGTCAATACAGGCAGAGTCTTAATCCAGTATGGCATGTACGCCGATACGTCGTAATCCAGATACCCAGATAACTATCGTTCCTTGTCTCCTCGCCAAGTGTTCCCCCTCTCTCCTCGATAACGCACTTATCGCATCTGCCAGCCCATCTCCAGACGCACGCACATCCACGCAGTTATGTACCCAAGGGCTGCGTCCATCGGGTAATGACGTGCGCCGGAACGTATATCGGATACCTCATTTTACGGCGTCATCCGTCCCAAGGCGGCCCCTCTGCCGAGCTGTAATCCTTATCGCGGCTCGCATTACCTGTAATCTCGGCCCGTTAAACGGGCTTAGGGCCGCGGATTTCGCGCATTAACACTGGGTGTCGGTTGCCGTCTCGCGACTTCGTCTCTCTTGTCCCTTCGCCCGAGGAAAGAGCCTCGGAAAGCCAGCCCTGCGCGATACGTGTAGTGTAGGTCGCGCGCACGGGCTGCACGCGATACATCGATGCAACTTCGGCTGAAAAACGACGATGACACGACATCGCGGAGAGAGAGAGAGAGAGAGAGAGAGAGAGGCGGCGAATCGAGGCTGCAGGGGGGGAGGGTAGGGGGAGAGGCGAAGCCCCGAGGAAATACAATGGAAAAAACGACAAAAGGAGAGAGAAAGAGAACGAGCGAAGGGGAAGCTGTCGGTCTGAGGAGAGGCGGGAGAGGCACGAAGATAGTCCGGCCCGACGCCGACGAGGCGACTGTAGGAGAGAGTGCGCGAGGGTAATGGGAAGGGACGCGGGGGGGGGATGCTCTCTCCTGCTCGTCTAATAAAAATTACCGTTTCAGGTGGAATACGATTTGCCGCGGCTAGTCCATTATTGCGGCGATAATGAGGATGTCGTGTGCAGAAACGCTCCGGAGGGGGGGGAGGAGGGCTCGGCAATTCATGCGATAACGGCCTTCCGGTATAACGAGTGTAGATGATTCGATAAAAAAAAAATATCGCCGCTGGATTACGAAACTGAGAAAGGCAGGGGCCGTGATTAATTGAAATTGTACAACTGCAAGGGAATTCGAAATTTCTGCTTGTACGGTAATTTGGTCATTTGTTTAGCTATGCGTATTTATTTGTTTGCACAATGAGGGACACGCTTTAATTGTGTGAAACGTGAGTTACTTTTCTGTGGAACTTGAACAACTAGTAAAATACAGCAATTTACAAACATAGTATTTACAAAATTAAACTAAAGCATACGCATTAAATTTGAGATTTTATAATGGTCGAGAGAGAAAGGCTTCATACAAATGGAAATGAAATCTTCTTAAACTCGTTTGCAGTCGGAATTACTTTCATATCACTCGGTAATGTGTTCTAAAGTCTCCGGACTCTATTCAAAGTACTGAAAAATGCATGGCTCGCGCGGCGAGCGTTCTTTTCGGACTCGGGAGGATTTTCTGGAAAATACAGCTGAGAACATTTCATTCATCGAAAAAAAATAAATAAATAAATAAAATAGCCCAAATCTCAATTCCAAATAACCGAATCTCAAGGAAGCATCGTAAGATTTTTTTTCAGGGATTTAATAGAGACTTTGAGAGACCGAAAGCGGCATATCTGATAAAATTATGCTGACCCCCCCTATTCAAATCTATGACTCTCTTCAATAGTATACAGAGCCATCCAAATTATAATAGCTTTTGGTTTCTTTCTTTTGGGATATCGGCCAGGTAGTTCTAAGTCGAGGGAACTTGCTATCAAACGAATTCTGAGATCTTGGATTGCGTAATTTCGTCGCAGAGGTTCAGAACTGAAAAGGCGTCATTGAAATTGCGATGATATTGCTCAACGTCGTATTCACGTAATATGAACGCTTGGGAATAAGAGGGATCTATGCGTAAGGATGCTTTAAGAAGCACTTATTCTCTTTCACTAAGTGAAAAAGTATGAATTTAGTCAGCCTTGTTTAGCTACGTGTATACACACAAAACGTTGTACATCAGAAAGAACTGTGAACTTTAGATATCCACTATTCGTTATATATCAGTTAAAATTACAACTAAAAATCTTACAATTAACATTCCCAACATATTTCTTTTACGACAAAGCACACTGCACTGCCAAGCTTGATCTCTGTTTATATCTTACCCGCATACGTTCGAGCCAATCGTTTCGTTTACCACTGAAAATTTTCGACCCGACAAGCCATGCAATTCTTTAGTTTTCGCTTCCCCGACAACTCGCAATAAGCCTCGCGGCTACTCGCTCACCGACGAGCTTTACATCGTGGCAGGACGTGCGATAACGTCGGCCAAGCTACGTAAGTACATACATAAGCTGCATCTACATGCCGGAGCGACGCGTAGAGGCGGCGACAAATATCGGATGCGACAAGGGGGGGGGGGCTCTCCCGCGTCTCGGTAGAAGCTCGTGCGAAGAGCCCGGAATACATAGACGGCGATAAAAGGGAGAGGGCGGTCTACATACTACGTAGAGAGAGATTTTCATTGATATGTATTTATGCGCGATAAATCCTGCTGCTCTTTTTTGCCGCGACGTACGCGATTATCATTCATTAAAATCGAATACTTCGTGCCCGCGATGAGACGCGCGCCGTTTTACTTGTGACTTTTGCGATTCTCAAATTTACGACGCGCGTGCGCACACACCCCCCCCCCTCCCTGTAGCCGCGCGTTTATTATTCAATTTTGTCGATTCGCGAATAATGTCCGGGATGATTCACGGCCGGGATTTTGCCTTCGATTTTTATTTTATCCTTTCGCGCGTGTCTGTGTAACGCATAACGCGCGTCGAGGATTATGGAAGTCGAAAATTTATTTCGAAGGCGCGGCTATATACACGTTCGGATCGCGTTTTTGCCGGTCTTAGGGTGATCCTAAGTGAGGGAAATGACGCGGGTAGACCTTATCGCGGGTCACGGGTTTTCTTTTTCTTGAACGAAACGCTGCGGAGAGTTGGATACGATTTTTTTACTTAAATTTTTACTCGTTTCGCTTATTGATTTAATTTATTCCGGAGTTGTATGGAACAGAGGGATTTGGTCTCGAGCTCGGTGTTTTGAGTAGATGTAATTTCTTGAGTAATGAATAACAGAAGAAGGTAATTAAAAAATGATTTTAAGCATCGTTTCGAGCTAAAAATAATATTTTCTTAAAACATCAGAAAAACAAGGTGATTGTTTGTATCAGTTGAGAATTAGTGTTTTTGTTGTTAAATAAGTAGAATTGACTCGATCTAACTAGAATTCGAAGTAAGAAAAACAAAACACTTTACAATCTGCTTTCACACAGTTGTTGAGAGAACACAGTACTAATGGAATTTTTCTCCAAATGTAGCTCTTCGAAAGTAGAGTAAAAGAGTAATTTAAAAATCGATTCGTTTTGGTTAGATGAACTGGTAAAATCGTCTACTACAATAATATGTAAAAGTTTGAAAATAAGGAACAATATTGAATAAACTACCGAAATATTGTTTGCAACGAAATTAAACAGGATGTACTCACCGATGGTTTTCAGTCATTCGACCTATTAAAGCAATCGCCCACACACTCAGCACAAATAAATTTCAGTCGAAATGCTCCAATCTTTTTTCCCGGCGTACAAATTAGTCAGACGCCGTATCGCGTAATTTACGTGCTAAAGTTTCGCGAGGCGAGCGGACAAAGAGAGATTCGTGCCAGCGATCGGTGATCAGCGAAACGCGCAAAGTATTATCAATTTTCGGATGTAGCGCGCCCCGCGAAAAATGCTTCCGGCCGCCGGAATATTAAGTACAGTCGCGAAATTTATAAGGGTAATTTAAGCAGCTATATATATATATATACGCGGGAATACAGTGTTTTGCTCCCCTTCCGCTTACTTCTCATTTGCAGACCCGCGAATCCAAGCTAACTTTGTTGGGCGGCGATCCGCCGGTATTAATAGCCGAGTGTTTATTTTCGCCCGGACAAAAGTTTTTCTTCCTATTCATTGCCCCGGTAGATACGGAATTTCGAAGAATGAAGCGAATTCTTCCTTGCCAGGCTATTGCGAGGAATCTTCTCCGGACGAGGCTCGAAGCGTTAATTTTCTATTTCTGGAAAATTCGCGTTAAAAATGCGAAATGATTAATTTTGTGAAATCCGACTGGAATTTCAGTAGAGATAGCAATTCGCAGTCGAAAAATCGAGTTGAAAATAGTGCTACTCTCCACTGCATAATTCAACAATTTCCAGTCACGCTGCAATCTGCATAAAAAACATCCCGGTTATATCAGCGCGCAGTACGTGCAATGTATTTAACCGCAGGAAGCGAGAAGTTGGAAGAAAATAAGGTCCGGCTACGATCCGCATGGAGAAAAATAGAGTTATTAATTCGCACAGTTTCGCGCGCGCGAGAGAGAGAGAGAGAGGGGGGAGTACGTGAAAAAGTTTTGAACGAAATACGCATTGTTCGGCGAAGTTGCGTATGAACGCGTGTATACGTAAACAGAAGCGCGCGCACCTCTACTTCACTATACATACGGCAAGCCGGCAACTCCCCTGTACCATTACTAACTGTTCATTCAAAAGAAAAACAACGACTCGAGCAACTGGATTTTACAATTGCATCCGCGCGAGCTTCCGAGGCCGTATACGTATATATATATATAGGCGTGCGAGCAAGCAACAATGACGAAAAATTGAGGAAGGGAGGGGGGAAAAATTGTTAACGAAAGGCGAGAAGAGAAAAACTGGGAACAGCAACGCGCGAGTGGCCGGCTGGCGTTGAAAAGTGCTCGAATAAAAAGTGGGGTTACTTAACCCAGAATTTTTTTTTAAGCCGGAGTTCATCAACCGCGGACCGCGGAGAAGGCTGGCCGATGTATAGGCGTGGCATGTATATGTCGAATTTCACTGAAAAATTGCACTTTTATTTGGTCTAGAAATCGAAAAAATTTTTTTAAGGCTAGAGGTTTGGGACCAATGGGACTTTCTTCTGTAAGCCAAAAGATGATAAAAAATGCCGAGGAACACGTGAAATATGGAATATGAAAATTTAACATGGGGGGAGGCATATGGAGGAAAAAGAAAAAATTGACTATTCGGATTTTTATTATTTTTTTTTTAAATGGGCATAACTTTTGATCAGAACAGCGAAAGTTGGCATATTTTTTTTTAAATTAAAGCTCTTTTGTAATACTTTATTATATATAGTGTTATTCAAAATTTTATTGGTACCTCAGGAACATTCGTAGTCGTTATTATTCCAGTGTTTGAACGCATTAATTTTCTGAAAAAAAGCGTAAAATGGCGCAAAAATATGGTTACTAGTAATTTTTCCCATATTCCTCTGCACTTTTGACTATCTTTCGGCTCACAGAAGAAAGTCTGATCGGTCCGAGACCTCTAGCTTCAAAAAATTTTTTTCGATTTCTAGACCAAAGAAAAGTGCAATTTTTCAGTGAAATTCGACGATATGAGCAAGGAGTTAAAATAATTTTGGATGATTAATCGCAAGCGCAGCCCTGGCTGAGTGATTAAGTAATTGCAGAAATTTCGTTTGGTTAAATTCATTTTTAAATTTAGCTCGTTTAAATTAAAAATGAAGCTGGAATCGGAGCAAAAAAAAAGTAGGACAGTGACGCGTTGTTTCTGCGCTTAACGTATTATTATCGCTTCGATCCGCAAGATATACAGTTTGTCGCAATATAAAGTATTGGTGCTTTTGTTATTCTTAAAAAATATCAAATTTAAGCTGACATGTGAAAGCAGTCCACGATTTTAAAATTCTCTCGAGAGATAGTTGTAAATTATATTCCTTGTATAATTAAAACCGTTATGATATGAAACTAATAAAATCTGTTATTTAATAAAGTGTTATGACTAATTTTCATTGATTAAATGTGTATATTCATAATTTTAATTATTTAAGCATAATTGCGAGTTGACGTTGAAACTATTGATAAAGGAAACATTACATTTATTCTAATTATTTGAATTTTGATGTTAATAATATGAATAAATAATATAATATTTGCTAGCTAATTATCATTCGTAATCAATTCGGTATTTAAAATGACTAATCACAATCATATACAGTACATACACTTAAACTACAAATTCAATATGTACATCATAATGTAATATAATGTATATCCAATATTGTCATTAGATTAAAAATATTCATTCAGGTTGAAGACTCACTGTGAAATACCAATCTTACAAGTCTCTTTCTGTTAAAAATTTTTATACTGCCATTACGAAACGAATTTATCGTTTTATCAAACCTAAATTTATTAACTATTCAGAATACATAAAGAGCATCGATCAGTATGATTTCGTTGAAATTAGTGAAAATATCAATGTAAGTCCCGACTTTCCTTGTTTTTTTTTGCACTTCACAAATCATAACCAAAACCGTAACCTTTGCTGCAATCATGAATCTATACACAACTATGGAAACGAGGCACACTGCGAAGCGACTCGACAAACATTGCCTATTTGCATGTATCTCGCAAAGGACAAACAGTCGCTTCCCCAAGTCAGCCATATCGAGACACGCATCGACGAGAACGCGCGCACAGTCGAACAGCTATATTTAACAGACTGCATTTAAACCGGTCGACTACAGGTATACATACGCAGAGCTGCCCCCACGGGATCGTAGATAAATGCGAAATAGCCGGACGACGCGCGAGACAACTGGACTTGTACGGGGGGAGGGGGGGGGGGGAGATCAGCTCCGACCGGGCCATAAAGAGAAAGAGATAAATCGAGCGGTGGGGCGCAGATAAGCGAGCGCGTACAGAGTCGGTATATATACGCGCGGGTGACTTAACGATTCTGTCGCGCGTCGCCGCGAAAAGTTGACCTTTCGAGACTTGGCGAGAATGGCCCGCGCTAAATTGATGTAAACAGCCGCGGCATCGCGGGGCGATTTACGAGAGCAATCAGGCACGCGGCCGCGCTATACTGCCGCTGTTTACCCGCCAATTTGGAGAAATATTTGCTCGGCCAGGTAATTGATGGGCGGACATGGTTTTCGTTTTTTTCCTCTTCGTTCAGTTTTCCTCGGTTGCGCGAGCGATTTCGCCGTGGCCGCTCGCGGAATCCGAGCTTTATTCGCTTTCTCGTGTCTGCTGTGTAGGAATGGTTTAGGTCGAGGTGAAACACCGCACTGACATTGGGGTGAAATTTGTTTAGTTTTTTAAAATGGTTTATTTTTTTGCAATTTTCGAACTCTCGCGACGAAGTTTTCATTGATTGCTTTGCATGTTGGCGGTTTAGCATCGCCTCTGTTCAAAGTCAGAGATTTAATAATAACCTAATTTTCATATGAGAAATCGCAAAATAATGTACAAATGGCAACTAGAGAGGAGAATTTTTATTTCTAAACTTATCACTATCATTATTACCTAAATTAGAAATTTTTCTTCTCACTTTGCTACATACCGTACAATTTCTTTCTTATTTGAATAATACTTTTTCGTACTAATTTAAAAATTTTTTAATTATCACGAAAATTCTTTTGACCAAGACTCATTTTTCCTCATTTCCGCGAGCTTTTAAAATTAAAAATACTTTTCTCAATTTGCTGTATTTTACGCTTCAAAACTAAAATCTGCATTCACATTTTTGTACGTTTTCTATTTAAATAAGGTATGACGCGCATACGAGCAATGAATTAGTTTTTAAGAAGGCTATTTACCCGAGCAAGCTGACAGCGCTGTTTTTTCAAGAGATTCGGCGAAACTAAAACAAACGCTTCTTGTAAATTTTGCAGCTCAAAGTAATGATCTTAAGGACTTAAAATTAACACTGGCACTATTTAAACATGCGAGGTCTGCTAGTTGGCAAAATGCCTAAATTAACGTGCTTTATGAGATTAACGTGACTAAAGGTGGAAGTGGCTTTAAATCTCGAGTATAAATGTGATTATAATCTTTTGCCCACAAAAACAAGAGGCTGTATAGGACATTTGGTGTAACTGTAGCAGAAGATTCAACCAGATTAAAGCGTATATTAATAAAAATTGACATAATCAGAACAATAGTCATGTGGCCTTACATTACTTGGAGAGCTGGTTAAATTCATTGTTTACGAACGCGAAACAAAATCGCGTAATCGAAACAAAACTAAATAATGCTTTCACTTTAATACGTAGTATTATAGTTTCTCTATTATTTTATACCCCACGTGTGCGTCTATCAGAAGCGAGCGAGTCTAAACAGCATTAAAATTTTGACTATTCGAGATTGCGATCTTGATATTGCGTACCCAGTATTAATCGCTGTTAACCTGCTGCATAGGAAATATCATCACTTACAGAATTTAACAGCCATTTGCATCCAAAACCGTAAACTGAATACGAAATGATGTACCTACGCTATTATCGATCGCATAACAGTTTCATGAATAGATCAGAGCCCGGGGCACTATTCGAATAATTTGAAGAGTTAACATCTCAAATATTTTATTCGAACGAGAACATTCGATCGTTCGAATTATTCGCAAAAATATTCGAACAAGTACCCCAGTGCGAAGGTCTTCCTACAGATTTGGAATAAATGAGCTCCCGCACAATAGACTGCATATCTTGCGACACGTCTTCCAGCTATCATTGCAACGCGTCCACCTAATTGTCGCGAGAGAATCCCCCCTCCCCTCTTTGCGCAATATTCTCAGTGCGGAGCAGCTCATCGTCAAATCCTCCCCGGCGCATCGTAAATTGCCGTAAACATCGCCGGGCATATAAATGCATGAGGATCAGCGCGGAGCAGGAGAAGGAGGCGATAAATCATTCACCGCGCGAAGTACTGGAATAGAAAACAAGCGCGTTTACGTATATAGCGCGCATACCTGCTGAAGCCAGAAAGAACGAGGACGCGCGGATTAAGCTGAAACTGCAGCCAACAACGCACGAGCGGATGGGCCGAGAGCGAGAGAGAGAGAGAGAGAAAGCGAGTTTATGTATATATACGTACGAAAAGGCGAAGTATTAAGTTGGGATTCGACCGGAAAGGGAGAAGGGAAATGAAGAGCGATTCGGGAACTGCTCATTACACGTGCGATTCCGTGAAAAATTGGAAGCGAATTGGAATTGGTGGTTGAAACATTTTTGGCTTTGATGGGTTCTTGGTGGTGTCTTAAAAGTAACCCGAATGAGACAATGCATTTGTGCAGAAATCATCGCTCGACAGGGTTCCTTTTCATCGAAATGATGCAGAGATTTATTTTGACACCTCGGATTCAGAGCCAAAAAACAAGTAAAGGAAAACTGTTACGTCCTACTTACCTAATATCTACTGATCATACTGTACTTTTTTCCTACATATCGACCTACCTATCTGACCATCTACCGCTCCTTCTTACATACCTGTATACTGACTACCTAAGTACTAATTTAGGTTGATACCTGACGATTTACGTACCTAATATTTGCATTTAACATTAATAATAGGGATGTCGTATTTTTTTGCTTCAATCCACCTATCAGAATTTGGAATGTATTGGCGACAGATGATGTTTAATAACAGAGAAAATTATAATTGGACGTCAGTAATTGTGCGATTATACGTGAGAAAGACAGCAGAATGATCTTCAACTTAAAAGTGAACTGTCCAAACCAATCGCTCTAATTAAAAATTACATGAATTAACCCGAAAAAGGGAAAATCAATATTGTCTTAATCGTAGAAAAATGTTGTGCACCACCAGTAGATCCAGAAACTATCCTCATTTAGGCTTTCCCCTCAGGAGCCAGAAGAAAAAAGACCAACCTCCAATTCCAAATTGTCGCCTTCAATTCTCCGCGGAATTGCGCGTATGATGCGCAAGACAAAGGAGGAGGAGGTCGAAGCGAGGCCGGCTACGTGTGTGGGACGTCCAGCGGAAGGAAGAGAGCGAGTAAGTAGCATCCGGAGGTCTGACCTCGCGAGGAGCTCTGCTGCGCGGCCATTAGTGGATATAGGGGAGGCTGCTGCTGCTGCTGCTGCTGGCCTTTGCATAAACCCGCTCTGTACAGTGGTACACACAACTAACGTTATAGCGAGCCGCCGGCGAAAACGTATTACTGCAATTTCACATGCAAAAGTTATTACCTGAAATTGTCTGAAAATTGCGCCCCTGCGTTCGAACTAGCCACCCCCACCCCCCCCTCCCTTTCGCGCTGCCAATAACCTCCGCACCGACTCTCGCAACTTCGCTCTGTCTGTATCTACGGCGCAGTTGCTCTTCTTTGATTTTTCTTTTTAGCCAACGTACTCCCTTCACCTCCTTATACCCCGGTCGCTTCGCTCGTCCTCGGCTATACATTTCTTTGCGCGACGCTGCGATGGATGGATGGCTGGCTATTAACTTTCCTGAGCGTCGCCTAGATATTTTCTCGCTCCCTTTCTTCTGAGCGACTGTTAGCTGCTGGATATAGTGCCGCCGGTATCAAGGGGATAAAAGCCATCCTTTAAAACGTAAGCGTAAAGTAATTAAAATTTGAAATGCTTACAGGCTGTACGGGTGTTTTCGTTCTAGTTACTAACGGAGAAAAACGCTTTGAATTTCGAGGGTGTCCGAGTTCTCTAAAAATCGTATGATTATCAGGTATGTCAATGAAATGTGTTAATTTAAATAGAGGGGGTTTAGATTTCAAAGGGTAGAAAAATTGTTACAAGCGTTTGACTGTTTTTTTTTGCAATTATTTAAGAATTTACAACTCTTGTAAACCTTTAGAAAAATTGAGATCTAAGTGGCATTTTCATTCGACAGAACAATCGATGCGAAAGATTGAACGTGACGGGGCACATAGTGATACAGTGAGTGTCTAATGAAATGTGTTTATCCGAGATCAATATGAAATAAAGTATTTAAATAAATTATCTAAATCTATTTGAAATACATTTATATATATAAATTGGAAATATATACATATCTATACATATCTTGATTGAATGGATTTTTAAACATTTAATAGTTTATCGATTAACGAATAAAATAATTTGTCCCCTGACTATTGGTTGGAAACCTATACCTACATTCGATTAACCGACATTTTTCAGATATCCGGAAGTATCTGCTCCTGTATTATTCGCAATAGACTGTAAAAGATTTGATTAAAATTGAAATAAATAATCTGCGTACAATGCAGAAAGTACAACACCAACATTATAATTCGCAAAACCTTAATGGCAATACCCATTTTAATTAACAATGCAGATGCGCTAACAGCTAAAGCACTGCGCGCGTGTACACGTCTAATTGCCATTCCGACGACTAAAAAAATAAGCGAATTTCACGGATCCGGCGAAAATTTGTTTTGAGCCAGTGCTATTTCCTCGCTGCAGAGCAAGACAGCGGGCGAACGCATAGCGCTATAATAGCGCTGGAAAAGAGTTGGCGGATCAGTGTGAAATTGCGTGCATTCGAGCGGGAGCCAGCGAGATAAAGCGTTCGTCTGGCTGTACTCGTGACGCAAGAGTTTTTTTTTCCTCTCCGCCACTGCTCGCGCGTGAAAAGTAGCGCGGCTCTTTTTTTCCGAATTGCACAACGCGTAGGCCCCCGCGATACGTTGTAAGTACGTTATATGCGCGCAGACTGTATACACCGGCCTGTAGTGCGGGGAGGGAGGAAGACTGGAAGTTCGCGGAAAGGCGCAGTGCATTATACACACCTAGACCACGAGTGCGTATAATAGTTGAAAATACAATGTAGTGCGAAGAAAATAACAGTCACCTCTTTTCCTCCCCGTCTCCCCCACCCCCCCCCCCTGTGCCTTTGCACTGACACAGCTCGTTAAATAGCTGTCGCAGTTACACGCAGCTCGCTGCGCCACGATGGCCTGTGCTGCTGCTGCTGCTACTGCTGTGTATACGTGAGGAAGGACAGCCACTGCTGCTCTCTGTGTATATACAATATACGCTCGAGCGACGACAAGCTACTGCGCGCGCGGCTGTATGTATATACTCGTGCGGCTCGCTCGATGTCGCTGTAGAATGTGAAACAATCTGTTATCCGCCGGTTTCTCCGGGACCGCCTTGAATATTCGATGTGTTTGCGTTGAGCGAGCGGGTATAGCGCGTAAAAATTAAAAAGTCGATGGGAATTGAAAAATTGAAAATTTGAATTTGGCGCCATAATTGTCAGTCTCGTTTTTATGAACACGGCGATAAAATATTGGGAATTAATCGAAGAGACAACGTCACTTTCGGATACACTATCGAATAACAAGATTAATTTTTTTATTCGATTTTAATTACCGATATCTTTTTTAGTGATCGAATGGACGAAAACTATTGCTGTTCTCGATGACTCGAACGCAAGAAAACAAAAACTATTCATTTTGATTTTGCAATGATTGAGTTTTAACATTTCTCTTTAAGACGAAACATACCATAAATTTAGAGCTTAGTAAAGTTATGTCGCGCTTTGTCAAGCTTCTTCGTGTGCTATATTGTGGCGCGAAATTTGAATTTTTAATTGTATATGATACTCCGTAAGCTCTTTAGCTACCTCAGGAGTCTTGCAAGAGAATACTAGGAATAGAGGATATTATGCAGTCGTGCGCACAGTATAGGATGAAAATCTTATATGCTAATTGAATACCCACTGTAACATTAGGTGAAACTATCTTGTCACAGGTTAATATTATGAAAATATTTATTGACTGTGTGATCGAATATTATAGGTTTACTATACGCATAATGGACTTCGATTAATCGAAATTATTAAGTGCAATAATTAATTCGATAAGTACTAAAACGAAATTCCACAACATTGGTTTATTGGACATACTACGAAAATTTAATGATGTCGATTAACATTTTGCTTGAAATTTCAAATATTCAATTTAACATTGTTAGCAATTTAAATAAGCAATTGGAACCCTCAATAATTTTGACAAAGACTGAATAAATGTGTAAGATAGTTAAAGCATATTACAGCACTGACTAACATAATCCGCTATCCATGTTATTAGCAGTCCCTTCTGGCACTGCGAGATTAGTGTGATAAGAATAGCGCCATAAATGATTAATTATGCAACCAATAGTCGTGGCAGAACTAATTAATTGAATTAGATTCCAAGAAGTTGGTTCGATTCCGCGTACGTCGCAGTTGACGGTTATTACAGAAAAAAGTTAACAATGGAGAAAAAAATCGTGTGCTTCAAGTTGAGAATTCATTATTCCGTGCGTGATAGTAAAAAGCAAACTTTGTTTTCTCGTACGGCAAAAACCAAAAAAAAAGAAAGAAAAAATAGGAAAAACTTTCGCGCGAAAGTTTTGAGCTAGAAAACTATTGTACGATACTAATAAAACTTTATTTACACTTTCATTCCCGTTCGACATTCACCCGTTTAATTGTTCAAGCGTAACCTATAAATAGCTTGAGATTCCGATAAATTAGAGGGTTAAAAGCGCAGCATTGCGAAATTTACGCAGAGATTCTTTTTCCAATTATCATCGAATACAACGAAAAATTAGTGAATCGTTTACGAATTCCTTTATTTAATAACTCGACTAAATTACTGCTTTTGCGCCGTTCGCTTCACGTTTGTCGCGCACGTGCATCAATTGTTAAGGAATTATTTTTAATTTCTCGTCTACTCGAACCAGCTTATTTTCATCCTCCGCATTGCTCATGACGTGCGACTGTCTTTAGTTGTGGGCAGTGCACATATATATATATATATATGCTGAGACCGCGACGTCTGCTTTTCTATATATTTTCTGTCATTCTTGCGCGAGAGTCGAGATAGGAAAATAAATATTCATTTTGCTTCCCGAGATCGATAAAAAGCGAAGCTCTCGGAACTTGGGGTGGATCGGATTTTTCAAGCTCTATGTGTACGTACAGTACGGTTTTTCTTTGCCGTACTATTATACACGTAGGAGTTCATCTGAAAAAATATCGCTGACTTATTCCGCGTAGAAGCGTTAACGATAATATAACTAATTATTGGCTAACGTTGAAATTGATGACATTGGACTGATGTTATAAAGTTTGTTAGAAACAAAAATACAGCCTTATTTTTAACAGCTAATTTTATTGTCAATAATTAGGAATGTAACGTAACTGCTTTCGACGCAGTTTTAATATTGATTTTAGCCGAAAATACTACCGTTGCATTAATGCGTGTACCAGCGAAAATTGTTAATTTTCAACCAGGGTCGGTTGTTAATTTATTTTATTGTTATGGCTTTGTATGAGAATACGGTATAAATCAAATCATAAAAATGTTGGATTTTCTACTCCAAGAGAAATAATTAGCGCTTCCAAACAAAATTTAATTACATCCATGAAATATGCCAATCCCATAGTGCTAATAAAATATTTAATTCATTCAAAATTTGATGCCTTGTTTATAATAATTTTAATTAAATTTATTACGTTGCATTTAAAATGATTTTCCTCTTAGCGTAATATATTTTAGTAAATTAATCAATATTGATATTTTATAAAAGAGTCTAAGATCGATAGACTCCTTTATAAAATATTAAAAAACACCGAGGGATAAAGACTTTGAATATTGTGTTATACACATATTCACACATACTTAATCAATATTGATTTGGACTAATTAATGTAAGAAAGCAAATATCTGACTTGTCATCTATCTTAGCATCTTAAAATGCATTTGCTTCATAATAAGTATGTGTGACTAGCAAAGTCTAAGAGCTAATGCGTTTTCATCAAATTCTAATTCAAACTTTAGAATATCGATATTTAAATATATCGATTTACGATATGCCAAATTTTCAGCTTTTCCCACTCGACCAGTTTCTTTGCATCGTCTCCGGGCCGACGATGAAAGAAACAGGAAATTCGATCGGACTTTCAGCTGCGACTAAAAGCGTGCCACTGCTCCCTTAAAAGTGCCAGTCGAAATCGCGAATAAAGCCGAATTCGTTTACGCGCCCGAAATCTTATCTGTATCCGATACAGCCGAATTCCATCCCGGGCCGGTGAAAATCCTAAAGCTTCGCCGCGCCCGCGTTGCTCGGAGCCGTGGAAAAGGAAAACCTTACGCAGCAGTGGCATATACACACGAACACATACACACACATCGCGTATACGTATACGTATCTACGATATTCCCTTTTGCAGAGGAAATTTAACTATCGATTTCTCATTCCTCGTCCACTCGGCAATATAAGTGTCGGTGTGCAGAAAGCCAAGAGGGTGGAATAGACGAGAGAGAGAGAGAGAGAGAGGACGAAAGGGCTGCTGCGCCACAGTGTGTCGAAGTGGCCTCCCAGAAGCTGCACCCACGGGCCGTGTACACAGGCGTTTCGAGCGTTGCGCGAGTCGCAAAAGGGACGGGGCAAGCCTATAGTGCCTGCGCGCCGGCGAACTGGAACAAAACGCTCGTTTAAAGTTGCGCGCGGGGTCGAAAAATTTCGGGCTTCTCGCCCGCTCTCGCTCGGAGGAAGGCTGCGAAGGAGCAAGATAAGCTCGGGGCCGTCTGGTTGCACAAGTGTAATTTAGCCGCGCTGTCAATACCGCGCGCGTGTACAGCAACGGGAGATACGGGCCAGATGGCGTGACGAATATAGCGCAGAACTGGCAATTAAGCCGCTACCGCCGCCGCTACGCTCACCCCCTCCCCCCGATGCGCCCTACAAAGGGGCTGCAGATTTCGCGCGCGCGCAACACCCGCCGACCGTCGCTGCACCATACGATCCCTCGTCGCACGTGTATACACACACACACGAGTCTTGATCCGACGAGAGAGCGGCCAGTTGGGTTCTTATAGATATATACTCTCGCTCTTTGACTGTGGGTAGGCGACTGCGTGTATTTGCCTTGCGGTCTATAGCGTCAAAGTGCAGTAGCCACTCCGAGAGAGAGAGAGAGAGAGAGGGGAATTGGTATTCTCGGAAGGAAAGTAGAGTCGAGCGTGTGGGCGGCTTTCTTTGCTCGCACAGCTGCTGGGATAGAGCAATTTTCTCCCGAAGTCGGTCGATTATTTATGTAATTTTGATCGTCGAGGAATAACTTATGATTACTTGATTGCGCGCGCGCACCGCTGGCTTTGCTTTGCAAGCTCGGCTCCCGATATGGAGGCCTGTCCGAGTGAAAAGTTTATGTTTGCTTACGATTCGTTGGATTTACAAAGGGCGAAAGCTTTTGTTTTTTCAAGGAAAATCGGGGGTTCGCGGTTTGTCGGTTATACGGATGGATTTTATGCCGATTTTTATCAATGTTTCTGGGTACCCTGGTTATTCTGAATGGGCTAAGTTAAAAAATAATGTTGTGAAGGATGGATAGGAAGAAGTAGCAGAGCGATACAGTCGCAATACTGCTGATACACTCGAATATTTTTAAAGTCCGCCATTATGGTAGTTAACCGCTTTACTGGAGACTACATCGTCTTTTGGGAATGGAAGTTAATTTTATTAATTTTATTAATTTTCGACGCGAAATTCTGTTATAATAAAGAACTTTAAGAAAATTGATAAAAATTAGTAAATCTGCAGCTTGAAAATTCATTAAATGTCTTATAATTGAAAAAAAAATCATTAAATAAACAAAAATAAACGATTCGTTATGCTTCTATTGCATTTTAACGTTACTTGGAAAGACAACAGCCAGTGTCTATAGAAGAAAAAGTATAAGCACAATTTCTGTAGAAGAGGGAAGTAAATTTTGCACGCTACCAACTACGCACTTACATCACGAATAAAAATAATACGCTTTCTTTGGACTTCTTAGATTTTGTAAATAATTCCAACCCTTCTATAAATAAGTTGTAATTGCAGGAATATGCATGGCGACCAACGAATTTGATTCAAGATTTAAAAATATGCTTTCTTTTCAACCGCTATTTTTTTTTCACGTTGAATAAATTTACATTTTATATTTCATGCCTTTGAATGAGATTTGAATAAAATTTTTATTCTTCAGAACGAACTGCTTAAAATAATGAGATTCTTCGCAGGTATTCTCACAATAATTAACGTAATAATACGCTACGATACAAGTGGACGAAATACAAAAATACTCGGAATATCCACTTATTTCGTGCGCGAGTATATCACTAGAATTTTATAGCGCAATCTACACCTAAATCCACAGTCACGCGTATTCCCGATAAAAGCAGTTAATTTCGTCACCATGAAGTTAGCAGCGACATTGCTTTACTCGCGCGAAAAACGTCACGTGAGTTAAAGAATCGCTTTCCGAACCCCCTTATCGAAATGTATTCCATCGCCGAATAAAAATATTCTAGTCGATAATTCGATCAATCGTAAGTTACGATATTGCATGGATTATTTCCAATTAACATTTAATCCAACCTAGGCACAGAGCAGCCATCAAATCTTACCCTGAAAAAGAGATAAGCGATCGGACTGTCACGTTCTATAGTTAGCCGTTCGATTGTCCAATCGGATCGGTTACATGGTCAGCATTGCTTTTATAAATTTATGACGCTACAGATGGCGCGCGCGCTTGGCGTCGATCAATATATCGCTAATGCGTTATCCGCTCCGGCGAGCATAACCTTTCCAGCGCATGCTTTACGCTTAAACGTGTATACATTTTATGCGTGCTCGATTAAGTAAGAAATTCATTAGCGACCACGCGCATTATTCACAAAGATTCGCTGCCGCCGGAGCTTTCACGACGCGAAAGTACGAGTCGACCTAACCTCAAAAATCCCGTCCCGAATTATCGCTCTCTCGCCATTACGAATCTTTGGTCCGATCGGACATTTCGGCTTACACACCGAATCCACTTAACAATTTCGCCAGCCGCAGCGAGAAGCAATCGCTTTCAACGAAACGTATAGATTGCATCAGATCTCGCGCTCTTTTTTTCTTCTCCCCCCCCCCCCCCGCCGTCCGCAAGTGATCTACAGTATCCAATCTCCATAAGACGCTAAACACATATATTTTTCACGCAATAAAGCAGGCGCGCCGTGATATATTTCTCAGGGCTCGGACGCCGGCATCCTCCGATGTATCGAGCGCAAGATCAATGACCCCCGATGAATCTCATCGATTCACTTTGCACCCTGCCCCCGTATCGTGCGAGTGTGTGTACGTGCGGTCGCTATATATAGCAGCAGCAGTAGTGGCAGCGACGGCAGCATACAGCAGCAGCGGCGGCGGCGGCGTGGTAACTCCACATCCATTATAAAACGGCCTATAGCGGTTGGCGCCCGCGTCCTTGCCGCCCAACCCTATAGCTCCAAAGCTCTCGCCTGCCCAAGTATGTAAACTAGTTCAAGTACTTATCGGCTCTCTTTCCAACTCTTGCGCGCGGTATTTTCCAATTTGGATAGTTAAACGGCACTTTAATGACCGGAGACTCTGTTATAAAGTCTAGCCGTGACACGCCAAGATCGATTGTCTCCGTGTACTGCGAGGGGGGGGGGGGAGGGGTGAAGCGCAGGGGGGAGAAGCTACCGGTGCAGCGACGTAAGATAGAAATTGCGAAGGTAAATTTTCGATTGTATAATTATACAAAAGTTAAAGTATTTGCTTTACACTTTCGAGCTATCGAAGCGTTTTCATATTTTTTTCTAAAATTTTTAGTTTGATTTAACTATTTTTATACCTCCGCCAGCTTAACGTTCTGCGTTGAGCAAATTATTGAGAGAATAATTTAATCAAACAGAAGCTCAAAATAATAAAGTTATCGATTAGATACGGCAACACTTACTAAACGCTATATTCAACAAAAGAATCTACAAGTGAAAAGTTAAAGCCAACCACATCTTTGCACTATATCTTCCGGGCTAATCTCCCCCCCCCCCTCCTCCTCGACTCACCTCTCAACGCATACGCCATTGCGATGCGCACGTCGTCGCGTATTGCGCGCATAATCCATATGGAATCGGCGCGTGTCCGACGACTTGTTAAGACAAGGCTTCGCGCTTATCGCCTCCTGCAGTATTATGCATATACCGAGGGTGAAGCGCGCGCGGTTAGTGGATTTCTCGCGCCCTCGTGCGCGGCCCGGACTGGCCGATCCCGCGAATCGAGAGAGGGTGCGTATAGTACGCATACATATATATATATGAGTATGTCCAGGAAAGGAGGATGCCCACGAAATACATTGGAACTATATCTATATATATCAAAAAATTATATATATATAGATATACCCTTAATGCAAATTATGAAACTTTGGAGGCTTACTACGATTTTTCCCTGCATTTCCCCAAAGAAATTGTTGTAGCATATGAATGGGCGAGATGGTAACCAAATGTTAACGTATAAATTTTACGTTTTTTCGCGTATTTTATTCTATGGGCATCCTCCTTTGGAAACAACTCGGACGGAAAAGTTGCAAGAAATTTTCTTGAAGGTACACCTATACGAGACTTGTTTTTTCTCGATCCTTAGGTAATTCTGAAAGAGAAAAAGCTCGTGTGCATCGATCGTAGGGTATACTTTTTCCGGAGCAAAAATGTCTTGAGAAAATGTGAAATAATTAACAAAAAGAGAATTCATAGATTTTTTTCTCGAAAATTATAGACTTTTATAAAAATATTCATTAGAACAAAAATGTCTTTGAATTCATCGAAGAATGCTCTGAAATGTTTTCAGATCCATCCGATACAATTTTTGATATTTCGGAAATCCAAAAAAAAAAAAACGAAATTTCGAGAAACGTCCTTAAAAAGTCTGAAAAAATTTCAGAGCATTCTTTGATTAATTTTAAGACATTTTTGTTCTAATGAAATATTTTTAAAAGTCCACAGTTTTCGAGAGAACAAAAATCTATGAATTTTTGTTTTTTAATTATTATTTCTCGTTTTTCGAGTCGTTTTTGCTCCGGGAAAAAGTACACCCTACGATCAGCCATATACGCGAGCTTTTTATCTTTCAGAATGACCTAAGGAACGAGAAAAAACAGGTCTGGTAGGCGTGCCTTCAAGAAAATTTTCCGCAACTTTTCCGTCCGAGTTGTTTCCGAAATTTTCTGGACATACCCATATACCTGTACATTAAGAGGAAACCTGTAATGAACTGTATTACAATAAATTAACGGGCTTTCCCGAGCTCTCGCGGGAGTAAGTAAGATATCGGACGAGCGGGACAGGTGTGTTATTATCGTAATGTCGGTTGGGAAAGGCCAAAAGCGAGGATGAGATCATCATGACTTTTGCTTATCGAGTGTTGCGCCGATTGGCTGTGGAAGCTTTGTTTGCGTGTCGTCCGCGTTGAGAGGGATGACATTGCACGTGTGTATACGTGTATGTATACCTATATATACGTGCGCAGAACCAAGTGCGCGTAATGCGCTGTAGACTCTGGGTTGGAATCGTGATTACTATTTTTACTCGCTTGCGTTCTCTCTCTCTCCCTCTCTCGTTCTCTCTCGGACGTACTCGACGGTATACGAGCAAAGTTGGTGACTGCGTGAACTTTGGGTAATTGGCCGTAATGTGGGATCATTAGAAGCGTGTCTTCTTATCTAATGGCGATTTCGGGGAGCGGAAAGTTTTGGAATGGAACTATTTACCAGCGATTCTCAAAGAGTATTAAATAGGTATGTTTTATTCGGTTTACTTACTTCTTCGACTTTATATTCTCCGCTTTATCGCGCGATCCATTCGTCGTTGTTTCAATTGAATTAAACAAACGAACGAGCGAACGAACGAACGAATGCGCGACTTGGACAGGCTGCGCGCCGAGTTCGCGCGGAGAAAAATGATTTACTTCGAAATTAAAATGTTATTACCGTGATGAATCAAAATTAAATTATGCGCCGACTCTGGCCGCCATATATGGCTCGCTTTTTATGAGCAGCCCCGGCAAAAATCTCGAGGGAGATCTCGTAGTCAACTAAAATTCAAATTTTGCACCACAGTGCAGCAGACGAGAAAGCAACTAATTTGCTCGCAAGAAATAATAAAAGTATAAAGTTACCAAAAGTCAAGAAATAGAGATAACCTACAGCTACAGGTTACATAATTTATAATTATTTCGAGAAGTTTCGGGTCACACCACATATTATTGCTATATTTATTTATCGTCATTATTGTTTAAATGCCATTCTGGAAAATATTTAAATATTCGATACAAATTTAAAAATGTAGGTAGTTATAGCCGCAGAGTTAAAAAAGTTTAGTTAAATTGACCTACTGGTATGAGTTAAAGTACATATGAAATGCGCATTCATTACAATTTTCTTTTTCCGATCGATAGATTCCTCCAAAATTATTGAATTATTTTTTCCCTTCGTGCAAGTCCTTTTGCGCGAAGCGAACGATAGTTTCTTTCAAAACATATTTCCAAACCCCCATTATAATTGACAAATCTTTCACTACCAGCAAAAAACTCGTACAAACCAAAACCACCGACCTGCAGCGAAAGGCAATCGCCAAACTACCCCCTGGCGTACCAGCTAACAGCCCCAATGCAAGTGCAATAAAGCCCCAAAAATTTTCCAAAACATCACGAAGCAATGGAGCATCGGCCGTTAACCGGCAGTCTTTATTTCATGATCTGTCACAAATAGCATCAGTAGCACACTGTACGGGGTGGCGGGGGGTAGGTATAGGAAGAGCCGCGCGGCACATGTGCCGGCAATCTCAGCGTATCGGATTTAAGCTCCCCGCGCTCATGTCCCGGCTGCTGCATTGTGAAGCATCCGAAAATCAGCCCTACACACAACGCGACGCCGCATTAGCATCAATGAGTCATCTCCGTGGTCCCCTTGCCCCCTGTACAACGACATTCCCCTCCACTCCCTCTCGCTTCTGCTGCTTCTACCGCTCCGATATTTGCGCTCCTGCACTGGCGTCTACAAAGCGCCGATGAAAATCGGGGAACTGCGCGAGAGAGATGATAGATTTATATCGGAGGTAGTAAAAAAAAAGAAAAGGAACTGCTTTTTGATTGCGCTCTTCGATGGGTCCGATGCGCCGCTCCGCGTATACCGCTCGAAGCCGTCGAAAGTTTTCGCATTGTGTCCGCGTCCGTGTGTAGTTGGTGTGCTGAGTGAGTGCGCGCAACTGCAGCAACGGCGCTCGACTGCTGTACGGGCTCGAAGTTTCTTTATTGACGCTCGGAAAGAGGCTGCGAACTTTCGGCGGGCTCGACTTTTACATTCGGGGAAAAATGAAGCTCCCGTGAAAATTGCGTAATTCGGTTTGGCCGACTGTGTTCTCGTCGCTCGTGCGCGGACTCGGACGGAGAAGAATAACGCGAGCCCGAAGACGCGTGGGAATTTTCGGGGGGGGGGGGGGTGTTGGTAATATTGTTGGCAGTAGTTGTTAAACGCTCTTCGGAGAGATGTTTTGCGGCTAATGAAGGTTTGTTGTATAACTACCGTTGGTAAACAACTAAGTTAACTTCGAACGCACGTGAAGCAGATAAAGCTTAGTTACATTATGCGCAGTGGGGGTAGATGCACTGAGGAAAGCAATAATCAATTTCGGTGAATCCAAAGTTTTAAAGCCTGTCTATACTATGCATTTCATCGAATAATTAATCATGACATTAATATAATAATTGTCGAGATACCAGTGTAATTTTACCGTTGATTGAGGCACGCTGTAATAATTATCGATTTAACGATGCCTATGAGTATTACTGCTGTTGCTATTTGGCTGTGCGCGAGATTTAATCAATTGCTTTTTTCGTGCAATGGTTGATTAAACAATAAAATTGTTGGATTTAAAACGGAAATTTGATAAATATATTTATTTAAAACAATCAATTTATTGGATTTATTTCATCTCCGCAGGCGTATTAGTTTTTTGTTTTTGATTGGAACATGTTTCATTAAATTCAGCTTTCTTTTTCAGAGCAAATAAATAGATTTGTATAGAATAACGTGTCGTACGTTCCTACAACGGAATATGGAATATTTACGAATGTTTAATGAAATAAATAAATATACGCATTTAATAAAAGTGAAATAAATAAATTTAAAAAGATAATGTGTGTATTCATATGCTTATCGAATATTTTTGCTTATAACGGATTCTCTTCATTTGTGTTTCAGGTGAGCCCGAAATTGCGATATTGCAGTACTGAATCTTAATGGCGTAAGTTTTGAATCGAAGTTAACTCAAAAACCAAGACACATACATATGATACCGAAATAGTTTCACCCCTAATCAGCAAACTTTATAAGCACACAAGGAAATCATAAGTTTTAAATAGAGGAAAGACAGACTCACTACATTACTCGGGAACGTGCATACTGTATATACGTATATTGTCGTCGAGTTCACCTGTAAATTAGGATACAAAGTTTTGGCGTGAAATAAAAATCAGTCCATTATAGTCGAACAACTTCTGTACTTTGATTCCGAGCAAATAGAGTTAATGAACCGATAGAATTTTTCAGCTTGACTAAGCAAACTTTGATTGACCATTGAAAAATGTATAAAACCTGATTTTTCGCGACAGATTTCGTTACGAACGATAAGCAACACTGTCGTTCTCTAACGTTAAAAATAATGTTACAAACATATTGGCTCACGCGGCTCATCGCTGATATTACTATAATCAAAAATTTCAACTTTATCCACACCATAATAGTCTTGCGCTTTCTTGTCCGAGTTTGTTTCAGCAAATACGTTGACTTCAAATTACCTTCCGAATACTCACTACGATGGATTATCAACATAATTTTTCTTTCCTCCCAAGCGCGTCACGTCGAAATTCATCAAGCACGAAAGCTAAACCATAGTGCACTCGCTTTTTAGCCGCAGAAACAGCTCAAAACACATTCCCAACACGTTTCCGCCCGCGCGGCGCCAAAATTTACTACAAATTACAAGGCCCCCTTGCCTGCCCACCAAGAAAAAGTAATCGTATGCATGTAAACGCACTATCGCACTACGCCCCGAGATCCGTATACAACGCCGAAAACTTCTTTTTCGACGTACGCGCCTCGCAAAGCCCGAATCTCATTATGTAAATAAAATAAGGACGAAGAGAGGAGAGAGAGACAGAGGGACAGAGAAAGAGAGAGAGAGAGAAGCGTTTCAGCTTTTTCGCGAGGCGCTCGCAGAGACGCGCGTGCAGCGGTGCGCGGCCGAGTTCGCCGGCTCCGGGACCATAAATTTTCCGCCCGTAAACCGCGGCAATGCGTCTCCTCGAAGTTGCGGTCACCCAAAAACAGAAGAGAAGCAAGTGAAAAACACGCCGAAAGTACACACATGTGGAAGCTAACCTAAGGCGGGAGCGATTCGATCGGCCCTCGCTCGCAGGGAGAAAGATAGAGAGAGAGAGAGAGGAGGGGGTGAGACCGCACTTGCGTTGCGGAATAAAGTATGCACGAGGGTCTTCGTCGCTGGGTATACGAGGAGTTCCGCGAAAAAAGGATCATCGGCTTCGGAATCGGGAGAATTATTTTTAGAGCTAAAGATCCCGAACGAGTATGATACGTACAAAAGAACGAAAAAGTATCGATTGCGTACAGTCGTAAAGTCATATTATTCGGAAGGTACAGTCAAATTTGGCAGGTACAATAAAAATAAAGTGATAAAGCTTTAATTTGAAAAAAATATATGTATAAATAACTGGTGTCCATTCACAGCGAGGCAGCTTTCTCCAAACGGATTTATCGTTTATGTGTATAATATGCAAAAGGTTTTAAATATATGTATATTTAACGGGAAATTGAAAATATACCGGGATAAAGGTGTACTTTGTCCCAAAATTCTTTAATTCCAGCGCGTACATCCCGTACAATTGGATCTTTATGAAATAAAACGAATGAATAAACGATAAAATTTTTTATTTCAAAAATTTCTGAACATTAAATGAAAAATAAAAGATTGTGATTGATGAGAAAGTTGAACCATTTATTGCTATAAGACGTACACAGTATCGCAGTGCATGAATTATTTATTATCTAAAAATATAAGCCAATTTTTCTTTATCATTTCGAGTTGTGCGTTTACTCAGCTTCGTTTTCCCTTCCTCCTCGGTAGGCTTCGTGTTTTTTTAATTTGCTACCCACCAAAAAATAAAATAAATAAATAAAAATATCTACACCTACGCAACCACCCTACCACCCCCCGTGATTAATTCCACTTCTCTCATTACCGTTTCCAATTTCGAACCTGCGCCACGATTGCGACGATGATCGGACCAAATTCATTCGAAATATCGAGCGCGCACAGCGACGGAAAATGACAGATAAATCGCCGCGCGCTCGACGCGGGCATCAGCTTTTTCTATATATACCTCTCGCGCGTCAAACGTCCGCAACGAAAGCCCCGACTAACCCTCCCCTCAACGTCGACTCCACTTTTTCATCGGCTTACAGCTCGCGGCTGAAAATTACGAAAAAAAAAAAACGAAAAATCTCCACCGCGAAAAAACCCCGGAATATTTTCTTTTTTTTTTTTTCACGGATTTCCTCGTGTACATACGCGTATGCGTCCGCGTGTGCGCAGGATAAATTTCGTGTACACAGGGTTCTCGCACATAGAAAGGCAGGGGAGGAGGGGGCGGATTGTGCGGTCTCGCGCGACGGCTAATCCCAAACATCGAGGTCCTCGCGCGCGCGCGCATCTGTCGGCCTCATAAAATATTCCTCCTGGGCAATTCCGCCGACGGCGGCGTCGCGGCGATGCGTGACCAGTCACTTGTGTCAAATAGGAAGCCTAAACAGATTACACGCTGATTGGCCGGCTTTCTCTCCCTCTCGCTCTATCTACACCCATCCGTACACGCAGCACTTCGATTTTCCCCCGTCTCGCTGCGCGCGCGCGCGGCTGCTCTGTTTATCGCGGTTCGTACTGTTTCTACTCTCTCTCCCTCTCTCTCTCCTTGTTCTATCCAATTTCGTGGCTTCGCTCGCTCTTCTCGCCGACGCGCGCGTTCGCTGGCTTTCCGCCGCATTTTTGCCCGCTTTTTCATTCTCTTGCGCGCGTCTGCCCGCTTCATTTTTTGCGAGAGAGTCTTCTCTCTCTTTTTTTTTTCGGCACCGGTGGTGCTGCGCTGGTGCTTCTATTATACACCTCCCGCGCGCGTCATCGTTAAATTGCGTGCACGCGGACGGCAATTTGTTGCGGCTCGGAAACTTTTCCGTTCCGTTCGACCGGAATATTTTTCGCTAATTTTTCTGGCCGCTTTTTGTTCCGACTTTCTCCGCGGGAAAAATTCGCCCGGGGTGCCCCCCCGCCGCCGCCGCCGGCATTTATCTTCCGTTGCGTTAACGGCGCGTCCGACGCTGCTCGCGCGCACTTCTATTGTCTGAATTTTCGTGTAATATTGTGTCGGCACTGAACAATCCGGTCTGCAAAATAATTTTCCTCTCCCGGATTTATTTTCCTTCCGCGCGAAGCTTTCAGCGCATTATTGTAATTCTTATTGCTCCCGACTCCGTCGAGCGTCGCGCGGGAGAACCTAGACGCCGGAGCGTATATAGATATAACACACGGCGATGGCCCGTAACAGTCGTTTTGATTAAATTTTTTAAGATGGATTTTGTTCCTTAGAGCGGATTTTGTATGAAAGCGAAAATTGATGGAGTCGGAGGTACGGCGCTTGGAGAGGTTGCCCTTCGTCATTGGAAGCGATGTGATTAACGAGTTTTTGAAAGCTTTGTGCATTTTAGTGTTTGATTTTTCATCGAGACGTAGGAGACGAAGAAAAAAGCTCGAAAATGTCGAGGCGCCGGAAAACTTTCTACATCAATCGTTTGTTAACTATATAATCTTGAAAATAATTCTTTTTTTTCAGACACAATATAGTTAATGTTTTTTCGTTAATTATTTCTGATAGGATTTCCTTTTACTGTTTTATCAAAGATCTTCTAAATCGTTGCAAATAATTTTACATGTTTACACGGCGTAAAAACTGCGTTTATAGCATTAAGAAAAAAGGATTTAATTTACATCTCAGCGTGAACAAAGAATCGAAGTTCTTTCAAGTATTACTTCATCGAGAAAAACAAATTTTTTTCTACAATTAAAATACAGAAAATACAGATATTACAAAGTATGCAACAGAGCCAAAGTACAATTTATAAATCGAGTCTAATACGCGCTATATTTATCGGTGTAAACCGACAGCCCGTAATTAGTCATACTCTCGGTGTTAACCAGTCTCTCTTCCACGAATGTAAGCCTTCTCCTTTTTATTCTGTCTCTCCGCTCGGAAGCGCAAAAACAGCGCGCATCTGTTTTTAAGTAGAGCCCCTCTGACCCCCCACCCCCTCTTCCCCCGTCATAGCCAAGGGATTATCGGCCGGCGAACGCAATTGCATTTTTAATTTGGCCAAACCTTATATCTCCAATTAAGCGCTGGAGCGCAATGCAAAAAAGCTCGGGACAGTTAATTAAAAGCGAAAAAAAAGGACGCTCGAAAATGAGAGGAAGAACAAGTCGGTTCTGCATGCACGTGTACCGAGGCGAGGGAGAGAGAGACAGAGGAAAGAGAGAAAGAGAGAGAGAGAGAGAGGCTCGGCGCACTTGCGGGGAAGCACGTGGAAACGAGGAGGACAGCTTCGACAAAGTATACGAATTTGAATTTTTTGCACTTCAGCCAAAGCGCCGCTTTCGTGGCGCCCCCCTTTTTTGCGCACCCTCTCGCCCCCCCCCCCCTCTTACATATATACATGCACACACGTATATACGTATATGTACAGCGGGCATTTCACTCAACCTCCAATTCCAAGCGTCGAGAGCGCGACAGATGCGCCGACTAATTTTCCTTCTATTCTCCCCTTATTCTTCCGTTTCGTTGTGCGCGACGCCGTCTCTTTTCTCTCTCCTTTCGATGAGCGCTCGGCAAAGCGGACGGTATGCGTTTAATGGCTGTCTCTGGAGACCGAATTCCGTGAGGGCGAGAGAGAGAGAGAGAGAGAGAGAGAGAGAAAGAGCGAAAGAGAGAGAGAGAGAGAGAGAGAGACGCCCCCTACGGCGTCCACACCCTCGAGCATATGTATATCTATATATATATATACACGCAGTTTCGAAAAGAGCTGAGACTGGTCACGCTTATGGAGGTGTAAATATACGAGTATAATGTCCCGCAGGCGTCGTCTCGTATTTATTTGTAAGTATATACCGATACGATGTGTTGGGGGGTCGAATTGCCGAGTAGGGTTCGGTTGTAAATAACTTTTTTACGCGATGAAAGTGCGAATCGCTCGAGAAAGTTTTATGCTTTCGCAAAAATTGTGCGACTTTCGGCCCCTTTCAACGATTATAATTCAGTACACGGTTGATTTTCGTTTTTCGGAAATATCTTGTCCTTCACGCGATACATCGCATCGATACAAGCTTTTTCTAACTGTATTTAAGAAACAAATTTTTTTTATGGCGAGAAATCCTTACTGATTGATTTATTAGTATTGAGACATTCTTGAAGTGAAGTCTGATAAACCGCAGTTGGATCTTTTCAATCACAGGTAGCATAAGCGTATATTACATAAATGAATTTTTCACTGACTGCAAGGTTACAAACGCATGAATGACGTGAATTAATTCGATTTGGGAAACGTTTTGAATAACTACCAATTCATGCGAGTGCAGGAATTTGAATTTGAAGAGCTCGAAGAATTTTTCGCACAAAAACAGTGTCGATATAAATTCTTTCAAAAATTTTTTCTGCATAATTTGAAATTGATATTAATGCACTTGTCAAAAAAAGATTCAAAGTTTTCTTTAAAAAATTTGGATAAATATATGTCATTATGCAACCAGATCCAAAAATATAACATAATCCAAGACAGGCTTCTCGGTGAAAATTACGGTTATTTACAAAAAAAAAAAGAAATTTTTTAAATCGTGATATTTTAATAAATATAGTTGTTTTATAGTTATCGAATAGTTTATCCGGATGCCATTTTTTTAATGCGACCCGCAGGTTAGCTATCATGAGCAAATATTCCCTACACATGATCCCGTGAACCATTGCGAATTGGATACAGCTGTGCATGAGACCGTTTAAGTACCGTGAAATAAAATATCGTTGAAATGTGTCAGTCAGTGAGATGAACTTTGGAGATTAATAGCGCAACTGCAAGGGTACTTTTTTTTTTGTTTATCGGGAGTCGCACGGGCCAGTTTATTTCGGCGCTTTTTTTTATGTATAGATATCCATTTAAAAATACACTTCCGACAGCCGTCTGAGTTTCTTTTAGTGTCGGGAACGTGCGTGCGCCGCAATAAAATTTGGTGAAATGAAATTTTTCGGTGAATTGGAGGTCTTTGCTCAGAGGGTATAGCACATCCGTTAAATCCAATTTGTGGCTTTTACACAGCAAAGTGCTTCTAGGCGTGTAACAAAATCTTGCGATACCGCATTTTAATCATTTTGATCTTAAAATGTATTTAATTATACGGTATATCGGAAATGGTTTGAAAGGGAGGAAATCAGGAGTGAGTGTATAATAAAATGTTTTCTTTCTGCGGTGTACCTAAAACGTGATTCAACGCTTTTATCCATCAAGAAATAACCTTCGAAGGTGCTATCGATCGATAGGCGTATGGAAATTAATAATCGACTCGCATTATTGTTACTTCACAATCGGGCGTTTGATCAACCTTTTCACACCTTCTATTCGTATCGATGTACATATATATATATATATATATATATATTATTATCGCGTTCATTACAGAGATGTAAACAGATTATAAGATGTATGCGACATTTTATGCACAAGTATAACAGTCACGACTTTGTTCCTTTGCCGATGTCTAAAAATAAGAAAAAAATTGTCCAAAACCGTTTCTCCGTAGACATTTCCCCCTAAAAAAATGTATTTACGAACATCACAATCACCCTTGACCTACGCATGAATCCGACTTTTAATACCTACTCTGTACTCGCCACGATCATCGCGGAAAAATAGCTTAAGAGCTTTATTCGTTGCCGCTGAATTTTTCACGTCGCTCAACGTCCGATCGGGACATTTGGGTTGCAGGAGATTAGAGTTCAAAGTATAATAAGGTGCCGCGCACTATCGCGCGTTATAGCTGTCTGCGCCGAGCTTGCGACTATACTCAACTGCAGCAGTGATGGAAGAGACCTGCCAGAGCTTCGGGCAGAGAGCGCTTTAGGATTTCGCATTGCTGTGTTAGGATTTAAAGCGCGAGCATGACACATGTTCCTTCATCGCGGCTCTTTCAGCGCGAAGGATTCAAATGCAATTCGTTAGTCAGAAGATTTTGCGTGGTCTTGAAATAAAAAACGAATTTCAAATCGAAACTTCACGCCGCAACGGATCTGCGGAATAAGTAACTTTTTTTATTTTTACTCTGCGATTGTTATCGTTTTTCAAAGTTTTAAGATTACGTCAATGATCAGATTTTATTCATCTGGGATCGATGCTGCATTGTTTGAAATGACAGACAGTTGTAGAGCAGATGTCGACCAAGTGTCTCACTGTCTGTCACAACTAAATCGAACCTAAAAGCAAAATTGCAATTCTCCATTACTCCTATCATTTTCATCATCGAACGATCTCTCGCAGCCAGTCTTTTCCCTTCGCTCCCGTAACATTGGAATCGCGTACACGAGTTGTAATTGAGTAAGGGTACGTTATAAGTACCAATTCCGAGGTAATTATGATGCACTACACACTAGAGGGCTGACAGCATGCAACATCGGTGTATATTTTCCTGGAAATTGCCGGTCTGGCAGGTACGATTCATCTTTGCTACAATTTAAAATTTGCATTATCAGCACTGCCTCTGTCACGCTTGTTTCGACCTTTCCGCGCAGCTGCATACGGCTGTGTACGTACAAGTCGAGCGGTCGCCCGTACGAGCAGAGAGCAAAATCCCCACGCACTGGTTAACGCTATAACCAATCACGTAATACTCGCCCACGAGAATCTTGCAATTTGTTCCGCAACTTGGACGATAAAATCCAGACTTTCCAAACAACATCTGCGCGCAGGAGGCATCGGCGACAATTTTCCGAATTACCATCGAAACAGCCTCCGCTCTGTGTTTCCTGCTTCTCTTTCTCTCTCCCTCACCTCCCCCCTCTCTCTCGTTCCAATGGGATATTCCGCTCGAAGCTTTGAGCTTGCGAATGGGGGGGCAGTGCGCAGCAGCTCATAGGATGCGGGGAGAGGCTAAAGGCTCGGCCGCAATTTAACGCCCAGCCCGAGAAAAACGAATAGTCTCGGCCGTGACACGTTTGTAATGGATTACCAAAAGGCTATTTCGGGATATTACGCTTTATATATATATACGCGCGCGACGAGCTTTTCGTCGGCAGCAGCGCAAAGCTCGCATGGGCGCGTGGAAATTTAACGAGCTTGTGCGTGCGAGAAAGCGAGAGAGAGCGAGAGAGAGAGAGAGAGAGCGCGTTGTGCGGAAGGGAAAAAAGTTGGCCAAGTATTTCTGGGAGAGTCGGCGCGCGGGAAATTCGAAACACGTGGCTGCGCGTCTCGCCTGTGCACTGCAGGAGGGGGAGGGGGGGGGAGGTGTTATGACGGCGCGACGCGCTAATAAGCCGTCGCGATGAAAAATGTCCCCGAGCACAATATTTTTCCACTCGAGCTATTCAAGGCTAATGGGACTATAACTTTCGCTTCGCGCAGCTATACCGTGTAATAATACTCAGCGGCGCGCTGTGACTTTGACAAATTTCGCCTCCATTATAATGAATCGTCTTTTTTGTCTCGTCATCGGCTGGGCATACACTTTGGCCGCACTTCAATTTTAACACCTGCTTCTGAGTTTTGGATCGACGCGGCGAGCATACGCGGGGATATTAATCGAATGCCGTCGTCGTCCTGTGAGATTGTCGCCGCGAGAAGGCCGCCGAGTCTTTAGTGTTAACGAAAATGCGTGGAGTCGAAATTGATTAAAATTTTTATGTTGATTAAAACATTGGATGAGTGCGCGTATTGTCTGTACTTAAGCATTTCTGTATATCGTCGCTCCAAGCGAAGACTAGCACAGTTCAAAAAGATGGATTTTCAATGGTTAATATTAGAGCGTTATAATAAATTTAAACTACTGTAACGTGATGAATTTTATGTATGTTAGACGAAAGTAGTAATTTATGTAAGTCTAGATAAGTTTATATTATTCGCAGACATTTTTATGGCTTATCTTGAAGTGTGCTAGTCTTCGTTAAGAGCGACGATATATTCAAGTTTAAGATGATTAATAAATAAGTAACAATGACAATACAAATATTTTTGATAATGCACGCGATCCATTAGAAATAAATTTGAAAGCGTATGTTATTTTGATATGAATGCGTTCTTGGATATAAAACAGGCTTCAGTTCATTTACTGGCATTTGGCGACAACGAGGATATTCCAGCAGCAATAGTAATAAAACAAGTACGTGAAAGCTATAAAACTGACTTTTATGCCAGTGTGTAGAGAAAGAAAAGCAATTCGAGCGTTATACTGAAATCTATAAAGCTAAACACTCAACGAAAGCACGATTCTCAAAATTAAGTTATTATGCAAGTAATAATACTGATAATTATGCTCTATACGTTTACCGGTAGAAAAAAATCTAATTTAATACGAATGTAATTTGAAATGGATAAACACTACTAATCATCTGTACGATGCAAGATGAACACATTGATGTTGCGTTTTCGAAACCGTGTTGACGAATATTGATCAATCGCATTCTAAAGCTTACCGACAGCTCAATCGGTAGAACCACAGGCTAGTCATTTAGAGATATTTTCGGAGTCAATTCCGACCTTCGCCAATTTTTGAGACACTCCTCGCATCAACGCTTGTTTATCAAAACTCCGTCCCACTGAAAATAAATATATCGCATTCAATCTCAATAATTTACAATAAATGTAATATTAGTTTGGCAAACCAATCAACGCTTTCGATTCAATATTCAACTCGATCTAATCGCAATATTCAGTGTTTCCCCCGTTCCATTCGAACCTAATCTTTGCTTCATTGTAATTCAATTCTCAATTCATGTATTCGCACCGAAATTCCGAAAATACATTATCCATCAGGACACTTGCACACGACAACTCGAGCACCTGCTACGACATCGTCCTGCGCGATATCGTGGAAAAATTAATCGAATCCTGCCTACTCCAACGAAACTTCCTTCGCATATCCTCGCAGCCGACTGTTACAATCCAACGTTCCCCCCTTCGAGCGGCAGGCGGCGAGAAAAATCACGAGCCCCCCGCGTTAACCCCACTCCGCGGGACAAGCGTCGATAAATTATCGTCCATATATCCTACGCCCTTATCTCAACCCCCCCATCAAATTATCCGCGGCAGCAACGCACAGAGACAGAGCGAACAACCCCTGAACACACAAAGCGACGCGAAGCGCGCGCGCACATACCGCACAAGAGCTCGCAGTCAGCCGGCTATAATCTAATTAAATCTCTGATAGGACGATTAATGGCATTCTCCGAATTTTCAAGTCGCATCTCGCCGAGCGAACTCTCCCCTCCCCCCCCCTGGTCCGAGAGATAAGCAGCTCGATTATAATTAATCCAAGAACCAGCGGAGAGAGAGAGAGAGGGAGGGAAGGGGTAGGGGGGGTGGGAGAGAGACGGCAAAAGAGAAGCCAGCAGCAGCAGCAGCAGCAGCGACTCATCGTCTCTTATCGGCAAACTCGCTCGAGTGGCCCGCCGTGTGCACCATCCAAAAGAGCGAGAGAGGGTTGGGAGGGTGGAGGAGCCCACACTGTGCGAAAGGTGGGAATGACCGGATCCCTCTCTGTATATATAGGGAGTGCCGGCACAAGGAAGAGAGATCGCTCGGCGATAAGTTTCGTTTGTAGCTAGAGAGAAAGAGAGAGAGAGAGAGCGACGACGTAAAAAGCCCGCGCGAAGGGGGGCTTTGCCTTTCAGATTTCCAACTCTTTCTCTCACCCTCTCGTATTTTCGGAGAGCTGCGCGCGCGCGCGAGAGAGAGAAAAAGCGGCGCTCTCGTTCGAAAATTGCCTCTGCCCCCCTTTTTTTCCTCGCTTTCTCTCGGCTCGTTCGCCACCACCACCACCCCTCGACGCCTTGTTTTATTAAACGATGTAATCTACGCTCTTATACGGTCGCCACACTCTTCGACCCCCCCGTCTCAATACGTCGTGGCGCAGAGCGCGTGTTCTCCCACGGTTTCGCGCCGGACTCTCACTCTTGCCCTGTCGTGCGCTCGACTAATGTAACTGTCGAGGTTTAACGGGCTTTTTTTCTTTCTGCCCCCCCCTCCACCCACCTCTCCCTTTCTCGCTTTAATTCCGATGTCAACTTTTTGATAAGCCCGGCGGCGGGCCATTTTTTTCTTCTTTACGCCAGATTTTTCGCCTCGATTAGCCTGTTTGCCGAGCCGTTATAAAGCATGAACTTTTACGAGCATATTATACGGGCTTGTTTAATGCCGTTTTAATCTTGGACGTGTCATTGACGCGCGGCCGGCGCGCATTTGGGGATCGTATCGGTTACAGCCGAGCGCGACGGCGAGCCTTCATTATCGTCGCGACACATTTCGTACTTGTTTAATCAAATTCTCGTTAGGAGAGTAAGCCGTTGTGAAAGGCTCGGCGATCGACCGCTGGTTGTAGGCTGGATTTTCGACGGAGTTCGCGGGGAAAGAAGCGTCGTTTAAACTGTGACGGTAATCCGTGATTGCAAGACCAAAGTTAGTGTGAAATTCGAGTTGTGAAGGTTTCTTAGCCGTATCCTCCGAATAAATGTATCGAGTACTTCTGAATTCATTCGAAGGGTAAACTGTCGGTAAGGTACAACAAGAGAATTAACGACTAAAATACTTGGGTGTAGTAAGACACGTTTCGTAGGATCGTTTGAATCCAGAGAAATTGTTAGAGTGAATAATCTGAAATTTTGAAACTTTAGGATCAATTAAAAGTATATTTTATTAGACTTTCGTATGTTGGGGGTTAGAAGAGATTTCGGGGCTTCTCAAAAAATTATTTGTCCCACTAGTGTCAAAAAAACATTTAGCGTAAAATGTTTTAATAAAATTACTGAGAAAGCCTACAGTATACTAAGTACATAAATAATAGTTTCTTATGTGCCAAGGCCGGGAAAATAAAGAATGTCCTAGATCGCACGTACATTGCCAGCCGAGGCAAAGCGAAGGGTGGCAAAGATGCGATTTGAGCATTCTTTACTCCCGACCGTTGTGCGTACGCTATTTCGCGTACCCCAGCTGTCGAAAAGTGATACAACCCGAATAAAATGTCACTTTCTGGTCACTGGAACGTCGAACAAATTAAATTTCACTGGATCGACGATTGATCGATTTGATGACCTGAATGCGAGTAAATAAACTTCTTTATTAAAATTGAACGTTTGCCGCATTGGAGATTGCGTCGCCATAAGGTAGCTAAAGTATTCAAGCAATTGCTGAAAATACGTGGCACGGATTTTCGTTGATTTTCCGAAACAATTTTGAATTGCAGCGACGCGCTTATATCGCACGTATACGAATAAGCCGACGATTTCTCGCACTGCTTTCGAAATCGAGTTATGGGCAACGTATTACTCTGCGATTCAATGAAAGATCGCAATCTCGAAGAGGCGATACGCAGAGCCTCTCGATTCGGTCAATCATGACCGGCCCCACGAATGGACGGCATTACAGTCAATAAAGCCCTCCAAGACGAATCCCCATAATCGTCGGGCCGTGAAAATTCTCGGTAAATCCTCGTCTCTCTCCTGCGCGGCTGAAACGTTCAGGCGACATTTTTCACGAGACGCGTAAAAAAAAAAAATCTTTTCCCTCCTCTATATATCCCGCATGAAGTCACCCTCGACCTCTCGGCTCCGTATCGCCTCTTCGCGCGTTGCGGCATCAGCTTGTCATATGTGTCGTCCTCGCCCTTCAAGTGCTCGCCGTCGGACTCGTCGCCGCGCGCGCGCGCGCACACAAGCACATGTTCTCGTCACGCTGTATATACATGCCGAGGGAGAGCCTCTTCAGAGCCCGACGATGTCTTTCCTATGGCAAGGGCTTCCGCCGATTTCCCTGCCCCTCTCTTCCACCTTGGTTATATATATAGTGTAGATATACATGCGCGTATACATGTATACACATGATAAAGCTAGGGACACTGCCCTTGATGGATGAGGCTATCCCCGCTGGAAAAACAAGGTCTTCATAAAGTGATACGCGCATGTTGGACAAGAAAAAATTAATTGAGCGAGGAGAAAAAGACGTGGCGCGCGCGCGCGCACGTGCTGCTCCAGTATATATTGCTCGTTTCCTAAGACAACTTCGATTGACAAGTTCGGGAGGGTTACCCGGTTTTTTTTTTCTTTTCTGGCTCGGGCTGTATGGGGGAGAGAGGTATTCAATATGGTTAACATCTAGTAAGGCTAATTATGTGCTTCTGACCTCGTTTGAGTCAATTACTCGTTACACATTTTGGACTCTAATAAATGTACTCTGCAATTAAGGCGTCGAATATCCTGCATAATAATATAATTGAACAAACACCTTTGAATAATTTTAATTTTTTTCCATATTAATTAAGTACAGAATTTTCTGCTGCAGAAAAATTTGTACTTTTCGATTTAATGGGGTTATGACAGGCTTAATGGTCGAAAACAAAATTTTTTTTTGAAAAACAGTAAAAATGTCATTATTTGAGCAATTAAAATTTCTTTTATTTTAAAGTATTCGTATTATTATTGTTAGGGACAGGCCTTTTACTGAAGTTTGCGGCGAGCACGATTCTAAGCGTTTCGATAAACTAAGTTAAATATTTAATATCTCAGTTTACTCCTTAAAACCTGCATTATACTTAAGTGGAGCACATTTTTAATAAAATTTTTTTTCATCATTTTAAACAAGTTTATGTAATAATTTGTTAAATAAAAATTACATAAACTTGTTCGAAAACATGAAAAAAAAATTTGTGAGATAAGAAATCAATACTTTTAAAATATCAATAGCTTAAATTGAAGGCCTGGACGAACACTTTAATATAAAAGAAGTTCCATTATATTATTGCATAAATAATGAAATTTTTACAGCTTTTCAAAACAAACCTTTGTTTTCTACCTTTAACCCTGTCACAACCCCTTAACAATTGCAAAAACCTGTCGAAACGACCAAGAACGCGTGTGGACGCTCGCTCACATCCACTTTAACTCTCATCAATACACTGACCCAAACAATGGAGTCTCCAGGCTCACAGCGCTAATTTGTAAAGTGCCAATGAAAAGACCTATCCAAAATGGCTTTTAAACATTAGCGCTAAATCATTCTCACCTTTCTACTTCGTGCGACTGTCACCCCCCCCCCCCCTCGTACACAAATGGCTTTTTACCAACCCCTCGCCGAATGGCTGTCCGTTAATCCACTTACGTCAGGCAGTCCATTGTCGAAAAGCATACGCTTTGAATTCCAATGAAGACTCCGCACAACTGTATCGAGCGCGCAGAGGTGTGGCGGCATTTCGCTGTCGATTACAAGCTCGCGAGCGACGACGACTATTTTTGGGCGCGCGAAGCTGCTCAATGCGTGGCTGGCTTTAGCGTCGAAATTTTCACGAAGCTTCGAGAGCGGAAAGGAGTGGTTGGCATTATATGCTTTTGTACAACAGTCTTAATGGAATGTAAACAAAGTCGATTCATGGAAGTTTGACTTGCTTCGAGGGGACGGTAAGGGGGAGGGGGGGCGCGGAATACAGGGTCAATTTAACGCGATATTCTCGATGGGTCGGAAGCCGATATTTATGCTGGGCGCGGCTGTACTGTCGAATGTGTACTTGCTGTCTTCTGTAAATTCACTGCTGTTTTTAAACAAGGTACGGCGTTTTTTCGGCGAGTTCGGTGTAAGATTGTTTAAATTACTTTAATGGAGTAAATATGCGGGTTAGCAAAGGGAAAATAATTATTCGCTCGTGATGATTCGGGATTGACAGAGAATTTCTTTACTATGCGAAAGCAGCGGATTTTTGTAATCAATGTCAATTGAAAATGCAACTTGGTTGTCCCAGCGCGTTTGATTTAAAAAATAGAAACCGTAAGGCCTTTGTTGTTTATTGTTCCCAATTCCACTGTTTATGCTTTCTGTTTGTACTCTCTCAAGGGTCCTTAAAATCTTTCCGAGCTACATAACAGGAAGGAAAAGAAGATAGATAAGCGAGTAAAGAAAAGTCCAGAGAGTATAAAGTAACATATTGTGCGAAAGAGTCTTTTACTACTTCTGAAATTGAGTTCGAACTTTGTAAATGGCACACAAAGGCATTTCCGAGGAAATAAAGAAGTTTGCGTCGGGAAACGCGTGCTCCAAGTATTTTATTAATTATTCTGTTTTACAGCGCTCTCTTGATCCCTTAAAAAGTCAAAAAAGGTCCACTTCTCCTGGGTAAAATCGCACAAAGTATCTTGGACCTACATAGGACGCTGAAGGAAAATGCTCTTGCATACGAGATCAAAGAGCCAAAGCAAAATGTCTAAAGGTTGTTCTCATACAAAAGAGACAGACAGACCGTCGGGGGGAGGGGGGGGGGGGACAAAAGGAGAAAGAGAGTGGCTAAAATAAAATGATGACGGCTTGTTATATTTCACTAGTTTTTTTCTCATTCTTTTTTATGGGACTCGCTGAAAGTGAACTAATTCGCGAAGAAAATTCAAATTGATGTGACGTCAAGGCTGCAGACACTCTTGTTTCTGTACTTGCACCTTTATTCTTCTGTATTCTTACTAGTAGATAATGATGTCCAGACACAATTTAAGTAGAAAGATGAGTTCGGATAAAATTTCAATTTTGACTTTTGTCGAAAATGCTTACATTAGCAGAACAGGCTGGGATTCTATTGAAGTGGATTAATGAGAAAATTTAGAACCTTGATTCCGTGAATTTTGTCGGATTTCAACATGCAAACGACTTTTAATGAACGAAAATATCAAGCGCACATCGCGAAATTCACGAGCGTTATTCGATCGTGCGTTTGTGAGCGCCGTTTGAAAACAAATAATTTTCTTCGATAAATTAGCTTTCGAATTGTAAAGCAAACACAATCCCACCTAAATTGCCATTATACCACCTCTCAAAGTAATCGTATAACTTCTGTTTTATCACTCTGATAGTCGTTTTAAATATACAGACGTTTTTATTCGGAGCAGTAAAATAAACGCGATCGCTCCCTCCCCGTCCTCTCACCTCCCAACCCCTTGAATTCAATTACCAGCGAGTGATCGTCGTTTCCACGGCAAAAAGTCTCGCATTTCACGCGCGCTTCCTTTATTTCAACGCGGACTCGCATAAACAAAGCTTCGCCAACGCACTCGCCGCGTCTAATTCATTGCAAGCCATTCCCGACTATCGAGCAATTACTCCGGCGCAAATCACGACCTGCAGCGGCATCCAGATAGCAATGAAAATAAAAACTCTATTTGGAAGCTTCTAAAATTCGAGGCTGCCGCACAGTGGACAGTGAGCCGCATTAATCAAACGGTCAATTTGGTGAGTCCGATGCTCGACCGGCAGGGTAGATCCTTCCCCCCCCCCCTCCCTCGTCATCCGGATGCATACGACCCTCCCGCCTCCCCCCCCCCCCCAACCACACATGGACGCACAAACAGATAAAAGTAATACGTCCGGCAAATCGACTGCGTCGTAATTGTTTCCGAGGCTTTCTATCCTTTGGCTTCTGGCTGCTAGCACTGCAACAAACTGTGCGTACAGATGCACAGATGTATGTGTGTGTGTGTGCGTGTGGGTCAATCGGATTACCCATCATTTCTTTCGCTATGCCTCGGATAATCTGTACAACTGCAGGACCGATGTTGCAGCCGCAGCAATGGATTGCGGCGGGGGAATTTTACGAGCTCTGCTCGTTATCGTTATCAGGAGAGGGGGGGGGTGGGGGTTGGGAAGGGGGAGACAGTGACACGAAGCTTATACGCAGGCCTGCTGATGTTCCGGCACTGCCGGTGCCTTTACAAAAGTGGAAGGGAAAAGGCTGCTATGGTTGGAGTTGGAGCCTCAATCTCTGTGACGCTGCGGCCGACCGCACGTATGCATGCACTACTGCGACCCCTTAAACGCAAAGCCATGATAACCCATAATTGCAATTTATTGTCTTCGTCTACCTGGCGTAAAATCTATCGCTCTCTCACTCTTCATCTTACGCTTCTCGAGAATTTCCCGACTGCGACAGCGCGTTTCTCATAAATTTTAGCAGTGATTAAAGTCCCCCCCCCCTCCATCGCTCTCCTCTCGTCATCGTTAGACCTTTGCCAGTCGCGAGCGTTAACGCGTCGGCGGTAGCGCGCGCGCCGCCGATGCCGTTAAACTTGATCATTTCGAAGCATAAAAAGTCGTTAAAGCTGATTTTTGTGAAACCAAAGGGATACAGAGAGTGAGAGAGATATCTCGTCGGCGGCGGCACGGCAGATTGTGTGCATATGGCCATTAAAAGTTTTCATGGACCGGAATGTTAGAAGTAACTGTTTTCTACTTCACGAACGCAGCTGATACGGCAAATGGTTGTATTTAATGGTCTGGCGAATATCGGCAAAGTTTTTACGCCGCGGCCGTGTAATGGCTTATATTTCGATCTGTCGGTCATTAATATTCCCAAGAGGATTATATACGATTTTTTTTTTAACGCCGTAGTCAAGTTTCGACGTTTTCGTTATCGGAATGATATTCGTTTCGTTTTTGGCGCGCCGCGCGTCCCGGGGGTTGAAATTAATCCGTTTCCAAATGGAAAGGTTTTCGGCTTGCCAAGATTACGCGTTCAATTATCGCGGCAACGAGACAAGATTCGTTTCGACGCGCGGCTTAAAAATACAATCGTCAATATCATTCTCAATAGTTGTGCAAGGAGACAGCTTCATTTGAGGATATACACGTTGAAGATGTAAAAATCTTCCGTTGAATATTGGTCTGACAGCAAATGGAGTCACCTTGAAATCTTAAAATTTACTGTATTAAACACTGTACTAATTTGAAAAGAGCACAGAGCTCTCATTTCGTGTATTGAAAACTTCATGGGTAGCCTCGAGGATATTGTGCGCTGATCCCGTGAGCAGCTTTGCAAAGAGGATCCAATTAATGAGACACAATTAGATGCGATAACGATTATTTTAACAAGGTGACTTACGAACTGCTGTCTAGCATTGTTCTACTCCAATAATCATCGCTGAGCTTGAGAATTAAATCGGCTATACGTCGCGGTAGGAGATTCTCGAGGTGGTGTAATTGAAATAATTTTCCTTCATTTTATTATATTGTGTCATCAAACGATGTGCATCACGTAATATGCATGTTTGACGTATTTCAAAATAATTATTGCTGAAATAGAACTAGAGTTCTTGTAACAGGGCATTTCGAATCGGAGAAAAGACAGACTATGTACCAGTTATTCAGAATCATTTCCTTCGACATTCCTTGAACGTAAAATAGGAGCAAGAGGGGGGGTTCATAGAAATTGGCCATTCCCACAGCTAATATTCGAGCGTCCAACCGAGTATCCGAAGGATCTCGAATCCTTATCAGAAAATTAATTAAACGTGATAATGAGGTCAGAGGTAATCATTCTAAACATTACTATTCGCCATCTGTACCCGAGCAAGTTTGCTATGTCTCTCTCTCTCTCTCTTTCTCTCTCTGTCTCTCGTTCTCCATCCCTTTATCTCTGTCTCTCTCTCTCTCTCTCTTGAACTCGATCCCTTTCCCTCGCCTGCAGCCTGGATAGAGTGACAATCATCGGGGGAAACGGCACTGAGAAATCCGATAGGTCCAGTGAGGTTGTTCCGTTAATTGAACGGTTAACGCGCAATAATACAGCTGATCGCAGGAGGAACGCAAATGAGACTGAGAGAGAGAGATAGAGAGAGAGAACAGACGGAGACTGCTAGAAGGGAGGTATTTGCCCCATGGATGACCTGGAGGACGGCCACCAGCATCAGGATTGAACAAATGGAATTTCAGAATCGAGGTCGATCCCATATCGTCCAATCGAGTAATACATGTAGGCTGAGCTTCGTCCTTGTCGCTCTCTTTCTTCCTCACAAACGCATACATCCTCATGCACTGCACTTACCCTCATCGTACAATTCTCCTGTGTCCATCTTACTGTGCCAGTTCACAGAACGGAATGCTGACGCAAAATCTGGATCCGCAATGTTGTACATGTGGAGTTCATTAGGAACCCTGCAACGCGGCTATAGCTTCTCTTTGCGTTGCTGAAGCCCGTTAAAAGTGTAAAAGATAGAAGCAGAGAAAGAGAGAAAGAAAGTGAGAGAGAGAGAGACCAACAATTTCGTTTGGTTAGCCTCTTAAGTCCAGTTGATCAGAAATTAGGATTAGGGTAATCCTATTTGTTTGAAGCGTTCACGCTCGCGGCCCCTTGATTGCGGCTGCAGCCAGAAAAACCAGGTTTTAACCTGATCTTCTTTTCACTGTGGTTTTTCTCCGAGACCGCAGTGGCTGCGCGGCCTCTGCTCCTGACAAGCTTAAAGTCGTTATCAAACGACCAGGCGCCGAGCGAGAAAACTTATACGAGTCTACGTACTGCGTTTCTCTACGCGGAGCTCTGGTTATAAACGTAATTAAATGCGCTTTAGTGCGTAAGATTCAGGGAGATTGGCCGCTGGGCTAATGCACGAAAAAAAATGTTTGAATTCCATGCGGATGCGCGCAGCTTCATATTTCCAATGGTGTTGACCATTTGATTTGGCTCTGTTGATTGTGTTACGTCCTGTATACTGTTTGTTTTTGCCGAGTTAGACACACTGTGTAGTATCGCTTAAAAAGTTTTTTTCAGAAAATTTTCATTTGATACTGGTGTTTGAATAAAGCTTTGAAACAGTAGCTAGAAGGGGATAATTTTTAAAATAGCGTGTGACTTCGGTTGAACATATTTTTATAATATAACATCAAATGAGATATTAATCATCTAATTCGGATTATTTAAATAGTTAATAGACTTTTTAGCAATAATTTTAATGCATATTTTCTTTTTCCAGGTACAAATTTTTCCAACGCATTGTTACAATTTCCAACAAATGTAAGCGCTGAACAATTAATTAACTCTTTTTTCAATCATACATGAATTATTTAATGTGAAATAAGGTGTTTGTTTATAACTTGATTTAGTGAACAATCGATTTCCGACCGCAAAATTGCTTTCTCGTTTTACTCTACACAGCAAAACTTTGTTGATATTTAGTTTTATTGAAGTTTCACATTATTGACAGACCCATTTGCTTTGAAGAATGCAATCTATAATATCGTGTGTTTACATTTACATGTTACTCGATTGGAGAAACGACAACATTATTTGATGTATTTGAACGTTGGATCTGGCATGAAATACAGCCATGTTTATCGTACCCGGAGAACTTTACACTCGCGAATTTTTCTCATTAACGTATTTGCTGCTTGCTCCAACCGCGGATCAAACCTACAATTATTCATAATATTGTCCGAAAGCCGATTCGGCAAACGAAGCGGCAAACAACAGCGGCATTACCCGTTCGCAAATACGCGCGGAGAGCGAAAAAGAAAGAGCGAATTCCAGATCTTTCCGAGAAGCACTTACCGAGCAATCGCGGCCTGCATGTTTTATCAAAGCGAGACGTCGAAAGGAGGAAAGTAAAACGAAGCAGACTTTTAAATTACCCGCGAACAGATTGAGAACTAGATACAATTTATACAGCTGACACACACACACACACCCCCACCCACACACATCCACACAGAGGGCCAGCAAAGCTCTCAGGGGTGGCTCGAGTGATTCGCCGGCCGCTTGTCGGTGGTACACTTATTTAATTGGCCACTCGCCGGGGCGAGCAATTATTGAAACTCGTCCACACGTCGCGTGCGCCGGCTGCTCGGGCTCTCGCGGCACCGACACGTCCCCCGAAAGGGAGAAAACTCCCCGGCATAAAGGAGTTCACAGACTCTCTTTCATTCCGCCGCCGTCGCTGTCGTCGTCTCGCCAAAGTCCAACTGCACCGCGGAGGGCGGAGGCGCCTTTTGCAGCCGCGGCGTCGGCGGCGCTCGTCAAAAAGAGACGGCGAAGAAGCGCCGCATTCTCCGGCGGCCTGCGCAAAATCAAATAACGCCGCGAATGAAAGGCTCCGCGTCGTCTCGCGCTCTTTCCCGGCGCGACGGAACGAGAGCCAGCAGCTCGTCAGTCGCGAGCTTAAAATCTACGAGCGTTAATTCAGCCTCCTCCGTACGGCCGAGCCCCCCTCCCCCTCCCCCCGGTAGCGAGCCACTTGATTAAACGGACACCGTTTCGCAAAATTTAATCATCCCCAGTCGCGTCCTCCTCTCGAGCCTCGAAGCGCGTCCGGTTCAATTTGCCGGATAGATCCTCACCGAGATTCTCGTTAACCAGGAGTATACTCCAGGGGCTTTTTGCCTTCTGGCCTTTGCCCACCACCCCACCTGCCCCACCCCTTGGCCCCGTCGCCTTGTTCGCGAATGGCTTTCCCATAGCCGTCGCGCGCGGGAGGGGGGAACACGGCACACGACTTCGCGCGCCACACTCCCCGTGACAAATGGGAAGTTCGCCCCCCCCCCCCCTGTGATAATGGTCCGCGAGAAATCCACCTTTACTTCGAACTCCTCGGTTACTTCATCGGCCGGCCTGCAGGTAAGCCCCCGCGTATAAGTCGTCCGCCGGCGTATATATATACATGCGAGGATCGATCGGCTCTAAGCACTTCTATTCAGCAGCGATGCTGTTACTGCCGGAACCTCCTCTCTTTTTCTTCCGTTCTTTCTATCTTCAATGAAGCTATATCCACTGCAGTCTGTGTCAGTCGGGAGTGACTGTATATCTGTAGATGCGTAGAGCACATAATGAGAATTTTTTATTCTAAATTCGACGTGCAATTTAAAGTAGGGCAGAGGAACACACGAATAATCGTCTTAGAATCGTCTCGTAACTCCAGAAGTACAAACAAGATGCGCGATAAATTTACAACTATAAAGAATGTAACAGGATATTTATTTAAATAATTTGATCAGAAATGCAAAAGCTTAACTGTAACTTTTCAGGTACTGGATCTCAAGTATCTAAGTATTCTACTATCTAGACGCATACGAAACAAGATATTTATTGCACTTAAATTTACTATTTAGATACATGAGAATTTAAAAAAAAATTAGTGTATGAAAAATTCAGTATCCAGATATATAAGACTCTATGTATAAGATTAATTGGATACTTATTTATTTAGACATTCGATTATCTGAATGTACATCTATCTGCTTATCTAATTATCCAATTATATGTACGTATCAGATCGTCTAGCATTACGTGTAAGCACGTCGCGCATCTAAAAGTCGAGATATCTGATTACGTCGATGTAGCCGGTTGTCCGTAAGATATCCGATCTATTCATTTCCTTATCTAGCCACATAATTATCTGAAGCTTAACAAAAGTTGGCCAGAAAATACGATTCTACGTTTGCGCGTTTCAATTCCTTTCTGCGCCTTCTTTTTTTTTAGATACAAGAAAGTATCTCGATTTTAAATCTGTACATAAAAATACTGATGACTGGCCGTCGTCCATATAGCCACTGCTCGAAGCGTTCCCAATTCTTTTTTCTCCCTATCCTTATCTACATCGAAATGGAGTACACGATACCAGTTTGGAAGGAGAGACAGGGATAAGTATCTTACCGAGCACTGCTGCGCTAATACCACTGCCGCGCGTGAAAAGGAATTTGGAGCAGCTTTGGGCACGTGCCGAATACACCGTCTCTCTCTCTCTCTATCTTTCTATCTCTATATCTTTCTCTCTCTCTCTCTCTCCATCCCTTTCTCTCTCTCTCTCTACCCCTTAGATGCAGGCGAGACGCGGAAAATCCCTGCTGCATCGGACGTGTACGCACTTAGCACAATGGATCATGGCTCACGGGCCGCTGCATATTCGAGCGACTACCAGTGCCGCGCGGGCCAAGGGAATTCGCAGCTGCGCCGGACACGCCACTGGGACGGCCAAAGGAAATTCAAGAGGACCGTTGCCGACACAACGCCCCAAAGAGTTTGCCCATGTGTGTGTGTGTGTGTGTGTGTACATGTCGTATGCATATGTGGGTGTGAGAGAGAGAGAGAGAGAGACGAGCTGGAAGCAGAGAGGGATATATAGAATCGGAGAACAATGGACTCGGTTTTCTCATACGCGAACAAGATTTCTTAGTGAAATTAGATAGGATTCGTGAAATATTATCGCGCGCTCCTGCCGCGCGGAGAATTCTTCGGGAGTTTTTCAGCGCGCGGCAGATGCGCGTTTGAGATCCGGTTGCCCCGTTGCTTAATTGATATAGAGGAAAGGCAAGATTTCCGAGAGGAAATTAGTCGAGATTAACTCGCTGATTCGTTTCGTTCAGTTTTAATAATTAGTTTTATTACACGATCTAGGGAAGAGTTGGATTATACATTAGGGTGGATCGAGATGACGTGAATTGTTGAATAACTCGAAATTTACGAAGATGATGGAACTGAAAGTTTTAACGTCGCGATTGAAGTTTCCGCAGAAGAAGAAGTGAAAGCGGTATTGAAAAGTGATGAGAATAAATTGACTGGTCAATCGATAACTTTTTATTTAAACTAGAATTTAAGCTAGAATTTATTCATATTTCCATTTTCCCAGTAACAAGGGTATTCTGGTAATATTATCCCCGTAGCTAATTTACTTCCACTTCGGAATTAGTTGTAAACTTAAGTAAGATGTTAAATTGATTGTTATTGCTATTCGAGTTCAGATAATAGAGGCTCATTGCGCTTACCATAACGCGGTATAATGAGATTTTTGAAAACAACTACTAATTCTGAGTATGAAACTTAAGAGATGGGGTGTGTAATCGGCTCTTCCTATAATACCATTAAGCTTAATCATACCTAACTGCGTCTTATCTGGCTAAGAATATTCTCAAGTTCTAAAGCGTGTAGTCTCTACGTATTACCTGTTAAATAGTCTGTTACATAAAAGGAGATTGGAAGCAGGTACAAACTAATCTTTTATAATGCCTGTATATTAGTTATAAAAACTGTGTGCACTTGCTACTGAAAATGATTAATTTTATTTAAAAAATAATTTCTTTCTACTTTAAAATATCACAGATAATTTTTATGATCCATTGACTTTAATCCCTACTTCTTTCTTCATTATTACTGCATTTTTTTCAAGTTGATATTTCTGTTTTAAATTGTTTGTAAATACCACATGTGTCTAGCATCAAAACATTCCTGCTCATAGAAACAGAAAAAAATACGGACTACGAAATCCAAACATTCCAAACTGCTCAACTTGCTTAATCACGTATCTGTATCCACGCTTGTTTGCAAAATAATTGAATGAAACTTTGCTGGATTTGTGCGATCAACAGAAAAAGTGTTTTGGCATACCTTTGTTGCACAACGCTTTGAGCATATTTACCAAGACAATATTTTGCCAACTTAACCAGTGCTCATACAAATATAATGAGAGAAACTTTTGGCCCGTTCCATTTGAATCGTTGATTATGCATCAAGTTGTATCAACTTATTTCGACACTTTTGTCGAACGACTCATGCATAGTGTAACTTTGCTATCTCCTGCTTCTACGCAGTCGCGCGGAAATCCAATTTTCATAAATTTAGCCAACAACTTAAGCAGAAATTTTGCACGTCGGTTAGTTACATTGTCTCCTGTGTGCCCCGGAGACGAGTTTCTTCGCTTTCAAGTCAGATTCTTGCCAAGTAATAGCGCAGTCCATGCCAAAGGCCTTGAAAATCCTATTTTCCAGCTAAGTACTGGTGAGGTTTTTGCCGTAGCAAGAAATCGAGGACCAAGAATTAAAAGAAGAATGAGGGATGGCGGCGTGCATTGAGTACTAGAACGTAACTTGGTCACAAAAACAAAAGTCAGCTGTAGTTTGCTTGAAAGCAACGGCTTAGCCGTCTGATTTTGGCTTTGGCAAGAAAATGCCAACTGAACCTGGAGCTCTTCCAAAATAACACATTTTCTTGTTTTAAGGAGTACGCAGTTGTTCAAAATTTGTTCGGTATAGTTGTTAGCAAAGAGAAAATGGGAATTCTGAATAATTTTTTTACTATTTGTTTTTACTATTCTGAAAGCTATTGCATAATCTGCACTACTTGAAGAATTTACGCACGTATGAGAAAATAGTAGTTGTTCAAAAAAATGCTACCAAAAGCAATAAGCACGCAATAGTTACTTTTTTCAATAATCATTTCAAAAATTCCAAATTGAGATTTGGTCAAAAAGTCGAGATTCAGATCATTTATCGCGTCATTTTTCTATTTTTTTTCTTCTATTTCTTTTTATTTTAATTTTTTAAGAATGTATTATAATGTATTTTTTAAAAGTAGGAAAATGAAACATAACTCTTAGGTTACATCCCTTGTTTGTGCAGATCCTTATTATATTAAAATATAATACGACATACTCAAAACGTGACACTATGTTCGCATCCTTTTTTCGGATAGGATTTCAGTATCAATTTTTAGAAAATTGGTCCTCTTTTTGTCTGGTATTTGTCTGGCAGGATAAATTCTTGTGATGAATACGGACGTCAGTTAGATAATCTAAAAATAATTCCGTTTCATCAACTTCTAAATTGTTTCTGCACGAAAAGCATTATGAAAAAGGATCAAATCCTCTTACTGCATCAATATTCATTTTCTGAGTATAGAAAGCTTTTGGAAAGGTTCTTATTATTTAAATTGAAGTATATACTTCAATTTTACTTTCAATGAAATACATCATACATTTTAGAAATAAAGTTTTATAAAAATATGAAGTTATGCAGAAATGATAAGTTTCTTACTCCACTTTCGATGCTATTCGTCTGCGGTTAATAATAAAATGTTTGTTGGGAATTCATTGATCTCCCAAAGGCAGGATACATTGGAGGAAAGGTATAAACTATTTTTCCCCTTTTATTCTTTTCATCTTTCTTTCACATTTTTTTCGTTTTCTTGTATACACCCTGAGCTGGTCGATTTCCCAACAAAGCTTTTGCGATAATACGAAAGTAAATATACGCTTTTATGTAAATGCATTAATTATTACTGAATTTTATTTAAATATTTAACTTTTATTCAATGCCCCCAATAACCAAGAGTCACGTAATTTTAACAAATTTCAAGTAGTACGACCATCTATTCGGTCAGCCACTCTAATGTTACAATTGCGAACATTATCGAAGATTGAAAATCGGACACGAACTTATACAGTTTTCCCACAATTGCTCGGCTTACGTCCCATGTAAGCCAATAAGTGGTCAATTCAATCAACCTCGTAGACATTGAATCGATCTAATTAAGCAATGCAGCGAACCGTAAACACGGAGACGACCTCGCATCCGACATTCCAAATCGCTTCCCTCGCATTGGTAATGCATAAGCTGGTTAAATATTTCATGTTTAGGCGATAATTAATAATCATCTTATAAAGAGAATGCAACTGTGCCAACGCGACTGTGCTTCCAATCGATGAATGGCTTTTGTTCCCATTCAGTTGCCAGAAGTATAAGCTTTTCCCCCTCCCCGTAGTTGCATGACGTCCCCGATCGGATCAACCTGTAATACCTGTATCGATAATTAATTAAACGGCCTGCCAGCTGCGCAAAGAGATTTTCAATCGGCTTTTTTGTGCGGGCAGCCAACCGTGTGCTTTCATGAAAAATGGTTTCGCTAATTTTCATCCGCTTGCACTAATGACGGAGATGCCCGACGCGGGCCGCATCGAATTCAAGGAGTGTTGTGTATTAATTATAAGATTCAGCGATTTTTCTTTGTCGTGCGATATGGTGTCTTTTGCACTGCGCACTGATAAAAGTAATGACTAAATGTTAATCAAATTTATTTAATTGGAAGCAATAAAAGGCTAATTTAAACAATAATGAAACAAATTCAATAAGCTCGTTTTTTCAAGTGTACTAAATGTTTGTTTAAGCGTCCGTACCGTAGAATATTTATAAAAAGTTATCATATGAATATTGAAGTTCATTATTCAATAAATAAATTATTGATTAAAATGCTTAGATTATTTTATCGAACATCTTACTTCGATTAAAAATAAACCGTAAGTTTTCATTTTTGTTAATTACGCAGTATCATGTTTCACTGATATTATCCAATAACAAAATTTCGTCAAATTAACGATAGTAATTGAAATTGAAATTAGTTCATAAATCTCATTGATGTTTTGAGAAATGATTGATTGATTATATTTTTAAATTAGTGAGTAAAGCATAGGAACGATTCAATAGTCGTGTTTAACGGATTCAATGAAATTTTAATTGCAAACAGTAATTATTGTTCTCACAGTAAAAGATGCTCATATTTTTTCCAAAACATTGAAAATATACGAGTTATTTATTCTAAAGTTTTACGTGGTACTCGACAGCTTGTGAATAATTGCAAATGTCAGCGGATTTCGAATATTCGTCATATTTTTATTTTCAAGAAATGTTGGTTTTAATTTATGGTGACGCATTTTTTTCGCGCGCATTTTACTCGATGGAAAATGACGCTTGTCTATATTTTGAAAGCTCCAACAATAGCTTACCGTTTTTGTACTTCAGTTAAAATTTGCGAGTTTTAACGGCAATTTAAAAAATTTACTTTTTTAATTATTGTTTACAGCTGTTCGATTCAGTATTGTGAAGCGTTGGTAAATGGGCTGAATAAATAAATCAACTAAATAATTAAGTCTTCAATGAAAAAAACTGTTTACATTGCTGTTTGTCATACTTGGCTATAGCTTATATTATTCACAGAACGAAATTGAATTCATTTTTAATATTTTCAATCCAGCACTGAAGTTAGATTGGGCTACGAAAATATCGGAAAACTTCATTGAAGACAGTGTCCCAGCCACCAATTATTAACTTTCAATTTCCCGCATACAATCCGTCCGCCAGGTGCAACACTGTCCGACGAAAAATATCAAACGAATGCAGGAAGCAAAAAAAATTGTCAGTCAGCAAAAAGAGCTACCATAAAGCCAGTAGAGGAAATCGGAAGCCCGAGTCACTCGTTAAAGTAGACAGACACTTTAAAGGACTCGGGGGCGAATTCCAAGCGCAGCAGAAAATCGGTATAAGCAATCTCGCCCTGTATATATATAAAGCCGTACAGTACAGAGAGAGAGAGAGAGAGAGAGAGAAGAGCGACGCGTGGTTGGCAAAAAAAAAAAAACGGGCTCCCGGGTGCTGCTGCTGCTGCTGCTGCCGACACTCGTTTGTCTCATTCTCAATTGAACGGGTCGCGCTTATGACGCTCGCAATGAATCTCACGGAGCGACGCAGCGCGTGACGCGGAATATCAATCGGACGTCCGGCTTTCGCGCGACTCTGTGTACTGCATAGCAGCGCCTGAATAAAATAAAACTCGTCGTGCCTTTTTTTTGTCCGCGGAAGAGCGAGAGAGCGCTGTACTCGTGGCTTGGGAAGCATGACGAGTGGCTGGGTCGTCGGCGCACAAAGGTGCGGGCTGGGTTGAAAAATAAAAAGAGCGAGAGAGACGAATTATTGAGAGCCGACCGATGGAATGTCGATGTATATATATATATATATACGCATAAACGCGCGGTGTCCGCTGGAATAGCGTGTGCGCAATCGGTCTTTACGTATACACCAGACGTACGTGCGTGCGTGTAACGTTTTTGAGAAATATTTGCGTCTCTGCGCGGGTGTGTACGGCTTAATTGACTGGAGCTTGAGTGGAATTAAGCCTTCGCGTGCCGGATTTTACGGGGCGTGCGTGAAATTTCCGATTTGGTTGACGAGAGAGAGAGAGAGAGAGAGAGAGAGAGGGAGAGTTTTCAGCTCGAATTTCCGTCCGTGTGTGCGCGGACAGCTGTTTTCAGCGCGATAGTCCTGCGCGACGTTTTATGACTTTATGGAGAGCGGCCCCTGTGTAAGCTTGTCACGCGTGACCGTCGAGTTGTCAGGTGATTATTGTACGGTTAAAAAGTTATTGTGCATAATAGCACGTTGTGCGAACAAGGGGGCGGGGGGGGGGGGTTAAAGCCGTTGATTATTCCCACGAGAGGGTTCACTGCCCCGCGAACGATGCGAGAGGGCGCGGAGGAAAATCCCCGAGGGGAATGATTGATTCACTAGGAATTAGTGCGGTTGGTTTTTGAGCGTACGCGCGGCGGGGAGTCCGGTGTGCTGAAAATTTATTTGAAAAATATTTGGCGGCTTCGATGGAAGTACGGCAAATGTTATTAATACACGTTCGGAAAGAAGTATTAACTGAGTTGTGCTTGTCTCCGGTAGGAAGCCAAGGTCTTTTATTTTCTCTGCGAAACATTGTGATAATAACGTGAAAGCTCATTCCAATTTTGTTTTTAATCGGAGAGTTAATAACGTGTTTGTGCATACATTAAAAAATAGAGTTCTTTTTGTACGTAAGTTTTTTTTTGTTTAGCACTGCTCATCCTCTTATCATTTGTGATCTCCACTACAATGCTGGGAATTAGGATTTTTAAAAAGGTAGTTAAATACTCAATTATCCTAGCTTGCAGTTTGAAAAGCTTGGCAAAAAATGGATGTTCTACAACCATTATATAATACATGTAATTATAACAATTAATTCTGTAGGGTAAACCGGGGGCAGTTGCCACACTTAAGGGAAAAATTAATACAAAATTTTAACGTATAGGCATATCGTAACTTTGACTATATTTGATTTTAAGTAGCATACAAATATCTACATAATACATACAACATTTTTCAACAAACTTCAATTAATTATGAATAAATGATATTTTAAAATAATGAAGTAAGAGTGGCATCTTCCTATTGTGTACATTAATTTATAAAAAAATGAAAATAAACTATGATTTCGCAATATTTTATACAGAACAATAAATACTTTATGTTACATAGTAATTATTATAAAAAAACTGCAATTTTTAAATTTCGCATACAGGACAAACGCCACTTTTGCTACATTCTTCGTGCACCCGTTTTGTGCACTTTCCACATTGGACCAAATCACACTTTCATTCTTTTCTGCTGTAATAGCTTATTTTACAGTAAGGACATAGATCTTCAAAATTTTCTTCTTCTTTTGTAGAATCATCTAAGGGAGACATCTTACCCCGTGTAATATCATATAAAAACAGTCGTTATTGAAAAAAATTAGTTCTAACTTTTTTAAAACTGTGCTATTATAAGCTAAGTCCTTTTAAATAAAATCAAAAATTGTTTCTAAGTTAAACTTGCGAAAAATATTAGATCAGGCTACACCGTAACCAACATTCAAAAATAGACTGAGTATTCAACGAAAATTCGATAATTTATCAAATGTAATCAATAAATCATAATCAAATTTCTATCATACTTTTAGAATCAATTGTTTACAAACAAGGAAGATATGGCTTTGTGGCTTCTTCCTCGAGCTGGCATCTTCTCCTGGTTTACCCCATGTAATAATAATTACATACATTATTATATTATTATTACATTATTACTATCGTATTATCTTCCAAATGCGCACTTGTCAAAATTAATAAACATTGCTTAACAGCGCAATTCAAATGGGCCACACTTCAAAATGATACAGTCTATCATAAACGTTATTATGTCTTACATGAACACTTACGCAGCAGCGCCATCAAGTAATGTATACCGTTTCATGTAGGTCACGTAAAATAACAGCTTAACCTACTAACTATGCTGATGAGCGATTAGACCAAACAAAACTTGCTCTAAACACGTGAGAAAGAATGTAAATATCGTTGACGCGTCGAGCAAAGAATTCTGATGAGCGGGAAGCATCCGTCGCTCAACACCGGCAATAATGCCCGAAACTTGTCGTGGGCCAAAGCCGCGCGCGGCACATTCATTGACACCCACTTCCCGTCGAATTAATCAACTTTTACAACAGTAGTACATTTTGTGTCTAGAGCGTAAAATGAACGTTTCACGACGTCAATCGTAAAGCTCCACAATCGTACAAGGGGAGTTAAACTTTACCGTCTACAATACAAACTCACTATTAAAACCGAGCGCGCGCGCAGCACTGTAAATAATAACAAGTTTCTTCATTAACTGCACGACCATTTCGGATAACGGCAATCTGAATAGAAATTTTAGCGTTTCGCGAGAGTGCGTAAGATTTAGGCTTTGTTTTCTTCTTCATTTTTAGCTTTCGACCTAAAAAGCAAACCAATGCCAGCTCGTATTACACGATGTAAAAAGAAAGCATCCTTTCGCAAAGCCACCTCCGATCAAACCAATTTTCTATTACTCGACCTACAGCCACTCCGACGTCCGAGACGCAATGAACTGCTCCCAATTTACTCGGCGAATATTCCAAATTTTTTTTCTCGTTCAATAAATGCTCCGCCAATAAAGCCATCGACTGCGTAACGGCGTTACGCTCGGCACTTCGTCGCGGCGTATCGCAAACCTCGTCCGCGCGACAAAGTGGCCTCGGAGAGCTCCTCCTCTAATGCGCTTAGCTAAAAGGTGAAAAAAAAGTGCGCGTATAGATTGCCTCCCCCCACCCGCCATCCCAACGCAATATTTATGAACTAACGAAGTCACGGTTAGGAAACGCCCGGAAACGCGTATAACGGAATTTGCAGAAAAGCAAATTAGGTCGTCCCACCCGACAACCTATACGCGTCAGCGTGCGCCGTTCGTTATCTCGCTCTCGCTCGCTCGTTCGCGTCGTTGATAAAACAGCATTATACATTTTTTTTGCTTCTCGTTCAATTCCGAGAGAGAGAGAGGGGGGGGGGAGAGGAGAGAGTAGCGGACGTTCGGGACACGGCAGTCTATTACTCTTTAATTCAGCAGGAAATGAACGTCACGTATGTGTCGCTCCAATTGCGGCGCGCGGCGACGTAGGGAAGAGGATTTTTATCGAGGTGCCGCCACGATCTCGACGCAACTCCTGCGTTCGCCTGTGCCCTCGGGTATACGTGCATTATGTGTATACACGCGTTTGTGCAGTGTGTGTAGACTTCCAGAGCGGTTTTTTTTATTAATTTATTTATTTACTTTTTGTTTTGTTTTATTTTCGAGAAAGAGCGGCGTATCCATAGCCGTGGACACATTCGGATCGATGATGAATTGAGTAAGCAATCGAATATCGAGATCTGATGGCATTGCTGGTTTCGTTGTGCTTCGAATTTGAGACTTTTTCTTTTCTGCTTTTGTTTACTCAGTATCGATATTGATACTGGAGTATTGGAGAACGTAAAGAATATTTTTGTTTTTATTAAGTGATTAAGGGAACGACCCAATGGTTATTTAAAGTAGGAGAAAGAACGAAAATAAAATAAAAGATGTATCAGAATATGTCATACGTCATCTCCTGCTATCTGTGAGATCGGGATGAAATACTGGACAGTAAAAAGAGACTACAGGTTTTTTTTTATGAAGCTATACATCAAATCTTCACTTAAAAACGTACAAACATTTTTCTTTTTATTCTCAGGACAGTTTTTTGCAAAACGATATTCATCACAATGCACAGCCTTTTAAATGCACGTCATGAATCCAAATACTTATATTCGCGTTCAGAAGCTTATTATATGTAACCAGATACTCGTGTATCCAAGCGTCTCGCTTTTGACACTATACATATAAGTCGAATATTGAAATATTTGCCAATGCCTTATTGTTGAGTCTCTGTTTTTTTTTTTATTAAACGAGATTCTATATCTTTTACAAATCTAAATATACACCATGAACGCGCGAACGTGCAGAGTACGGATTCCGGGTTTCATACAGAGGTCAGCGTCGATGTTCGCGGTCATTTTCCCATTTTCTCATTTTTTTCTTTTAGTCTTGCTTCTTCCGAAAGAGAGCGTCGGCAGAAAGAGCAAAACTCGTGGCTCTCTCCGAGCGTATCCTACCCCCCACCCCCGCGTGCGAGCGAACTAAATTATACTTTTTCCTAGCGCACGCCACTCGATTATACTTTTCCCTGCTCCTGGAAATCGTCGGCCACTCGTTTTCCGTCCCCGCCCTTGCTCGCCTCCTTTTCTCTCTTTCTCCCCCCTCTCCACCTCAGCCTTGTATATATATATATATATATATAAACACACGCAGAGTCGTTTCTTTCTCGCCCTGTACACAGCGAAGGCGCTCACCTCTTTTTTTGCGTCACTCAACTACTGCTGCCGCCGCTATTATTCGTCTTTCATTTTTCTTATCTCGGCGGCGCTCGCGCTTTCGAAGAAAATAACGAGCTGTCAATCATGCCCTTTCGCCGGCTGCTTTCCTTCTTTTTCTGCGCCCGCTGTACGGCGCCCTTGCCTGTGCACCACCCTCCCCCCCCCCCCCTCCTTCCTCCACCTCATCTTTGCTCGCTCTCTTGCGCCGATATTCCTGATTGTCGTGGGCGTTAAAAGCATCTCGTCCGGCCGTACAGTGATGTAGCTCGGGGTCCGCGTTTAGCCCCGGCGAGACGTCGACTAATTAAGGTAATTGAATGCCTCAGGGCCACACTGGAACGGCTTCGGCTTACTTTTTTATGGGGCTAACTTTACTCGTTCGCGCGCTAATGTCCTTAAATAAAAGGCGGATTACGCTTAATTTGATAGCCGATTTTTATGTTTTCAATTAGACGGGGGGAGGGGGACCGCGGCAAAATTCATCGCGATTATACCAGACACCCGCTGCAGCGGGAATAATTTCGCGTCCCGGTTAATTAAAGAATACAACCGCCCGGGTATATAATGCCATTTGATAATTGCGTTTATTATTCGAGCGGAGCGCCGCGGAGTAAGTTTTAATTATAACCGAGCGATAATATTTCAATGCGAATAATCCGAACGAAACTACTCCTCGCTACGATTAATGCGCGCCAAGAAATTCTCGCGCTCTCGCCGCGTCTGCTCCGCTCTCCTCGCTCCCTTTCCCTCGGGTTATGTATGCAGTATTCGCCGTTAGGATAACGAGCACTTTGCAATTAACGAAAATAAATACAAGCCTATAGTGCTTAATAAAGAACTTAAGTACGTCTATAAGTGCGCGTATACTTGAGGAAAGGTGTTTTAAGGCCATTCCAAAAATACTTTTCTACCCGGTGAAAAAGTAATTCAAGGATAATTCGTACCTTCTGAAAAAAGTGGATAATAAAGATGTAGATACTCGATGTATTTGTTCAATAAAAAATAAATTATACAATTTGAAAAATATGTTTTAAAACCGAGTGATATTAAAAACAAAGTAAGATGGTACAAGATGAGCATGTATAAGGTAATCTTATTAATTAAAAGAAAATAAAACGGGGAACGATGTAACATACCGGAGTCTTTCTTCTTTCTCAGGCGATTACATTGTACTATGAAATTACGTGCTTCGAAATATAATAAAGACGGTTAACAATAGGATACCTCGTAAAATATGCATAAATCAAGATTATTTGTAACACATTCTACGTAAGATATTTTAGGCAACGTCGACTTACGCGAAAGCCCGAAATATATTATCGTTCAGATTCTACAACTGTAACTAACGAGCCAAACGAGCTTCATCGATCCGTCGAAATCGGATGAAGGAATAATCGTCGTCTCCTCAGAATTTTAACGCTTCGCTCTACGATCGACAATTTCAATTCCTGCAAGCGGCCCGCAGCCTTCCAATTTTTTTCGAAACAAATTTTTTTACACTCTCCACAAAGCGTTAGAACCCAACCCCGATAAAACATCGCTTATACGGCCTATACTACACACAGCGCAGTGTCGCACAAAACGATCGCTGGAAATTTTGCACTTCAGTCGGCAACTTGCTTTTCCAATCGCGTGTCCCACGCACACCGCCCCAGTCCTTGCCAGGCTGTCCATATACCGATTGTGCGCAGCAGCCTCCCCCCCCTTCCCCCTGCAGCAACCGGCCTCTATATCCGAGGCTCCGCAGTAGCGTCAGAGAAGAGAACAGCCCCGAAGCTATGCCGTACTCTCGCGTATATATAGCTATATTACGCGCGGCACAGAAGCGGTCTCGCGAAGCGCGCTGCACTATACCCGCCGCCGAGAGACGGCGAGCGTCACGTCGACGTACGATGATTAATAACGTTGCGCGCAAGCTCGCTCGCTCACTGGAGAGAAGGCTCGCGCAGAAGAGACGGCCTCTCCATTGTGCAGTCCGACGTCTATTTTCGCGCGCGCGCGCACTCTCTCTCTCTCTCTCACTTCTATATATATATGCATATACGTATATATCGCATATACACGTATATATACATACACGTATACGTATATATAACTAGGCGCGTATCAAGCATGCGCGGGAGGGCAATAAAACACATTCCTGATCCCAATACGGCCGAGATGTTCCGTGCAGCCGTGCAGTCCTCTCTCTCTCTCTCTCTCTCTGTCTCTGTGTCTCTCTCTCTCTCTCTCTGCAATATTCTCGAGGCCGACGCAGTTCCGAACTGCGCGGCCGATTGAACGTGCCGCCGCGATAAAGTCGGCCACGTGAATGGGAAATGATTTATCGCTCGCGGATAAGGAACAAATTGTTACCCCCCGAGAGATATTCGCGGGCCGTCAGGACAGATAATGCGGGAGGACGAGCTTAAATATATATATATATATAGTGCTATCGGTTTCGCGTCGCGGCCGCTGATGCGGTGTACGTAGGCGCCTCGCATATGCTTCTCCGCTATTTTTCGGAGGAATTTTCTCTGACGCTGCTAGAGCCAGGCGTCACGCGCGAGAGAATTCCAGTCGACGACCGTATTGTGCTCTCGCGCGCGCGCGCGCTTCGCTCGTGATTTTCGACTCGTCCGCGCGCGCGGGGCACTGGTACATATAAGTGGCTGAAAATGAAATGCGCGCCGAGCGCGAGATTATTACTGGTATACGCGCGCCGGCCGCCGCGCTTCAGCCCGAGATCACGTACAGCGTGCGGTTGTATAGTCGCTGCGCTGATTTGAGCGGAGGTTGGGTGCGAGAGAATGCGTCGTTTGAATTCTGAATATTGAGTGTGTATATGCGTGTGTCCAGGAAATTTGGGAAATGAATCGGACGGAAAAGTTGCAAAAAATTTTATCGAAGTCACGCCTATAGCAGCCCTGATTTTTCTCGTTCATTGGGTCATTCGGATGGTGAGAAAGCTCGCGTGTATGGCTGATCGTAGGGTATACTTGTTTCCGGAGCAAAATTAAAGGACTCGAAATAAAACGAGAAATAATTCACAAAAAAAGAATTCATAGATTTTTTGCTCGAAAACTGTGGACTTTTATAAAAATTTCATTAGAACAAAAATGTTTTAGAATTTGTGAAAGAATGCTCTGAAATCTGTTCAGATTGGTCCGATACAATTTTTGATTTTTCAGAAATCCAAGGAAATCGATACTTTGAAAAATGTCTTTAAAAATTCTGAAAAAATTTCAGAGCATTCTTTGTTCTAATAAAATATTTTTAAAAGTCTATAGTTTTCGAGAAAAAAATCTGTGAATTCTTTTTTTTTAAATTATTTATCGTTTTTGGAGCCGTTTCTGCTCCAGAAAACAGTATACCCTACGATCGGCTCTGTACGTGAATTTTTTCTCTTTCAGAATGACCTAAGGAACGAGAAAAAGTAAGTCCAGTAGGTGTACCTTCAATAAAAAAATTTGCGACTTGCTCGTATGAGTTGTTTCTGAAATCGGGTGGATTTACGCAATATAGCGTACTTGGTGAAAATGAGCGGTTGATTAATTCTCAGGGACGCGAATCAGTGCTGAACAAGTAAGATACTACGTGCACCTGCGTGACAGATATATAAGCTGAACTGTAAAAATAGGGTACAGGACACATTTCGATACTTTTGAATAAATACTGCACCTGCATATTTTTAAATGTGTACATCTGCATATTTATGTTACAGATGTAGTAAAGCGTTTAGGTATTCAAGAAACAAATGTTAAAGCATCAAATAATCTCAGATACTCTCTACATATTTATTTACCTCTTGTATCTAACGCTACAAAAAATCTAAATCGAGTTTTATTAAATTCCTTAAATGGAAAGAAAATGTAACGGTGGACTTTCGAGTTTAAAAAATAATAATTCTGTACCTCTATATTCATACACAATATAATCTAGCGTTTTACATCGAATACAAAGATATCCGAACGCGCCCGCGTCTGTTGCGAATGTTTTAATAGATCAGATACACCCAGGCACTGGGCGTATTTAAAATATCCGGAGCGCGCAACATTTTTTATGAACGCGCACATACGATCTGCCGCGAAAATGAATATAACATGAAAATACAAAAGGGTGTATTTCACGTTGTAGCGGCAATTTTTATCACTACTGCATCGTCTGTTTCTCGATAAAACGCCAACGAACATAGCGGCGGCGTAGCAGTACATTTACGATTCCAATAACTAGGACAATTTATTGCATTCGTCGCAGTGCGCGTGATGCGCACCGCGCCGACAGTTAATGCGCATACAACTTTATTCGAAAGTTACTTCGAATATTTCGTAAACATAGCGTCATCGATCAAAGCATTACGCCGTCGTAATCATTAAAAAAGCTTCGCTATGCGCGATGCATAAAAAAAAGCAAACAAAACAAAACAAAACTCGACCCAAAGTGAATTACAGCCGTAGCGCATATATGCGCGTGCGTGAAAAGCCGAATAGCGCGGCGATCGTTAAAAAGTTCATTAAAACCGGCAACTCGAAAAGCGCGTAGAGACGCGCAAAATAAAAAGCGCGAAGTGCGGATAAACCGCGGCAAAGTTTGCCTCGCGCTCGAGTCGTCGTACTCGTCGAAAACCCACGGGGGGGGGGGGGGGGCAGGGACAGACACTACACCAGCCAACGAATCGATGTCCCTTTTCTCGACTCGGCGTCCGCTATTTTTATTTCTGCCCGTCTCTCTCTCGCCCTATATGTCTCCGCAGCGCCGCCCGCTATCTTGCCGAAGCTTATTGGCTGCGGCAAACTCGTTACAAATTGCGATCTGCCACTCGTTATTACCAATTTACATTTCAAACTCGACGCTGGCTTTTCCGCGCGCCCGTTTTCTCTCTCTCTCCCTTCGCCCCCCCCCCCCCCGGCTTGTTACGGAGTCGCTCGCTATAAAGAGCACAAACCGGACTCTGCGGCGCGGTATAGCTATATATACGATGGAGCGGGAGAACGAGAGAAAATGCATAACGCGGAGCGAGAACGAGCGGAGGGAAATTCGCGCGCGGGGGTGTACACGCGCGCGCGTTTTGTAAATGAAACCGCTTCGAATTCGAGCGCGAACGGATCTAATTAATTGATGAAGGAGCTTTGTTCGGCTCGTTAGCCGTGTATTTACAGAGTCGACGAGCTCTTGCGCAATTATTTTCTCGCCGCAAACAGAGATTACAAATTTATACGCGGCGCCGGCCGGCCGGCCGTGATGAGAGCCGGAGAAAAAAGGAAAGAATTGCTGCTCGGTGGAAATTCATTAAGGCGGCGCTTGTGCTCGTCAGCTGCCTCTTTCTCTCGAGGCCCCCTCCCCCCTAGCTCTTACGATAATTTTCTCCCCTTCTCACCCCTCCCTCTGGAGCGCGGATGCTTTTTTTCAATCCCGTCCGCGGCGGAGTCCATCCTCGGAGTTCCGCCTATTTAATATTGATGCTTTTGTTGCTGCTTGTGAAGTCGTACACGGCGCGAGAGGGGGGGGGGGAGAGAGAGAGTAGCTTTTCTTAAATTGGGTCGTGAATTTTGCATTGGGTAACGAAGTTGGCAAACTGTTCGAGACCGGGAACGACGACTAATTTGAACTTGTACATAAGCGGAGAGAAACACGCGCCTCAAAGTTGCACAGGAGAGACGCGTGGCGATGAAGACCGGAGGAATTTTCGGCCGCGTTAATGCGGGCTAATTTCATTTGCCAAGCGTGGGGGAGAAAAATTCTCCCGTAAACATTATTTACTCCAAGATTAGAACGGCTAACTCGCCAGCTCGCTTCGCTTGGTAAAAGTTTCGTTTGTTAAGAAGATTGTGATTGACGTGTTATAACGATATTAGGTGGATATAGACATCCTTTGTTTGCGCAAGGGGAAATATCGAAAAATACTTGCAAATCGTTGATTCCAAGATTAGACATATTCAGTTAGATCTATAAGTAGGATATAATAGAAGGTGATTAATAAGTTTAAAAGAGCAATAATTATTGAAACTTTAGCTCTATAATATGCTGAATAATTAAAATATCGAAAAATGTGTATTGAATATGATACGTGTCATAGACATTACGATTCCAGAAATAATTAAATAAAAATAAATCAAGTTATTTTCTTGAAAATCTTTAAATTGTCATTTTATTTTCATGTTATAATAGATTGATTGTGAATTCAATTTGTTCCTAATCTTTTCTTAGTGAAAAATCTCGATTTTCAATTTTTACTACATCTTTTCTTTCAGCTCAAAAATTATTCAATCATGATGTGTAATTTTTGAAAGACGCTCTGTCAAGAATATCATTCACTTTTATGCCAAACATATTTAAATATCAGGCAAAAAGAGTGTTTGGTCCCGTTAACGGTCTTATAACGGCTGCTCTAAAAAAATTTCAAAATATAAAAATGTATCAAATGATTTTATCGAAAAATACTAGGGGAAGGGACGTAATAAAATAAATATAAAAACTCATATATATTGTCGAATTCGTGGATTTTACCGCGAATGCTATTGCAAAAACGGGCTTTGATAAATTTTTCACTCGATCGGCTCATATGACGAAGAGCCAGAGCAAACGCTCTTATGAAAAAGTTTTTTTTTGCCCAGTACGAAATTCAAAGCTCGTGCGTCAAGCTTTTGCGCGGCTTTTCGAATAGTTCAGAATGTACAAAAAAAAAATTGTAATTACACATTTATATTAATAATGAGTTATTGGTTTCACGGAAAATTCTGTGGAGCAAAAAAAGCGATACAGAGACGAACGAATCGTCTAACGTTACACGAACAGCAATAGATCCCGCAGCTTTGATCCGTCTTACCGCAAATACCCGTATAAACCGATGTACAACAGCGACGCGTGTGCTAAAGCAAGTTACGCGAGCATATCGCAGAAGGTTTTCACTGGTAAAAAATATTGAGATTTTACTCACCTTAGATTCGAAAATTTCCGTTCGTACGATACATACATACCAACAAATCCTTTATCTCGAGCTTCTCTTCGCCAAACGCACAGCCAACTCACTGCGAATTACAAAATTGAATTCATCTCCCCCCCCTCACCCCTGTACCTTCTTCAAAAATATATATCCCCGCTAATTCAGCTCGAATCGTGCGCGGACTGCGCGAGAAGCGCCCGAATAACCATCTCCTCCCCCCCCCCCTCCGCCCCCAAATAAATCGAGTTTACGCGATTCTCCAAGCCCTTTACCTCCGCAGCTCTCGCCTCTCTCTATCTCTCTCTCGGTAAGAAATAATCGACGGCCCGCCCGTTACGTCGACCGAAATTGTTATATACCCAATAAAATAATCTCGAGACTCATCGCGCAAAAGAACAGCAGCTCGCGGTGTAGCGGCTTTACGAGCTCGTAAACATCTCCAAGCGGCTCGACTCCTGCCTCGATGAATTCCAATGCCGTAGCCGCGCGCTGTCTCGGGCTCGAGGGCTGGAGGGGGGGGGGGGTATAACGAAGCGCCTTCAGCGGCTCGTATAATGCGTGCCGAGGAGCCGGTTATGATTGGCCCGTTAAACGGCTTATCCGGCGCGACCGCTAATGCCATCGTGGAAAATTGTATAGGGCCGACGAGAGGAAGAGAGAGAGAGAAAGACGCGACTCGACGTGCTCCGAGGATTTCTGAATATGTAATAAGCCGGTGGGAGAGGACTGGCTATATACGTATATATATGCGCAAGCTCTCCCGAGTAAGTCTCTCGAGTTGTCTCCAGCAGCGGCGAATCGCTCTTGTTTGAGTGCTATACCCTCTCCTAATAGAAATTCTCACCAAGTATTCGACAGTTGCAGGCGAGAGTGGAAGGAATTGGCTGGCGAATGGAAGGGTTTACTGGTCGGAGTGTGAGTAAGGATTTCGCGAAGGTTGTTGGTAGTCTACTCGACAATGCGTGGTTTATTTTATTTTATTAAATTGTTTTTTAAAATGATTGTGAAATTAATTATTCTAAAAAAATCATAGAGCAATGCATCAGTTCTGAGAAAGGTGATACGACTGGAATTATCAACCCGAAAAAATTAATTAATTACACGGATTTTCCCATATACATTTCCGATGCACTTGTACTTGTCTGACGGTCGGAGAGTTATTTCGGTCGCTTGAAAGCATTACTCGATCTCGCGATGAAACTTTGGAGCTTTGCGAGAGCCGCACTTGAAACTTGGACAAGCGTCGACGGGGGGGGGGGGCGGAGGGAGAAAATCATTATCGAGCGATCGGGGCGCGAGGATATTTATAATTTCCTCCAGCTGCGAGGAAAGTAACTTTTTTGTTCCCGCGAAGAATTTTCAGAACAATGTGAGTGGATTTGCATCGCCACGAGAACTTTTTAATATAACTGATATTCGGAACCTCGGGATGAGCCTTGTGGTAAGATTATTAAATCGAAGTTTCTTGATTCTCGTGGATATGTAGTTAGGGGAAAATCGAGAAGACTTTTAAAACTTTAAAGGTCTGAAGGTGGATGAAAATTTCACTAATATCTGGATTCTCATAAATTGTGGCTCTTGCAGAACAGCAATGGATGTTATGAAGTATTAACATCTTATAGATTCTCGTGCAAGTCGATTTTATGATTAATTTAGAGGCTAAATAAACTGCTTCTATTCCCATTTCAAATGAAATAGTTTCATATTATCGTTCTGGAATTGACATTAAACATCTAAAATGCCGGTAACGATAATAGCACGAGTTTAAAATATGTACTCGAGCAAAGTCGGATTCGTCTGCTATAAACTACTTTTTTACTGAGCTGTTTTTTTCAAACGTAATTCGTATAAAAAAATTTGTATACAGCACATCTACAATATCCCGTGTGGAGTTCTGGCTATGACCGTAATCGTTTCCTTCGTTCTTTTTATTCAAAAAACTACTCGCGTTTCTAAGAAGTTTATGTTTCAAATCCTCGGAAGCTTAAGGGACTAGACCAGCTTCTATTGTGGCAACGGAGTACATTTTCCTGGAATTTTTCAGCGTCATTTAATATACTGGCAGAGACTTTTTCGTGTTAAAATATGACGTCGCAGCCAAGATGCGAGCACTTCCTCGGACGATCCTAAATAAAAATAGCTACGGCTCGAGGCGTCTGAAACAGAAAACAGTAACGTAGCCACAGAATTTGAAGCAATACATTTTTCTTAGATTCAAACACATTAAAGATTCACTTGCAATTAATTTGGTCATTCTGCACAAATACTCTCTAAATACTTCGGAGTGATTTTCGACTCGAATCGAGTGATTTTTCACTCTTCCTATCCAGATAAAACTAAGACTACCGGAACAGAGTGATAAGTCACTTTTGAAAATTTCATTTTCGAATAGCGTATCCAGGATCCCCCATGCGGAATTACAAATATAATTAAACATAAATTGTATTCAAAAGTAAAACACTATAATTAAAAATACTTCATTTTGGGTATTCGACACTAATAACATTTCCATCACACATCATGAACAAATGAATTTGTCATGTACAAAAACATTGTCATTGATAACCTAACCTCTATAACCTCAAAACTTTTTGATCACATTTTATCACACAAAAACCTTAATACTTTCCTTGCATCGGGCAGTACATGAATTAGAGACATTGTATTCTTGATAATTTTCTGTGCAGTAAAATAGTTATTCAAACATAGCCCAGATTCAGGCACATGCAGCTGGCAACAAGTTCCCGCACTTCACAGAAAACAACGCGTCGGAATTTCACTCTTTTCAAGACTGATTTGAACAAAGCCTATCACACTAAAATTTCGTGTCATTACATCACTCGATCACAAGGTGTGACAGTTAAATCACCCGAAACGAGTGCGGCAGATCACTCAAATTTAAGTCATTCACGAATCGCTCGAGCCTTTGGACGCGTAAGTAGTCGTCCTCCACCGCGAGCCGAGAGAAACCCTCTTACACCGCAATGCCAAACGCCCTTGTAAACAAACGGGAAATACGTAAGCGTACGCGCATAAGCGCCGCGTATACAGTCCACTTATCACGTAGCCTAAACACAGCGCTCGCGCAGCTTTAGTTCAGCCATTATATGAGGGAACAAAGGCGAACAAGGTGTGTTATTAACGACCTGACAGATACACCTCGAGAGCCGACTTGCAGCTTTCGCGCGCGCGCTCGCGATACAGCGCGAGAGCCAACTCCATCGGAGCTTTACACACACACAAGGGAGAAGCGAGAAATTCTCCAAAAGAACTCGGAGCGAGCAATATCCGCGCGAGGTCGCGCCACAAAGCAGCCGTTCTTACACGCAATCGAGAAAGAGCCGCACGCGATTTACTCCGCGGTCCTCTCGCGCTCATGGAATCGCTCTCGTATACGGCTTTATTAAAATTTCGCCGCGTCTCGTCGCGAAGCGAGCGCGTGTTCGTCGCTCTTTTCGCCGAATAATGCACGTACGCGTATACTAAGTAGTAGTAGACACGAGCCCGTCAGGCGGTACTCGCGTCAAAGCGCGCTGCGCGTAAAACAGCCGCCCGGCGATCTGGTGCGCGCGCGCGCAAAGTTTTTGCGGACAATGCAAGGCGAAAGAGAAAAAAAAGCGCCGTACGCGAGAATACAGCAGAGATATGGAAGTTTAATGCGGAACAGGCGACATGGTGTGTGTGTGTTTTACGGAGAAATTCACTTGCCCAGCAGTGTGTTTTGCGGGGCAAATGACGCCTCGTCGGCTCGCTGCGTTTCCAGGAGAGCGAGGGACTCTCCGTGTACGTATATATACGTGTGCATACGTGTACACGTGTATATAGACGGCAAAAAGTATTTATAGTTTTTCTTCCTCGTTATACGGAATAAAGCTTGCGCTCGACAACGTCAGCCCGATGTGCGGCTTGAGCTTGACGTACTCTGCGTGTCGTATACTCGGCGCGCGGGACATGGCTTTTCATACACTGGGAGGGAAAGTCGTGTCGAGGCCGTTCCCCCCCCCCCCCTTACCCGGACGGCCGGCAAAAAGTAGGTGTATCGGTTTGGCGAGCAGCTTTTCCAAGTTCTCTCGCGTTGCGCACGTTTTCAGTTCATCTCGTGCGGGCTAACAAAGCGCCGGCTCTCGTAATCCGAAGAATTTAAACGTCGGGGCGAGAGAGAGAGAAAGAGAGAGAGGGAGAGCGGGCAAGTTTGCAATTACGCTGAGTAATCGTGATGAAGCGGTCAGTTTCTTTTTTTTTTCTTTTTGCTGGGCCTACGCAAACGCGATAGTCGGCTGGCTTGAATTTTAATCCGCTAAATCCATAGTTTTCGGTCGTTCGCTCCCTTTTTTCTTTTTTCGTCTACGCGCCTGCGAGAGCGTACACTGATTTTTCATGAATTTGGACACTAACGTTTGCCTCTCGCGATCCGGATGTGAACGAGGAGATTTGAATGGTTGGAATATTTTTTTTTTTTGCTTTTTAATGAAAAAGATTCAATTTTTCACTTTCCCGACATTTTCTTGGTTAAAAGATTTTCCAGTTATTCAAATGAAAATCCCTCCCGCGTTCATGAATCAGCGTAGGCTCGGGCTGGGATGCCGACGATCCTCGAAATGCAGATTGAGAATACTCGCTAAAATAATAAGGTATGGCTTTTTAATTTTGGCAGAAACATTGCCGTTTCATTAGAATTCGTCTGTGGAACAATATCAGACGGATTTTTGCATATCTCAACATTTTACGTTTCATATTCACTCGGCGCTGAGGCTTTGCATAAACAAAGTTGTTTTAGAAAAGAGAAGATGTTATGCCGGAACGAAACTACATAACGCTTTCAGCTGAAACTTTTGATAGGGCTGGGATATAAATTGGGTTAGTGCAGTGAAAATTTACTAACTGCTCTTAGACGGGCCTCCGAAGTTCTGAAGCCTGTTTTCTTTAATTGTTCGATTTAGTTTTGCGAAGAGCAAGGCGAAAATAAGCAACTTTCGGATAGTATGTTACGTAAAACTGTTACCGTTATAAGACCATCTCATGAAGTTTTCAGTTGTTTTTAGACGTTACTATCCCGAACTAGTTCAGTGTAACAGATTTTCTCGTGCATTCCTCGCTAAAATTGTGACGTCGATTCATAATTAATATGGGATACGTGAGGTGAGCTGCATACCTGACTTTAGAAAGAAATTATTGCTAAAAAATTCAATGCTAGTATTCATGTTCCCCTCAAATAACCTTCCAATAATTACTGAATTTAAAAACTTACTAATATCACTGCATAGTGGGGACTCGAATACTTAGAGTGTCTTAAGGGGTTATGCCTGAGTTAAAATTCAAAAAAATCAAAAATTTTTTTATTTGATTTTTTTAAGGCAAATTTAATGTAAAATACGCTGCTGAAGTCCTTTTTGTCCGAAAAAATTCCGTTACAAAGTTATAGGCAAAATACTAAAAAAATACAATTTTTCAAAATTGCGTATTATTGATATTTTGTCTTATAGCACTTTTGATTATTTAAAACAATTGCTTTTTCATAGAAAATGTAAAATTAAATGTGTTTACAAACTCCTTTTGAAAACGCAATTTTATTTAAAAAAAAAATATTATTTACTGAATCATTACATACTGTAAATAACTAATTTTTATAAAATCGTAGATTTTATTTTTATTTTGAATCTTCAAAATAAAATAAATTTAGGATTTAAATTTAGTCTTGTAATTTTTTAATCAAACTTATAAAGGGGTAAAAAAATATTCGTGCAAATTTAAATTACCGCCTGAAAAAAGACACTTTACAGCATATGGAAAAGGAAATCACTGTTTTACCGACTTAGTCGAGTTTGCATTCAGACTGTCAGACATCAGCTGTTTCGTCTGCTGTCTGTAGTTTAATGTAAGCTGGATGTTCTGCTGTTGTGATAGCTTCTGAGTCTACTAGTCTTCAAATTTTGATAAGTGTTTGGACTATAAACAACATATGATTTGTAAAGAATTTGTTCTTTGTGAGTATATTCTTGATTTTTAGGTGTACGGGCTATAATTATCATGTGTACAAGATGCCTGTGTGATAAATAGTCTCCAACCAGCTCTAAGTCTACTGTGATTGTTAATAATCCTGGAAAGTCATGGGTAAGCAATACCAACAATTATATTCATGTGAAACATACTGACTGTGAATGCGTATCAAAAATTTATATTTCAATTTCAGCTCTCGATACTGGTATATCTACATATACAGCACTCGGGTCTATATATATGCCTTAATATGTAGGTATCTTATGCCAAAATATAAGAAAAATATGCTAAGCAGTTCATGTAAGTACTACCCGATAAGTATACATAAGCATCTTGATAAACTTTAAATGCATTTTTCTCAGTTTTGCCATTTTTATGATTTTAGGTCCTTTGCCGCAGGATATCTCAGCATCCAGATGATCAATTGACACCAGATAGGATGGAAAATCTTCTTAATATGTTTCTTCACTGCTTGAACGGAGCAGAATTGACTAATACAAGGTAAAAGTCAATGTTGCGTATGTGAATATATGTAATATTTACTATAATTACTGATATAATCATCTTACGAGTTACTAAATATTTAAAATTTATTTTTTATAGAAAAGTCTTCCGCTCAAGCAGTGAAGAAACATATTCAGAAGATTTTACATCCTGTCTGGTGTCAATTCATTATCTGGATGCTGAGATATCCTGCGGCAAAGGGAAAAAAGTGCTGAAAATTAATGATTCATACATGTAATTGTTTACAATGTAAGTATAGATGTATAATTTTTTTAAGATAGTTAAAAATATGTTTAATACCTACATTTGAAGTAGGAGAAAGATTTTTTTTATACTATTAATAAATAATTTTTTTCAGCCTATTACTTATTAATGTCTTTTTTACAGGTTCAACTCAGGCATAACCCCTTAAATTACACATATTCATTCACCGAGCCGAAGACGAGTAAACATGTGATTTGACGCATTCTTTACTTATTTTCACGATGAATACACTACTTTTTCAAAGCGTATGCTGTATTCCAGCCACAGGGCGTACAGTACACACTTTACGCGCTGCGAGAAGAAAAATTTAAAAATAGAATTCAAAACTTTCGAGAGAAAATACGTTCACCAACTTCGCAGTCCCTGCGAGGAAATAGATTAAAATAAAATTCAGAAATTTATACTTAGGTACTTTTCTAGGTTGCTTTGCCAAGCGTAAATATTTCCATTCACAACTTTGAAGAAAAATTCGAAGACGTCTTTAAAGAAAACACAGGCACACGTAGCAGACTGGTATTTATCACCCTCGAACGCCAAGGCACTTCACGCGTGTTTCGAAAGCGATTTATTTAAAATTTTATTATCAGGAAGCTCTTACTCGGAGAAAGGAAAACTTATTCTCGCCACGTGCGACTGCAGGCTAATGCTTTGAAAATCTATCCGAAAAAATCTAATTGTATTGGAACCATTGCTTATGCGCGACTGACCTACCGTTACATTATACCGAGCCATTGAACCAATTTCCAACAAATGTCCTACGGTTTTTACGATCCTCGCCGGAAAATTCGGGAATGCTCTCTCCCTCGATGTATAGGAGAATCCTTACTTCCATGGCTTATTCAAAATTTCTGGATTGCAAGCCAAAACTTTAATTAGCCAAACAAATGAAAAACTATCATTGGCCACCAATAAATTTCTGGTGTAAATGAACAATAATGAGTCAGAGTAATATTCTTTTTTATTTTACCATTGGTCGAAACTTTGTCAGATGCAGTAGGTCCATGATCATGCAGGAATACTTCGAGATTAATCATCTGGCCCTGTATAAATGCTTTCTAACGCTGGACGCAAATAGCAAAAGAATTCAGTTCGCGACTTTATCAATTCGCCGAGAATATTCTACAGCGATTTTCAACAATCCATCATTCGGTTGAAACGTCGGGCAGGACAACATTATAACGAGCGGAGTTATACCGTTACCCATAGAAAAGTATATAGGGAAAGAAAATTGATACGAAGGAATTTCTTGTACACACACATGCCGCATAAGAAAACGTTAATACTTTCATCGATAGTCGGGAGAAAAATTGTGCTGGAGATGCCCTCCCGCATCTATAGCGCACAGTAGTGCACTATGTGTTGCATATTTCAATAAGGCGTAGACCTCAGCCGTTTCGAATAAATCGATTTTTATGCAGATATTCACGTGGCCGCGATATCGTCTTTTGACATGAAAATGCCTGAAAGTATTGAAATTCCTCAAATCAAATACCTCTTACCGTATCGGCTTACGCCGAATCTGTCGATGGCCTTGGCGAAATAAAAAAAAAATCTTTCTTCCCCCCTTCAATCGCCGAAGTAAATCAAACCTTAAAATTCTGGCCTAAGTGTATTTGGCTTTCAGGAAGCACGACGCAAGTGACTTTTCTCGGCTTCTTGAAATTTGAAAATTAATTCATTTCAAATCGTATCCATCTACGGAACATTGCAACCGATTGTGATTCGATATCGCGTCGACTTAACAAACAATTGTCCTAAGAGACGACTTTAACAAAAGCATTCGTATATAAAACAAAAAAATTCGCAAGCTTTTCCAAAAAAAAAAAAATAAAACAACGATATGTTTCGTTCAGCGCGGAAAAACAAGACTTTCCGATCCGCGCCCGTCGACGCGCACTCCGGCCGCTATTCGTACCAAAGTGCGTCCCGAATTTCCCCGCGATTCGATCGTGAAAAAAAAGTGCGCTCGAAAAGAGCCGCGATTCCGGCGCATGTATAACAAATCCTTTCGCAGAGTACACAGACTCGCTTGCGTCCTATTCTGCGGCTTGCACGAGAAAACCGCGAATGCATCCGTAACGATTAATCCCGATCCTCCTTACGTGCGCAGTTAACGACTTTCGAGCGAGCCACGGCAATTTTATCGCGGGCCGTAAAACACCGGCGCGCGCGCGCGCGCTTCAGCGAAAAAAGGCAACATTCCGCGCCGGACGAACGAGCGAACCCTCCCCCTCCTTGTATACGTATGCTTTATTAAAGCCACTTAACTGAATACCAGCCTCATTCGCGCGAATTCAGCGCGGCAGCGGGGTAGTGGGGGGGGGGGGGGGTAAATTGGAAGCGCAGCGCTTTTGAAGAAGTCGCGCGCGCACAGCCTCTATCTCCCAATAAAGCTTCGGATCCTCCGCGCAAATGCGACTCTCCGCACACACATACATACATATGTATATAGTATATATAGATAACCAGACTCGGCGCGCGCGCGCTCGCGAAGATTAATGGTGCCGAATGCAGTTGAGAACTCGAATGCGCGTCTGCAGCGGCGGGGCGCCGGAGATACAGCGAGTGCTGCATAGTATATACGGCTCTCGATGTATAGAATGTGTGCGGAACAAGTGAAACACAGAGAGAGAGAGCGAGAGAGGGAAAGAGCATTAACGAGGCATTCCGCAGCGGCCGCGAGGCGTTTTACCGCATCGCGATTAATCATTGTGAGTTTATACGCATATTATGCCGGGCACGTAGGGAGACCAGCGGAGTGGGGGGTGACTTTTTATTTTTCTTCGAGTGCCGCCGAGTTTGCGTAAATGGGCCACGCGCGCGATGCAATTTTTCGCGCACCGGGTCGAGCTTTTAAAAAGAGTCGAGGCGGGGTATGCGCGACAGCTGAATGCGCGATCATTAAAACGATTTGAAAAAAAAAAAAACGTTCTCCTCCCCCTCGGCTTATTAAATGTAAGCGAACAGTCGGAGAATGGGGTGTCAAAGGTGGCGACCCCCCCCCCCCCCGGCCCCCCGTTGCTGTCGCGAGCGCGCGTTAAATACTTGTACTTTTATGAGCGAGTGTACCGCGCGAGTTTCGTTTTATCTCCTCTCTTTTCGAGAGCGCGCCACTGTGCCGGGCGTCAATGCATTTTGCGCGAATCGTTTGAGCTTGAAATTTGAAAGGAAAATTTTTTTTTTTCATTATTATTCATTTTAACGAACCGTGCGCTTATTTTGCTGCTTTCGGGCGGGGGAGGGACGCAAGTATTTTTTGCAAAGCGTTCGTTTATTGTGTGGAAAGTGATTTCAGAATTTTGTGATACTGACGATTGAAATTATATTATTTTCGTCTTCCAAAGGGGATCCTTATACTGACTTTTTAATACTGCGTTTAGAAATCACGTTCAAAACTTTTGGTTACGCAAGAAATGCATTCGACGGTTATATATGTCAACGTATCAATTTAAACCGGGGATATTTAGCATCTAAAAATTATTGAAAGACGTGTAATAATATGCCCAAAAGCACTTGCATTACGTCGGATTAGACTTTGAAAATACTTGTTCGCATTAGCAAAATGTTCGGAATGGGACGTTTTCATTAACGAAATTTGATCAACGGTTCGATATCGCACGAAATTTCAGTGGGCACGAGTTCAAACAGAGCTCTGTCGAGCGTAAAATAGAGTGATCATATAAGTTTCCATACAAATCAAGCACAATAGAAATTTTACGAAAATACAGACCTCTGATGAGCGCGCAGCATTTTGGGATTCTCGGAAACTACTCGTCTCAAATGTATTATACGCATTATTGTTGTTTTGTCGTTACGCGTCGAAGTTGAACAATGCGAGACTCGGTAGCCATTCAACGGCTTTGTGCATTTCCACATAACGTTCCTCATTATTATTTCATTGCGCACGGCTGTGGAATCGGAGTCGTAAAATTAATTAGCACAATCAACTATGATATATTATATTCATGAAATTACATTGATATGTATCAACAATAGTCTGGCGGGTTAAAACAGTTTGTAATACAAGCCTCTACGCAAATATAAATATACTCGGACATCGTGGTTGCACGGGTATATACATTTACAAAAGTTCTATTTTTCAGTTTGACATTTTAAGACCATTGAGTCACATAACTTTCTTTTAGGATCTGATAAACTTGAAATATCGCAGAATATTCTACGTACACCAAAGTCCTGGACTAATTTATTCACTCTATTATTCTAAAAGTGCCAAACCGAAAAGCAGGCCTTTTCTCAAACGTGTTTTTCTTCGCTAGCGCGGCGACGATACGGTAGTCGCCGAACTTAATCTCCCGTATACACACACACACATATATTTATATATATACGTCGTGTGCACGAAAGCGAAAATAAGCGGCATATAACTCGACGAGCATCGCTCAATCGTTCGAAGCTCATCATCGATTGAGAGACTGCGCTTTCCGACGAAAAATAGGGTCGATTTGCGGAATATGATAGCGGCGCTGTAGGAGCGATGAAGTCGACGAGTATGTACAGAAAGAGGCCACGGGGTGGTGGGAGAGAGAGAGAGAGAGACTCGGAGGGCAAAAAAGCCGATTTTGCTCAGCGCGCGCTTAATTCTTTCGCTCGAGTTTCGTGCCGAAGGAATCGAAGCGTGTTCCCAGCGCATTAGCCGCACTTTCTCGAGAAAAAAAAAGGAGAGGGAAAAAGACAGGCCGAGGCGTACGGGTCTCTCGAGTGAGGAACTGTACACACAAACACCCACACACACACACACACGTACTGTATATTTTTATATATATACGCAGTACGTGTACACGAGCGAAAGCTCGCGGCTCACTTCTTCCTCTAATTCCCGGCGATCCCGGGGCAGCGGCGCGATTCCAAATGAAAACAGTTCGACACGCCACCGTTGCGCCGTTGAACTGTGTGTATATAGAGCCCACACTGGCTTTGGGGGAAGGCGAACACGTGCGCGCACGTGCGCCAGCGCGTGTGTGTATATACGTGTGTGTATATCCGCACGCGAATGTGTCCCTTAATATAGTTCCTGGCATGATGAAAGCTCGTAAGCTCTGGCTTCCCCTGTCCTGCCCACCTCCCCCCTCCCCCCTCGTTAATATTGGAAAATTTCCAACGAATTGAGATGCGCGCGCGCCTATGATGCCGAAAATAATGGCATCCCATCATCGGATAGAGACGCGGAGAGCGAGAGAGAGAGAGAGAGAGAGAGAGAGGAGAGCGCTATTTTGAATTTCCCGCGCTGCGGCTTTTCGGCTTCCGCGATCCTGAATAATGGAAATTCTAACTGATTTGCGAATTATTATTCTTGACCTTAATTGGATTTTCGGACTTCGCCGGTAATATACCGAATTCGAAGGGATATTACTTCGATATCTTACCAAAGTATGCATAGTTCAATAATCGTCGGAACCGGGTTATTCGTCTGCGAAATATGCCGATAAATCTTTATTGGTTTTGCACTGCGCCCCGGTAAATACGTGCGCACGTGAAATTTCTTGTACGCGTGGCTATCGAAGCGTTGTATTATTTTAGAATTGAAAGGGTGAATATATATATGTGATTTTTTTATCGTGTTTTTATACTCTTGTGCACTCGCCCCCACCCCCATCGTGTATTTTCCAACAAATGCGAATTATTCATGTAACAAGGTGATTTTATTAATTTGTTCAGTATTCAGAGCTTTTGTTTCCAGAACTGCACTTTTTGAAATTTACATAATTAATTCCTTAAATTATACGTAGAAAATAAAATATCCATGTTCCGGCTGTACTCGTAGTTAAAAATTTATTAAAACGAGGCAAAAGCCGATTAAACATACAATTATCGAAGTAATCACTTTCGTATTCATTTCGCTTGATCATTACGCTTATTCGACAATAAAACAGAACGTCGAAAAATAAACCAGTCTCAATCTTCTGTTCCAGGTAATGCCACTGGCTCGTCAAACTTATTGCGCGTCTTCCCCAATCGTCAATATCTTCGTAAGTGCATTAATCTCCGTCAAATTATTTCTCATCCTTCCCTCCCCAACACTTTCGCTCCTCGTTCATATATCCGTGGTGAAAACCCCGTCGATGGAAAGGAAAACAAACCGAACACACGTGAAACGATAAGATAATCGGAACATCACGTGTACATCAGAGCTTCCATTAATCATAACCCAATCTAAATCGAGACTCTCTCCACGTTTAAACCGATCCAGCGCAGCTCGCGGAACGAGCCCGGAAAATCACTTTCGACAGAGACAGCCACCGCAGCGGGATAAGTGCCGCGACGATTTTATCAGCCGTACGCAGCGGCTATTCATCACAGAACCGACGCGAAAGCCCCTCGCTCGCTTCATTCAATGTTCCCGGTCTGTAAAACAAAAAAAAAAAAAGAACATCATCATCCATCCTAACCCCCGATACTCTCTCAGGCCGATAACCTGCGCACACACCGCTCCCCCCCCCCCCCCAATTCGACGCCTTACGCAACAGCTGAGCGCATGCAAGCCGCGCGTTAGCCCATTGCGAGTCGCAGCGGGTCGTCCGTCAAGTTCGCCCGACGCCGCTTTTCTACGGGCGATGCTTATCTCGATCTTCGGGACTGGGAGGAGATCTGGCTGTATCGACGCCGTGGTGCCAATGCGCCTCTAAGTAACGCCATTGAAAGGGGATTAACTCGAGAGCGGCTTAATTCGGACGTTGCGCCGCTGCATTGCGACCGCGCTTGAATTGTCCGGAGAGTCCGGACGGACGGATGCATAATGCATGAAACGAATGGCGATCTGTCATTTTGATAGACGCCGCGTGGGCTGCCTTCCTTCTCGAGAATCTGATAAATACACTTGGCTTTGCCTGTATCGCGTTGATTGAGTTGGGAGGGATTTTGCGAATGGATTTCGCCTGCTGGCGAACAGCGCCGACCCGGTGCATTGCTTGGAAATTGAACGAGGAATATTTTCGAATTGGAGATGTTTGCGTGAATTATTGCGGGGACTCGGAGGCGGACGATGGGTTTGAGAAAATACGCGAAATTGAATTGGTATAACGTGATTGTGTAACAGGAAAAATTTGGTTCAAACTATTTTTACTCTGGGCATCCACTGCGTTTTGTTTGACGAAGAAATTTTTTTTAACTACTCACTATGCAGTTACTTCTGATGCACAAATTTGTGTATTTATTGAGCATACGCAAGTCTCATAAAAGTAGTTTTATTTCGTTATTGTACTCTCAATATTTTTTCTGTAAAATTTGATTCAAAATTTGATGAATTATTTTGAGAATCAGTCTTAATGAAGGTACCGAAATTTTTCGAGGCAGCGGCAATCAATAAACAGTAATTGGTTAAAAGAGAAGGATCGCTTGATTCTACTTCGACATTCTTACTCGAACGATAAATTCTACAGTTAACAACTTTATTAAAAATGTATGTATACATGCATGTATTATGAAACCAAATTTTGTTCCTATCATTAAAACTTGAATGTTCTTATAATGTCAGTTGAAACTTTGCATGCTCGTTGAGTGTGCTTTAACTTCCAGCTTATTAAATTTTGGAGTGAAATGGATATTGTTAGGGGCTTGGTTGGATAATGTAACAATTTTGTATTTTTTTTTCTTTTTTCTTCATAATCATTTTTGCATTGTTTTTGAGTTCTGATTCGTTGCAATTCGTAAGAAAAATGTCTGATTTTTCATCAATCGTATTTTACCCGGCTGTAAAATATGATGTTAATGAATTCTGTTAATGAATAATTTTATTAAATGACGAAAGTGAATGACGTCATGGGTCTGTTTAAAATTGGAAAAAAGATCATTTTCACTGACCTCTTTTAATAATGTTAATTATTAAAATTATTTTTACATTCATTTTAAAATTCAGAGAACAAGAAACTTTGTGTAACAGAAGTTCACATATGTACGTCAAAATGATATCTCCAAACGTATTATTATTGGAAGAACGGCCTTTTATTCTAACCTGAAAATTGTAATTTTGACATTATTTTTAGGCTCTCGCGGCACAAAATACGATTCAATTATCAAAAAGTCGATAATCGGTAGTCATAATGTATCACTGTATAAAAAGGAGATAGCGATTATTTTCGAATAGAGCCAATTTAGAGCGTTATCCAAAAATTTCATTGGTCGATAGTGTAGAACGGTGAGACGACGAATTCGTTTTTTCGCTCGTTTTTAACGTGAAGGAAAAAATAATCTAGTTTAATATAAATAGATAAATATTTAATAATTTTAATAGTATTAAGGCAGCTCCTACGGCGTCTATCAAAATGTATTATTAAAAATGAAAACTTTTATTTTCAATGAAGGCCTCATTCGCTCTTATCAAAAATATCATTTTTTCCAAACCCGTATGGAAATACAACAATATTTCCGATTTAAGCAGTAGGAAAATAACTTATTATTATTTTAAACCGTTAGAATACCAACGCATTTTAATCTAAAACGTATACTGAACGAACAGCCAATCAAACGTCGGAATAAATGAATGAGACACATTGTTATTAGATAGCGTTTTACTTATTCAGTAGCACAAGCTCTTTCGAGAGCATGAATATTAAAAAGATTGATGATACACCGCTTTTCGATATCAAGTTTTATTTACTTTCCTAACATCAAGCCCACGTGTCCGAGAAGAATTCCATAAAAAATGCAGAATTTTCGTAGAATATAATAAACCCATGGAAAATTGGATACTCTCTCCATTCCAGTCTAAAAATCAGATAAAGTTATCAAGTTATCCAATGAAATCCACTTTAAACATCGAATTTTAAAATTCTTTTATCCTTTAAAAAAAAACACACACACACTCACTCAAATCCTCGTCGTCCCAGATATCCCTGCAAAAAAGGAATCAGCCAAGTTACTTCCAAACATTTGATATCGAGTCAGCGATCGTACACGTCGAGCCCTTAAGCGCAGAGAATACGTCCGGATAAAAAAAAAGGGTCAAACATTGTCTCTCACATGATCGAATCCCCGTATTTCCGAGGGAAAGAGAGAGAGGACTCGCCTTTTATGCCGCGCGCGTGCTCCCTTGTTTAATCGCCGGATCTCGACGAAAGCAATTCGACGGCGCAGCTGTCTTATATACGGAGCTATCGTCGCTGCGCCTTGCAGCGCATTGAAATGCGCTAAAGATTCCCTTGTATTTCAGACCTACTCGCGAACAGAGTAGACTCGACCCTCTCCCTCCCCCCCCCCCTTCTCTCCACGACGCGAGTATAGAAATGTTAAAAAGGCATCCTTTACGCCCCGAGACGTGTGCCCCACCCCCTCACCCCTGTCCCTGAATCTAAATCGAAAGAAGACTCTTTTCGCAGCAGCAATTCCCATTTCGGTGTCAAAGGCAAGTGGGCTCGCTCTCATTTTTTTTCTCCCTCTCTCTCTCTCTCTTACTCAAAGCCCGAACTCTTCCCTCGATCTGCTTCCTCCGAGCTTCTTTGAGGGGCTGTCTGGCGCTGCTGTGCGCTCGCTTTTAAAGGGTAAAAAGGGATTCGCCTTTGTCTCTCCGGTGTGAAAGGAAAATCAGGCTAGATAAATATTTAACGGGGCGTATCCGACGACGGCGACGTCTAAGCAGCGATGCCTAGCCCGGCGATTGCGATGCAGCTTACGACTGTAAGTCGGCGGGGGGGGGGGGGGGGTTAGTAAAATGAAAGTGTCATGTGATCGAGTTGGACGCGCTGCTCAGAGAGTCTGCGCGAGCGTTATGCAAGATGTATTAAAGACACAGAGATACTCGAGGGTATTGCAGTATGTGTTCAACTGACGTAGCTAGATATTTCAATTTTGGATAGTATATGTTCACTTCGTGTATGGTGGTACGCGCAATGTACAGCACATTTTTATTTTGATTTGATAATCTTTCTGCAAAAACGGTACAACCTGTCTTGACGAAAGTTCAACGGTAAAGTATCCCTTTATCGTTTCCAGATAAGAGATCTTATCCCAAAATACAGCTATAGTGTCCTATTTCAATTAGAAAAAAACTGACGCCAAAATAGCCGTGACTGGTTGTGGAGGATGCTCATAATAGGAGGATTTTTAATTATTCGATTCCGGAAATTTATACCCCGCGTCCCGAGAGCATAACGAAGCAGCGTACACGTTGCGAAGCGGATATATTATAATGATGCTTTGAAATAATAATGATGCCGTTAATTAAATTACGCAATAGCTCGTAGGTTGAGCGTGTTAATATAAATTCAGAGGGAAATTGAATTTCGAGGCTAAATGAGCGCGCGCGAGGAGGTAAATAACTCGAGCGGAGAAGAAACGCGCGTTTGTTATAAGCCCTAAATAATGTTGCACTCTTCTCTCCCTTTCTCGCACTCCCTCTCCCTCATCGTGGGCGTACAACACGTCGACGGCAATCCAATGGGGTCTGGAGAGCTCGCGCGCGAGGCCGAAATAAACAGCCGCGTCTGTAATGCGAGTGAAATATTCGCCGGAGTTTCAGCCAAGCCGCGATTGCAGATTAATGCCTCATACAGCCGTCCCTCCCACCGATGCCACCCCCTACCCCCCCCCCCCTCCCTCCTTCACGCAGTTGCCACTCTAACGCAGATGCTCGGAGTTCTCCGCGGGTGCAGCGCGCACGAGACCCTCGGGAGCAAGTGCGCCGATTCGATTTGCAACACCAGCGACGAAAGCTGCACCTCCCCGCGTTAACCGCGTTTTCTCACCCTTCCGCCCCCTCGTCCTCCCACCCCCTAATGCGAGAACCGAGCCCGGCTAGTACGGTTTAAATGGCGCATGGGATATGCTCCCGGCTCGTGCTCATAACTGCAGCAACACCGCGGCGACGCTTCTGAATTATTTAAGTGCAGAGGGTGGCGAGAGGGGGGGGGGGAGTGGGGGAGAGGGTAGCGGATGCGCTTTTTCATTCCCAGCGGCCGGTCTCGACTCTGAATTTCGCGCGAGCCTCTGTATCGCTTTCAGCTTTATCAGGAATCTCGTTATCGGAGAGCGCGAAAGTTTTTTTTTTCTCGACGTGCTGATGATGATCGTGGCCAATATAAGTATCGCAAGTGCGTAACTTGATACCGTATTGCTGTATGGTTAAGCTCTTGGCTGGTGGGTACCGATGTGCTTGCATTTGAATTTAAGTACCAGTTTGTCCAGGAAGGTGGTATCAAGTGCTAGTACATAAAAAAAACTATATTCCTGTACTTAAGACTTGGCAAAAATATTAATGTATTTGTATTCATGAAAAGTATTCAGATATTATTCATAATTACAAATGTACTTTCAGTACTTTTCTTCAAAGTTTTTAGGTAGTTCGAAATGTATTTAGGTATTTCGAAGTTTCATAACTCTGATTATTGATATATTGATCAATATACATCAATGTTTGAGAAATGAATTCTTATTTCTTACTATAAACAGCAATTTAATAGTTTTGTCAAGCTCTGCTGTTGAGTACTGTAATTTTATGATATTTTTAATTCGTGCGTCTTTTGGTTGAATATGTATACAGCAAATACATACTATTGAAATGGATCATTTACGACCAAATCACTAATGAGTAACAGTCTGCAGCTCAGCTAATACCTTCACTTAATGAATCGCCACTGTGTTATACTTTAAGCCGATGAAGTTTTAATCTTCCTGTAAAAAATTAATTAGGTGTGATTTTGTGAACGTGTATAAACACAATGAATGTGCGTAACGAATTTATATTTAAAAACTATGAAACTGTGGAGATAAAAATTTAATACTCGAGCCATGAGGCGTTGCTCTAGGAATTCGTTATGAATAAGTCTAAACTTTAGGAAGGAAGTAAAAAACATGTTTTTCAAGTTTATACTGTCGCAGTTTAAGGATACTTTTTATTTTAATGTATTTCGAAATTGTTTTATAGTGTCAAACTTTAACTGACTTTTTTATGTCGGACGATTGGAGAAATTATCTCGAAAGCCTGGCACTTTTATACCTGCTTCCACGTAAAGGTCGATCTTAATATCCGGATTTTTTCGACGCGAAACTTTATACTGACTTCATACACATCCCATGAAATAATTAGAGCTTTTTGCAGAAATTTTTAAAAATAAGCCATGGCATATCTAGAAAGAAATTGAAAGGTACCTAAATTTTTAAGTTTGAGAGAATCAATAAAGATAGAGTAATTACAAACTTACAGGAAAATACGTCGCTGAGTATTAGCTCGATTTTTCGAATGAAGCACATTAAAAGTTCATAAAGAATATCTACTTTCAGTGCTTTCTAAATGTGAATTCAGTTTTTAGTATTTCATGTATAAGAATGTCATCTGGGAATACATATCGTAATTGAAGACACTCGGTACTTCTACTCTTCTAAAATCAGGATTAGAAACGATCCCGCTCTGAAACGTATTTTTTTTACGCTTTTTATCTATGAAAACGCATATATTGAAACTGTATGCCAGAAAATGTAGAAGCACAACATTATATAGATTTTCTACAAAAGCACAAAACTATAAAAAACAAACTGCGTGATATTTCGTTAAAAAAGTAAACGTAATATGCTTTAGTTAATCATATCAGAGTAACTACCTAAGAACTCCTATTATTTTCCAAGCAATCTCTCGAGTATACTAACGAAAAATAAGCTCCAATAGATTATTTCTGATCCGTGCCGCATCTTCCGTACTTTGTCCTGGGAGATTTCTTCTTCTGCGTAGATACTTCCAGTCTCATCAGTGCTTCGCCTGAAAAATTCTCTTCCATGATTCATCCCCGACGACGATTGTTCTCCAACCCCGTCGACCATTGCAGCTCTATTTGGTACAAAATTTTCTTTGGCATAAAAAACCTAATCATAATAAAATAAAAACGTTCGTCTCGATTTCCATTTATCTTCAAATATCGCGCGCGAAACAAAATCAGTTTTTCCCACTACTTTTCCAATTAAAAATATTCAACAGCCCCGTAAAACCGCCGTATAAACTGGCGTTCAAAGTATCGCGTATCTCCCGCTACACATACACAGATACACGGCTAGTACCATCGCGAAATTCGCAATTATTGTTTTCGGATTTCGCCGAATCAGCGCGCTTCATTACAAAAGAAAGAGCAATTACGGCATACGGCCGCGAAACCCCGCAACTATGCTTGGATCACATTACCGGTGTAACAAAAAATGCCCATACCCCCATCAGAGGGATATATCAGAGCCGAAGTTCATCCAGCTATTTGACCGAATATTCCCGCGCGGGAATCCACGGCAAGGCGTGTAACATGACAGACGGGCCAACATCCCTCGACGTACACGAATGCCAGGAGAGACGTGCCCCGGGCGCCCCGGCGTCCTGCTCACCGAATCGAGAGCCAGATCTCCCCGCGTACGCGCGAACGCACAGCCGCACACGTATACGTATATATACGTACACGCGTATATATATATACGTGTGCGGAACCGGAGCTTTTTCGAAATTCCGGGCTAAAAGCTCCGAGTTTAGCGCATTAACATACAAATACGCTGGAAACATCGCGTCGAGTTTGCGGCAAGAGAGAGAGAGAGAGAGAGAGAGGGGCGGATACCGAGAGCGAGTTGCAACTGTCAGCCGCGCATTTCTCGGGGCGCCGCGAAATGGAATTAGGCGAAATGCTCATCGTCGAGCATAATGACTTTATGCCGATGGCGCGCTGGAACTACTACTGCGGCTGCTGCTGCTTCTGCTGCGCGGGAGTCCAAGAGGCAAAACTGTTCTAATTGTTTTTGATCCGAGGACCCACACATGCTCCGAGCACACGTTCACTTCCCCCCCCCCCTCCCTCCCTCTACACCCGACCGAAAGCCTCGTGGAATAATTGCGCCGGATATGCATTATTCGATATTGCGTCGGTGAAATGCTCTGCGAGCGCGACTGACTTGAGGGGGATGTTGTGTGTGTATACGTGTGTGTGTGTGTGTGAGGGGGGGTTGCATTTGGGAAGCGAGAGTCAGAATGCGCATACGCAGATGTGCGCTGCGTTGGGAAGTACTTTTCCCGAGGATAATGACGCGACGTGTGCTGAGCTATTAAGCGCCTTTAGTCTATAGTGCCGTTCTATCCGCTGACGTCGCGGGAGAGCTATATATATATATATATAGGACCTCTCGCGCGTATATCAGAGTTTCGCTTGGATGGGATAACTCGTTTAGTTCGAAGAAGCCGCGCCGATCAGTGGCTGGAAAGTAATTGTCCTCTGAATTCTTAACTACGCGTCCTCGGCATCACGTGGCAAGGTTTGAAATTCGTTCGAGACCGATAATACGAGAGAGCTGTTGGTATATCGGAGTCGCGGATATCGTTTCGTATTCTCGAGCGTCTGATCCAGTTTAAATTCGTCACCGGATCGCACCAGAAATAAAGTATACGCGGCGGGCCGAAGCGGGATGTTTAAAAGCGTCGGATTGGATATTGGATAGCGTCTCGCGTTGGTTCGCCGCCGTTTTGGGAATTAAGCTTCATTCGTATTAATGTAATGGATAAGGACGAGGATATCGGCGACGATCGGATTATAGAGGCAATTTGTACGGGAACTTGATTATATTTTCTAGTGTAATATCAATTAATAAACATCGCACAGACGTTACATAGTTTATCTCCAGCTGCGAGATACAAAGACGGTGGCAACGATTCATAAAATTTTATTCCAGATACAGTTCGCAAAAATCTAAATATTTTTCTATTTCACATACTTTTATTTATACTCGCACTTTTCGGTTTCATATACTTGATTACGCACTCTCTGGAATCCGTGGAATCCCGAATAAATATATATACTAGCATCGGGCAATCCAAAAATAGCGCATCCGAATTTCGGGGAACGAGCGCCCGGCGCGTATCAATTACTTACATCGCTTTCCCAGCGATATCGCTATAATCATAAGGAATAACCGAGCGGAGCAGCGCAAGTTCTCTACGATTTTCCATTTCTGCCTGCGGCACTGGTATATACGTCAGTCTCTCTCTCTCTCTCTCCCTCGTACGCTTCGACAAAGCATAGACCCCCTCGAGCTTTGCAGTACTCTCTCTCTCTCTCTCTCTCTCTCTTTCTCTGCTCTCGAGCTATGAGCATTCTGAGTGATCGATCCGCCAATAATTAATCTGTTGAAACCTTTGGAACGACCGTCATCAGTTAGGTGGGATTACCTTAATCTCTCGCTTGCTTTTTCCTTCGGAAGCTCGAGCTCGAGAGCGCACCTCTCTCTCTCTCTCTCGAGGCGAAAGATGAGCATGTTTTTGTGCGGTTTCCGCGCGCATTGACATCGTGTTCGCGAGCTATACAGCATATAGCTCGCCCCCTGCGATATTATCGAAGGTATATATACGCGGAGATACGCGGGCGCGCAGACGCTGACGTGTCGAGCGAGACTCCGGCTTATAACGCTGAGAGAATCCTTACCAATGATCACGTTCACTTTTAGACTAGAATTTCGTTTTCCTTATATCGACGCTGATTTCCGGGTTGTAGAGCCAGCTCGCTGTATGTGGCATTTGGAACACTTTTGGTTGATTAAGAGCTTTCTGATGAGCCGAGAAGTACTTGATAAGTTAAAGAACTGATTTGGTTGGTATAATTAAGTAATTTGTAACCTAAAATTGGAATTACGCTTGTGTGCTATATCTATTCTGTATTTGAACCTAATTGTACCCTTAAATAACGTATTTATTCGGTCAAACAGTGTAGTATCACTTATGTACTAAGTACTGAAGACTTAATTACTTGGTTTCTGTAGTATTTTCAACAACAAGTATATTATACACAATTTTGCTTTATTAACTTACTAAGTCTTAATTAACCGGATAATGCCTGTAGCCACGATTTACAACTGAGACAGTCACGACGAAGTAATAGTACGAAAGTTGGCACTTTATTGCCAAAATATTACTCAATAGGTGTACGTGGCCTAACTATTAGGGGTCTCCGTGCCGTGGCTCATAGATTAATTGCTGCTTAATCCGTTGCTGCTAATGACTACCGGCGAGAACTATGTTATAAAGGACTGTTGCCACATATAACGTTGCTCTGCGGCTATGAACATGCCACGGCCCACTTTCCGGCTTTTCTCGGAAATTCTGAAAGCTGTAAAGCCAATTCTCGGGGATCAATGACAAGCTCGGTGCGGCAAGTCCCTCCTTGATCTCGCATTATACGAGTTTGGCCGCATTTTTTTTTATGTCGGCTTCGGAAATAATGCATTTGATCAATCGTGATCTTTTTACGCTCTGCCTGTATTGCGTCTTGAAAAATTCTGTTTAAAGGTATTTTTTTATCTTGATAAGTATGTGGGAAAGTGAGTATAGATCGCGCGAGATATTTGAAATGTTTCCCTCTGGAATTCCGAAAGTAAAGACATGGCTGTAATGTATATTCTACACGATTCTCGAACGATAAATTTAAGCGTTAATTTCTCAGATATCGAAGAGGTCGTTTTATCGTTCCGTTACCACATTGTAGCAGAAGAAGTTTTGTAATGTAACCGCCAAATGAAGCTGCCGTGTAGATCCCCTGTATTTTCCGTGTGGTTTCTAATAGTTTATAATTTCTTAGCAAGAAATTAGGTGATTAATAGAACATCTTTCTTTACATATTCAGTTGAATTTTTTATTTGAACAGCATTATATAAAATACTCATAGAATATAATGCTTATGGAACCTACGTTGCAAGATGGAAGGTAGATAAAAAAAAGTGTGATATTCATATCTTGGGATCCCAGCATTCAAACACTAATTCTTCACTTTTTCAAAATGTACGGTAGATTCTTACGGTAACATTCAGTCTAAGTTATTTTTAGAGGTTTAGAAATACAGTGTCTAAAATATGTAGACTGTAATACACAGCTGTACATTAAGAGCCTTGCTTGAATTATCAATCGATACATGGATCTGCAACAGGTAATTAAAATTGATAACGAGAACTATCTTACGATCCGTTTCTTGTCATGCAAATGAAGATGTACGTACAACGATCACCAAAATCGTTCATTTTTTTTTCTTTATTCTTCTTTCGCTCCGCGACATTGTCAATACTCTTGCATTAAAGATTGAGTTTCATCAAAATTCGCAACTTCGAGGAGTCGACGTACTCGCTGTTATTAAAAGCTAATATCCCTTGTGCACACAAAGGTTGCAGTTCAGAAAATTTAAAAACTTTTAGATTGAAGGATGTCGTTCGAGTAAAAAAAAAAATTAAATTCGCCCATCCAGCTCGTGCCTCATCGTCTTCGCCTTCAATTTCAGTCATGCATTCCCAATTTTTCCAAATCGAATCCGAAATTCCTCTCGACGAGCGCGTCCCCTCGATCGTGCGGTTCTTAAAGGAGCTACGGAAAAAATTGCTTTGTCCAGCGGGCAAACTTCTTCCGAAGATCCATAAGATCCGGATAATTCAGTTCGTCCTCGAGAATCTATCGGGCTTCCAAGCGCGGGGAACAGCATGTGCAAATCGAAAAGCCAGAGAGAAAAAGAGAGGAGGAGTAGACTGATACGCGATCATCATCATAAGAGGCGACATTGTTCGCAGAGCTGGCTGGGTTTTGGGGGAGGGGGGGCCGTGAGGGAATAATTCCGCGCTTCGAGTCGCGTGTCTCCGTCGCTGGGGCAAAAAAAAAAAGAAAGAACCGAGTGAACCGAGAGGATCCGAGCGAAGCTCGAGAAAATAGAGTCGACCGCTCGTAAAAGTAGATGCACCGAAATGGGCTCGGACTCATTCTGGAATGCAGATAAGGCCGGCGCGCCCGGGACAAAGTTAAATTGGAGAGATGCAGTTGGCGATGGTGTGGTGAGGGTAGAGAAAGGAGAGGGGGGGGGGAAGACTAAGAGAAAGAGAGGGAGAGAAAAACCTGCTGGTGGAAAATATTATAAGGCGGACAATGTACCGTGAAACTGGAAACACAAGCTCGTAAATATAAGCGGCGGTTATTTACCATTGAGAGCCTCTTTCGGCCGGGCTGCCCGATCCTCTAATCTGTATGTCCGTGTATATTGCTCGATCAACGAACTTTTCATTTTTCCTTTCCTTTTCATTCATTTTTATGAGTCGTTTGAGATTCGCTTTCTTATTCAGACATAATGGTTTTTTCTTCCTTCTCAAACCATTAGGGTCGAGTAGGAAAGGATTGCGAAGTTTTTATGTTTTTTACTTTTATAGCTCTTAAAGCTTTCACTAGAATGGAATAATAAAGTTGAATTAGTGGATAGTAAAATCGAGTCTGAATGGATTCGGATTTTTACATTTTTGGTTTGGAATACACTTTGCCAGGTCGCGACAAATGGACTCGTGAATAATTAAGCTTCATGCTGGAAGCGTTGACGGTTTTGCTGTTGACAGAGTCTCACTAGCACTGTAAAGTTTCAAAATGTATTTCGCAAAAACACATAACTCCGGTGGAAATGATTGCTTTTTTAACAAACTGCAAAGTAGTTCCAAATGAATGAAAATTATTAGTTTCCATTATTTCCAAGCAGCCAGCAATGCGATTTTCTATGCATGGGGTGTAAAATAAATAACTTGATACTAGAATTTTAGGATTTTTCCGTTCTGAAAATGCAGAAATCCAATCACTATTAATTGTAAAGATTTTTTGTGAACAATCCAAGTAGAAAAAATAACGGATATTTACTTGTCCAGTGAGGAATGAGTGCTCTGAATCAGTCTCTTTGTATGCATTCGTGTTTTTTAGTATTCCTTAATACCATAATATGTATTCGATTCGAAAAAAAGCGTGCAAAAGTATTGATTTGAGAGCGAAGCAGAAGAGGGCCGCGTTTTTCAAATGTTCGACGAATTTCACTGCAATTCGAAAGGTATTTTTTGAAAAAAAAAGTTCGACAGTTTTCCATATTGATACCGAATTCCACCACAGAATGTAATGAAAACGGCTCAATTACTTTGAAGACAATATTTTATTCTCCCATCCCGGAATATCTTGATATAGATAATTAAGTGTCATTATTGCAGACACTTTTCATTTCGTCATTCGATAGCATTAATTTTAACCTGAATAAAAGCCTCCATTTAATTAAGCGTGTATCAGACATATCGAGCGAATAAATGACAATCACCTTTTACATTTAGTTCAAGTCATGGAACGAGGCGCACGGCATAATATATCCAGCGTATATCAAGTAGTATAATACTCGATTCAGTCAGACACGAACAATGGCGCACTTGACAGGCGCATGAATCGAAGCTTTCTCGTTTCCCGGGTTGACTTTTCCAACTTTGCCGGCGAATAACTCTCGAATTGCCTACCCCCGCCCCTCCCCTCCTCCCTTAAATTAGAAACTTTCGTATTTGCTGTATTCCGACGATAAAGCGGAAACATATCAATCTCGAATTAATTAGATCTTGGTCGGCATAGAGGTGCCATAGCTCGTTACGCGCTAATTGGCTGTGGTGCGCCCATAGTCGCATTTTCGAACGTGTGAGATAGAGATAGGGAGAGAGATATAGCGGGAGAGAAAGAGAACACCATCTCCGTCGACATCGAGCGCTCGCGTAATAATGAATCCATTGAAGCGTGGTTGCACGTCAATACTTACCGCAGCTGGAGCTACGTGTATGCGCTACCGCAATACCCGCGGGCGAAACTCGCGCGTGCATTCGTGTAACTGACCTCCATTATCTGGCGTTGCTCGCGCGGCCTTTTATTTATTATTTTTTTCTACGCGTCCGTTGCAAACGCGCTCGCTGGGGGAAATTCTCATTTTTCGAAAATGCGCGCGCCTCGAGCTTGATAATCCGCCAAGAATGCCGTTTGGACTAAATAATGATCCTGCACTGCTGCAGCGTAGCGCCGAAGTATATTGGGCAGGAGTGTAATGCGAGCTGTATTGGAATAGGAGTGTTTTGGGTTTAGAGAATAATGTTTTGCTTAATAACGTTGCGTATATTTAATTACTTAATGAGGGATAGTAGTACGCATGGTATGATGACTTTGCGAGAAATCTTTTGGCTTTTTATCGAACACTAATGAATAGCTTCAAAGTTCTTGATTGTAATTGCACGTATTTATTATTGAAGTCCAATGTCATATTGATTCGTTTTTTTCTTCTTTATGAAAGTATGTAATTGTCTAAACTATACTTAGTGAACTATATTCCTAGAGAATTAAAATGTTTGTTGCGAGGTAGCCGTCTGAAGAAAAAGTTTTCAACATTCACTGTTACGAGGATAAAATGGGTCAAACGCATTTTTTTTGTTTCAGTGTTTTCTTACACAATAACGAAATGAGGATGCTTAAAAATAATTTCGAGTATCTTGAAATTCTGTATCCGTAAAGGAAAAGGATAGGAGGAAAAACACGCGCTTTTCGATTTTTAGCTATAGGTTATAAATATAATGACATTTTTAGAGTAGTTTTTGTTTCAAGCAATTATAAAAAAACAAGATCCTCGTTTAAAAAATTGATTTTTGAACTTTTCGGAATGAAATTATATTACGAGATTTTAAAGTATTTTCGTGACATGATTTTGAGAGATTTACATATTTCTTGTCGAAGGGATGAAAACATCAAAACGCGCATTTTGTATATTTATTTTAGGTTATTTGATACCCAAATAAAATTGTCTTCTACGGTAGCAGCTAGACATTACATATTTTCAGCTGTTCCCGTTCGTCGTATTTTTTTATTTATAGAAATGATAATTCGATAAAACAAAAAATAATTAAGAATTGATGTTATCTCTCTATATAATCAATATCACTTTGAATAGTAATTGGTCTGTAATACTTTATTACGGGAGATAAATCACACAAAAATATCGTATTACAAAAAAATTATGGTATTATAAAGTAGATAAGAAGACGTTCAAAATAAATATGTACGGTTCCTCTTCAATGATAAACTCCGAATGAAATTTAAAAATTAATAGTAGATTTTTTCCTTGCTCCAAACTGACAGATGCGCACCCAGATGAATTTCAATTCTGTCATTTCTAGATGATTAATTGATTCGAGCTACTTTACATACGCAGTAGCAACATCCATACACGGATTTTGCTGATTTTGTCGCGCGTAACGTGAGATTAAACAAAATCAATAATCAGAAAGCTGTATAAAACGCGAAAGTAATCTAGTGGCTCGTCATTAAACGAGCATCAAGCCCGGGAGACATAAAATTCAGCGTAGCAATAAATAAAAACAAGAGCACATTATCCAGACGAATACTGCATCCACCCTTCGCACCATATTCGACACAGCAAATCAATAATTCCGATGCCTCCCTGACTTTGCCATTTTCTAGGGCAGAAATCCTCGTCGTCTTCATCTCTATCCAGGTCAGAATACGAGGGCCTTTACGAGGTCTCGTCACGGCTGCAGTCCAAAAGGGGTGAAAAAAGTTCGCCGGGCGAGCCTTAATTAAGCAAGGGTATCATCTCTTTTCGCGACTAACGCGTGATGTGTTTATGCGTCGAGGCTACCCCCCGTCACTCTCTCTCTCTCTCTCTTCTCTCCATCTAGCTCATTTTTCGAAGGATGTACATTTACGACGCTGTGTCGAGCATTTATCTCGGCGCTTCCACTCCACTTCTCCCGCTAGCGCGCGCCACCTCTGACCTTTTCGGCGATATAGAGTATAGGTCGACTGCAGCAGCGGCCGAAAGAGGGAGAGAGAGAGTGAGAGAGACTCTTTTTCATTCCGCTTCCGTAAATCCCTTTTGCTCGCTTCCGCCATTTTTTCCATACCCATGGCCTATCTCTGTCGTCTCCCCCGCTCTTTCCGCTGCGGTAATCTCTGTATTTTTCTTGCGGCACTCTTTGTCTCTCGATTTTCCGCTGCGCCACTCGTTCGCTTTTTTTTACATTCCTTATTTTTACGGCGCACTTCGATGTATCGCCTTTCTTCTTATCTTTTCCCTTCGCTCTCGAGTGTATCAACTTTTTCGATTTTGCGTCTGTTTTTTTTCTCCCCCGACTCTCTCTCTCTCCCACTTTTGTGACGTATTTCGCAGCGGAAAAGAGAGGGAGAGAGAGAGAGACTCTATAACGTGCGTCCCACTGGCTCTGTCGACACTCATTTGTGCGCGGAAAAAATCTTTAATGAGCAGACTTATCCAGTCGCTAGATCGAACTTTAGATTACTCTACATCCCTCGAGTTCGTTTTTTGCTACTTTTTGCCGGATTTCATGTCTCTTTCACTCAGCAGTTCTGCTTCGGAATCGATGAGGTGCACGATCATCAGAATTTTTTTTTTTTACTTTCACTTTTTAATGTATATGTATACATGTAACACGAATATCTATAGGTGTTCCTCAATAAAATCGATCGAGCTAAGAAATGCATTTCAAATTAAAATATATTATAATTCTAAAACTAATTAGAAAACTTCTGACAAAATATGGTTATAGTGAAGAACAATATTGTTAATAAAGAAATGTTATTTCAACTTCTACGTTTGCATCGTGACAAATGATTTACGAAAAAAAGAAGCAATCAAAATCTATTGCAATATATGCTGTAACTAAGTGCAAATAAATGAAATGAATAATTTCATTTATTAAATTTAATTCATTTAACAAATGCAATAAATGAAATCATATAATCGTTATCATAACAAATGGGGAAGTAAATTTTTGTAGCAAATTTTTAAAAGAACTTAATTGGCGAAGTAAAAAATCTAGCAATTACGGAGATTGTCATCGAGAACATATTAAATCCAATTAATTAATTATGTCGTGATAAAAAGTACTTTAATTATAAGTAATAACATAATTAGAATTCATTATAAAGTTATATGTACAAAAAACATGAAATCTGATTACTTATAAAAATGGTGTAAAGTTTTATGCCTACTTCAAAACTAGTAAAAATCATAATTCTCCTTACTGGATGGGAATTTACAAAGCTCACAAATAATGCTTTTTATTCTGCAGATAAAATTTTATAATCCATTAATTTTTGCTTATGAATTCAAGTCTGTGAAATAAAAGTCACTTTAATTAGCCGCCATACAGAGTGACGTTTGAAAATTTCAGATAGAGGCCAAAGTTCGCTGCTTTCTGTTCAAATCGCAACTGTTGCTATAGCGCAGACAGCCTTACGCCAATCGATACGATCGTTTCCGCCGAGCGTTGAAAAAAAATAAACGTCCCCAGCTTTTCCCACTTTTTTTAATTTCACTCTGCCAGACTACGAAACGCATGAGGTCTGACGTCAGGGGAGCAGGCGCGCAATAAAACAACTCGCGTTAATAAATGAAAAAATACTGGGACCGACGAAAATCCGTGCGCAATCGTAAAAAAGAGTCCTTCCCAGGCCTATAACATATCTTATCGTTCGCTCGTCTCCGAAGCGCGTAGCGCGCGGTCGTAAAATTGCGGAACCGAACTGAATTGTCCCTAACACACGCGCCCGCTTCAAAGTTTCTCGCGCTCGAGCAACACATTTCTTTAAGTGGCAATAAAATAGCCAAACATACGGCTTATACCTTGGAAAGTACACATCTATTCTCGCGTTTGCCTACGCCGTCACTTGTGACGTGGGGGGAAAATTCGCGAGAGGAAACACGGTAGATAATTTTTTTTTTCTCGGCGCACTCGAATTATTGACTCGCACGCTTTGAACGTATACTATAGTCGCACGAGACGCAAACTTGATATTGTATTTATAAAAGTTTTATCTGACCTAGTGTATTCAGAATTTTTACGAAAATTTGATTGTTCGATTAGAATGGCGGGCGAAGGAAATTCGAGTTTTGCCGCGATGTGGCAGCATTGAGAAGCTGAAGTCAGAAAAATGAATGATTCAAGTTTGAGAATTGTAAAGAATAAAATTTTAATTTAAGATTATTTTAGTATGAAATATAAAAAAAAATTTGTTAAATTTAAATCGACGAGTAAAAATTTCAAAAAAATTTATTTTTTTAAAATTCAGTTAACTTTTTTTTAGTTCTTTCCCATTTCATTTGGTCAAGTCAAATAGTTTTACGTCAAAAATATATAATTCTATTATTTTTTACTCTGAAATGTTGGACCGGAATTCATAGGCGATTTTCGCTCTTTTGTTCACACTTAGACTTGAACTCGTTCTTACATGAAAATCCGCATTTATAAATGGCAGCGATTCTCACGCTCAAATGCGATTTCCAATTACGCGAAAGTGCAAAGCCATCAACAGTAATTTTATGGCTGGAGTTATTTTATGGCTTTTTGGTATTATGCGGTGAATAATTGTTTCCTTCAAAAATTTATAAAATATTCACGCGCATTTCCTTGAGAGTTGAAGTGAGCGATTAAATGCGAGTTTAAGTGTAACCCTAAGTGAGAACGTAAAGATCGACTATGAATTCCAATCTCGGATAGTTTACTGTAATTACCATAGTCCTCCCAATGTTGCCACACGGCACAGATCGCTGCTAGTTGGTTTTTGAAACTATGCAGAAATTAAAAAAAAAACTGAATAATCTAATTCGCGATTTAAAAAAATAACTTTCAGAAGTGAGAGGTTTAAATCTACCATCGATCGGCATGTCTATTGCCTTTTCTGTGGCTAGCAGGTCACAAAGGAAGCTCATCGCCTCTTTGCCTAGGGCCTCTCGGGTTATCGGTTTGCTCGACTGCAGCAGAGGAAAAGTGGCTCCGAAAGAGCCTCTCGATAGTTCTGTACACAGCCTACGCAGCAGCTTTGATAAGTAACTGCTAACGTCTGACTTTCGACGTTTATGACTTTAAATTGCCTGTGTACGTAGATAATATCGTATCCCCATACTACATAATAATACTAAAACATAATTGTGAAAAGCAATGATATTTAAATGCAATTACTGACGTCATTCTATGTGCTTATGTCTATTAGTTTGCACCTTAATGAAAATTAAATAAAAATACTATAACTCTGTGGTACACTTTACCACGAATCACTCACTTTATCTACCATCTCTACGCTCAATATATTTTTCTTCTATTTATCCTGATTATACATACAGGGTACAGTTACACCCTAAGTGGTGATCTTATCAAGGTATGGTATATATGCGTTTTTTGCGCAACGAAACCACCATCTTTTTTTCCTGTTTCTGTACGTCGATTAATATCACCTCAATAGCCTCTCATGTGTGGATTCTCGCTGACTCACTCGTGCAATTGTAGGTTAACACCCGCCACCCCCTCCCTTTTCTCTCTCTCTTTGCACTTTTTCCTTTTAATTCTTTTTCGATGTCTCAGTATTATATATATGGGCGATTTTATCTTCTTTTCTACATCTCGATTCTGTCGACTTTATTTTTATCACTTTTATATGATTACTTCAAGTTTTATTTCACTTTGAACGTAAAGTTATGTACGCTGCAAGGAAATATATACATTTCTCTTAATCACAAGTGCGTTTGCAAAATGAAATAGAAAATTATAATTACGTTGGTGAATCTACAAAGAAAGTTACGTATCTTTTAATGTTTATATCTGCATTGTTTTTATTCATTAAAATAACTGTTTTTTGTTTCTTACACACACGTAAAGGTATAATGACAACAGGTGATTGTTATGGCTTGGAAAAAAGGCTCGTTTTCTGAATGAATGGTTTTAAAATCTTCTGGAATAGCATTTGTTAATTGTATAGTAACAGCTTAAACAACCTCAAGTCGCAATGAAGAAAAATAATACAGAAAAAATATTTTCTGTATTATTTTTCTTCTTGTTATTATGGGTTTTAATTAAGACTTAGATGTTTAAAATAGTTTTTATAAGCAGTTTGTATTATACAAAATATTTGTTACACAAAACCGTTGATATATCGTGATAATTCGAAGGCTGAAATGAGTTAAAGCTTACATTGCGGGGGGAGAGTGGGTAGAAAAACCAAATATTTTCAAAATATGTTGTGAGGGGGGCAATATATTTTGCCGAAAATAAACATACAATAAAAAATAAACATATAAGAAGTAAATATTATTTATTTAATTATATTTGTTTAAAATTGCAGATTCATCGGAAAAGGTGACAAGCTGAGTCCTCGGCTTCAAAATTAGCATTATGCGGTTTATTCTGATTTTTGCAACTCTGATTCTAGAGGTTCAACTATACTTTACAGGTATGATTATACAATTTTAATGTACTATCAATAATAACAATTTTAATGATTAATTACGTGGACCGAATAATTTTAAAACTTAAATAATTATAAAAGAATAATTGGTTTTTTTGCCTTTAAATATATAAGAGAGTTTTTGAATTAAGGCCTAAACAAATTTTAGGCCTTTTGGTGAATCCAGAGTTTTAGTATAGTTCCAAAACTTAAATTTGAAAAATGTTATTTTTTCATAAACAAATTCCATTTTAAGGTGTTATTTCAGTGACTGAATTCATACATTGTATTTATTCTATCTCTTTTCGCATATAAGTACATATTCGGAGAAAACAAGCATAGTTTATTAATCATCAGAAATGCATGCATCTGCTAAAATGGATACATTTTGCATATTTCGAGTTTCATGTTTATTCACGAGATGAAATGCCAATTCTGTAACAGTAATATAAGCGCTCTTTTATTTTAAGAGGATGTCGTAGCTATAAGTAACCGATCGTGATTCTATTTCAAGCCACATTTAGGTTGATTTGCAGATATAGCTTGTAATTGTATAGCTTGTAATTACAATTGGTATCGTTAAAATCAGATTGGTAACTTTTATTATTATGCATCAAGCAAAATCAATATGGACATTTTCGCAAAGCTCCTGTTGATTTGAATACGAAAAGAATTATTATTCTTTGTAAAAGTTAGACATAACCGTACAAAATTAAGATTTAACTGCGACACTGATTATTATAATAAATAACACGCTTGAGTTTAGTTTTGTATTATAAGTAAAGATTTTTATTTATTATTTATGATCAATAGTGAGATTTTCTTTTTCAGGTTAAACATATACAGTATACCCCTTGATTTGACTATGAGATTTCTATCAATTTACTTGCTACCTATGCGTGCATAAGAATCTCAAACTAAAATCTGATCTGAAAGTTTCGAAATATGTAACATTTTATTTTATTTATTTTTTTTTTTTTTACTTTCGCGCCTTCTTCATCAGACTTAGATTGCTAGATTTAAAAATGCATTCTTTTAACTAGATATCATAAAAAAACTTTTTCAATGAAATTTAACGCAAGTAGATTCAAAGTATCATTGAAATGCATGAACTTGAATGTATATCCTTTTATTACATTAATGCGCATTAATTTTTTTAAATGTATGGATATTAAACCAGTATAATAAGTGTAATATGCAAGCTGATCTTTTTACAGACTGCACATGAATTTTCGGTTTCCAAGATCATAAAAGAAACTCTTTACATTCAATATATTAAGTGCTTTGAACAAGATAATTTCTAAATCTGAAAAAATTACGTTTGCAGCTTGTAAAGTATTTCTAAATTTTAAATAGTTGACATTCAAGTGAAATTTATAAACTTATGATTAAACTTATCGTTCCTTTTATGTATTGTATAGCACCTATCTAAGTAGTCAATATTTATACGCCTTGCAATAATGAGCAACTTACGTCACTTGTACCGTAATATACGAATATATTTGACCCAGCTGTACATCCAACATTTTGTGGTAATTCGTACAGTTGCAGTAGAACATGAGACTCCTTTCTTATTCTTGAATAAAGTTATGCAAATACATTTCGCATCAATTTTTGAATTTCAAAGATACAATCGATGCAATAAAGGTTACGTAGGAGTTTTGTACAAAGGTAAGATATAATCTCAAAAATAGAGAGATACGGACAAGTCACATTGGTTTGAAAACGTACGTAACTGATGTTGCAGGGTCAGCACGTCGATAGATACAGTATATTCCTTTGGCACTGTTCGCTGACTGACAAGTACGTCAAAGGCTTCACTACAATCCTGATCCTTTATTATTCTGCCGCGTTTTTCTTTTATCTTCTTGCATCCATCAAGAAGAACCCTCAACAGCGACTTTGCGCGAAATTAGGGTGTGTAAACGATATTAATTCTTAAGGCAAACTATAGTATTACTTTCATCAATTAAGTATAATTGAATGAGTAAGACTTACATTAGTTGATAAAAATCGTGGAGGAATGGGGTCCTTCATCAAAGGAGAGAATGACATCACCACAATATAAAGATAGGGTCATGTGGCCCTTCAGAAAATGAGCTTGAGTATCACAAAAAAATTGTCAAGTCAGGGAAGTCTACCTATGATATCCACTAGCACAGGAGTAGCTTACTTGAGTATCTGGAGGATTCGATAGTTGATTCTGTAATGGTTTTTACTCTTCTTTTTAATTAAAAAAAAAGTTTGTGCTTTTAATTACGCAACGCGCTACTCGTCGTCCGCAATTACAAAATGGTACTTTCAGTGTTTTTGGAATAGTACCATGTAACTTTGCGATTTAATTATACAGTGAAACCATTAGTGTGCAACATAATTTTTTAATTAGTTTTTTTTTAATCAATAAATTTCAAATGCTTCGCATGCATTTTCCCGTTCAACGTTAAATTAAAAAGTGATCGATCGAGCCTTTGTACATTGTCATCTCTTTCAAACTTTTATGATTAATTGGTCTATTGATTGATGAGCTTAACAAATTAAAAAATGTCGATGTCATCGAGTCCTTTCATTAATTTTATTAGATTCGTTGAACCAAACCATGACGATGTACGTTCTCATTTTTCGCCTAATAGTTTTCCCTCAAGTGAATACTAGTTGCATTAAAATGTATAAAGTGCATTTTTCTTTCAAACTATATATCACCTAGTTGTGCTTGAATGTAAAACTTTCGTTGCACGCACATTGTGCAGGCAACAATAACCTGCTTTTGCGTAAATGTCCTCATGAAAAATTCTAATCATAATTATTTATTATTTCATGTTTCAAAACTTTTCAGAGTACAAAGTTTGCGACAGACTGTAAGATTATGAATATTGTAGCTAAGAAATCAATGCAGTCATTATTTAAACATTCGCCTGCTGTATTATTTTCTCGGCAATAACAATGCTACGGAAATTGATACTTTTCTGTATCAAAATGTTTCGACACAGGTCGTAAAAGGAAAGAAAATTGTAATACCAGCCATAAGACCCTTTATGCCGCCATATATTAAAATTGAAACTGTCACGTACGAACGATCGAAGCGTTCTATTCCAATACGCCCAAATGTTCTGAATTTCATAGCGCTCGATTTCACGTGTACAAGCGTCACAAGGACAGATTCAATTTTTGCTACCTTTCTTTATTGAGAGTTTCCAATTAGAGTTAAAACTTATGCATTTCATTCATTAAATCATCTCTCCTCGATAAAGCCAATTTCCCCGCCTGAAAGCCACAATTTCTTCGCCTGGAAAGTCACGCGTGTATCGAGCATGTACATAAATATATACACGTCGTTCGACGTCTCCAACTTTCGTAACGTCGTGCCGACAATTTTCTCCTCCCACGTCATTATACCCGCGAAAATAGTATACCTCGCAGCGCGAAGTATAACATCGCACGCAAATAAATATGTACCGCGCACAAAGAAAAAGATCTCTATCAGGGGCCTAATCAAAGCGTAACCTTAACCACCTTGGCGTCTTAATATAAAAAAAGCGAGCTCGTTAATCTGGCTAATTTATCTCGGCAAACTTGTTTGACTTTGGCTATATCGTTCTCTCCATGGCTCGTGCGCTGAAAGGCTCTCACTCCCTCCCATTGGAGCACTACATTGTACAAGCTCGGCGTGTATATATACCGCAGCCGAGGAGTATATTCACGAGGTAAGTTCGGGGGTGGCGAGCCGGTCTGGGCAGAAGTCATTTTCGCGTCGGCCCAGAAAACACTTAATTTCGCTGGCACTGATGTCTGACAAGTAATTTCCGGTTATCGTGAGGGTTATCGCGCGGCAGCAGCAACTTTCCTCTCGTTAGCCCCTCTGTTGCGACAGAGGGATTCCTGGCAAGCTTCCGAGAGCTCGAGTTGCCGAGTTACACGCGCGAGGGGGTGGGGGTGGAGGAAGCTTAATTGTTAGTTTCAAGACTTCCGGCTATCATCGCGGCTTTCTAATACGTGATTCGCCCGCGCGATTTTTCGCGCGGCACGAGCTCGGAACGCGGCCGCGGTAACACGTATAGGGGGATGAGGCCGCAACTTTCCGGGAAATATTGCCTCGGCTCCGCTCGGGCTGTCGATACTGCGATGGGAAATGTTGCGAGTGATGGAACACTCGTGTGATTCTCGCAATGTTCGAGCCTCGATTAGTTGTGGCAGATAAGGAATGCGTTTTTTAGCGAAGATTTACGTTTGACTTGGAAACGTTTTGAATGGAGAAGAAACGCTCGGTCGGGAGAAATATCCATTTGAGGAGAAGAGAAGGCTTCTGATTCAAAAGGAAAATAATCTTGAATAGCTTGTCGAAAGGCAATTTGTTTGAGCCGAAAGACCGAAAAATCTCGAGCGAGATCCTTTTGTTGAGAGGGAATTATTTTCAATCTAGCGGGAGAGCGGTATCGATCAGAAAATATTATTTTGGAATAAAATAATTGTCTGAAGTAGAAAATGTTTTTGTTGCCAAATTCCGTTATTAAAAATTATAACCATTGCATTGTAAGTTTGACTCTAAACGTAATTCTTTCTGAAGCGAAAACATTGCTTTTTGTACTGTGACGATTTAGGTCTGCAAAACTTTATTCCCTAAACTTATTCTAAAAGTGTATTTTTTTTTTAAATCCAATATCGATTTTTGAATCAGAACAGTTTTTTTTAGTAAAAAAACAAAAATGATTTTCATAGAATTTTGCATTTGAATGAAAAGGTCAAATTTTATTGGTTCAATTATTTTTGCCCATTTGCAAATATTTTCCTTTCAATATGAAAAATGAATTTTTACAAAAAAATGTCCATTTTACTTTCAAAGCATCAGCCTTATTAACAAAGATTTCATCCGTACATGTAAAGTTTTTTTAAAAGGTTGTTTTCATTTCCTTTTGTGCAGAAATTTTTTCGAATTAAAAGACAATGCAGTTTAAGAACTATTGTTTTATGGCGAGTTTAAATTAAAATTTAGGAAACCCATATTCTCTAGTCGTTAAAAGGAAATACGTTCCAAGAAAGCGTTAGCATCGCACAAAGCGATGTTCCAAAGTAAATTTATAAAGACGTACTAAAGATTTTCAGCAGTTAATGAGATTTTCGGTTGCTTTTAAAAGTAATAACTACATTCTAAAATGATTACACCCAAGTAAAAAAAAGAAAATATTCTTTCAACGTCCTAGAAAATCCTCTTAAATTAATAGCTTGTGAGAAGGAAAATCCACTTGACGAAACATGATTCTATATATAAAGCGAATTCTTTCAAAAAACAAAACTAATTCATTGAATTATCAAGAAAAGACCTGTAATTCTCACAATACCAGTTAAAGCTTTACTAAAATTAAAAAAAAAATTAATTAATCTTTAAAAATAATAACATTCTTCTCACGAGCGATTCGATAGTTTTGTACAGTAACAGCAATTACACATAAATCGAAAGCTACACGACGATTCCGAGAAAGCCGGCGTGACTCTGCGTAGAAATGCACACGAATTTCATAAATATTAATTGGCGCCCATTAGTAATTCTCGGCGTTCGCATACATAATTCGCGCAAATTGAGAGCCCGACGAAAGTTCGAACCTGCACATTCGCGCATTCTGTTAGCAGCGGGAGAAAAAAAAGCATTTAGTTAGATTTTGCGGAGGAGGTACTCAAGTATGCTGTATATAAAGGGTCGCCCAGCCTCCGGTCGTTCTTGGAACTCGCGCGCGACCTCCTTCGCGGAAAATTATTCAGGTCGAAAATGTTGAGGGGAAAGTTAACAAGCAGCAAGTGGAAACTAAGTCTCGAAGCTGCTGTAAATGTGTGGTATCGTCAGGCGGCACAGAACGAGAGAGAGAGAGAGACGAGTGGGCGCAACAAAGTCGTTAAGAAAACTTTTTTTCTTCTAGGGGCGAGCCGACGTGGTCGCGAGTACAAACCTCGTAAAACGAAAATAATACCCAAAGAGTTGATGGGATTTTAGATTTTTATCGTATTTGCGCATAAGGACCTGGGGAATGCCAGATATAGTAATGAAAAAGGGAAGAGTTCTGAGGGGGTGGAATGGCGTCAGCAAATAGAGGCATTAAAGTGCTCATTGCTGGGGCTAATAAAAAATTTTTACGGGATGGACGCGCGAAAATTAAAAACTTGATGCCGAGGGTATATACTATCACTTGAACGTCGTTTCTCTGATAGCGCTGGCGATGTTTCGCGCGTGCACATAAGAAATTATGAGGTACGGAGGATTGCGCGGGGCCCGGAGAGGAGCGGAAAAAGTAAATTATGAATTCTGTTAACTAGATTACTTTATGCCTCGGGGGTGAATCCAAAATGAACTAGATTTTAGATAATTTAGAATAATTTTATGCGAACCGATTGAAACGTTAAATCTTAGTGCATTTCGATGAGAGTAAACATGTTCTTGTGCATCAGTATCGAATCGTATGTTATGTACCGAGAAATTGGGAAATCATATCAATGTTGCGATTTTTAGGTTAAGTTAGAATCGATTTGAATTACAATATATTGCTTATGTCGTTTGTACTCGAATTTCAGTATGAATAAAATTTAAATTCGTATTTTAATGATTTTAATAATCGTAATTTTAATGATTTTAATACCACTATGAGGTTTAATTAATGTGACGTAAATCAAAACGAATGTGCCTGTATAAGGAAAATTTGTTTCCAGTACGCTCACATGAAAGTTCAAACAGAATTTTTAAAAGTGTAATATGAAATGAAATGATGTTAATTTCAACGTGCATATTTAAATTTCATTTTGCAGGAAAATTTGCTACATGACTTATATGTTATATGTTCCTACATCACCGCATTTTGCAGAACGATATAGCACAGTAGTGTTAGTTGAATGTATTTTCATAAATTGAAGCTTATTTGGATTCTTGAAATAATTACTACAAATTATAGTTGACTTTTTTGCTACATATTACTTTTCAAGAATCTAATAAACAGTTATCTCACAAAAGCTTAAAATTATTTTGCACCTCTAATTTTATATATTTACGCATAAGCATAATAATCTTTTTTGCATCTCTAATTTTATATTTGTTGTATGAGTATAATAATCTAAAATTTGATTTGATAACAAAAATTCGACAGAAAAATCGCACTAAAAATTTGGATTTAAGAGCCTTACTTTGAGAGATTTACTTTAGAATCTGTTTCTAAAAGGGCGTAGCTGAGAGCTTGCTTTTAAAAGGGTGTAACTCAAAAAACTCTGAATCATAATGGTTTCAAAGCCTTTTTCACGTATACTACTGTTAAAGCTGCGTTAGTTACGCGTTAGAATTCTTCGCAGCTTAGAATTCATACTTGCTGAAAAATTACTGTTTATATATTAAAGTAAAAATACAAAAATCAATAAAAAAAACTGATTTACGTAACATTCATTTCGACAACGTCCGGTAATGATATTTTCATTCAGGAGAAATCCGTTTTTCAAAATTCTTAGAAAAAAAACAATAACGTTTACAGTATAAATACGCGAGGTTTTCCAAAATTTAGGAAAACAGCTTACTCACGACAAAATAATTTTGAAACCATAATATCCGAACATTAACTGGGTCACTGAATACCGAAGTATGTTTTGAATTTATTCCTAACCCGCTTATATAAGTTATGCTCTTTAGTTTTCACGCACAGGCGCAGCAGGTAAATCCCCTCCTCGAATCTTAGCGAATTAAAGCTTCTGTCCCCCTCAGTTTCATCGTTTATCCTCCGCGAGACGCTTCTTTGACTTCCGGCTCCGATAAAAGCGAAATCTCGCTGAGCTAACTTTTCAAGGTAGACTCGGCAGCTAATTCCAGTTGGGTTGGAAATCTTTGCCTTTCCATGCATTAGCTTTTATACAAGCCAATCATTTTCTCCTCAGTTTCCTCGAGAGATCTTTTTTCGATTCACTAGTTGCATGAATTCAGGCTCTCTCTCTCTCTCCACCCCCCCCCCTTTCCCCTGCACTTTCTTCAGATCGCTCAGTATGTAGGTCGCTTTTTCTCGTCCTTCTGTGCAGTAACTTTTTATTTTGCATAACGAAAGCTTGAAGATACTGTCAAAGCGAATGCTTGAGCGTGATTCTCAGGAGAGAGGAAAAGAGCGTGTTGCTGCAGTATAAAGTAGCCTTATACCATGTCATGTAGAACAAGGTGTACTTACCTTTAACTTTCCGAGGCTGTACGAGGCTGTTTCATTACACAGTTACAGTGCAAGCTTTCTGCTGCGCGTATCAGAAAATCATTGCTCGCTTTTACAAGAGCGAAATTACACACTCTGTATCTCGTTCGTTTGTAAGTGCGCGTTTTTTTTTTTGTAAATATACCCGTAAGATCAAAGCTCTATTTTCAAATTAAGCACGCGCCTTATTTTCCAATTCAGGTAATTTCGCAGCAGTAATTGCACGAATTTACACAGAAATAATTGCAGTCAATTGTCATTTCGAGCAGTGTACATGCCGCGTAAAAATTTCAGAATTTCAATAAGTCTCAAAGCGAATCTCGAACCAGTAGTCGGCATTCAAAAGTCTCTCGACGACCTAACAAGTAGCAGTAAATAGCCTGGAAATACGACGCGAAATGACGCGACTGCGAAATTCTTCTCGGATACTAATTTTCAATAAGAGCAATTAGACCGGAATAACCCCCGTTGAACTTTCAATTAAAGCTCGGATCTACTTTACGAACGCGCTCGCCTTATATCGCCCCGGAGTCAATGGTATATATACAGCTTGACGCAGCGAGGGGATGAGCGCGCACAAAAAAAAAGAGAAGAAAGGAAGGAGAGAAAAAAAAAGAAATGCCAAATCTCCACTTGAATTCCCGCTGCGCGCGTGCTCTCGTAGAGAGGATCGAAAATCCGAAAACGTTTTAATACTCGAAGGATAGCTGTACAATTTAGCCGAGCCTCGGAATTCTCTCCATAAATTCGCTCGACGCTGGAAGGAGCGAGCGAGCGAGCGAGGGATAAATATAGCACAGCTATACGTGTGTGTGTGCGCTGTGTGGAACTGTGCTATATACGTATATATAGCTTGGCGTTCGTGCCGGCTGCATAGCGCCTTATACACTGTATCCGGCGTGTCTCGTCGCGGCAATTCGAACTTGCTCCGGCGAAGCGATTCTCGAAAGCAGCGGAATTTCGCCGAGAAATTTCAATGGTCGACTAGACTCGGAGACACAGAGTCGTCGTCGTCGTCGGGGGGGGGGGGGGCGGGGGTCGCGCGCACTGCAGCTACTTCTGAATTACATCTCCGGGGGAATCGTGGCGGCTGCCGCGTCTAAAGATCGTAATCTAATTCCGGCGCAATTGCAAAGAGCTGCTTTCCTCGGGCTCTAATTTCGGAGCTGAGTTTCGGCCGCGCGCGACAAGCGGGCGACTTGTGTAAAATACGTATGTCTCTCTCACTCTCTCCTTCACTTTCTCTCGGTGTCGGTGGAAGCGCAGAGGGAATCCGGACGGCCGCAAAACCAATCGACTCGTCGACACCCCTATTCCTACACACTCATTTGGGGAGGTCGCGGCCACCGTCTGCTGTGTGTATACGTATACACGTGGAAATCTATTTTAGGAGAGGTAGGTTAGAGTGATCAGGAAACGTCTGTTTTTCGAAGGGATACCGAGCGATATCGAGCGATTCAAGCAAAACTTTATAGTTTTGAAATACGTGGTACAGAAATGTATAGGTAAATTTCGAAGTATACTTGGAACAAACCTTCCTAATTTTTGCTATACCACATTGTGCTTTTTTCTAAGCTAGATCCTATAAAGTCACACAAACATGGTATTTATTAAAACATATGTGTTAATTTTATCCAGAAAGAGATTGAGTTTGTCTCTCAATTAGAAGAAAATACAGTAATTTTTAGTCGAACATTTCTCTCCGTGTATCGACTATTTTAATCACTTTTTAAGCCGTGAAAAATAATAATTGATTTCGTCATTTCGCCGACTCGTCGATCGAGCACATTCTCAACATCAAGCGTTATGGTAGCCGTTAAAAGGCTGTTAAACTTTTCCAGATGGCTCGAGTCATTGCAATCCATGTTTACAACTTCTTGCCTCATTTTCTCTTCACTGTGCATCTACATTACGCTTGAAAAAGTATCTCGCAGAAGAAGAGCTTGCAAACGTAACGCGGAACGCACAGATTTTCCATAGCGACAAACCGCTGATTTTAAAGAGATCCCCGCCTGTACGTACTTTACGTATAAATTCACGGCTTACACCTGGCCGGCCTAACAAGTGAACTTATCATATCGTATACAGACACATATATATACGAGCGCAACGCGCATGCATAAATGCATGCTCGCGAGCGAGCTCCATCCAAATGCAAGGGGAATTTATGTATGCGTCAAATGAAGTTGATACCCCGGTCTCGGGGCCCACTGTCTGACACGCACTGAGCCTCTCGTCCGCGCCCCCCTGGAATAGTCTCGCTCTCGCCATGAAAGTTTGTGTTTTCGACGGCGGTGGGGGGGGGGGGGAAGGCGGTGGCGGGAGGCTTCCATTAAATATTAATGCCCCGCTCGCGAGGGATTTTTATTTTCAGCCGACGAAAGTAAACATTTCTCCCTTTTTGAATAAATGTATAAGCCGCGCCGGCCGTTATTTCTGTCGGACGTAATTTTCGAGGCGAAGTCTGCGCCTTTGTTTCCCCAGTTGCTTCCGCGGCTGTTGACGCTGGCCGATTGAAGTGTACATAATATAGATAAGGAAGTTTAGTGAGACGTGCTTTGCGATGTTGCGTTTTGTATGTTCGAAGGAGGTTGTCGAACTAGTCGCGCGTATTTCTCGGCGGGCTGGGCGAAATTGCTCGGCTGATAAATATTTGCGGGTCGACGAACGGGATGTTGTGAAAATTCGAATTTCGCGCCGAAATTCGTACACGGAGGTCGAAAAAATTAGTTCGCTTGAAACGGACGGGAAGGAGGCAATTAGCCGGGGTAGGGGCTTCGTCGCCTAATTTTATTATCCACTGCGTCGCCCTGCAATCGTCTAGCTTTCAACGAAGTTCAGAAATCGAATCTCACTGTCTCGCCGGAGAGCATTTGAATTACGCGAAATATTTAATGATTTTCGAATAATTTTCAAATTTGAATCGACGAGATATTCAATTACGAGCCGCACTCAAAACAATTTATGGTTTCATTGTCGAATTAATTCTTCGAATTCGGCATTAACTATCGAAGCACTTTTTAACGGGTTTCAAAGCGCAGTTAACCCAATTAGCCAAATCAATCCATTTTCCCAACTGAGGCTTCTCGTACCACGAGCGATCTCCCATTTTTCATTGCAATTCCAGCTCGAGAAATGAAAATACCGTTGCACAGCTGCGTCGCAACAGAATCGCTTCGGACCGCGCAATCAGTCGGGCCTTTCGTCGTATCGCCAATTACAGCGAGCAAACGTATCAAAGCGAGAAAACAAAGACGCGCGCGCGCGCGCAAGCCGCACGCAATCCTATTAAAATTACAAGAAAGCTCAAATTCCGAAAGGATGTTTCCTTTGCGGCGCATCCGTTACGTACGTGCAAGGCGGTAATTAGCGCCCCTAATGCGTACACCGGCAAACAAGGTAAGGTACAGAGAGAGAGAGAGAGACACACACGAGGCAGACTACTCTAAGGTATACACAGCCGCCGTGGAATCCGTAGACGACAAACGCAATAAGAGCCGGGCCGCGATAAAGAGACAGCCAGACAGGCAGGCGCGGCGCAAACAGAGTCGGATAGGCAAAACTAGAATTCAAGCAGCGCTGACGGGAAGAAACGAGCGACGGAGCCTCTGCACAAACACACCCTCGCGCTGAGAAACGCGGAAATGCTCAAATTCGCTAAACGACGCCTCATCCCGCCGAGCTTGCGAGAGAGGCTTCGACTACGACGCGCGAGAAAGCCTCCCCCTACCCACCCCGCGTAACTATTGCGCCATTAGAGGCGCAAATGCCAGGGCCGAGGTTAATGACAATTTTCACGAAGCTTCTACCCCCCTCCCCTTCTACCCGTGGCGCACAGTCCCTATAACCATCCCTCTGTCTCCTCTCTCTCTCTCTCTCTCTCGCTCGTTCTCTGGCAGCTTGCAACGGCTGGTGACCTTCCCGCAATTAATGCAGCCCGGCCTCCGTTCCGAAGATAATGCGTACAAGCGGCTCGAGCTTTCTCTCCCTCCCTATCTCCGCGCCTAAGTGGTTAAGTGAATAACTTCGTCAGGGAAGCTCTTTCGCCTCTCCCGCGCGGCGTCTCTGACTTTGAAGACTCGTCGACGCGTGTTTACGTATATATACGTAGGTGTCCCCGCGTATACCGCTACGCAAATGATATACACGTGTGTATACATACACGCACACACCTGTCCAAGTTCTCCCGATTTTCCCCTCTGCGCTGCGGCCGGGCTGACCTGATTGCGAATAATTTATCGAGCTTGCGTATCCGTGTTTGTGTGTATGTGTGTGTGCGTGTGGGGGCGGGTGGACGGAGGGAGGGAGTGGGAGGGGGTGGGGAGTGTACTTTTTTCCGTTTTCACGCGAGATACTGGCGCTACGCGCAATTTCGACCCGAGCGTAAATAGAATTATCGAGAGGGAGAAAGAGGGCATGTGCCGTTCGGCCGGTCCACGCGGGTGAGAGATGAGCGTGATTAAGGGCACATGCGCGCGCTTCTTTCTTGTTTTTCGTCGGATTTTCAGAAATTATGTTTTCCGGCAAAAAGTCGCAGCGCTGCTTTATACAATATATTGTACGTATATATATAATATGTGCGTGGATATGAGCTTTTGAACTCTACCCGCGCTAAATTTATGCAGCCGCGCTGCCGCGCGCACCTTCGTATTTAATATGAGAGGTTAGTCGGAGGTGGGGGGAGGGGGTGGTAAAGTTAATGAAAAAATTAGAAAAAAAATTGTGAATTTTCATCGCTCGATTTTAGACAATGATCAGTAATTTACCGAGCGAATACAATGAAAATTGGTTTAAGCCGCGAGGAATCGACGATCAGCGACAATTTAAATTTATGGGGTAAAGTGCTTGGGTAGGATGATACTTAAACGTTGCAGCTATTTTAATTATTTTTCCTTGCTCTGCTTTACGACATCTAATCTCCCGCCAAGTAAATGATAAATCAATGACTAGAATTAAATCGTTTTATGTGACTTTTTATGTACGAGCACAGTCTTTTGTATAAAAACAAATTAATTGAATACAAAAAATGATTAACTAAAGACTGTTCCAAAATTGACTTCAACAATAAAAAATAAAAATAAAAATAAAAGTAAGCAATTGATAATACAATGTCAACATAATCAACTCATCTGAATATGAATAATTCGAGCAAAAATCACACTACTGAATCATGAATAAGCGAACCTTACGCGTGACAGCTCGACTCTTCAGCATCATTTGTCTGAAATATTTATCAATAGCATTTGTATATAAAACCTTGCGATCGACTTAAAAGAGCGAAATTGATGGTCGCATTTCTCTCCTGCGAAACGAGCTGGTCTTTCAAGAAGACGAAGTAGGCCAACGATTTCATGCGTCGCTTTTCACCGAGAATCCTATACCGACAAATGCGCATCGTGATTTTCCCAGTGCCCGCATCTTAATTAATTATTTTAATCGTAAAAGTCTGTCGAGCTTCATTATCGATGTCTTTGGATACGATTGTACCGAATCGAAAGCGAAAGAATTTAAAAAAAGAAAAATTTCCACCGAGAATAAATAAAGCAGCTTTTATACCCGGAATACGATGACAAGCTCGTCATTATACGGTTTCTGAAAGAAAAATCCGCTAGATGGATATTATTGGAAAATACAGATACAATATGCGAAGCGACTTTTTCCATTTTATTGTCCCTTTATCTTTGACCTATGGAAGCTTAGCTATTTTACATACGCACACGACGCGAAGTCTGTGAAAAAATGCATTTTCCATGGGTCAGCATTTTTTAATGGGTCAAAGAGCGATGAACTATACAAATATGAACTATACGATGAAATATCTATACATATGATAAATAACTATACGATGAAATATACAAAAAAAGACGATCAAACAGTTACTTGCATTTATTATTTCGGCAATTATGTTCTGGCTGCGGATGTTCAATAAAATAAAAAGGAGACAGCGACTGCGGAGCTTTAAATTAGAAATGAATTTCTCCGGATTGGGCACTCCGATGAAAGAAAAGAACGTCTTAGCGTCTTTTGTGAAAATAATCGATTTCTTTGCCTTTTGATCAAATCCTCGTAACTTTTGACTCAATTTCAAAACGTTTTTGCGGTAAAATGATTTCTTTTAAATTATTGTATTTTGTGCATTCCTACCAAAATCATTTGAAAGTAGATGTAACTGTTAAGTTTATTGTAGATAAGTGAAAGTGTGAATAATATTTAGTAATAGAAAAGGAAAAACGTTATTATCACCATTCATTGGAAATGGAAAAATTCTGCACAAAAGTTTGACTTACGCGATAACCAGCGAATTTTTCACTTTCGGGCATGCTCGTAAATTTTGTCTTTCTCAATAGATTTTGAGGATCATTTTTTTTATATTGAAGTTCTTTGTGACTACTTTTGTCAAAAGCCATGCGTTGAAACCATAGGTTTGTAACGTAAACGTAGCTTGTCGTGTAAAAAGAAAATGGAAATTATTGCAAACACAAACTAAATAAATAAAATTATGAGGATTTATAACAGAAGGTCATGCGAAATCATTTATTTGTGTAAGACAAGGCGAATGATTCATTGTTTTCGACCACGGACAAGATTCAATTTGAACAAATTAAAATTTTTCGAATTGTATTAACGCTATAACACTGCACTTTATTTTCAGTATCAGAAACGTTTCTTTCCCTGTACATCAAGTTTATGACGTTTGCGTTGATCGACCATTATTCACTTTTCTTCCCTGCCGAGCTGCTGTAACAAAACATCAGAACGTTCGAAAGTTACGCAATTTACATTTCCAAAGTTGATTTTAGTTATTCGCCACTTTTCGACCTGCAGAGCAATAAACGAAAAATGTATTTTTTCGTGGACATCGTCGCGTGCGCAAGTACAGATACGCATGCGAGAACGAGCTGTCCACGAGGGTGATTTCGTTGGGTCCGCCATGACCTGTACAATAAAAATAAAGTATCGGAAAAATTCGCGTATACCCGGGGTAACGATTTTCTTGAAATATTTAGAAAAAAGAATCGGCGGTATTCCACTGGTAAGTTCTTTGTCTGCTGCTCGTGAACTTTTTTTTTCGTCTGCCTTTCAACGGTGAAAAACGACGCGATGCAGGAAATTTATTTTTTTTTCCCTTTACTTTCGCTACATTCGCATGCTCGAATCTGGCTAAGGTGTGTGACCTACATACGTTATTGTTAACGCGGAGAAGACCTTTGGGGAAAAGCACAATGTTTTCGTCGCTATCTCGTATAGCTTGCGCGTACTTAAAAAAGAAAATAATAACCGCGCGGCATTTATTATACATTCAATATGCTAACGGCACTGTTCCCTTGCAGGAAGTCATGCGAAGCAAAATTCTAATGGGAATAGCGTCGTGACGATTGATGAAAAAGGCTTCACAATAGATCAGGACTTTCCAGGAATGGTGAGGGAGGTACAGGCCCAGAAAGGAGGTACAGCAACGCTCCCGTGCAAAGTGATAGATAGCGGAGCTGGAATTGTAAGTAGCCACGATTTTTTCATATTCACATTTATAATTTTATGATCTTTAGTTCACTTTGTACGTGAAATGTTTCAATGAAAATAAATAAACTATTTTAATTACTATTGATGACCAGTTGCTTGTCGCGTTGTTACATAGTTGCAATATTATCGCTCGGTTGATTTGTAAATGTCATTGCCTGATGCAATTACTTGATTATCGCTTGATAAACTTTCCACTAGATAATCAGAGGTTTAAAATGTGAGAAACCTGTGGATGCAATATGGATATAATGTTTTATTAATAGCATTACATTATGCTATAAAATGTGCTAATAAACACCGGTCTCCCTACACGTAGAATTATACTACTTATTCGTTTAAACTTACATTCTGATCATATGTAGGTTATTTAAGTTATAGATCATTGTTTAAGTTATGGGACATTAGTCACAAGCACTACATGTATGTAGTAGTATTTACGATGTAAGAGTTCTCGTTTGTTAAATACGTATAAGAATATTATAATTTTTTCCACCCAAGGACTTACTTATTCCGTAAAACCACCGAACTTAAAGTGGAGACATCAAGACCGCTACTTTTGTGACAAATGAACTATACATATTTTTTCCCAGAATATATGAATAATTAACGCTCGAAAATTAGAACATCGCTTTTGCGTATATAACAACTTCCTGGAACTAGCGAAGTCTCCTCTGCCGTGAACGTTATAACCAGGTATAATAGGCGTACGTCGTGCTTGAACTGATGAGAATTTTTTTTATCCGCCCGTTGCGCGAAAAGCCAGCGAACCAGTTGAAGTAGGTCAGAGAGGATGATTATGGAAAAATCTTCGTAATTATTATGCTCTTACTTGTGGTCTTGCCTCCTACGTTTTTGTGCGTCTGGAAGCTCTACACGTATCCTTTGAATTTCGGGTTATTTAATTTTTAAAATTCAAAAATGAACTCCGCTTTTCAGCCAGCCGTAAGTGGCAATGTCGAATTTACATGGTTATTCTATTACTGGGCGCTTTCGCCCAGAGGCCCGTGTTCCAGTTTCGAAGTGCGAAAATCAAAGACGTAAATCGAGTGTAAAAAAAGAAATGTATGACGTACACTGACTCTTTCCGCTGCACGCTTACGTCTCGAGTATAGATTTTTCCTCCGACTCACGTAAAAGTCAGAGCAAATGCGGAAACGGTGTAGGTCTTTGTTTTCTGCTGACGGTTAACGGCCAAGAAGTAGAGACCGCTAAAAAAGAAGAGTCTCACGTCTGCGCATCTATTCAGCGCCGAATCTAAAGCGTTGAGTGTGGTTTAATTACTTTTAGAAGAGAAAAGAAATGATGCTGGTTGAGATGTATCGACAAATAATAGAAGCAAATCGGATTGAGAGTAAATGTGATGATGGATGGAGTATTAAAAGCACTTTCATCGCGTCCTAGTGTGGCTCATACAAGAATCATTGCCCATGTCAATTTAATTATAATATTAGAAATTGGAAAAAAGATAAATTATGAAATTTTAGTTAAAAATGAATCTCATTCGTCTGCATGTAAACATTCAAAAAATATGAAAATACTGGATAATTTTAAGTTGACTATAAACAAAGTGTCATACTTTGTGGAGACTATAGTATCATATCCCTGTAAATTGGAGACTATGAACTTATCTAAATCTTTGGCAAATAATCTATGTTGAAATATCTATAAATCAAAGTATTACTTCAGCGTTTCATCTCTGTTCTGTTCACATCAGAATCGTCAACAAATGTATTACATCATATCTGTTACCTAAGAACACATTTTAAACTTTAGAAATTCTATCTTAAGGACAACAAAGTCAAATTTAAAATTCTTTAAAGTCTTTTTCAAAAATTCTTTTTATATAGACTGAGGCACAAAACGAAGTTAAAGACTACTGTAGTTTTATACGTAGACTTCTATAGCTATATGAAACTACAATTGTTGAAAACAAAATTATTTTAGTTAAAAAAATTTACGGCAACTTGAAAGTTCTTTAATTAAAATCGTCTTAATACAATAACTTTTTAAAATATAAAGTTTCCTTTAATTACTGTTATAAAACTATTGAATCTTTGTCGGAAATCGTAGATTCTATAGAATGACAACAGGGAACTACCATTAGCCGTGCGATTTGAAAGGAACTTTGACAATTTTTAATTCCCACATCACAAAACTGAGATTTTCAGTTTTGAACTAAAAAATGTCCTGTTCTACTGGGTTTAATTGGCATGCTCGTGCATTTATATATTTTATTCATTAATCCACCTCTGTTCGCGAAAAAATGTTTCCCGCGCACGAAAATAATTCAATAATATTTTTTCATAACACGTACTCCGCAACTTTTTCAGACCAACCTAGCAAAGATGAAACTCTCTAGAGGCGAAAGATTTATAGGTCACACCTGAAAAAGTCGGCCTTTGTCCCTCGTTACGTCCTGCACTACTATCATTCCGTTTTAACTAAGATAAATACAGAATAAACTGCAAGCAGAAAAATGAAGAACTAAGTTGGTGCTTACTTTTCAACACAGTGCGTGGAATCAAACAAAAGACTTGACGCTTACTTACACCCCTCCCTCCCTCCCCCCCGTATAACTTGCCTGGCAAACTTTTAACAGCACTTTGCGATCGGTTCCGCGATGTTAGTTTAAAATTACACTCTCCCCGTCGAAATGGCCAGTTCGCGCGAGTTCTAATATGAAACTTCGGCAAGTACACGTTCACGGTGCAGCCGGGGCAAAGAAAAACAAAGGCAGACGCGCGGCCCCACGTCGGCGTGTACTTGCAGCGTGTTTTTCGAAAAGACACGGGCCGAACGACATCAAAAAGAAAAGGGAGAAAAACGCGCGCGAGAATTATTTTTGAGCCTCGCACACGATGTACACGTTGGGAGAAGCGGCTTACGGAGGGGGTGCACGCGCGCGACCTCCGCACCTTATGCATACCCGAACGTGCCAGCTATTCTTCCATACTCAGTTCTTGAGCCTTTTCTCGTTTCCGGGCTTTGGGTATACACACAAGCACACGCCTTCGCAATATCCGCGGGTTTATATCGCCGCGAAGCAATCTTCGAATACGTGGCACGAGCTCTACTCTCTCTCTCTCTCTCGCCCTTTCTAATCCGCATATTTTCGTCGAACGATAGAGAGGAAAGCGCTAGCTTGAATCTTGAGTTTAGGGAGCATTCCACGATTGGTTCTTAGTCGGTATTAGACGAAAGGAATATAGCCAGTGGTTATGGATTCGAGGAGGTGCAAGTTTAATCTCGAAATGGCATTTGTTAAGTATCGAAGTATTTAAGAAATGCCCAAATATATATTGAAATGCGCCAATAGACAATAACGGAAGTAATAATGGATCAGGAAATAATGATCGACATTTTGTTGGATTCAGTTCGAAAATAATAATGAGGAGTGTCTATCCACAACGCATTAGTAGAAAGATCAAATTATTCAATAACGGAAGTAATATAACTCAAAAGACATAATGATTAATATTTCAGCAGGCTCAGTCTAAAAATAATAATAATAAGAATTAAAGAAATGACTATCAGACCGGCGACCGTCTTGTCGCGCGGCAATCGATAATAAAACGCAGACGAATTAAGAAAATTGTAAGATTAAATCGATGATTCTGTTCTCCGAGCGAGAGCACACATCGAATTTCAACCCGTTCGTTATTTGCATATACATGACCCCGATCAGTGGGCGGAGGATCAAAACGGGGGGGGGGGGGAGGGGTTTGCGACGTCTGCTCCGACCGTACGCGGTTAATCTTTTTACGCGGAAAAATACTATTTATATGCGCCCTTGTTCCGTCGCATTATTCAAAATGGAAATTGCTCGCCGCTGGATAAATATGAGTTTAAAAACGCGTCGCGCCCGCCCGGCGAAATTGGACTCGAGCCCATCATCGGAAGCAGGCGTTAACGATTTGTCATTGCGCGTCTGTATTATCCCGGGGAAAAGTTCGCGCGCGAAAAGCTCTCGCGAGCCGCGCGAAAAATGCAAGTCTCATGTCCCGAGGTCGATCTCTTTGCCGGGAATCCACTAAAGCCGCCGCGTCATTTGTTCAATTCAGCCCCGGCAGCCGTAGACAAATCAGCAATGAAGCCGCTTGCGCGCAATAGACGCGCGCGCGCTCAAAAGAGAACCGATGCAAATTTACGAGCGCTCCGTGTGCGACGCGAATTTTCCGAGCTTTCGGCTCTCTCTCTCTCTCTCTTTCTCTCTCGTTTTCGAGGTATACATGTATCTGTGTATATATACCGTAGAGCGAAGCACCATCAGGAGAAACGCAAACAAATCGCAGCGGCGCACGTGCCTTGCTATTCCTTCGCCTCTCTCTCTCTCTCTCTCTTTCTCTCTCTCTCTATCTCTCTCTGAGATGGAGAGCAACTGCTGCGCGCCACGGAGAACTCGAGCGCTTCCTCGACTTAACCTCGTTCGGCTGCACTAACTTTGCTGTGACCCCCAGCTCTCTGAGCTACTACCCTGTGATGACGAATGGTGGCATGGCCAAGGTGGTCCTACACGTTGCTTGAGAAACAAGAAGAGAGAGAGAGAGAGAGAAAGGGGTGGAAGGGAGGGAGGGAAGGAGGAAGAGAGAGAGAGAGAGAGAGAGAGAGAGAGAGCACGAGCAGTGATGAAGCGACGTCCAAACTACTGCTGTGGCTCCTAATTGCAGCGGCGCCTTGAACGTGAGCTGTGAGAATTGAAGAAGCCCGAGGTACATTGTAGAAGGTTGAGAAATATTTCTGAAGGGAAGGCATACATTTTTCTACCGCTTTCATTTTGTCTTGGAAAATATCCGGAGGATTCAATCTTCGCCGGTAATTTATCGTTTGATACGACTCGCAAGTAGAAAAGGCCGAGTCCGGTCGGACGACGCCTCCTCACTCATTTTTTTTTATTCGCTTGTAGGTTTACTGAATCCTTTCTTGAGGAGGGTAAATTTGTTGTGATTTGTTTGAAACATTTTGTTTGTTTTACAGCTTATTTGTTAATAAATAATACATTTTAGTGTATTTGTACTGGGCTTGTGAAGTATTATTATCGCACGTATTTTTATACGTTACCTGTCATAATGTACCGAAGGCGTTGCACACACATGTTGCAATTCGTTTTTACAATAATTGCATTTTGTATCAGTGGTAATATTTATGTATGTTGACGATATTGTTAAGCTACAATTATCTTATCAAACATCTTTAATAATAACTGTAATATAGCTCTTGAGGTGGTTTTTTTAACAATTTTGTGGTGCTATCATTATAGTAAGATTAAAGATAATAAAATAATCCTTTGGTTTACTTTCGAATTTGGTGTATGATAATTCAATCTATGAGAATCTCTTTTGTATTGTAAGTCTATATGAAAGGGACAGTCGTTTTAGAATTTGATTCGATTGACTTTACATTTTCTAATGAGTCCCCAGAATCACTGTATTAGTTTCTAATCCATGATTTCATATTCTAAAATTTTTATAGAAAACTAATTTTATTGGAAGTGTTTACTTTTATTAAATTCATAGAAATCTGCTTAAAATCAGCAAGATATGGCTTTGTGACACTTTCCTCAATCTGGCACCTTTTCTCCCCGTTAAATATACAGATATTAGCGAGCCCACGGTGATACTGAGATTTCGTCCTGGCTGGTTTGATTTTACTCGAATTACATTCTGAAATGCAACATTCTGCGCTGTAAGCCGATAGTCATTTCGGCCTCCGATTCTCGCACAGCATTGTTAATCATAACGATACCAAATCCTTAACAGAGACTACAGTGTTGGTAATTGTATCGCGAGCGTAACCGTATACACTACAATCGTCGTACGTCCCCATTGGAATTAATTTCCATCGTTTTGTTAGCATATCGCATTCTGCTTATTTTCATGCCTCCTCCCCCCCCATTAGTCGGACATCGATCCCCCGCCCGATAACGAAAAACGTCCGCGCAAAGTCAATAGCGTCCCATTCGATAGACAATAACGTACACGCATTCGCATCGGGGGGGGGGGGGGCGAAGGCAAAGAGATTGGATTCACATGCAAACGATATCGAGCGGAAAACAAGGCTCTCGTGCCGCTCGAATTTCCCGGTAGATTAATCGCGTCCTTCTCTCTTCTTGAAATCGTCTCCAGCCGGCTCTCTCTCTCTCTCCCTCTCTACCTCCCCAAGCCCTTGGTATCTTAATTTCCAGGCTGAGCGTATACGCTAAATTCCCAGCTCGCGCGTTTGCTCCCGCGCTGTAAGCTCCTCTCGCTTTCTCCAATTCTCTCTTTCATTTCTCAGCAGCTTTATCTATCCCTCGCCCGACTTCTTCTTCGCGCTTTCGCACAGTCTCGCCCCGCTTTTTAGCTGTCCCGAGCCATTATCTCGAAATCTCTTAGCGACTCTCTCTCTCACAGCGTTGGCTTCTCGACCCCTCCGCATATCTCTATTTCTTGTTTGCCCCACGGCTGGGGAGGGCAGGGGGTGGAGGAGGACTCCCGCCATCCAATTTTCATTTCCGGCCGATTCGCACGCATTCGTACGTGATTCTCATTTAATTTCCGCTTCCTTTTCCCACCGCGGCTGCTACTGCGGCTGCCTCTGTCACCGATTATCTCTCTCTCTCTCACACTCGCTTCTGCCTCCCTCTAACGGCGCATACGGTACCCTCGCTGGTACTCTCTCGCTCTCGCTCGCTCCTCCAGTCGACTCGACCTGCCTCTCACGCACCCTCGCGCTCTTTATTTATCCGCTCCACGCCCTCGTTGCCCCTTTTGTTATTTTTCACATCTTTTATCTGGTTCAGCATTCGTTTTCTCCTCGGCTCTCGCAGCCAGCGCCGGCCAACTGTCGCTGCTCCCCCCTCCCCCCGCCCCCGACTCGATCTCGCGCTGTCATTTATTTTCTTTACAGCTGCGAGCTTCTCTTTCTCCTTCTCCCTTTCCTTTTCTTCTGATTTCTGGAACTGCCGACGTGTTCTCAGCTACCCCCCCTTTTTTTTATCATTTCCGCCGCCACGGCGCGCTTTCCAGACTCTTTCTAAGTAATAATTGGACGTCAATTATGCTGTGCATTAGCGAGAGGTAGATCGATAAATTGGTTATTTGGAGATGTTTTAAAATTTTCGTGGGAGGAGGCTAAGGTTTTAAAATGTGCAATCTAAATCAGGATATTTATATTCATATTGTAATGATTTTAATAATTATGCTATTATTACGACGCATTTCAAACTTTTAAGAGGCACAAATTTCAGCTGTACAGTACATTTGTATTGACGTCGTTTACGACATTTTATTATGTTCATGACAATTTAATAAAAACTTTATACTTTTTCCAACACGTACATGTAGCTTTTTTACTACAACATGTAATACTTTCTGTATTGAGATTTTATTAGATTCAATTTGTTTTTCAATTTAATTCGTCGCGTGAATTGCATACCTTGTTCTTCCATATAGAATCTAGCAGATGCTGATTCTCTATAAATTAAAAATGATTTGTTCTGATACGTAATTCACGCAGTATGAATTCTTGAGGAAGAGTCATGTTTGAGTGCTAAATACTGACTATTTCATTAAAATGATTTTTAAAATACGATGTCCCCTTTGTAAGGTACTTTTCTTGAATAATTTTTTACGTTCGATTTTGTTGCATCCGTTTCAATGTTCCCCGAACCTGTAAAAGGGATATTTAAATTTTTAATAAAATTTGCCTTGTACGCAAAGTAATTATTCAGTTCTTCTTGAAATTGATTGATTAATATTCCAAAGCTAGAATTTTACACTAAGGAAACTGATCCTATCGAAGCAGAAGAATACCTGTTACATAGTTTGTCGAAAGAACAACATTTTTTATTCAGTATAGAACTTATAATAGAAAAGGGCAATTTCAATAAACTTGCCCTTCCCGGGACATAATTATCCAGAATTTTACGAAGTTTTGAGTTTACATTCTAATATCGGAATGAAAAAACTTTGATTAAGGCATCAAATTCAAGACATTCAAAGTTTGTTCTTTCGGGGGGTATTAAAATATAAATTCGAAACTTTATAATACAATAGATCATTGCATGTTGCCTAAGATCGTTGCAACTGTAATCACCTTTCGTCTTCCATGAAATTCGATTTTTATCATCAAACATAAGCAAAACAATTTACTTTTTTGTTCGTCACACACCGAGAGAAGTATTCGTTAGCGAAAACTAGGATTAAACTAACACCACCGCGATACTTTTTTTTCCCCCCAGACCAGCCGCTTCGTTCGAGGAATTATTTTGCTTTCGCCCATTAAAAAATTTCCAGCATTCCATCGGCGAAACTGCACAACGCCGCAGTGTAGCTCGCAATCGAAGGTACCTTCGTAATTCGCCCGCGTCCCCGTGCGAAATGCCAGTGAAATCAGCGAGGCGTAATTAGCGCGCATCCTTCACTATAAAACGCGTTACACACACACACACACGGCGGCGGGCATCGGCGAAGTGGCCGCGATTCGCCACAATAGCGGGCAGCGAGAGTCGAATAAATATGCGGCGCGGAGCGCGACCCGAGAGAGCGGATATTTTCGCGCCGAGCCGTCACTCGCCGAGTAAATACAAGCTAGCTCGTTTTTCGATAGTTGTAATACCGGCGCGTCGGAATTTCCCGGATATTTGTTGCTCGTTATTCATTTCGCGCGTTCGTTACTTTTTCATCTTGTCCAGCTTGTACAGCTATACGCGAGCGGCGACGCGCGCGCGCGCACCACTTTACATGGTGATAGTTTCATTTGGCTTTTTCGACGTTCGGCCGGAGCGCGAAATGGCTTTTTTCGTAGTCTCGCGGAAAAGATTAAAACCCGCGCCGTATAGCAACAATGCGCTCGAGTGTCATTAGTCAAGGGCTGCGCGAGCGAAGGGAAGTGGAAATCCTTTTGGAGCGGAAGGGAATCCCCTTGAGTAGTTTGTTGAAGGGAAAATCTGTTTGGCGCGGAAGGATTGCTTTTTGGGAGGGGAGTGCATTGTTGATTTTTTCTTTTTTTTTTTAACCGAAATCAACTTCGCGTTTTAAATATTGTATGTTGGATTCGAGTTGATTGAATTTGCACGATGATGATGTCCGTCGCTCGCCAAATAGAATACTTTCGCTTCGAGCAGACTTTTCTTTGGACTTTTGTAAGGTGGCGAGGAAAAGAATCATTGTTGAAATTGGTAGGTGTAGCATCGATGAATTTCTTCGAAAATATTTACATCTGCTTTCGTGATTGCAAGAAATTGAGAGTTTTACGATGATAACTGTGGTAAAAGTATATAGTTCACATTGAATAATTTATTTAGCCAAACTAACCTTTGAATTTTTGATTCTGAATTCCACCACTATACCACCACCGGTTCTTCTAAATACAGAGTCTCCTCAGCTAATTTGATAAACTTTAATTATCGTATATTCGCCAGCGCAACGCTATACATAGCTATATACATTACCGTAGCTACACGCGTCAGACGTAGTCGAGCGCATTAAAAATGAATAACAAAAAACTCTGCGCATCCGTTCTCGTATATACTTAAATACACACGTGCGCCCTATCTTTTCCCATAAAAAAAATATGTTCCGCCATACGACGACAGGTGATGCGTACATTTCCCGCGACAACAAAGAAGTCGCGTCACATATATATATATCGGAGGGCGCACACACGTCCCCTGTATCGACAGCCACTGTAGGATACTTTTTTTTTCTTCCTCCACCACAGATGGCCGGAAAATTTCGAGATTTATGCTGATTGCTCGACAAAAGATGAAGCCAGACGAGATCCTCTTTCTCTCTCTCTCTCTCTCTATACATATATACGGCATATATCGCGGGACTACGACGCGCTGCCGACGAAGACGCGGGAGCTGGCGATGACGGAACGATGCGAAAATGGAATCTGAAATTTTATTTGGCACACACAATCGAGCTCGGCCCCGAGCTCGCCTGCGTGTTCCCCCTCACTCCATCCTCGCTCCGCGCAGTCTCCAATTGATTCGCATTTCAAATACCATCTCATATATTTTCCCACGACGCCTTTCGCGCTCCGTCTATATACAGCCGTATAGTAGTCTAGACCCGTTGCGGCGTACCAAGAAGTCGACGAACGGCTGCGGAATATTTCTGAATATTTTATACATGTTATAACGTCAGCCTGTGCGTATATTGCAAGTGGAAGCAGCGTAGCCTGTGGATTTTCGATCGTTAGTCACGTATACGCGTATATTATATAGACTTGCGGCGCACACACGCATAGGTGAGTTTCTTGATACACGTACATTGCATTAAAATATTAAAAAAAGTTTCTTTCAATGTAAAAAAAGAGTGGATGCTTTACAATGTGGTGGGAAAATTATCCGAAAATAAAAGTGATGTTGGACAGAAAATGATCAATAGGTGATGATTTTGTATCAAGATAATTGTTATTGAAAGAAACAGACAATTATACTAATAAAAAAGAAAATGATAATAATACACAATACAGATACATGAGTTTTACTTCAAAATATCTGCTGCAATGACTTTTGCAAAAAGCACTTTTTAAAAAAACATTGACTATACGTAATTAAGTCTAAAAAAAGAGCTTAGACAAACTGGTGTTCCTGGTATCTGAGCTTCATTTTTAAAAGTGTATCCAAATAACGATCAGTGCGGAAGCGTATGCGCTCCTCTACAAATATGCGTAGCAGAGTAGTTAGTAAAACTTTACGTTTAACGGCATTGCCGCAGACAATTTCGCATATTCGACCCGGTCTGCCGGATGCGCAATCATTTTTGTTGCGGACTGGGAGAACTGTTTGCTCGATGATCTAAATATTCGAATGAGGATGAATATTCACGTTAATTTGCGCGTGTGCGAGTGAGAGGGGGGGGGGGGCAGAGGAAGAAACAGAAAATGCACCGCGTTGGGCGCCAACTGCTCACCCGTTTTTATGCAAATTAATTTGTAATACCGCAATGCCATTTGATTATTGAGCTTTTTTGCAATTTCCGTTCTGTTGTTGCAGAGAAATGGCGGTGAAAACGTGGGACAATCGCGGCTACAAAACGGACGGATTATGTATATGTGTTCGCGTCAATCCGGTCAATGTGTGATTGCAAAAATTGAATATGACGTGGTTTGCGAATAGTTGTGGGGAAAGGGTGTTTAATAAAAATCCTCACCGTTGTCGCGAGTATTGTTTTGCCGTGTGTGTGTATTTATTTAAATCGGAAAACGCACTGTAACTGGACTAAATGCAAATTACATCGATATATTTTTTATAATGTATTCATCCGCCTTATACGCAAAAAGCCGAATAAAAAGTCCTGAACAGTTAATAAATATTCCCTTGTAAATTGTAAATGTATAAACGATAAAACTCACGGCCTGGATTCGCTGTTGATTTTTATAGCGACCCAACGGTCATCCGTGGGTATTATTATTTTAATGTATTTTAATTCTTGGAACAGCAAGGACGTAACGTAAATATTGACAGTAAAAATTATAGCAAGTTTATCATAACGCTCTGAATGCAGAATTTAATTAGTTATAAATTTAACCGATGCTTTACTTTGTCGTCATTCATAAATAATGATTCAACCGAATGTTGTTTTTTTTTTCATCGGATGGCACCCCCTACGAAGCTGTAACGTATTTTTGTTCAGTAGTTATTTTTTGATACTTCCATTAAAAAGTTTGTTTAGCGCGAAAGTCGACACGAGTCTGCTCGTAATACACTTGCCGAGTCATTGCCTATGTTTATAATTGCCATTTTAAACTTTGATTCTAGGCAGTACACGTTATCACGTCCCTCTGTATTGCGTTGCATGTTACCTCGTGTCAACGGCTTCTTGCTGTCATATGAGTGACGGTCGCGGATTTACGCTTGTAGTTTGCAAGAGGATGAAGGTGTCGTGTGACGGCGCTCATACGTTATTTTATTTCATGTAATTTGACTCATGCGGCTTATTGACAGTAAAAGCGATGGTCATTTTTACAGCTGTGATTTTGTGCGTATGTTATTGTTGCGTCGAGTGTTGGCCTTTCTTTCAGGCTGCTGCTGCTGCTTTGTCGAAATACACTATTTTCGATTGGTATTAATCCCCTTCGCCGCTGCTCTTACTGGCGTTTTCGTTTATTCGAAAAGCTATTGCCGTAACGAACGGATAGTTTAAAATTGTTATGGGTGTATCTCTCAATACTGAAAAGATTAAAGTGTGGGATAAAGTATTCATAGGTGTTTGACGGGGAAGATTTTTTATTATTGAGCCGGGATGCCTCGATTGTTCTTCTTGCGAGCAAACTGTATAATTTAAGGAGTCGTTTATTCAGGTTGTTTGACATTATGTGTTATCATGTCTCATGTACTGATAGGGTATCGAAAAACAAATTGGATAGATTTGATTTGTGTCGTAGCTTGTAAAACTCAATGCAGCACTGAGAACGACTACGAGTCTTGAAAGTTACAGTACGAGAATAAAGAAACTGAGATTAATTTACGTCATTTGTCTAGTACGACTCCTGTTGTTATCACTTGTACTCGCGTGGATATCACTGAGATCAAGGATTGCTGTCCGAGTTTAAAAATCTGTTTTCATGAATGAAATGGAAATTTTCAAAACTATAATTATAATATTTCTGCTCTTGATAATTTTTAATTGACATCTAATTTGAGTACGTACATTTTCATTTTGAAGTCATTCTATATCATTGGACAACTTCTAGAGTTCATCAAGAGCCGTATTAAGGTATATTGTTGTTTATTTATAAACAATTTAAACTGTATTCAAAATATGCTAAAAAGTTAATACATGTAAATGATGTCAAATTATACGGAAAAGTTTCTTTGAATCAAGATGCATTACGCATGCAGCTGAATACACTGGTGATAGGTCGAAGCTCAATAGACTCGCTGAATGTATGTCAATGTAACGATTTATCTTTCTATTTTTGCTTAACCCCTCAGTTAGCTTTAATTATTTAATTGATGATGTGCCTTTGTCATCTGTTTTAATTGCCAAAGATTTGGATGTTCTTGATAGATTCCAGTTTCTTAAAAGACTCTCATATTTACTATGTATCTCATACATCGTCTGGTATAATAGGTTTTATTAAATATTTTATTAATATAAAAACTTTGACTCGGATTAGCAAAAGTTCAATTATTCCACACGTTGCGCATCTATTTAATGCGTATCTTAACATAAGATACGCATTAACTGATTTAATATAAGATCTTAGTACAAGATATATCTTTTAAGAATTGCCGATTTCCTACCTGCGTCGAATCCGAACCTACTATGCGATCCCAAATTAATTCTGAAAGGCATTTATCCTCGTGAACGCTTACGAAATACCTTGTCAGATAGTTCAAGATCTGAGGGGTTAGCTGATAATTTTAAAATTGAATTTGGCTCTTCTGTGAGTAGCTTCAATATATTCTTAGTAACCTATATTGTATAAAATAATAATAAATAAATCAATTTTAAAAAATACCACTTATCAATACACAATAATACTTTAATATTCCACAAGGATAAAATAAGCGAATACGGCTGTTATCATTTTTATAGCAATATTTGATGATAAAGTGCAAATGAACATTTGATTCACGATTTTCGCTGAAAAATAAATATTACTAAAAATACGAAAGGAATTTCTCGTAGCTTTACAGGATGACACGTAAATATGCATTAACCATGTATTTCGATACTGGATCACGAAAAGCAAAAGCTATAATGTAATATATATTGTGAAACACAGGAATGAAATTTTTAATTAAAAAACGAATTTAATATTCACGGCCGTATTATACGTTATTAAATTCTTTGACATCCACTGTTTGTTTACCTCTTGAAACTTTTACGTGTAATGGAAACTTTTAGCTCAACTCTGTCTTTAAAATCAGTAACACTCTGAATAAGAAAATTCATTACGAAGAGAGTCTAAAAGATGCCAAGAATCTCAAGCATTTCTACATAAAACAGACACTTGTAACTCGACTACTGCGCAAAGATCGCAATATTATTTTCCGGGAAGGAGGTCCCCCGAGCTTATTCTCAATATTTCTTAAATTTTCTACTCTCGGAAATTAAGTTTAAAATTTACGGCCACTATACCCATACTCCGACAAAGCAAAGTCGATCTCTGACGACCGGTTTCATCGAAAAACTGATTTTCTCCCCGACTGTCGGTCGCGTGCGTAATGGCATTAAAAAAAATTTTTAAATTTTAACCCAAACTTTGAAAATCGCATTTGCCATACCTTGCGTATCGAATACTGCGATTCGACGCACGTGCGCGCTGCAAGTTGCCCGCTATACTTCGCTTCGCTCGAGCGACAAACACTTTCGCGCTCGCCTCGAAAAACGTATTCAAGTTTAAAATTTGCTTGCGCAGGATAAAGCCGTACTTATACGCACCGCGCACTCAACGGCTGCACAGCTCCGACGCGCCGTACACCCCGGCCGTATTGACTCGGAGCACTTTGAAATGAAAAACTCACTCCGCCTCGGCGAATTATACGCGAAGAGAATAAATGGTCGAGCTCGAGGGAAAGGCGGAAAAAGACGCGTAAAAATAGACGCGCGGCAGCTCGTCCCGAGCGATAGCGCGCCTAAGTGAAGCTGAATCTCGGGCATCCCCGTGTATCAATAAAAAAGTCGCTTCTATCGAGAGAGAAAGAGAGAGAGAGAGAGGCAGGCATCAGCCGCTCTGGATGGCGCCCAAGGAAATCTCGTTATTTACGCAGGGGAACACGGGCGCAAGAAGGTTTCTCATTTTCCACTTTTCTCGCCCGGCGCGCTTCCTCCTCTCATTCGCCTGTACTATACACACACACACTCGCGTGGATCCCATCGGTCTTTCTCCCCTCCCCCCCGCCCCTGTGGCGTAAAAGAGGTATATGAAACCGGTAATCTACTTACTCGCGGAAAGAATATTTTATAGCCTCGGCGGCTCGCGCTTTCGTCCCGATTCCCGCGGCGCAGCGTGCAAATGAAAATATCTCGACTCTCACCGGCCGACAGAGTCTCCGGCGCAGCGATGTGTCAGAGAACAGTCGTCGCCTCCTCATTCGTATGGTGCGCGCGGGGCTCTCGAGCTTTTTATACCGCGAAACTTTCATCTCGAGAGTGCAGGTGTTTCTCAACAGGCCCTCGTAACTCAGGCACTTATCCCACCGCGAGACTCGCCCGCCGCACACACAGTTGAAAATTGTAAAGCCCACTGCCACCCCCCTAAAGGCCTCCCCCTCGCCGCTAACTATTTCTGCTTGTTATACGCGTGTTGCGGCTTTTCTAGTGTCGCGCCACCGGAGGAACCGCGTCTCGCACTTCTTTCTTTTCTCTCCCCCCGGCCCGCGGTTCTCCGAGTTTTTCTTCCACCACTTCTTCTTCTTCCGCTTCTCTTCTCGTTCTCGCCATTCACCTTTGTATTCTCGAGTCGAGCTTCAACGCCACCTCCGTTCAAGCCGCGATTTCATTCCACGTGTGAAAGACGAGACGAGGGGCTGTGTCGGTGGGAAAAATCTTGATTCCGGGGTGCAAGTGCTTCGTGGAAGGATGGCTCGTAGGGCAGAAGTGGAAAATCACTCGTTAATTTCGAGCCGCGGAAAAATTAATCGGATTCTGATGTCTCGCGGTGCGCGACAGCGGGAGAGAAATACGACGAGCGAATACTGCAGCTGCGAGCGTTATTTTCAACCCCGCACGACTGAACAGTCTTCTCCTTATTTTTCCTTTGCTTTCTCGCTCTCGTCTCTCGATGCTGTTGGCCGAACTCTTACTCGCTGGAAATTTCGTCGAGAACAGTTTCGCATTAGCGTATGCAAATTAGTCAAAGAACGGAGCAAAGGAGTGAGAGAGAGGGGGGGGGGAGGGAGTACGCAAGCCGCATTAGTCTTCGTGTAACTCATTTAATGTGATTATAAACGCACGAAGAGAGACAGAGAGGGAGAGAAAGAGAGAGAAGGAGAAAGAGAAGACTTATCTTATTTTGCTGCGTTTCTGCGGCGCCACGAGGCCGACGGCGAGGAGAAAGTGAGAAAAGGTACTCGAGAGAAAGTCGCAGCTAATACCGTAAAGTAAATTCTCGAAGGTCCTCGCGAGATCCTTTTCCCCGTCCTTTGCGGAGTTTGCGGAAACAGATATAGAATTATGCCGTATTATTCTTTGGCGAGGGAAATTCTGAGGAGATTTGCTGGAATTGCCAGCAGCTATTCGCGCGTCTTGCGGGGAGGGAAAAAGAAAAGAAGAATCGTCAATTTAGTGCGGCCAATCGCTCTTCGATGAATCAGTTCGAATTTCGACGACGCGTTGCGACTGCTTGAAATTTCGTACGGCACCGGATCAACGCCTGTATATGGAAACTGTGAAACTGCAGTGCCACCGCAGTATACTTTTCAAATTTAAACTTTAGCACTTTAACTACCGACTACCGTTCGATTACCCGACTACGACCCTCGAGTCGCAGTCGCTCCAAGTACTGGATTTAAAAAGAAAAAAAGAAACAGCTGCAAGTAGTACTCGATAGCTGCACGAGGGCACTTTCCTCGCGGTCCTCCGTACCATCGGACAGCCGCTCGAAACGGCTCTCCGACTGATCGCGAGCTTAGTGGCCCAACAAAAACTAAATCGAATCGGGAGAGAGGCTTGCCAATAAAGTCGCTCGATTACGCATACAATATACAGCGAGCAATTAGCGAAGAAACAACGCGCGCAACGCTTTCCCCATTTTCTTTATCCACTCTTGGGAGCACTGGCGGCATTCGATTCGCTCAATCTCTCCCTGCCAATATATAGCAGACGAGCGGAGAGCTGGCGCTGAGCAAAAAATCCGTTCGTTCGTTCGTTCGTTTCGGCGTGTCGGGGAAATTTTTTGCATACCTCGCAAACTTTACCGCTTGCAGCCCCTTTGTCCTCTCACCTCCTCCCCCTCCTCATCCTCCTCCTCCTACGGTCGCGAGGAGGGGCTCGCCTGGAGCACAACAACAAGGCGCGATATAAGTTAGTAAAGGCAAAGGCACTTACTTGGAAATCCCTGTGTGTGTGTCAAGGAGCACATACCAGCGGTGCATCGCCGCTGCGGAGCTTTCTACCCGTCTTCGTATATATATATATATACGAGTGGGACGCGCATGAATAAAAGATGACTGCGTCCGAGTTCACTCTCTCGCTCTTGCACTGCTCAGTTTTCTCTCTCTCTCTCGCTCACCCCCCCCCCTCCCCCTTTCTTGCCGTATGAGCATGGCTAACCGTGAGCACGTACGCCGGTGAGAAAGAGAAAGAGAGAGAGTCTGGCAAGTAGTGCGATGGGAACTGTACAGGGACCGAACTGACGAAGAGCAAGAGAGGGATGCGCTGAGGGGATGCTGCCGGCATAACTAAAATCCGGCCGGAGGCCTATAGTTGTTCCAATTTTGCGTCGAGTTATGACGGTGTGTACTTTGTTTTTTTTTTTTTCTTTTTGAGGCGGAGAAAACTTTTCGAGTCGCCGGAAGGAAGCGGAGAAGGACTGGTCGCTCGGAGATCTGGCTTTTTGACATTGACAACGCGTGGGATTTGCAAAGAGAGCAAGAGCTGCGGCATAATTTTTTTTCTCCCGTTTGAAAGAAAATGTCGGTACGGTATCAGCATTGTCGGTAACTTGAATTTATGCGACGCTAACGTTGTGGAAGAAGTAATGTGTCATCGTAATTTTATGGACGTCTTTTGCACATATATTATTCTATCATCATAAAGGGCAGATTTCTTGGGCGCGCGTAGCCTTCATAAGCTAATTCATCGTTCGTGTACGCAACATTTCTTTTACAATATTAAACGCGCTGATGAATTTATTATGAATTAACGCAGTGATTCCCAAGACTGCGTTCAACACTGCTTTCAAAGAAATCGTGAAACGCGCGTCGAGAAAGTTATTGGAAAGGACATTCCCAAGTGTCGTTGAACTTTCAAACTAATACGTTGCGGACGGAAAGGTATATTTTAGCTATTGATTCGAATGAATCCGAAAGATTTTATTTTATTTGTGCGAATAAGCTGTTCAGTTCTCATGCATTTTAATTTTTTTTTTAATAAATTTTTTTCAATGTTTAGTTTTACATAGGACATTATATCTTTCCTCACAAAATATATACTTCTGAAGGTAGGTAATGTTGTCGTATCACGCAAATATTATGTGTACACATTGTATTTTTATCAAGCGATAATTTAGTCAGATGAATGGAAGGCGTGCCTTGTAAAAAGGAGGGTCGTTGTGAAATGAAAGGGGTGATAAACAAATAAGGGGTGTTAGGAGGGGAGGCTCCGATGAGAGATGGATATAGGATAAATTATGAGAACTGTATCGCCAAACAAAATCCTACGTCGGTTTATAAGGAAGCTTAAGATTTTACTAGTTAGAGGGTTACGATAAAGTACAAAAGAACATTTGTTTATTATTTGGACAATTTTTTCTAATTCTGAAAAAGAGAAAGCTGCTTGACACCTCAGAAAAAGCTATTACACTCGCTGTGAGTCAAACAGTCAAACGTTTAAAAAAAAATTATTACGCTGCAATATCTGGAGGCCTAATTGACATACATCTTTCGAACAAAAACAAGTCTAAACAATAAATAATAAAGTTTATACGAAATGACAAGCTGAATCAGCTACAAAACACTGCCGCTGCGCGCGTTTCAATTGTTCGACTCAGTCCTCGAGCCTCGCAAGAAGCTCGCGTCATAAACTCGCTTAGCTTCTAACAAGAAAATTAATTCCCCCCTACGTCGTTCAATGTTAAGTAAGTTAATCCCCTCAAATCTCTTTTTCACCCCCCCCCCCTCCCCCACCCACCCCCGCCCCCTTTCCGTCTCGCACATTTAGCTATCCCAGCGTACACGACACCCTTTCGCGCAGCATAATCGCAGCTTAAGTCCAATGATTCAATTACACTCTGTCTCCCCCAGCCGAAAGCAGCGCGGCTCTACTTGTCCGCGGCGCATCAGAAACGACGTTGTCGTCGTCGTCGTCGTCGTCTGGCGAGTCTACCAAGAGCCCGTAGGGTGGGGTTGAGCAAGTCGCGCGACTTTTCATAAAAAGCCAAGCGGAGCAGACACGCCCCGTCGGATGAAAGACAGATTAGCGCCGCCGGTAGGAAGAGCCAAGACAGAGAAAGGAAGAAAGAGAGAGAGGTGGTGGTGGTGGTGGTGGTGGTGGGCGCGTGAAGGAAAAGCAGCGGCAGCTGCAGCAGCAGCTCCCGGGAGGGCTGCCCTCCCGTCGGCGTACTGCGTGCTAAAGTACCGCGCTGAATGTGCTCGCGGCGGTTTGTTAAGATTTTCATGAGATAGCGAGGTGAAGCTACTACGTGCGCGCGCGCGCGGGCCATGATATCCCGGCGATTCTCGTTCTAGAGATTAAGAACGAGAACGCGCTGGGGGATGAGGGGTGGGGGGGGGGGGGAGAAGCGGAGGAGGGAATAGGGAACTGCTGTTGGAATGCACGTTTCCCAATTAACTTCCTTCTGGGGCTCCTTACACTCGCCCTCAAGCCAGACATGCTTCGCTCCCTCTTCTCTTCTCTCTCGCTCTCGTCCTCTCTATAGTTCTCCAGTTGCGAGGCTTGATTTCATTAAAATTCGCAATGGGATCTAAAATGAGCATAATAGGGCTTTATTATAGAGACGCGCGCTAATCGAAGTTATCCGCGTGCGCGTATATATGCAGGTTTGCACGAGCTGATAATGGAAACGACATTTCGTGTGTTTGAAGATGACAGGTTGCACTTTTCGACTGTGCGGAAACGAATGATTGTTAAGACGAAGCGCTCGCGTTCGATTTTGTTGAAAATGTTTGCAATTAAATACGGCAACGATGTGTCAATACGATTTTAGTGGGTTTTTTTCGAACCTGCGATACATTGACGAAGCATAAAAAGATTGATAAAAGTTGTATAAGAAGCTTGCATTTATGTTGTGGTAGAGGTGAAGAAATTTTGATTTGAATGCTTAGAAAATGAACAGTAATGAAAATACTAACTGTTTGTCTATTTATTATAGCGTTTTCTGATCTTATTTTCCTTTGTAATTATTCCTTCTCAAACTTAAAATCAAAGCCCTTCTGTCCATATCAAATTGAAAGTATCCTGAAATTTGGACTCAAACCATATGATCACTGATGGGGACAGTGCTTTGACAAAGGACATACTCAATTTTCACAAAAATGTGGTGGCTTGATAGTAAAGAGTTTAGGTTTCAATGAGTGCAATAAATTGCGTAAAATCGAGTGTAGCTTACAGTCTTTCATTTTGAGGCCATCTATCTTTGCAAAGTTTATGAAAAGTAAATGTTTAGATATTGATTAGAAATTTTTCCACGAAAGTCACTAGCGGAAAATCAGTAAAACCTGTGTAAAAATTGGTTCAATGGTCCGTAGCACCTGATAAAATGAAAATTGTGAATTGGTGTCTTCGAAAATTGATTATACCTTCTGTACGTCTCTCATAAAATATTTTTACTTTTTTACGTTATTTATGAATTTATAGCAAAAATTTTACAATAAAAAATGTTACAAAATATTACCTTCAAATTATGAAGACCTGTCGACCACACAATCTCCGCACGTCTACACGCGTTCGTTTCACTGTACCTATAAAATGCAGATATACCTCGCAAAAATAGGGCACGCAGGATAAGATCCCGAAAGATCGGCTCCATTTCAGGAACAAACAAATCGCCCTCCAATGATTTCGCCGAATCCACGACCCAAATGCCGCGCACTGTCCCACCCAGTTACGCCACCAAACTTTCGTTCATGCGCAACCGACGTAACTTACTAAATCAATACCGAACTTTAATAGCCGAACATCGAGCCATTGGTTTCAGCGTCGCTCCAAGTCCCGCAGTCTTGTAATACCGGCGCGCGTCGGATCCCATCGTCGACCGGATCAAACCCCCGGTTAGCTTTCCGAGATCATCGACGCAGCGTCGAAGCATCGCCGGCGCGATTGTTTCGATGTAACCGGGTTACGCGCGGCAGTCAAGGCTGAATTAAGAAGCGCCGAACACTGCGCTCGATTTTACGCATTCGTAAAATCGAAGTCGCGATACTGCAGGAAATTCCGGCGGAGGGAGGGGGTCCAATCCCGTAACTGCGACGTCTCCGACTTATACGACTTCCGCGCAAGTCACAATAAAGACACGGCCTCGTCATCTCCCTTGTACATACGTGGAAGTGTGTGCCTCCTGTTTGCCGAAGCGGAGCACTCGAATATCGAGCTTCGTCCAAAGAGTGAGGTAGAGAGAGAGAAAGAGGTCGAAGTGAAAGGGACCCTCCGCACGTCCTTACGTGAACTTTCGAGGCCCCCCTCCCTCTCTCATCCAGCCCGGAAATTGACTCGTCGACCCGGCTCGATGCTGACATCGGTTTCGCGCGGAGAGCTTGTATTTCCCGCACCTATGAAAACCTCGAGCCATCCCTCATCCTTCCTCTACTTAGCCCTCTGTGCGCTGGCATGCACGTGTCTACCTGTACACACGTATATATATATATGTATATACCAGGCGGACTGCACGTCGGGGGTGTCTGTATATACGTATATAGGGGTAGAATGTTGCGCGAGAGCTCGTGTATAGGAGTAAGACGGATTCTAACGCGCGGCAACTTTCTGCTGATTAAGGTAAACTACGTCAGTGCGCTGGCGCGCGCGCGAGCGATGCGGTCTGGCCTAGACTCATCCCCGCTAACTTTCGACCTGGCAGAATCCCATGGCCTAAGTACACACACGTGTCTTGCCATATTGGATTCGACGCTGCGTCTCTCAGCACCTCGAGCTCTTACTCCAGACTTCCTTTCTCTCGCTCGCTCGCTCGGTATAGCTCATCCCTCGCTGCGGTATATATATATATATATATGTATACACGTGTATATAGGAGCTGAGCGCGATGGAAACGTCTTCGCCGGAGCTATATAGTGCTTCGCAAGCTCTTCGAGTGTTAAGTGGAACCGGCAAATTATGGAACAAACTTTCCTCGGCTTCCTTCGCGCTGGATAATTTATTTACTCGGGATTCTCGTCTTTCTTTCTTTCTTTCTATTCTTTTTTTTTTGGTTAATCTTCGAATTGGCCTGGCGTACGATCGTTTGCTTGTATAACTCGGAACGAAGCATTTATGAAATTGATGCGATCAATTAATGCCGAATGCTTGGCTAAAACCCCCCTAATAATAGTATTAAGCCGACTGGAAGCTTTGCTATGTAGAATATATTGAAATAATTTATAGGAATGAAATTTTAATATGCAATCTTGGAGTCGGGGTCAGACGGTCATTTGCATGCTAGTGAGTCGTATATGACAGAAACTCGAGTAGTGTTGCCGGGAAATCGTGGTTTATAACAGAAGTCTGCTTATACATAAATGAGAAATGCAATCCAGCATTGAAAATTTAGCCGCGGTTTTGTGCCATCAATTCTTACTGAATGCATTACCCGAGCATTGCGAAATTCCGAATCATTCTCAATCTATACGCTTAAAATTTTCATTGGAAATAAAGTAGCGATTCTAATAACTACACAATAAAGTTGCAATTAGTATCGAAAGTGCATCTACAATTTAGATAAATGCAAACCTAATCCTCGTGCAATTCGCGGTAATTCTAGCGCATTACGAAACTAGAGCAATTTGAACTTCTGCCAAATTAAACATTTTATAATGCCAGCCCTAATGTCATGATAGGCCTTTGGGGTCATCTCTGGGGTATAGTTATGTTTCGAGTTCACGAGCAACTAACTAAGTTTTACCCCGACGGGGCAGTACACGCCCAGATCTATACGTACAGATTCTTACTCCGCGTCTCTGCGCAACGTCAGTTGGTCAACTGCGGGCGAACTGCGTAACGGCATTATAACCTGCCAAGCGAATAAACATCGGATACAAAAACAATTAAACAAGTTTCACGGCCGACCGGCGCAGCGCGACGATTTTTTTCGAACGACTGGCCGCGTCGAGCACGAAAGATTTAATCCTTTAATTGGCAAGCTCGGCCGGTGATAAATATAGAGAAAAACGTTTACGTTAACTCTAGCGCGTGTGCAGCAGCGGCTACTATCCGAGCTTCCATCAATTTGTCCGGTGAGCAGCGTATCGGGCGTTTCTCTTTCCCCTGGGCTGCTGCATCGTCTGCCCGGCGAAATGCGCGTAAACAATATTAATAACGAGCGAAGTTCCGCGCGTGCACATATATATGGGAAATTCCGTCAAAAGTATTCGGATAATTGGCTGGGGAAGTTTAAAAACAAAAATTTCGGGCTACACCTGTGGGAAGCGTTTTTCCTCTTCTATAGGATATACAGAATACAAAAAGATAGTGTTCTTACGGAAACGATCGTGTAACACTGTTTCTTTTAACAAGTTTCATTTTCAACAATGAAACTTAAAAAGAGAAAAACTTTTTCTTTACACGTTGCATAGTTCTCGAGAATATAAATGTTTCTTACACATAATCGCTGCTTGATGAAGAGAGCTTCAATTTAAGCTATAGAACATTATAATGAAATTGTTACATTGCGAGTTATTGGCGCTGATGCGTCAAATGAACATTTTTCGTGAAAACATTGATAAATTTTTAATTGGGAAAATTTATCGATTTTGCAGGATAACGACTTTTGAAAAATTGATAAAATTGCTCAAGTGACAATAACTCCCAATCCAACAATCCGATTTTAATGTTCCGTAGCTTAAATTGAAGCTCTCTTCACCTATTAAATACCGAGTATATGCGAAAAACAATTAATTTTTCGAGAACTATGGAACGCGTAAAGAAAACATTTTTCGCTTTTTAAATTTCACCCTTAAAAATAAAAATTTAAAAAAAAAACAGTGTCACACGGCGGTCCTCGTAGAGGTGTGGCCCGAAATTTTTTATTTTAATTTTTCAACCAATTATCCGAATATTTTTGCCGGAATTTCCCGTATACATACACACATATGCATGCGCGCGCTCTTACGTGTTTAAAATCCGTCGCGCATACGCGCAGCGACCAGTCCCTCGTCTCTATCACACTTTCTCGCGCAAACGGTTCGGCTGACGTAGCGCACGCGAGCGCGATGCTGTATATCGATTCGGCCCCATCGCGCCGAGCTTGTATACGGTTAGGCTGACAAAGCGATAAAACAATATTCGCGCTCGGGCTTAATGAAAAAGGCGGGGGACGCATGATTGCCCGCTCTCTTTTATTTTTGCTCTGTCTGTCTGTCTCTCTCTCTCTCCGTCTCTTCTCGGAACGCAGCCAGACAATGCGCAGAAACTGCATTGCAGCGCGCGGTGCGCAGCGTTGAAATTGTAGAAATTTCGCTAACTGCGCCCCGCTGGAAGCGTTAACGATGTGTCGGGTAATTGTCGGTCTATTTTCGAGTTAAAAACGTCACGCAACGCACGCTATACCGCCTTGCTGGGAGATGAGAATTCCATTTTTGTTGGCGAGAACGCGCGGTACGGATAATACGCGAGCGTCATAAAAAAAGGATTATTTTTTTAATTACTGGCGTATTTTTGAAATTTTGACAAATCGAAAATTCCAACGGATAAAGATATTTCTTGAAAAAGTTTGGAAGTGCTTTGTGGCTTATTCTACCAAGAAATTTTTGTTCTTTGAAAGATGTTCGATAAGCCTAGATTTTCCGAGAAGAAAATCTGTAAAATTTATAGGAAACTTTTTTCGTACTGGGCGATATTTTATTTGATTAAAAAATCTCCAAAGTTTAAGAATTATAAAGTTGTTTTTATTTATATGTGATTTCATTTACTTGGGTAGAATTTCTGTACTGAACTAACGCATACTTTTGTTTTGTGGTGCTTTGAGCATTCCACTGCTCAGTAAATGTATCGCGGGTTTTAGACATAATCAAAGCCAACGCATCGAGCTACGACTATACTTAATTAAATCTGCGACACAGATTCTGTTATATATCTTTGATGTATATAACTATACGAGCTTTGACATTAAACACTGTTAAAAATATGGAATCATTTACGTATTTGAATTAACTGTTCCATTTTCCCAGAATCTATTACATAATACTTTCTGCGTTATATAATACTTTCTTCTGGAGGTAATACGCATTCTTTCATAAAAAGGAAAGTTTATCGGTTTAAGAATGTTGACAGTTTCACCGTAATATATTGAAAATTGAAAGCGAATTGCCTCGAGAACGATGTGTGTATAACTACCTACGTAACCATGATATCAATCGACTTTTGAAAAAGTTTGAAGTACTCAACTTTTCTCGTTTCATTTGTTCCAGGTTACGTGGGTACGGCGTAAGGACAGGCAATTGTTGACTGTTGGACAAGCTACTCATACGTTAGACAAGCGATTCATGGTGAAGCTCGCGACCAATGAATGGTCCCTTCTGATACACAGAGTTACCTGTGAAGACGCTGGACTCTACGAATGTCAGGTAAACACAAAATCTATTTTGGGCTTTGTTTTATCTCCTTTTTATGGACATGCTCCTTTAGGAGAAACGTATAATCACTTAGCATGACATAATAAGAGGCATCACTTCAATCATTATTTATTTCAATTAAATGGCTTATTTTAATTAAATGATTTGCGGTTATACTAAAAGACTCTCATATATTATGTTCATGAAGATCTTTGTTATTCATTATTTCATTAACTTCATAAATTATTCAGAAATAATGTTAAATTATATTTATATTTTGAAGATTCATAACAACAATAAAATATGCTAATGATTTTACCTGATGATACCTGATTGAGCTTTAATATTTCCTATTTATTTACGCATTAGTCTGGGTAGTTAAATAAATATGTCATAAGCTGGAAGTATTTGATTTATTAAATTTAGTTTAATTAATAATGTTTAATTCAGAACTTCTATTTATATTTAGAAATTCATGATGTACTTATAAGTATGTCTATCATGAATACGTATTAAATATTTTGAAAATTTTCGAGAATTAAACATTAGGAATAAAATTTAATTATACAAATTCTGCTCCATATTATAAATAACTGAATAATACCAAACGTGGGAGCAGCCCTGAATTTCCATAAATAATTAGTGTTTATTATTATTTTTCTTTCATTCCAGGTTAATAAATTTATTAACGGTAGTTTCATAATAAAAGTATTTGTGGAACATTTTGAAGACCGGGGGCTTGTGCGGGAATCGAATAGTTAGATCCGATAACGTTGGCAGTATAAACATATATCTGCTATCAAATCTGCTGCAACAGAGCTTTCTGCAGCACCATTTTTCGTGAAAAATTCAGATAAGAATAAGAATAATAACAGAAGCAGTAATAATAATTGATTCGTAAATTATGGGACTATACAATTTTCATAAGTGTATTAAAAAATTTGTTCATCATTCGCAACTGATAATACCGTAATTTTACTAGCAATAATTTCAGCAGTAACATTTTTGTTCACGTGGATTTAACAATTAACATGTATTCCATAGCCTACTCAGTTTCACCATAGTCGGGTACACTAACGTTTTCCCCAGTAATTTAATGTATGCTCTACTATTATGTATCATGCAATTAATATAGCATTAGTGCACATTATGCGTAAATGCTTTCCGCACCGGCTCGATGATTACATTTAAATGGGTATTAAAAGTGTCGTCCATATGATAAGGAACTTCACAATAGTTGATTCATAATTATATTCACTGAGCTTAACTAAAGGAGAATAAAGCACCCCTATTATCTGAAAATTAAATTATTTTTAAAACGGTATAAATATAACTTCATTGATTTACAGTTAAAGAACTTTAAATATTTAAATTTTTTAGCTTTTTTTAAATCATTAACTTCGAGATAAATAAAGCAAAAATAAAATAAACAAAATGATTGGAATAATTTTTTAAAATTAATTATTTAAGTTTTAGTATTTAGATTTAGACATTTTTTCAAAACTCTCAAATTAAATCTTCCTCGTTCATTTCGAAATCGCCTCAATTCATTGCATCATTTTGCCAAACCGAGCAGACGGTGTTTAATAGGAATTTTTATATAAGAGTATTTGAAATTCTCATATACAGAGTACCTCCACAAAGGCTGAATAATACATATTAAAATGAAGGCAAAGCTATGCCATCCAGCTGAGCAGCACAGCAACGAAAAACTTCAAATCCATCCAAGCAATTCCTAAAATTTTTCCCGAATAACAAGGATATTCCGTCCCCTCGAATTTCCAGCAGTCCAGCGTGGCTTCGAATTCAACGAGGAAGAGCCGTTCCCCTTCCAATATCCCCAGAATATCCACGTAAATTTCTAATCTCATCGGAATCAATCTCCTCGCATCTAATCGTCCCACATCGTTCCATCGCATCCACTTCCCTCTCCCATTCGGAATTCAGCGAGCAAATCGACGTTACGCTTCGCCATCCTGGCAATTTGCTATCCCGACACCTTCTCAAGCCACGTCCGACTGTACAGCGCGGAACACAATCCCAGGGCCACCGCATAGCTACGCAACAACACGGCGTATCGGAATAAACGATCTAACCAATCTAGCAATGAAGACAAACGACTCGGTCGTCCGAACAAGCGCGTTGGCGCACGAGTGTCCACGTGTAACACGGATCTGTCTGGTCTCTGTCCACAGGTGGCATCGCACCCGGTCCAGCAGTACTTCGTCCGGCTGAGCGTGACCAAGGCCTACTCGGTGATACCCGGGGCTCCGGATCTCCACGTGAAGCAGGGCTCGAATTTGCGCCTCGAGTGCCAGTTGATGGCGGCGACGGAGGCGCCGCTTTACGTCTTCTGGTATCGCAATGCCCGCATGATTAATTACGACTCCGAGCCCGGCGTCAGGGTCGAGCTCACCAAAGCCGGCTCGGTCCTCGACGTGGAGAAGACGCAGCTCAGCCACGGGGGCAATTACACGTGCGCGCCCAACAACGCCAAGGAGGCCTACGTTATGGTCCACGTGCTCGAAGGTATGGTCATCTGTGTGTCATTGTTATTGCGGTGTGGTTGGATTGGCGAAGTGGTCAAGTACTTAATTCAAACGTACCCGCCAATTTGGAATAGCGCGATGAGCCTTGATGATGGTGCAAAGACAGTCAAGGGGGCTATGAGGCTTGATTGGATACTGGACTCTTGTAATCTGTTAAGTCAGTTTTCAGATTTGACTTGACCGTGTATTCGAGCATACCTAAGGTTGATAACTTCTTGTTAAACTATGGGCTCAAAATGCTTTTTAAGTAACATGATAGATGAATGATTTAAATTAGGTTTCTAAAATAATTCTTTTACATTTTATTACTTCTCAAACTTATTTTAGGAAAATAATTTAACAATTTTGTTTTACATTACATAAAAATAAAATTATAGCCATGGCTTTTAATTCTGACTAATTTTTCTGACTAATGGATTTTATTGTTGTTTACAGCTTTTTGTCAGGTTCACATTTCAATGAAAAATCCATTAATATGTGGAAACGCACTTACTTTTATCAACACTTGAAAATCACTTCTAATAGAATCATAATTGAATTTACATACATATATTTCATAAGATTTCTAAAGTACATACTCTTTGAGAAAGTAAACTACTGAATGAATGAAGATTATCAGTTAATTTTCTGAAAGAGCATGTGATCTCTATTATTATAAACGATTGAATTTAAAATTGTTACACGAAAACAATGTTTAACTTCCAATTAAATTAATAGCGAAAGCGAAAAAATTGTTTGCGAAAATCTTTCAATTTATTATCAACACATTTACAATAATATCTAGTATATCTAGCTTAAGAACTTTACGTTCAGTCGACGATTTATCATACTCTGAGATTCGGATTCCTTTGTCCAACCATGACAATAGTTGCGAAGTAAGTGTCGCATCGCTATCGGTATATTATTATATATAGACTACAGAAAAGTCGACACTATTATTGTAGGTCATTACTCTGGAGGAAGACCCATAAAAAAATACATGATTAAGCATCGCATTCTTCCTTAACTATTAATCATCAACATTACCCACGTACCTTTTGCTCAATAAGGGCTCGTTATATTCGTGGACAAAAAAACTGGTCTGGGTAATGACAAACATATCTGAAACAAAGTATACAGATTATTTTTCAAAAATAAAATCATACTATTATATATTATTCAACGATACGACTTAAAAGTATAATCAACTCCCAGACATGTTAATCAAATCTGTAAAAATTCAGTTCGTTATGCAAATCCGTTCGAATTTGTTTGACAAATTCAGGCCGCAAATTCTAAAGAATTAAAAGCTTGAATAATGCAAATAAGTCACATCATACAAATTGCAAATTTTTAATTGACCTCATTGAAGAAGTGTCAAACAAAAAGCAGGCAATGCTTCATAAATAAAATTCGCGCGCGGTTGAATTTCATTTCAGCTGTTTAAAAAATTCTAAATTGAAGATTATGTAACGTTTCAATACGAAAGATGAACCTGCAATGCGAGCAATCACGTTATATCTAGCCAATCACCTCCATACATCACGTTAACGTCATGATGACGTCACGGACAATCGGAATGGCGCATTAAATGTTTCACAACGAAGCTCATCACTTTTCACAAGGGGGATTTTAGATCTAGGTATCTCGAACAAAGTTCACGAGTATCCTTACGTTTTGTTACAGATGACGTTCGATAGCCCGTCGCGCTATTTGTAACTCGGTGCACGACGCGACAAAGTAATTCACGACTCGCGATCGGATCGCAATCCAGTATAGCCCGCCGGCAAAATTATTAACTCTTATTGAGCGCGAAAAGTAATGAATTGGTCATTCCTCAGTCCAAGCCTATATTGCACGATACCAGCGAGATCAGATGTGTTTTTAATGCACCCAGAGCCGAAGGTAATAGCATTGCAGCGCAGAGTTGACCTGAATAAACGTATACCGAGCTCACGTTTTTATCTCGAGCTTTTCTCGGAAAAAAGTCTCCGCCTCGATTAGCCCTACACACCCCCCAGTGGCGCGCGACGAGGCGTCGGTGGTAACGAACTTAACGACGCGCTAATAAGTACAGAACCGAAATGAGACGGTGCATACGAAGCAGACGTTTTTCGCGTACTACGCTTCCGCGCTGCGGAGAAAAAAAAAGTATAGCAGAGAGGCTGAATTAATTATCCGCTGGATTTCCATGCTCATGAAATCGGAAAATCCAATTATAAGCTCGCACAAAGGGAAAGAGAGAGAGACTCGGGGCCCGCGCCACTGTTGTCGTCGTCGTCGTTGACATTATCGACCCCCCACATAAGGCATGGAGCGACGACCGCACGGTATACGTGTCGCTGCGCGAGGCGAGAGAGGAAGGAAAAAAGTCGAAATAAAAGCGAGCGACAGGGAGCATTGCTCGTGACCGGACTCGCCGAGTACGTAGCGGCGAGCTAGCGAGCTGGGCGCGCGTAAAGCTCATTGGTCAAAGCGGCGCTGCAGCTGAAGTTCCAGCTGAGAGCGGGACTCGCTTGTCCGCTGTATATTATCTGCGAGCTTTCTCTCTGTCACTGCTGTTTTGCGCTCTCGTCGCCTGGCCCTTGGTCAATCCTATTTTTCGACCCCCCCCCCCTCCTTCCACCCCCATTCACGCCCTTCTCCTCCCTTCACCTCAGGGTACGATTTCCAGTAACGTAATTTCTCGTCTCGAGTGCCTCGCCGATTCTCGTAGTCTTCGCAAACTTTTTACATTTAAATTATTAGACTCGCTTACAGATTTCTTTGCGGATAATCGGAGAGCGCATCGCTTCGTGGCGATGGGATATTTTGTGTTTTTCTTTTCGAAAGAGACTTCAACGACGCATTAGCTAATTTTCGGTTAAGTCTGTAGAGTTGACCAAGAAAGATTGGTACCGTACTGAAATATAATTTGATCTCAGAGAATTTTCTAGTTAAGTATTTATATAAGACACGAATTTAAAATAAAAATCCAACTCTACTTCTGTGTCTAATTCTAACTATAGATATTTAAATATAAAATTTTTCTAGTACAAATCTGAATAATATATTAGCCGATTGCTGATTAATTTTAAAGTTAAAGACGTCACACGAATACACTTATCATATCGTTCCAGATAAAAACTGGTAACAATAATAACGTGGTAACATGTTGAACCCCTGCCAAATTTCCTTCCGTTTAATTGGCACATTAATTCGCGGTACAGTTAGAATTTTTCGCCAACTGAGACGTCCGGTCAGAATCCAATTTTTAATTAAACCTCTTGGCCATCAGCTTATTTTCGAAAGCGCAGAAGCCGCGCGAAAAGTTTAATCCGAAAAATGACACATCCAACCGTTATTCCCAGCTTTCACCAAGCCCCAACTTCCTTCGGTCCTTCGCATATGCGACCCTTGGCAAAAACCAGCGTATACGTCACGAAAGTATCATTCACTGGATGAGGGAAGGGAGAGAGGGGCTGAAGACCGGCTGTCGTCGCACCGCCTACACCGCAGACTTTTCTCTACTTCTCATCGGTCACAACGATATGTCAAAGTCGAGGATTTTATACGTACATGGAAAAAACCTAAAGTTTTCTTCACTTTTGTGGTTTGAAAACTTAAAAAAATTTTGAACGAACGTGGAATAGGAAAAACTCTTCTGAGTTTTTATACTAGAAAACGAAGAATCGAAAAAAGAAAAAACATTTTAATGTAAAGAATACTCGCGAAATTTTAGAAATGAAGTACATTGAAAGAGCCACAGTTTTTCAATAAATTTATCCAGATGGGATATTCTGGTCGAAATTTGTGCTCGTTTGAAAATAATGCAAAGTTTGAAGTATCGAAAACAACTCATTCTTTCTTGTTCTGTTTGAATTTCTATATATTTTCAATCATTCTGTCATTTAAAGAATTTTTTAAATTTAAAAACCATGTCTGATACTTTTTCCAATCTATTTTTTAAAACACACATTTTATCTTATGAAATTTTAGTTGTTACAGCACAAAAAGCTTGAATTAAAAAGAATGATCTAAAATTCTAGAACCGTGAAAGAGTAAATCTACGATTTTTTAGAAATTCAGCGATTTTTCCGTTTAATCTTTCTACATGAAAAATACATCGTTCAAATAGACAGCACAAGTGCTCAGATTTTTTGTTATTTTTGATCGCAGATAGCCTTCTGCAAGTACACTCAATCTTGACAACTTATCCTTTAAATATAAACTCTGCTCTTTCAATACACTTTACTTTTGTATGTACGAGGAAACTTTGCCACTATCCTTTTTTTCAGCTGAGGAATAGATGCGATCGCGTAATTGACACTTTTGCCCCAGCTTTTTCATCTGAAATCCATGACAGTAAAACTATCGGAAAAAATCGATAAGGCTACGTTATTTTCATGGCAACACTATTGCCTCGTATTCTGCAGAACAAAAAAAAAGTAATACTACGCGAACTTTTTTCGTAACTTTTGAAACCGTAAAGCACTCAGAGCAATAGGCATTTGAGAAAAGGAGAATTCTTTTCATGCTAATTGAAATAATTTTGAACAGCTAGTCAGAAGGCAATGTATTCGAACCGAAAAGCACAGAATTTTTTTTACTGAAAAGGAATCAATTTGATTTAAGAGAAAAATTCATATATATTAGAAACAAAATTGTGAAAAAAATCTTTCTTTTAGATTTCTATTACTGAGAATTGTTATCGCGTTATTCTCGCAAAAAAAAAAATCTTTTAATCAACAGCTTCGCTTTTTCAATTCGTGAAAACTGTTTGTTTAAAACAAGAGGAATTTCGTAACCAATCTATTGTTTTCGTCCATTCAAAATAACTTCTCCTCCAAACCAAACAATTCTCAAAAACGAAAGATATTCCTTCGGCTTCCAATCTATCTTCTCCCCTAAATCTAACGTATCAAATTTTCGAATCTCCCCGCACAGACCACCCCATATGCGCGAGAAATTCTTCAACGCAGCCAAGCGAAATAGCGAGAGAGAGAGAAAAATAGAACGAGACAGCTGAGCTTGTAATTTCGTTTTGCAGAGGAGGAGAAGCCGGCGGCGATGCACGGGGGCGACCGGCGGAACCTGAGTCCGGCGATTTTGGCCAGCAACTTTCTCGTCTCCCTGCTGGCGGCCGTCAGCTGGAGGATACCCAGCTTCACGAGCCTCTACCCCACGTGAGCGGCTCGTCTACGACCGTCGTCGTCGTCGTCGTCGTCCTGCGGCCCGCGGCTAATTTCGCCCCAGCAGTCGGCCTCGACGACCGAGCCATCGCCGCAGCTGCAGCACCGGCTCGCCGGTTGTCCTCCTCCCGAGCCGAACACCCGCGCGAGCCGTCCGCCGCCCTGATGTGCTGCTGCGAGGCCAAATGAAATTATTGTAGCGACGGATCGAAAGGCGGGGGGGAAAAAGCAGATATGATACGGACAGTGCGAGCGAAGGCTTGTGCCTGCTGACGCGAGAGCGGAATTCCGGGAGTGGGATTTAAGCGCTCGCCGGGATGAAAATGGAAATTGAAAGCTGTAGGTGCGCGCGCGCGAGTAAGTGAGTGTGGCTATCGACTTTCGTCTTTTATTCTCCTTCTTTGAGACGGATATATATATAAGTACTACGCGAGCGTTGCGAGGCTTATTCGCTGAATGATTATGTGTGTATATATACATAGCGTATACATACATTCTAAATATGGAGTCTCGCTCGGACTCGCTCCGAGGCGATGGTTATATAGTTTTTATATATATATGTCTGTGTTTATTTTATTGAGTCGTGCATAGTGTGTTTCGTCGACCTTTCGCTTCGACGCATATATATGTATGTGGAGCGGGGGGGGTGTTTCCGTTGCGGAACAACGACGAGATCTCTGTTCGAAGTTACGTGTCCGTTTGTGTTGATAATATGTCTCGGGTAGATCGAAGATAACGATGACGGTTAGTCATGGCATTCGTTGCATTCAAGCAAGTATTCGAGGTAGAAATGATATTTTCTATATATTGTACATATGTTGATAATTTTAATGAATGTGACTGTGAATACGTAATTTTTTTAATTGCCGTAAAGACGTATATATATATCTTAACTGTCGAGTATATTGATATATATATATGCATATATATATATATACATATAAATATTAACTCTATGACTATTGGCAATGCTTTGATTGTAATCGTACGGAATAAAGCTTTTCGTTTCGTGGAAATAGTGTATCGATCACCCGCTTCTAATAATCGAGTATATCTATCATTTCATTTTCTATCGAGTCGTCACCAGGATGCATATTGAGTTTGACATTCTTAAAATTGATAAAAATAAGCAAGTGTTTCCTTGATCAATTAATTGTATAATAATAATTAAAATCAATTGTTTCGCAGTTTGCATATACCGAGTTATCGAGTACGCAATAAATCTCTACGAGCAACAGCTGCGAAAGATATTAGCGCAGAGGATCGATTACTATAACTATTAAAAATTCCTACAGATTTCGCTATAAATATTAAGTAACTGATACGATCTCGTTTCGTCAAAAGTAATGCGCATCGATTGCTCATAATTTTGCTTATGCGAATAAACTCCAGTGCGCGTGAGATTGAAGCGGATGAATTTTCAAACTAACTTAGATAAGTGCCAAATCCAAAAGTCTCTCGCAGGTATATTATTTAAAGTTAAGTATTTCGCCTAACCGCGTAGTTTCGTAAAGCGAAAGTCAACTTTTCCATCTCGACCGTATACGGGATCCTTTTACTTCTGATTTAGCGAGGCTTCCTCGTTTCGACTTTTTAACTCGACTCGCTTCTGCTCGAAGCAAAATTTTTTCCCCAAAATTTCATCTATCTTTGTTATGCTTTCGCGCTGAAAAACGCCCGACGTCTGCAGCCCGCTGACAAACTTTTTCAATTCGAAATTACCGCGCAAAGCGAAGCGAAAGGAAATACTAATCCAGCCCGACGAGAGATTTCATCAAAAAGTAGAAAACGCTTTTGTACAGCAATTTTTTACAGCTCGATAATCAGATTTGCGAGAACTCGCTGCATTTGCGATCGAATGAAAAAAGAAGCGCGAGATACAGTGTATACGCGCGAACGGAAAAAAACAGCAGCTGCAAGCGACCAGGCTTGCATATATGTATATATATACGCGTGTACGACCTACGTCAAAGCCTTTTCCAAAAACTTAATTTTTTTTTTTTCATTGCCCGTATACCTATACGCGACGCGACCGCCTGCGCTGTTCCAGTTTCCGCGCAAAGCCTTTTCTCTCTCCCTCCATAGTCAAAAGTGGTCGGCGATGCGGCGATGCCTGGGCTGCGGACTCGAGAGGCCAGCGTAATTAATCGCTGTGAAGTTTGGTGCACGAAGCTTTCCCCGATTCTGTCAAAAATTGGCCGCAACTCGATTGTGACGAGGAAACCGTTCGCAGCGGCGGTGGATCGAATACCGAGTTTCTTTTGTTTTTTTTTTCATGTAGCAGAGGTCAAGGCAAAATAGTGCGCGAATTGTTGCTTTACGTTACGACGCGACTGTGTGTATATTTCTCAATAACTTGCAATGTCGTTTGTTTAAATTTTCGACAAATTTCTGTATGAGAGTATGTGCGCCTGTGTGAATATTGCGGATTAGCTGCAATCAATCGGCGCAGTCATTATACTTTTTGAGGCTGAGCGAAAGCGAAAGGAAATAAGCGAAAGTGAGGATTGGTCGATGTTTGATTTACTTTATAATTTACTTTCTCTGTGTAAATATGAATATGAGATGAATCGATAGAGCGTAAGAGAGTATAATGTATTACATACTATATGGCATTGTGCTTAATGAACGTAAAATTTTATTTAATCGAATGAATAATTTATTTCATTAGATGTAAGTAAATTAAAGCTTCGCATCGTGGCATCAAATCGGTCTGACTTCTTAATAGCGATTGGAGTTTATGTAATGCCTAATTTGAAAGATTCAACGATGAACTTATAATTACATGATTTCGTAATTGCTAAAGCGTAACACCACACAATTCGATCGCACGAGTATAACTTTCATATTCATGAAATTTTTAATCAAATATTATAAATTCATTGATTTAGTGCGAAAGGAATATTTCGATATATGTCGCGTTGTGTTGCTAATGTCCAATAAAAAATGTTTGCCAGACTGCTTAATTAAATGCCGATGATGACGAGAAGCCAAAGGTATAAAAAAAATCAACTATTGAAATTACTGACTTCATTAAATTGTACAATAATTAATTGTTTTATTACTATTGTAACCAGTCTAAACTGTACATTGTTTTTATGATCACGTGATATGGTATAGATAACTATTAATGATTCAATTTCTATGTAGCATTTGTGAAAAGTAATAAGAAAAGAAATTCGAATTGTGAAGTACGACGATGAATGATGGGAAGTTTGATGCTACAAATATACGTATTTAAGTGAATTTACCATGCGTCGAAAGACTTAAAATAATTGATTACAGGAAGTTAAGGAAAAATATTCAATAAATGGTACTAACATTAAAAAACTGTAAATCTTCAGACACATGATTTTATTGATTCCCATAAATTTCATCATAATCTTTATTAATAATTATTGTTTTCAGCTTGCCTATTCATGGATTGTCGAACTTATGCCGAATCTGCTAGGAAAATTGTACCCCTTTCTATCCAATGCTTTCATTCGCATGGATTATTTATCCAATTTTACATAAATTTATTGTCTTCTAATAAAAATTTTTATTTAAAGCGTATCTTGAAAATGCGCAAAATATTAGAGACTATTGTGATAAAATCTGAATACGATTTAAATTTCATGTTTATCGAACAACCTAATTTTTTAAACATCTTTTTGACGTATTTTTAAAAATTTTTAGCAAAAGAAATATTCCAAAGTTCTTTTTGATTTTTACCATTTTTTCGTTCTTCGCGAGTTTCACACGCTCGATCTTCATTAAAAATTATATTCAATCTTACCCTATACGCAATCCAGGGAGCATAAAATGCAATCCCAAACACATCGCATGTGCAGCGTGCAAAACCTTATGCTTCCCAGCACGTGTACGTAGATACAGCGGGAATCGCCCAGCGGGGATCGCAATTAACACGCGAGCACGCGGAAAAAGAATAAAATGTACCGTCCGTGAAAAAAGAATGAACAGAATAAAAAAAAATCGTACGAAGCCGAAGAAGAAGCCAGCCGCGTTACACGGCGCAGTTGGTCGGGCGTCAGGCGGTAATCAACACCAAAACGGTGCCGCTTTCACGAGTCACGGCACGGGACGCGATATCTTTACTTTTCCCTTTCCTCCCCATCTAGCCAGCCTTTCCTCACACGCCCGTTCTCGCCCTTGTATATTTGTTCTTCCTTTTTTGCGCCTCTCTTTCTCTCTCTTTGTTTCGAGTCGTTTTATACACCACAGGTTGGCGGTGCTGCGACTGCCGCCACTGCGCTGCGGCTCCGCACACACGAATAAGAGAGGGAGGGAGAGAGAGAGAGCTCGTTTCTACTACTTTTTTCCACGTCGTCGTTTTTTCCTCGCTCGACTCCTTCGCTTCGCGCGGCGGAAAACTTTTACGATGAAGCTCGTTCCCGAAACTGCTTTACGGCCGTTAAATTGAAGTGCCGGATAAACAAAGCTGGCGCGCAGTGACATATCTGCCGCTGCTCGTCTTGTACCGGCAGCCGCGGCTGTCTGCTTCCGGTCAGATGTATAGGTACGTATCTACGTATACATACGCGATTGCGTAAACATTTGCTTTATCTTACATCTGGCTTTAATTTTCTTTTTTCCTCCGCTCGTACCTTTCATTTACTTTTTCAAGCAGCATATCTGATGTATGGAAGCTATACGCGGAGAGAAGTTTCTCATTGCGCCGTGCGTAATTGCATTTTTCTTTCGTCTGTTTCGACACCCTTCGTCGAGATTTCGAAGTTAGCGTTTGGATGGTCGACAGTTTTTTTTTTGTGAGAAATTCAGTGCCGTATTATATTGATTTTATACAGTAATCGTGATTTACGTATAATATATATTTGTATTTTTCACTCAAAGCATAGCTATACGTCTGAAAATATGCAACGCACCTGTGGAGCGTATTTTTATTGAAAAAAATTCTGCTTGCGAACTTGCACTTTTCATATTCATATAAAGTCCTCATGGATATTCGAACTGTATTTCTTGAAAAGAAAAATTCATGGAACATTTTGAGCTTTTAAAGATTTTATGAAACAAAAACACAATTGTGTTATTAAAACAATGTATATGTTTTTGCCAATGAAAACAGAAAAATATTTACGATTTCTTTTTGAACTGTCAATTCTGAGTTTAAATTAAAAGGTTTTGCGTATTAGAAAATAATTTTTGATTATTAATTTTTATAAACCATAAATAATGCATATGTTTATATATTGTATAAATATTAATCAATATTTGCTTGAAAAATAGTTTGGAAACGAACAAATGTTTTTCGTTGAACTATTTGACTGGAAAACAGAATATTCCAAAGGTATTTTTCATGAGTTCAATATGATTCTTTTATGTATATTTTTTGTTGAAATAATGGCTTTTATTGTTACAAGAATAATTATTATATAATACAAATTTTCACTCAAAACCAACGATGAATATACATAAACAAAAATGCATTATAAAAATATATTATAGACTAATCCGCTACATCCTTTCTATTAATAATAGTTTAGTATTAAAAAAATATTTAAATAATTGTTCAACATTATCAAGGAGAGGATACGCCTTTCAGAAAATATATCTGAACTTTTTAATTTCCCATGGAATTTCTCGCACACCCTTTTATCATCCATCATATTGTATTATAATTTATTTAGTTAAATTAATCTCGACAACTTTTTAATCATTCAAGTTAGATTGATGGTTGTATGTGAGCTTTATATGATTTTTTTACTTCTATTTTGAATTAATTATCGCGATTGTAGAATACCGCGAACAATCTGATAAAAATAGTATAATTGCCAACATCAGTAATCATCGATCATTGTTATTTATTAAGAGTAATAATTCGTTTAAACATTTAAGCATAACAAATTAAAAATCAATTTTGACTCGAGTAGAGCGATAGTTCATTTTATTCTATAACAAATTAAAAATCTAACGCAATTAACAGCGTAGTTAAAACAACGATTAATTAATGCAGTATAATTTACAATGTCATAGAAGCTACTCAAAATGTCAATATTTACGTATGATATATTTTTTCCTAAAACAACGTCTTTAATGAGTCATTAATTATTTGACACAGATATTAATCAGAATATACTTTTATTGATTATAAATATTTTCTCGTTGCATTACTTTTAATATTGTTTGCATAGCCTTATCTCGGCTCTTTTTATCTCTTTTGTTTCTCTTCCTTTTTCATTTTTATACTCCACGGAGTGGGACCATAAAAAATAATGCAGAAAGTCTCTTCGCTCGAGAACTATAAAAATGTTTATCACATGCGCTTTTATTTAATATCGGCTCACGGGAAAAATTATTATTTTGAACGTTAATAAGGGTGTAAAAGAAAATATTGAGTATAAGCCCACTAGTTGGTGGTTCAAAGGAATCTTATTAAAAAGTTGGGCAGTCAAAATTTACGGCCCCGTCTCTTCTTCTGTTGTCATGCTTCTAAAAAATTTCTGAATCCCTTCCTTCATCCGCGTCACTTCTGCTTCCTTGCCATAAATCGAGGTCTTTATTATTTTCGAACTCACATAAAATTTCACTAGAATTTTGAGATGCACAAGTTAATACCCAATGTTTCGATAAGACATATTTAAAAAATTTATCATATACGTGAAAATATTCAAACGTAAATGTTCAAACCAAATAAACTACGAAAAAATATCCAAAATTAAAATTAAGAGTAAGTCTAGAATAGCTTTTACCAAGTAATACACTGTTATAAACAATAAAGAGATTATGTCATTCATCTTAATCATCAATGTGTTTTTAACATACATTTTTTACTCTTCTACCTATATGCAACTTCCAAATTGCAGAAATAGAAACTCGAGTTGTGTCCATCAGAGTTGAACTAGAGCCGTAGCAGCACTTGGAGTCAATACACTCCAAAGGGCTGGTGCGTATCGTCTTCTGAATTCGGTTCATCATTGTGAGAGCTTGTCGATCCACCTTTATGAATAAAAAAAATACGCTGTTCTGAACTTGAGATGGGACAAATTGGCTGGGCATTCCGATCTATGTCGGCACTTCCAATATTGTGCGTCGCTGTTAGTGCAGACATGCTGTATAAAAACCTACCAAAATATCTAGAAATAATACTAATTACTGGAATAGTTTTTAATGTGTTGCTATATTGACGAAAACTTTTTTAGCTGAAAAATAGAAATTGAATTATCATATAAAATAAATGACCTTAGGTTTTTGACTTGATAAGTTTCATTTGCACATAATGTCCAAATACTTATGAATCGTAGATGTGAACCACGTAAGATGCACTTGCTCATCTTTTCATCCTTATTCCATTTCCAACATAATTTTCACTTTTTCAGTTACAGGTATATGCATAGAAATGACAGACAGAACAACGAACTGCTAATAAAAAAAATTAATAAACCGATTTTATTTAGTTATGAAACTATATCCATCAAGTTAAATCAAGATATAGTGAACGATTTTATATAAAAAATAAAAAATAATATTTTGAATGCAATACAATTAAAACGCAATATTATTTATATTCTATAGTAAACAGAGCTCGAATACCCGTGCTCAAAAGATCGGCTAATCAGATAACTCCAAATGAGGCTTACTGTTGTTTCAAGCGAAATTTCGACACACAATTTTACTTCGCCGAAGAGAAATTCCGGGCAAACCGCTAGTAATAATTTTAGTTGGTAAAATTTAGTTTGCATCCATTAACTACTTAACCATTACTCTATTTTAGCATGCACTATAACTCAATCTGCTTCTAATTTAGTATTTTGTTTAGTCACCAACTTGCATCCCAGGATTTCCCAACAAATAATTCCAAATTATCGCGCTAAAACTAATTTTCAATCCATTCCATCGGCGCACGTAGAATTTTTTTCTCTTCCACCAAAAAAAAAATAATTTCCTATCCCGGTTAGACCCAGCGCGTCCACTTATAACAGCCGAAGAATGTGAGCAGGTGCACAGCCTGGCTCGCGATTAAAAAGGACACGGCATTGTAAAGCCCGTCGATTGGATTTTCTCGCGAAATTCATAATCCGAACGATTCGCGGCGTAACATCCAATTCATCGACACGTCAACGAGGAATTCTCATTACGCGCCACTCGTCTCGGCGCCGATGTACACGAGCCTCGCATATTTGTAAAAGAGCTTATTTCACCATCACGTCACACCTGCCTGCACTCGGCGCGCATATACCGAGAAATATCGATAGCGGGGCGCATATCCGCCAAATTTTCTCCACATATTATACGCGATGTACACGTGCGCTTCACGCGCTCGCGTGATTCTTGCGCGTATTGTACGCACGCATGTACCAATGGAGCATCAACTCATATTTGCGTTGACGTTTCCGACTCCCAATGACGGCTTACACTGCAGAGCCGCTTGTTTTGCCTCTCTATGATACCTATTTCATACACAAGGATATTATTCCGCTCGTTATTTTCTTTTCGCAAAGCTGAGCTTAGCCTTTTTTATCTTGCCCTTCTGTAGGCCTGGCTTTCCCTTTGACGCTCATCCCTTTTTGCACTTTATATTTCGGGGTCACGAGAACGCGAGGCAGTTACGCGTTAGTGACCCCCACGCGACCTTATCAACGCGTTGTGTGCCTCTTTTTCTCGTTTCTATGGTTGCATGCAACATTTTGTTCGCTTTTGTTTCCTCTCGGATTCAATCGTTACTTTTTATATGTATTTTTTTTGTCCAAACGTTCCTTTTGAATTTCCCGCTCCAGCGTCCACTTTTAGATTTCAACAGTTTCAAGCTGGCCTTTTGGGATTCATTATTAGCGTATTTATTTCTTGCTGCGTTGTTCTATCGAATAGCAAGTATTATAGTTAACCTCGAAGGATTATCTTCGATCACACGCAGCTCGTGGTTTTGTACCAGAAAACATTCTGACGACGCGATGCAACGTGTACATCACGAAGAATCGAAGTAACAACGTAATGTATTTGTAAAGATATTTTATCGAAATTTTAATTGTCATCGTTTTGCGGGCAACAATCGCAGCTTCAAGAATTTGCAGGCCGCATAAAATGCGATAAGAATTGTAATGAAAAAATTATGATATTACGGTACAACGCACGTGATGCGTTTAACAAGCGGCATATCATGAATAACCAAGCCACGTTTAACTAGCTCTTCACGGTAGCCATGATTCTTTCGAGTCAGCTCGATACCTGTTGTTCAGTAATCCAGCTTACGCTGCTCCGCTGCTTAAAAGTTCATGCAAAACGGTTGAGTAATTATAAAAGTTCCGCGTAATGTTCCTTATTAGCCCGGCGTAAGTTTGCAGTTCGCGCTCATTGTTGAGTTTTTACAGCGGGGAGCCAAAAAAAAACGCGAAGAATTTTATTAACCGGAAAAGTCCCGCGGATTGAAACATTTCAATGGCTTTGTGCTACGGATGCGTTTTAATTACCGCAGCAGCTGCAGTTTTTACGTAATTGGAGCAGTCTTGCTTTTTTTTTTCATTCTCCTCGGCGAGTAAAGTTAATTTTCGTATATGCATTTCATAAATAAATTTGATGGACACTCTGTTGACTTTGGCGATGGGAGTGAGCGCGCATAAAAGCTTTATATAACAGCTTTATAGTTCATCGTTTCAAAACTCTGGTGCATACTTTCTCGCACACAGACACACACATACACTCACACACACATATATATATATAGACAGACACACACACAGCCATTAGACAGCCAGCCGTAGATTCTGATATGCGCGTCGAACGCCTTTAAAGTTAATCATCGTATTCGGGCTCCATTAAACTTTTTGATCCGCGAATAAATTTCCTTCACGCCCGCAGTCGCCCAATTTTACCGGAATAATGGTTTTTTAATTTATTCATTCGGCTTTCGCATTCGGCTTTTCCAAGAAAACGAATAATTTCTTTCTTTGTGCGCGTATCTCTGATCAGCTTGTAACAACGTTTCTGCTTTTTAAATTTCTTCAATTGTCATGTCGATTTCCTCTGGCGAATATCATCTATTCTGCGTATTTTCCTTTCAGTCTTCTTATCTCCTTACAGCACGCCATTCATGCTTTCTTCGTCGGTTCTTCGTCTACTCTTGATCTCGAGTTTTGTGAATACGTCGCTGATATTGCGTGTATATAGGTCAAACGTATATACCCTACGCACTTTATATCGTCGCTTTCAACGATGACTAGCACAGTTCAGAAATGCAGATTTTCAATTCTTAATTTTAGAATGTTATAATAAATTCAAGCTACTACAACGTGATAAATGTGACGTATGTGGATGAAAGCACAAATTCATGTAAGTTTAGATAAGTTTATATTATTCGCAGGTATTCGACATAATATTAGGCCTATTTTTAACTGTGCTAGTCTTTGTTGGAAGCGATAATATCATTTAGGTTAGAGAAATATTAGAATTTATAGATATAGCATAGTTAGAGTTTATTCTATTTTGAAACAGTTCAAAAATACGTTTCGAAATCAGAAAACTGTTCTTCTGGAATTTTGAACAATATTGAATATTCGATGATCCACGCTCGAAAAAGACTTAAACAATCTTGACCATTGCTGAACTCTATTACGAACAACTAATTAAAAGAACTACTAACGCGGCTGCAGGTGGAGTTTAGACTTGTAATCTGTATCGCGAATGTCGCATCAATTGGTTCGTAGGCAAAGTTAATGAGGAGTACAGTCGTTGGATTATTTGCTAATCTTTGAACTATAGCTAGAACATTTTCGGTTGCAAGTAAAACTTGGACTGATCCGTTTTGCAAAGTGGGTGTCTTCCTTAGTTTTATCAAAACCTGAAATATCTTGAAGTGAGAGTTAGATGTTACCTTTTCAGTAGCCAAATTTAATGTTTTATAATTGGGATAAACGGATAGTCAAGTCTTTAAATTTGTAGAGAAATCAGCACTAGTAGAGTCATCCCTTTGAAATGGAATTCTTTCGGGATATCTTGATGTGAGATTGTATTTCATCGGGCCACCTATGCATCCAAATTGGTCTATTGTTTCCACATAAGTAAATGATCTATCAACCATGCCAGTTTCATCAACACTGTAAACAACCATGAATCCCGGTAAAATTCCAGCAAGAAGATTAATTTGAGCTGCTCTATTAGAGTCAAAGCCAAAACGTGAAGCCGCTTGAGAATTATCGTGGTTTCTTATAACCCAAGGAGTTATTCGGTCTATAGGAACTGCATTTAACCATGGCTCGATAGAACTTTTAAAATCAGCATCCTTTCTTTGCATCTTCCCAAATGTAGTAGTCATCATAAGGCTTGATACCGTCCACGCTCTTTTTAAACCACTCATGTTCATTTGAAGTATGATAAGAAATGAAATCCATTATTATCCTTAAACCCAGCGATTTTGCATTTGCCATAAGCATTTATCAAAATTGGCTAGAGTTCCAAATATCGTTTAGTATCGTTTAGTCCAAATATCGCGGTATAGTTAGAAATGTCATAACCAAAATCTTTTTCTGGACTTGAATAGATGGGCGATAACCATAAAAAATCGACACCGACTTCCTTTAAATATTCTAATTTGCTGGTGATTCAGTTAAGGTCACCCATCACTGTTCATAAAACTTCGCGGATTAACCTGGTAGATCAGTGCATTTTTCTACCACTGAAGCTGCTGCTGATCAGCTTGACTGGCAACAATCTGATACGGCAATGACCAAGCAATATAAGACCAAAACTTTCAAAAGTTGCCTACTATAGACTGTTCGATTAGTCCAACATTTATTTATATTGGATTTTATCATGTTATGCAACGTTGTCGCGGATTCCAAAAGATTTTTTGTCTCTCTCTTTTTCTCATTACAAAACCACTAGTCTAAGAGCATTTACAGTATTGACAGAACCGCTTCATTTGGGTGCTGAATATAAATTTCCTTTGAAATAGAGTAATCAACCGATAGGCCGAGACAATGCATTGTTTACCTTTCTCAGACCTTATTAGATGCAATGAGTACCAATCATTTAATAATTTAATGACACACTTGTATATCATAGACATACAGACAAATATTTTCGCCCATTTACCTCCAAGAAGTACGCACGTGTGTTTATTTTTTTATATCTGTTGTTGCAAGGTCTACAATTATTTGAATATATTAATGTAGCTTGACTATTTTTAAATCTACGCGAGATCTAGTCTTTGCTTCTTTCGGACCTGACGTTGCCGTCAATAGTCCGGGTGAGCAAACACGATTTCAGCAAACTCTTAATTTACGAGGAAAAACCAGAGTGAGAAAATAGAGGTTTTAGGTCAAAATGTTAATTATGTAAAATTGTATGATTACACGAACGTGATTAATAACGTAAATACATTTTGATCTTAAGGACGAGATTATGTAGCATAATTTACGACATTTTTTTACTTTTTTAATTCTTTTAACGTTCAATGGTAGTCAATATTAAAGGAAAGAACTAAAACATCACTTCGAGCCATACAGTTTTTATTATTAATTCTAAAGCCGACTGTTTCGAGCCATACTTGGACTCCTCTTCAGAGCTATAACAATATATATATAAAACCCTGAAGAGGAGTCAAAGTATGGTTCGAAACAGTCGGCTTTAGTATTAATAATAAAAACTGTATGGCTCGAAGTGATGGTGTAGTTCTTTCTTTTAATACGAATTATTTTATAAAAGCAATTTTTTATTTATTTATTTTTTGGAATCTCAAGATCTTCTTTCACAACATAATTTATTCAACATTTCTTATCCATGACAATCAATTCATAAATCAATTTTATAAAAATACTAACAAAAAAATTTCTATAAATAAACAGTTTAATTTCTGATAAATCCGAAAAACAATTTTTTTACAGCATTATAATAATAATAAAAAATAATAATAATTCGATAATTTTAACTGTAGGGGTAGCATTGAAAATGGAGAGCTACAAAATCTGTACTCTTTCATTTCTTACCAAGAGTTTTTCAAAATTCGTAAAAAAAATTCTCATGCTTAGCACTGCCTCAGCAAGTCGAACTAGATCAATCCTCAAAAAATAGCGGCACCATCTGATTTTCTGTAAAGCTACAATGACAGTCCGGAATGTCACGGGCGGAAAAGTGTATTGGCATGAAATAAAATTCTGTCCCGCGTGCCCATTCGAGGCAGCTGCAGAAGCAAAATGCCGGAAGAGAGAGTGCAGGCGATGCGCAAACCACTGGCGAAATATTCGCTGAAGAGCAGCTGTTTATTGGAGTCTTACCCAGCCTCGTCTAGCTCGGGTATGTAACCTCGGCTGCTGCTGGTACATAACTCTTGAACTGGAGCTTTTGCTGAGCTTTCACTTTTCGAGGAGCTTACAGAACGCTCTCCCTCTCTCTCTCTCTCTCACTCTCTTTCTCTCTGTATCTATCCTTCTCTCTCTCGTAGCAGGGGCAAATTTTATGTTCGGCTCCGTAACGCGCTCTCCCCTGTTACGTGATTTATGACTCTCGCGGGGAATTCGCTGCGTTAAAAGCTCACCTGGCTAACGGTCGCTCGCTGCTGGTCGTCGACGGGGGCCCGGTTACCGCTTCTACCAGAGCATTTCAAACGCCCCAGCATTTTCATTCGGAAAAATAATCAGGGATTTTGATGGAAGTTTTGAAGCCGCGAAAGGGCTGTACAAGCGACGAGGAGGGCCGATTACTTCATTGTTCCGTTTTATGGTCACCCTCCATAGAGAGAGAGAGAGAGAGAGAGGGAGAGAGAGGGAGAGAGAGAGCTTCGCATCGATGATGAAAGTGGAACGAGTGCGTGAATAGGCTGCCTCGTAATGTGGGTATTAATGGGCTGTTATTCGGAAAATGCTTGATTTATTGTTGTGACAGTGATGGTTAATAAATCTCCACCAGCGGATTTACGAATGTATGTCGATAAAATGTACGTTAAATTTACATGTAAATAATAATACTAACGTTGAATGCGTACTGGTTATCCCGTGTAGTTTAGAAAAATAACCATTTTTCTTGGTTCAAGCATTAATTAATTTAATGGAAGCTTTTCCTGTTAAAATCAACAGATTCGAATACTGTATACGTATAACGTGTGTTGAGTTATTGATATAGTAAAACCTGTTCTTATGAAACATTTTATTTCTTGGAATTTGTAGTCTAAAAGAGTCAATGACTGTTATAACAAATAAATAACTATATGTAGTATGATAATTCCAGGAAATATGAGTTTGGAATTTTAAGCTTTGCGTTGTGTATTAAAGTAATCCATACCGACGTAACCTTATATTTGTTGGCGAACAGCCAAAATTTAGATTGAAAATATTTTTTCTGTATGAAAAGACGGCCATTATGTTAATATAGTAGCAATACACAGTTTGAAATTAGATAATAATGATGAACCATGTTTGTTGTAAGAAAATAAATAATTATCATACGTTTCTTCACGTTACATTAGAAAAAAATTGTTCCAATTGATTTTAAATATGTGGTATTAACAATGAATTTATTTCATCTTCAAAGTACTTTTCTAGTTAAAAGTATTAAAAATTTGTATAGAGCATTTTACCTACGAACATATTTCAAAAAATCTGAATAAATGAATCAATTGAAAAGATATAACGGAACAACAAAGCTGTTTGGAGAATCAAACGGAAGCAAGTATGGATTTCGACTTGCTGGCACATTCGCATGACTACGATGCTATGGCAATCTCAATAATATAAATAAAAAAAGCGTCTTACCAGAATTGGAACTTTTCCCAATGTTTCAGGAAATACATATTTGCTGCTGACGATCGCTGGAGCCGAGCAGTACGTGACATGTAAGGTACAGTGCAAGGTTTGACCTGTACCTTCATTGATACAGCATACGAGACCATTTTATATTATATTGAAAGAGAAAATAAGATCAAAATAAATTGAATGTTAACACAAAAATTAAAGAAAATAAAGATAGCAATATAAACAAATCGTATAAAATTGATGTAAATTAAAACACTCATAATGAATATTTCCCTTGAGAAATTTATAAAAAATAAGGTACTCTTTTATATCTGAAATATCATTAACATGTTTTGACACGCTACTTGACGATTAGAAAAATGGTAAAATAATTTGGATAGAATTGATATTGGTACATAATAATAATAGTAACAACAGTCAAAAAAATAATGGGATAAGTAAACATATTCATGGTTTCGAATAAGCAGCTAAGTGATTTACTTAAAGCCTACGTTTCGAGCGAGACTTCCTAAAAGCTCGGGGCTTCTTGCTAAAACTTTACGCAATCCCGAAGAATCGCCCTTAGGCTTCGGTACATCTCCCAACGTCTACAAAATAAAAAAGTAAAGATAATAGTAAAAAAAAAAAAATAATAACAGTAGAAAATATAATATATGCAATTAATATGATATCAAAACTGTAAGTTATAAAGACTTGAAACTGATGAGTATCTCTTGATTTTAATGTTTTGTTTGTCTCAGAATTCGATGGTTTTTTTCCTCAAAACACTTATCAAGAGCATTGAAATAAGACTAAAAATTTTACAATGTAACGCTTATCGTAGGAGTCAGCAGAATGTCAAGCATTAAGTAAAAAAATGAATTAAAACTTGTGGAGTCGTCAGTTTCTAATTGTAGTACTGTAACTGCAAACGAGGACGCGCAACGCACCAGTTCGAGTTAACATTGAATTACCACAGATGAATACACTCAGACTAGTTTATTATGGAGCACTGAAGTGCTGACGAAAGACATTTTTCAAACTAAATGCCAATGTACTACTCTGGTAGCAGAGAGTTGAGAGAAAATAAATATGTATATGAGTGATTTTCTGTGACTGGCTAAAATATTTTTTTGTGTAATTCAAACTATCATAAATCTCTTCTACTCGGAGAAATACAGCTCCCCAAATTTTTTTAGATTTTTTTCCATCATGACCCTTCAAGTTTCAGAAGGCTGAAATTGGTGAAATCGTGATTTTTGGCATTTTTTGATAATTTTCAAAAATTCATAGCTTCGGAGGGAAGCGTTTTTCGTTAAAAATGCATAGAATACTTTTGCAAAAATACTTCCAATGTATTTATTTAAATTAAAAATTTTCAAGGTTCGATCCTATGGATTGAGATAAAAAAATTTGTAAAGATAGCTTTATTCAATACAAAAGTATCTGGGCATATCTCAATACGTGAATGAAAGTTTAAGACCACTTAAAAATCAAAACATCACTTGTCAAAATCAAAAAATTGTTTTTCCTATCTGAAAAAATATATTTAAACAGTAAAAAAATTCTAAGTTAAAAATTAATGAAAATATCGAATTTTAGTATAAAATTTACGATTAAAATTCCAAATTTTCATCAATTTTTTCAAACTGTCTGGCAAAAGAAATGTGGTGCATAATAGAAAAAATGGGTTACATTCACGATATGGAGATATTTTGTAGGTATATTATTGAAAACCTATAAGACTCGATATTTTACTCAATTGTAATAATAGTACTTTAGTGCCCTACGCTTGCACGATGTATAGTTAGCTTCGTTGCATGTATGTTCAAGGATGAATATCGCTTAGGTATCTATTCATTGGCCAGTTAGATAAGCAGTATTGTACACAATTTTATTTGTTTAGAACTACGATATATGGATATCATAAATGATTTCTCTTCATTAGTTAATTACTTACTAATAAATAAAACGAAGAATTTACAAGAATATAAAAACAAATTACGGCAAATATGTTAATGCATTTATTTTATTATAAACACACTTATTTTACAAACTTTTAAATTATACATTTTGATTTTAAGGTTATAGCGCTAATTTATTAATCACATCCAGGAAATATAATATTTAGCAAACGCACATGCTCCCTATGTTTTTACAACCAATGCCGCAGCCAGTGGCTACAACAGTATTTAAAAATTTTAAATTAATGATTGAATATATTTTATATTATTAATGCTTTACATCATAAGAAAACATTTAACTTACCAACAGCATTGTTAGCCATGCAGACAATAACAACGACTAAGAATACTAGATAAGTAAAAGCTTGCCTCATTTTGCCGACTGGTTAACTCTTCTCTTACTTGACGATTTCAAGTAACGTTTCAGTTTGTCAGTTTTGAAAGTATGCTGCGCATTTATATAATTAGCTTGTCGAAGATTTCTGCGATTAATTACAAATTTTTTTGCATTTGCAGAAGCGCAAACAATTTCTAAAACGATTATGTAATAATGACATCAATTGATAAAGCCGGGACTTCCTAATAATAATTGCAATGCATGCAATAATAGTAAAATGCTTTGTATAGCCAAAACAATTGTGCTAATCACTTATTGGCTCATTGCAAGTGATTTACGAAAGATAAAAATACCGAAAAATATTGTAACAAAAATTATTGTATCGAAGGTTAAATATTAATGCTGAATGTCATTTTACAAAAGATCGAACAGTGGAATATAATAATATACACTCTAAGGTCTGATAGAAAATTGGCCACAGAAGTTGGGCTTTTATTTTTTGTTAATAATTATTTATAAAATGATTTAAACCTGCTGAATAAGTAAGTGTCGGGATTCTTATAAAAATTTCTAACAGGGTATTTTGCACTTAGCTTTTAACACTTAGCATAAAACATCGTTTATTGCATGCTTATCAAATTTTTGCAAATGAGACAATTTCGTCTGAATAAAGATTTTTATCTCCTCATCAAATTACTCGAATTAAAATCAAAATGTAGAAAGTTTGTTTAATATTTATTTAAAATATCCTTTACTAATATCACATTTATATGTAAATTGAAAGTGAAACCATGAATGCAAAAATATTCTTCGGTGCCAGCAAAGCTTTCCGTTACTGGAATCTATAAAAAACAACATTCGGAAAGGAATTTTGTCGCAATAAAAAAATAGTTCGAGAGCAAGAGAGTTAACTGTGGACTCTGATACAAAACAGCATACATCAAAAGCATTTGTCTCGTAGACTGGGAATGGTTCGTCGTTTACAGTGTGTAGAAGCTACATTACAAACGAACACAGCTACGCGTGAGGGACGCACAGATACTACGCAGGATTGTATATGGACTGCCTATTCCGGCGCTACAATGGAGGTCAGAGCATGTCCGATTTATGTTCCTCTTTTGTTCTTCATAGCGCGTATACGTGATGTGATGATACGCGAGAGGAAGAGCAGTTTCTGCGCAGAGAGAAAGTGAGCGAGAGAGAGAGAGAGAGAGACATCGAGCGAAATGCTGGGAAAGAGGGTAGTCGATAAAATAGGAACGAGAGGGTTATGCAGTGTTATTAGGTGAAAGTTGAGAATACGGCGCATAACTGTACGGTCGGGAGAGCAGGGGTAAAGTAGCCGATAGGACAAGCAGGATACCCATTAGATATGGTCAATTTTGCAGTCGATGTGACCATCTTTAATGAAGTAATGGATTTGGGATTGGCAATGAATCATGAATGCGTTACAAAGACTTTGCTGAATTGAAAGTGGATCGAATTTGAAAGCGTGCACTTCGAAAAAGCCGAGCGAAACGTTATTATTTGTTAGACTTCGCTAAACTGTCGATGAATTTTATGCATGAGTTTTTAAACCAATTTGATTTTGCAAGTCGGAAAATTCAAATTTCGTAATTTTCATGATGGCGGAACTAGGCCGCATGTCCATGACGCGCGCCGTTCAATATCTTCAAAACTGAAGTCTGTCTTGCCTGTGACGTAGATTGATTGTTTTTCCCTTAAGGGGTGAAACTGAATTTAAAGGTAAAATCGCGGTGGGGAAAACTGATATTGGATGACGTGGAACTCCAAATACGATGGAAGCGCATTTTGACAATCTTTATAATAAACCGAAAATAGTGCAGTTTCGCACCAAGTATTTTACAACCAAAAGGATACTCATTTTTGTCGATAACAGTGAATATCGATTACCAAAAGACATTCGCTTTTATCGTGTCTTCTCTTTCATATCGTATATCCGTCGTCGTATATATATCCATTCACTCATCTCGTATCAGAGAAGCTTTTCTTATGTCCCAAAAAGACTCTGCTTTTTTCCACTAAAATTCTTATTACCCTTATACTGATTTATATAAGAGGCATCTGAGGTAAAAAAAGAGTGTCTGTGTCATTTAATGTCTTCATCAATGCATGCATTTTTCCAATAGCATAACATAATTTTAGTATAACGAAAATTGCACAACGAATCTGTAATACTATTTGATTAGCCATTGTACAACGAATTTTAATTCTAATGCTTAGGTTGTTGATTAATCAGTCAATGGTTGGATGCGGCGACGTTAATTATTTTAATAAATTAAACAAGCTGCAATCAATCTAAATATTTTTACTCAATATTTCCATCTATCACTCGAGTTTAATGGACAATCAATCAGAATTTAATCATCCCTTCGAGTTCTAATTAACTTATTAAATTTTGTTATTTGCCTTACGAGAAGCATTTAATTTGGAAAATGAAATGCCTCTCCTAAAGTGCTCCATTACAGGCGCAGCCAGATGAAATTTCCTTTCTTTTTAAATTATTAATCAAGCATATAGTGCAAATCATGGTTGGAATATCTCCTTTGCGTTTTCGCTTTATAGTTATACTTGCCTTCCATTTAGAGTGTGCAGAGCAGATACGCAGTCAAAGTTGAGTGGCTTTCACACAGTTAGCACTGAAGTTGCTACCCTAGCTCATCCCGCGCAGTCTAGGCGAACATGTCTGTGAATATAGGATTACACGGCTTTGTATTATATTTCAATATGCTTAAATTTCTAGCTGCATTCAATTAAGCTTCGGGTGCACGCGTAGAATTGCATTAAAGTATTATTATCGTATTAACGAATGCACTTCGGCCTGCACAACGTACCCCCGAATTATCGTGGAGTATTGTGAACAATCCTCGACGTATTTTTTTTTTTTTTAATAAATCTTGATATTCAAGCGTGGCAGGCAGCCCATGGTGGATGCCCCCGAAATTTCAAAATTTTCGCACCCATCAATTTTCGCGGAGAGCAGAGCAGCAAATTAAATATTACACTTTCAGCTCGAGCACGAGAGAATAAGATAAGTTTTTAATGGAGCACTAGGGCAGCCGGAGCCTCGAAAAGTTTCGCCGTTTACTAATTCACGAAAATCTACTCTTTTCAGCGTGAAAACGATGGAGATCCGCGCGCGCGAGTGTGCGCGTGGATGGATGGCAGGCGAAAAAATGAATTTCGCTTTGAGCGAGCTCTCCGCTACAAGTTGAAAAGTCTCTCGATTAATGAAAGAACATAATTATAATACTAAATTAGCGAGAAATGCGAACAAAAGATTCTCGCTGTCTCTCCGGCTCTGGTCTCGCGTTGACGAAGGAGGAGCGCGCTCGGGAGAGGAAAAAGAAAGGGAGCGGGAGAAAACAATGCCGAATGAGAGAGTGCGCCGGGGGGAAACGCCGCTACTTTGTATAGGTACAAAATCCTCGTGGCCCGCGGCGGCATAAGCGCGCTATACGTTTTCCGCGGAAGAGTCAAAAAAGTAAAAAGTCGCTTGGCGAGTACACTGACCCCGGGGCTCCCCACTCGCCCCCCTTTCCACGTGTATAAACGAGCGAATCGCCGTGCAAGAAAAGCAAAAGTGAGAGAAGCAGAAAAGAAGAGAGAGAGAGCCGTATACTGATATATCAACGCGGGCGCTTCAGCTTGGAAAATATATAGAAAGAGCGCAGAAGGGGCAAGGAAGAAAAGCTTGACCGGAACACACCTTTCCACAATGCTGCACAGCTCGGCCATCTATTCCAGCGCTGCCCGGTCTCTTTGCTGTTTTTCTTTGCTCTGCTTGGCCTCTTCTCTCCCCCCTCTCTCTCTCTCTCTTTCTCTCTCCCTTCTCGAGTGACCTTTTATTTAATTACACGCGACCGCGGGAGCAGCAAAAAAAGGCGCGCCCGGCGAAAAACGTCCCGCGAACGTGACCCTGATGATAATTTTCAACTTCGTTGACGAAGATACGGAAAGTCGGAAGAAAAAGCCGTGGGGGTGGTGAGGGGGGGGGGGGGTAGGTCGGCCTCGTGTACGTGGAGCCTCGCGGCTAATGCGTCTGAGCGTGCTCGCCGGGAGAGAGAGAGAGAGAGAGAGAGAGAGGTTGAAGAAAGGCAAAAAGGGAGGGAGGCAGCGAGTGAAACGGACGAGAAGAAACGGAGAAACGGATGAAAAAGAGGGTCGAAAGAGTGATTGCGACGGGAAAAAATGGCGAGCCGGGAATGAGCCGGATAGAAATCGAGAGAGGAATACGAGCGACAGTATATAAGTGTGATGGGCTACGGTGTCGGGCTTGAGAAAGGGACTCCGCGGATATCAATTCAGCGGTGACTTTGTAGTATAACGCGGCAATTGATCGCGAAAAGCGCGCGCCGACGAACGCTTTTATTTGTCATCTGTCTCGGAAATTTACAGAGATTTATCACAAACCTCCCTCCCCTCTCCATGTCTCTCATCTCTTCTTGCATTTGCGATGTAATCGTTCGGTACATTCGATCAAATAGAGTACGAAATACGCGAAAGAAATGTTTCTGAATTGTTCGTATTGTTGTATACTTTATAAACTGGCGATTTACAAGTAAAGAGATGCGTTGTAATTTTCAAGTTCATTCCAAAGATCGCGTTATGATTGGACCTTAGATTTAGTGAACACATCCTCTTTCAGAAAAAAAGATTTTAACCAGAAGAAAAAGAATCATTTCTTGCATACTCTTTTGTACTTTTTCGTAATATTATACAACATAAAAAATTCATAATGATTTAGGCAAAGAATGTTGTCGCTTCTACAAGACGCTTGCAACACGTGGGTAAACAGTTTAATAGAATCATAAAAAAAGGCGTGGCTTCTCGGTTTTGACGTGAATAAAGCACTGTAAGCAACGTCAGAGTCAAGACGATTATTCAAAGATCAATTAATCAGCGGAAATAGTCTGTAATTTTATGTATTAATCCCAGAATCTATAAAAGACTGTTTTGTAACAGTGTATAGTGTTTATTTTTTTTTTTTTTAAATGGAGAGAAAATCATTTAATCACTTGAAAGAAACAAACAGTTTAGCAACAGATGAAAATAAACTATAGAAAGTATCGTAATGTATTCATTTTATTGTAAACATACTTATTTCACAAATTTTTTAATTATACATTTAGATTTTGAGATGGTAGTTAATTTTACTTTATTAACTTCATCCTGGAAATATATTATTTAGCAAACACAATAACCTCCCATTTCTTTACAATTTATGCCGCAATTACTGCCTACAAAAAAATTAAAAAAATTAAAATTAATGATTGAATATAATTTATAGTATCAGTGCTTTACGTTATATGAAAAAATTTAACTTACCAACAGCATTGTTCGCCATTCAGACAATGGCAACGACCAAGAACACAAAATAAGTGAGAGTTTGGCTCATTTTGGTGGCTAGTCGACTTTGTCTCGTTGTTCTTGACGATTTGAAGTAACGCTTCAGTTTCATAACTTTGAAAACATTCATATATACGTTTACACTTGCAAACGCGCAAACAATTTCTAATACGATTATGTAACGATCATATCAATTAATGAGACCGAGACTTACTGATAATAGATAATACAAATTCAAGTAATTATGTGAAGTTGAAGTGTATTCATTATCGAATATTCTACGACAGATAAAATGGTATGTTTTGTCTCATCTTCCAAACTCTATAAAGGAATCTATAAAAATATATCAAAAAGTATTTAGTATGTTTATTTATGAGATTATAAGGTTTATTGTGAATGATTGTATTCCCGCTTATGAAAGAAAACAGAAGAAGTTCAAAATTTTTGTGTATTACCTTTAATCACAGTGCAGTATAACAGAAAAGTTAAAAATATTTACTGAAATATGACTTTTTACTCTGGTACAGTCATTGATCATGAATTACTTAATTTGAAAAGGAGTCGTTTTTTTACCAGTATCACAAAATTCTACGACTTTACATGGCTTTAATATTCACCTTCCAACTTCTAATAGCAGAATAATGCAGTGAGTAATGATGCTTAAGTTTTAAAGTTTTGTCGAGGAAGTGAAATAATTCGTAGTCTAAGAACTAGCTCATAAGTGCTTCTAAGATATTCATCAATTGAATTTGAATACTTTTGGACGAGAATATCCGTCATCTCTAGCAACACAAGGAACCTTTATCAAATCCACGAATTTTCTGTCAACTGCTGTTAAAAGAACATTTAAAATCAATGTTAACATTTGCAATAAATGATCTTAAATAAATCTTTCTATTCATAATAAAAAATCGTTACCAATTTATTACCACGTAGCTTCCTCAGAACGAATTCATTATTCCCATGCTCGCCATATTGTTAAAATGTATGCTTCATTTTTGATTCAGTAAAGAAATACTGAAATCATGTATTAATGCTATTTGGTACATAAAAAAATATTGAAAAGTAAATCCTTTGATTGGCATGTTGTAATGATACCAAAAATGGATCAAGTGAAGAAAAACACATTGACATGTCTGCAAGCGTATAGATTGACTAATTTTTTAACCATAAATTTGTAATTTCAATAATACTTTTTGTTTTACAGAAGAGCCATTCCGCAGTATGTTAGCTACGCTGTGCTTCGTGCATCGCTATTAAACAAGACAAAAAGCTTAATATAGTCGAGAAAAAAAAGAACGAAAACATACCAAGGTGGTGGGAAAGCAGGAAAAAAGAACATGAGACGTGAACGGAAGTCTTGTACACACAATGGCCAACATTCGAAGGTCGGAGAAGCAGGAGAAGATGAAAAGGGCGGGGGAGGGGGGTTACAGAGGGAGACATCCTACCTCTTGGTTGAAAAGGCAAGCTTTACTTTTACAACGTAATTTGTCGGTTTCATCCGGTAGTAGCGTATGACATTCGGTAGTCAGTATAGAGCCAGTGGCCCGTGGTATATAATAAGCTAATGGATTCGCTCTTAAAGCGCTGTACATTTGCTACTGTTACCTGCGTAATTGTGTCAGCTTACAAATGGAAATGGAAACACGGACGAGAGCTTTGCATTGGCATATCCTTCCGTCGAGTCCTTCGGAAGCCGCATTGCTGAAAGAATCAAAGCGAAATTACTTTGATTCCTTGCGGACAGCGGCTGCTGCCAATAACGAACAAAAGTTAATTGTCGAAGGTATAATGGAAGCAAATGTCGCGAGAGAATGCACTGAACGACGAACTTGATCAACGTAAACGCCGTGAGTCTCTCGCCTCGAATGACCACTATTAATTGTGTGTACACGTGTGTGGCTAAATAATATCTTACTTCCAATTTCGGTGAAGTTAATCAGGCGGGATTATATTGTATTACTTTGAGGGCTTAGGACAAATCCGTATATATGTGGAGAGTCCCGAGTCAAATGGTGCGCGCAGGAAATAAAGATTCTCGCAATTGCCTTGATGCCGACCCTACTTTTTTCAATAATAGGAGATCGTCGTTCTGGTATAATTTTTGAGATTATTTTTCGATGCATTAACTTTTATTATGACTATAAAAAATGTTGTGATGTCTTGAAAATATTGTATTCCCTTTCGTAGCTGAAAGATAACTGACAATGAGCAATGTTTTTTTCTAATATTAGATCTTTTAAAATAGATTTATTACCATCGTTTAGGTAATTAACCAAAATCTTTCTGTTAATAAATTTACAGTTTCACGACGCTACCCTATTCTAAATTTATACTATTTCCAAATTAAATTACATGATTTGCTGGGTAAATTCATTTTTACTGAATAAATATTACTTTAATCAGGTAAAAGTGGAATGAAGATTATCAGGTAAGTAAAATGATAGAGCAATTTAATAGAACTTCAAAATTTACCATTATAGTGATTCAATAAAGAATCATTTTTATTACAGATACAATCATTGCATTATATTTTGTACAAGCAACTTACGAAACAAAATTTTAAAAAATTATCACATTTAGCATTGAAAGTACACTAAAGTTCTTCAAAAATAACGTTATTTAAACGCTTTAGTTATTTAAATTTTTGAAGGTACATGCGATGCATGAATTTGGAACCGAAGATCATAAGTTCCATTAACGTTATCAGTATTTATTGTCATAACAAGACAAATATCGATGTTTGATTCAAAATTTTTTGAATCCTGCCATAAAAAATCATCAAAAGGGATTGTTAAATAAATATTCTATATTTAAATTTATTTCTCCACAAACTAATTTGCCAATGAAAGACTTTATCCGATTTATCTGATAACAATGGCTTTTCGCAGTGCTATCGTCGTGTAGGTCAAATTTCGCGCGGATGTCGACAATTAGTGGTCCTTACAACTCCACTCGTTGATATACTCTGTCCAACAGCTGACCTGCCTAATATAACTACAAGGGTCACTCCGCTGTCGAGGACGATTACATCTGTATATTGAGTTATGACTTCTCTCAGCTACTTTTAGTCTCATCTTTCAAGAAATAAACCACATGTACAAAATGTATGTTAGAAGGAATAGCAAAAAAATTAGATGAAAAATTGTGTTTGATGGTAAGTGTGTCAATTAACTGTAAGCATTAGCAGCAGAAAAATTGTTAATTGAATCAGTACATTGAATTTTTTTAAAGTCTTACAAAAGATTTTGGTCATCCTACGTTGAAAAAATATGGTTTTCTCTACCATTAAATGTTATTGAATGTACAGATAAATTACTACAACGTTACATATTCTAAATGCGTCTAGTAACAGAAAAAATTATCATGATAAAAATCATTTAGTACTGCTCTGATGAGACATTAAAAATCAGTTCGCTCCAGATAAAAAATATTGGTATATCAATTACTTTGACAGAAAAATCTCTACAATTTTACAAAAAAAATCTCTCTCTCTCCACTAATGTTTGCCCTTTACCACGGACGCAACCCCCTTCACAGCGTATAACAATGTTAGCCCGACGCTCGTCAGCTTGAAAATTAGCCAACCCATCATCGCTAACGCGTCCACCAAAGTACCAACGTGAGCAGTAACGCCACCGGCTGCGCTTTTGAAAAAAAAGCCTCGACGTGCACAGCAGACAAAAGAAAAAGTCGCCCAACAGCCGTTGATGCACGGTGCGCGACCGTATATAATTTTCAAAACGACTCGGCCGCGCAGCTCCATGGAAATCCCGATCGAAGCCCTTCCACACCCCGAGCCTGGTCGACCGGGCATGTTAACTGCAATTAACCCCGTAATCGAATCAATATCCAGCCCGGCGCTCGCGCTCCTCTTTATCCCCCCGCGTCCGTTTCATCTTAAGCTCTCGCGTATAAGCGCAAGCCTATTCAATATAATTCCGCAGAGCGAAAGCCGTAGCGCGGCGACATCGTGCCTGGCCATACAGAAACGTCCGGGCGGCGTGTGTCTGTGTGTGCGTTTGTGTCGGAGAAGCGCAGTTTCCTCGGCGAGAAGAGAGGAGAGTGAGATATAGACATAAACAGGGTAGGTGTATGGCGCGCGGAAGCCTCGTCGTCGTCGTCGTCGACGTCGTCGTCGCTGATTACAATCGCGGCGCAGAGGCACTAGGGCCTCAGGGGCATTCTCCCCCCCGGTCGTCATTCCATCGGCCGTAATATACGAGCGGGCATAATCCTCGAATTACGGCTTGCGAGGAAAGCGCGTTGTTGTCGTCGCGCTGCAGCCCAGTGCGACGGAATCGTCTCTTGGCTCTCCGCGCACGTGCGCGAGAGACAAGTTTACGTATACATCGGCGCACGGCGTTCCACCGGCTATGACAGCCGAGGCTTAATGAGTTATAACGCGCCAACGCCCCCGATTTACGCGGCAGGAACTTCCTCTCGGCATCGAAATCGCAGCTCTTTCAGGGCGACGCGTTGTCCAGCGCGTGTGCCCCCACCGCAACCTCGAATTTTCCGGGAGAGAGCTTGCAAGCTCGGATTTAGAGCTCGCGGGGCGCTGCGACCGTGTATAGGTGCGGGTATTCGTGTGTAGAGACGTGCATAAGTACTGGAGCGTGAGAGAAAGAGGGAGCGCTGGTATTAGCGTTATCTGAATGGCGATTTACTCGACAGTCTGTAGTGGTAATGCTGCACGATCTACTGTGTAGCTGCAGTCGAGACGGATAATTATGCCGAGTAGTTCGGTTTGATTGGAGCGAATAACGCTGCGAATTAAGCCGGGCTAGATGTTTTTGGGTCTGCATTAGTTGTGGTTAATTGTATAGTTGGGATGATTCTGGGATTACTTTTATCAAAAGGGAAAAATTTCTTTGGACGTCGCATGCGCTGTTCGCTTGTTTGTTGAATCCGTTTGATTGAAGTGGAGCTATTTCACTTTATTTTCATTTTTGATTTATTGGATTCCTTCGGTTAATTATTTATTTCGACTTTTTGGCGCAGAAACGCCATGGGTTTACAGATGAATAATTCATCGTCCATCTGATTTCTGACATTACATGGTTAATTTGTTTCCTCTTTTAAAAAAGTTATGGCATTTGCTGTGAAGCATATACGTGATTCTGACTGGTTCCAAAGTAATCATGATTATGGTTACCATGATCCATTGTTCACGACTGGTATGATATATTGAGCCGAAAACTTAACCCAAATCCATTTACATCAAAATTTCACATTGCAAACATTCCGCGCCCATTCCACGAGGAATTTGATGTTGTATGTTGATAACTGTTTTGATTCAAATGGATCATTTCAGTCGGTGTAACGAAAGTATTTACGATCATGCAAATGATGCGAAGACGAAAGATTGTACTCTTATTTTTCACAACGTCATGCTTGTATTTCTAAAATCTAAAAAATGTCATATACAAAAAATATTTATCCTCAACACCTTTATACTGCATTACAGATTCACAGCTATCTCTAGCATGATGCATAGTCATGAAAAAATGCAATGACTTGATAAATGGTTCGGTCGATAAATTTAATTCTTGCGAAGCAAAAAATTCGTTATACATACAATGTATAATGGAAAACGAGTATTTAAATTTCTGTAAAAAAGATCAAATAAAAAATAATAAGACGGATGTATTTACAAGCTAGCTTTTAAAATTCATGATTCATCTTCCTTTTTCGAAAAAAATATGCACCCCTACTAAATATGCGATTCAATAGTTTGTACTAGATGAATGAATATTCATGAACATGATAACAGCAGACTAATTCAAAACTGCGTCGCCATCAATAAGGGCTGCATTTTTTTTACAAAAACTACAATTCAATTTGTATGTTTCAATGTTTTTACATTGAAAAAAATTATACTTATTCAGATAAACATAATTTATTAACGCGATTCTAGAAAAACAAATTGTAAATAAGAAATTTTTCCATTATTAAACATTTGTTGTACGTGTAATTTTTTACCGATTGCAATGGGCGCATTCATATCACAGTTTGAAATATTTCTTGAATCATTGAAGCTGAATTTGAAAACAAAGGACCGTTTAGCATTGTTATTTTCACCCCTTTAATGCTTTAATAACAAAAAAGAGGAAAATAATTGTAAAACACAAACTAAAATCTGATCGAACCTAAAAACAAAGCACATCATGCGTAGCAGTTTTATAACTCAATATGGCGCTATATTGTACAAGCGACTTGAAATGATTGGTTTGGTAGTAATATCAATTTTCATCCATAATGCAAAGAGAAAAGTTTGTAAACACAATTAACTAAAACAATCGATATCTTTCAAAAATAAAGTATTTTTATCTAGTTCACAAGTTATTTCTTCCTAAACTTTACTTATTCAGTGAAGTATCTCCTATACATTTTTATTTTTTAATAGAAAAAATTGTTTTGATCCAAAACGCGATATTTATTTATTCAAAAATAATCGTCTTAGATTAATAATTTAAATTCCAGATTTGAAATTCTAATAAGATTCTGAAGCCATAAATCCTCTTGTTTGAAAAAATTGCTTCCAAAAGATTCTTTTGGATACGGTGAATCTACATAACAAAGTGATAATAATTTTTTCTAAATAATTATCCATTCACATTTTTTTACCAATGCTCTCTTCTCTCGAGGCAAAACTTCCAAAGATCTCTTCTCAATCCAAGAATCTCGAATGAAAATTCGCGTCCTTTCGCCTCAAACAGATTGCCCGATGAGCTACTCGAGATTACTTTTATTTCGAATTAAAAGCCACCTTCTCTTCTCAAACGAACGTTTCTCCCGGCGCACTTTTTTCCCGCTCTCCCCTACAGGATCCGATGATCCATATCCAGGAAACTACCATCTTCCGCGGCAATTGTCCCTCGCGAGCGCGAATTCCACGGCGCGCCGCTAAAAGGACTTAACCAGCTTTTTAATTGAACCCACCACGAGCAAGCGAGCGAGCGAGCGAGCGAGCGAGAAAAAAATAGATTTTCACGCGCGGCTTGCGCATTTCAGCCTAGAAATCTGGCGTATTTTAATGCGCGGCATAAATCCGGGAGCTCGAGATCCAGGTCGACGAGCGACAAGACGTAGAAACCGCGCGTTTCTCAAGACCGTCTCTCCACCTCCAGCCGCGCGTCAAAGAAAAGTCTCTTGGGCCAAGGAGCGAGAAGGAGGAAAGACAGAGCCGTAGGAGCAGCGGCAGAGAGCCCGCGAGGGCGGAGAAAGAAAAGGGGGGAGAGAGAGAGAGAGAGAGGCTGATGCCCTATCCGGCGGGGTAGCTTTCGCGGTCCTACGTAATTTTATAAGTCAAAAGCTCTTGCTCACGAGAGAGCAGGATAGTACCGCGCGCGCATCACGGGTTTCACTCTCTCTCACTCCATCTTTTATAGTTCTATTTTTCCACTTTCCTTTTATCTCCCATCTTTTACTTTATGCATGCTGACGTTCTTCTTTCCATCTTCTTAGCTTTCCGTGTATTATCGCGTTTTAATAAAAAAAATTTTATTATATTTCTCTTGCTGCTACTGCCGCCCGCGCTGTGTCTACTCGTCTCCCACTTTGCGGATGGACTTTTATGACTTTGTTTTTGTTTGCCGTATTTTTCAGACGATAGTTATGCTCTACCGCAATTATATCTGGTTTCTCATCTGCAAAGGATTACTCAGCATTCAGAGATTTTCTCATTGCGATCGTTGCGCAATAATTGGCGCAGCAAGAAATTTACGATCTACGCGCGTGCGTTTTGCATAAAGTTTTAATTGCATCGATCGCGCGTTCGCCGAAATTTCGAGTTCTATCGAAGTATAAACAACGATTTTTATTGCTTGATATCGATGCATCACAAACTGTACTATGTACGCGTCGTGTCGAGCGGATAAATCAGTCTTTCTAAAACTTCGAAAATGCCAGGTATTTCAGTTTTCTCGACGCTCCCCTAAACGAGTTTAAATTTTAATTACGCTGCCGGCGAATCCGGGTTTTCGAGAAAATCTCGCCTTTGCCAAGCCCGGGCGATGCTCGCCGCTCTTTAAAAGATGTAACAAGATATGCGCTCTTTCTCCCCTTTGATGTTCCAGTTGACCCTACTCCCGCGGCTGCTCGGGCCGTCCGTCGCGCATTTTTGAGGATTTTCTTTTCAGCGCTGATCGAGGGCGCGATAGCGAAAAATGCGCAGCTCTAGAGATGAAGAGCGCTTCGATCCTTCAGAGGCACGACGCGAGCCCTGCGCTTGGCACCTCGTGCGCTCGAGCATTTGCCTTTTATGCATGTAATTAAATTTTACGCTTTGTCGTAGATTCTTAATTTGAAGACCTCTGGCTCGAATGGACGTTGAATAGTTTGAAACAGGAAGTGGGGTGTAGCAGGATGATTGTCGTGTAGAAACATTGATTTTGCGCTGGAGAGAATTTTCGACCTTTTAGTGGACGTCTCGGTGAGATGTAGATCGTTGCAAGTGAGCAGCTGTTTCACTATATTTTGCTTTATTTTGTTTAGCATTCTTTTTATACGTCATTTAACAAAACGTCTTAAACTAAAATTATTCAAATCCTATTCGTGTGTATAGACCTCAGAAATTATTCTTTATTTACTTATGTATAACATGTATATTTTTGGCGCAATATACTGTATACTACCGTGGAATTCAGTCCAGTAATTGTTTTAATTAACTTCTTTAATTAAAATCGATTCCTAATCGCAAATATAAACAAGGGAACATTGAGAATGATCGAACCGACGTCACTTGGTATCCAGGGCTTTGATCACTGCAAACAAGGATACTCAATCAAAAAGTATTCGAATGGTTCAGGTACATCAGTAACTTTATCCGCTTACGATACTCGGAATACCGAGTTTTCTTCTGAATTAGGAGTAAAAAATCAAAATTACTTTTTTACACGGTTCCCTACGTTCCACGCGCGCGAAAATTCTCGAAACAAAAATTGAAATTCTAAGTACGTTACAGCAATGCCCATAAGGTTTTCCGAAGTGCTTTTGCAGATCTGTACGTACCGTGGTAATATCATTAACGAAACTTTCTTTATTTCGTCTTCCGAAACTTCTTATTACTGAAATTCTTTTAGTACCCCATCTGCTTACTGCGTTTTCCGTTCTGCTAAAATTGCTAGTTTATATCACCACCTTGTGCGATTGCAAGGAAACTTTTTTCCCACCTTCAAGACATTAAGATGCCCTGAACTGTTATTACATTATTACAAAAACTGGCATTAAGCAGTTTACATCGTCAACTAAATTTTGCATTCGAGTTGAAACAAGTCAGTCTCGTTCTCTACAGATATCTCTATTACAACGATGAATGTCGCAGCCATGCGACTCTGGAAATGTCCTGCCAACGTCCCTTTTAACAGTCACATTTCTCCCATAGTGCTCTTTCCCCTCTATATACATGTATAAATCGCTTTAAAATCGGCATTTGTGGGGTCTAAAAATGGTCGCTTTTCGAAAAAACGATAGTTTCCAAAAATTTGTATATAGCACAGTTTGACCTAAATTTGTATTTGAGTTACGCTTATGTCTCTGACCTACGTTGGTGATCTCACTGTAAATATCACACGTACTACGTTCGCGCGCTAACTTCCCGGTGCAATAATCGATTGCGCATATCCCGAATAATCGTAACTGCAGATTTAGGTAGGCTGTACTATAAAATTGTATAGGGTATTCGTGACAGTCCCATCGCAAGGTGTAAATATCATCCTCGCCATGTGTATCGTAATAAACTATTCATTTCTTTTATTGTGCGCTGCACTGTATGGAAAGCCAAACAACACAAGAAACAGGCTTTTTCAATATCGTTTACTAAATATATGAAGATACATTATTTTTTGTTGAATTATTAAAGGGAATAACAATGGTTTCGTATAGGAAAAATAAATAAAATAGTCAACGGTTTCTAGTCATATTAGACTCCTCTTCAAGACTTGAAATTTAATAACACACAAATAGTTTTGTTGAAAAATCATCACAAAATCAAAAAGAAAAAACAGGCGTAGCACTGGCTCGACACAAATAAGGAAAACTAAAACTCGACCGTGTTACATCACCATCTGCGACACCGTCGAGTTTTAGTTTTCCTTATTTGTGTCGAGCGAATGCTTCGTCTGTATTTTCTTTTTGATTTTGCGGTAAAAGACACTTGGCTTTACTACCATCGAGCAATAAAATTATTTCAAATTGAACACTGGTTTCATTTGTAGTTTTGAAACCTATAATCAAGAAATACGTCTGGGTTTAATTTACTAGGTTAAAAGTTATCAGCATTTGAAAACTTCTGAAGTCAAGAATTTCTAAAAAGAACCGAATTTTTACAATTTTTATTTTTATTGTCAGAATCAATGTATGACAATCACAAATATGAAAAATCGTGATTTCAGAGAAAGCTTCACTTTAACTAATACTAAAGAGAAATAAAACATATAAATACAGGTGCGCATAAGCATTATTTCCCTACAATTACCATATCCTACAATTCGAATCCCATATTCGGCAAAACGTTTGAATATTAATTTTAAACTTTGCAAAATGGCAGATAAATACATAACAACACAGGACAACTACGCGTTACTTTCCCATAATTTCATTTACACTTTTGTTGCTACAAAATTAATTGCCGCTTCGCCCGCAACGTCGCGGCGCGAAAATTAAAATTTCATTTGCCTACGCATAACTTTCTTAATTTTACAAAGTGCAAGTTGCACAGATGTGCCTAGAAAACGACGCCACAAAGTACTTCTCTCTCTCTCTCTGCACCTATCCCACTCCCCTTCCAACGTACAAAGCTCAACTAGCGAAATAAAATAGGTGCGGAAGTTGCGCAGCCCTTCCTTTTTGAGAATCCATGAATTCAAAGTGATTTCCGCACCAGCATCCATCCTCCTCATCACTGCCTGCCCACGTGAGAGTAACGCGCCGCCAATGTCGGCCGAGCTCACAGTCGGATTATACGCCGCTGTGTAGCGCGCAGTGTCTGAAGCGGTTCATTCGTAACTGAAGACGCTGCTACGGAGAAGCCGACGAGAGTATTATAACAGAGCAAGAACACGGGAGTATATAGCAGCTCGGGGGAATTACGGGACTGGCATACAATATACATATATATATACGTATAACTTGTATACGTCTACGGTATACAAGCAGCAAGCTCGACTGCCCCCGTTGATTTCTCGCGATGTTTCGCGAGTTGGCCCTAGCGGCGAGCCCTTTAACGAAAGCTCTCCTTACACCCCCCCCCCCATCCCCCCTGCCTTGAGCCTCCCCCTCGAAGACTTGGCCGCGACTTCGACTTCGTTGTGCGCTGTGTACTTGTGTATTCGCGTAAGCGAAGCCCGAGCAACAGCTTCCGCAGCGGCGTCTTAGCTGCTCCTAAAGATAAACTACTGGGGGCAAAGTTCAAGAAGCCGGGAGCCGCGTTTCGTGCGGCTTTCCGGCTTCTTAATGAAAAACAATAGCTCTTTTAGCCGCGCCACCACGCGCTCGGGCGGGCGGGCGAGTATATGTGTGCCGCCGCAGACTCGAGATTTTCCTTCGGGACCGTAAATTAAGTAATTTATGTTCGCGGGGCCACTTTTTATTCGAGGCTTTCTCGCCTCATTCTTATTTCGTTCTTTCGGGGGGGGGGGGGGGTTATGAGCGAGCAACGCGCGCCCTATTGCTCGGGGCGTGATTTCGACTTCTTTCTCCTTTATTTCGGGCGACGGACTGTGTGGTTTATTCGCTGGATTCTCGTAAATTTTACAATGACGACGAGACCGTCGTATATACGTAGGGATGCTTACGTGCTCGTTCGGCTATACGGGACGGGTTGGACGGATTCCTCATTCCCAGTTCGCAAGAACGTCGATGTGTAAATAAATATTTTCTGGACGAGCAATAATTGATGCTCGCGCAATTGAATTTTCATTGGATAACATTTCAATGAAATGCAAACGTGTGTACTTTGTTAATTTAACGAAATGGTTCACGATATTAATTAATTAGGTAATATCATTGAAAGGATTATTGACTTACTGAACATTTTATTATTATCTGATTTTATTTTATTATAATTTTTGTTATTTTATCTTAATCACTGTAATTTCTTTAATCTGATTAGTATTGCCTTTTCATTAACGTTACTTGAATCATTGCAATATTTGTTTTATTAATTTCAAAGAGTATTTTTTTACACTGTAAAATAGATACTTTAATACATGTAGTTCATTTGATCAAATTGTTGTATTGAATTTATTAAAATTAATATTTTACTAATTTCTACTCAATATATTTGATTCAATTTAAAAGTTTGTTCTCACGTAAAGAATAAGTATAGGTTTACAATATTTTTTTCTCAAGCTAAAGCTAAACGTAAAGTGTGACAAGTGATTGCACGTGTCCCTCTCAACATATAAAAAAAATCTTTCGTTTGATACATGGGCACTTATTATACCAAAGGCGTACTTTTACGAGAGCCATATCGAAAGTTATGACTTTCGCGATCTCGAACATAGTCTTTTACGAGAAACTGGACAATTCGAATTTGAAATTCTTATATAAATTTAATAAATCCTCATTTCTTGTCTATACATTAGAGTTAACGATATTAACATTGATATGATATAAAAATTTATTCTGATATCTTTTTATATTATTAAGAAATGGAACATCGAACTATTATATAGAATACAGTGATTAAAAAAAATGTAGGCATTGAATTTAATAACTTTGTTAAAAGATCACTTTGAGATAATATTTATCGATTGTGTAGAATCACGCCGTTATACACATGTAATATTTAGATCGATTTTGGAAAACCAACAATTTTACCGTCATAAGCTTCCTACTCGAAACAATGTAAAGCAAGGCCCGAAAATCTATACCTGAAGATTATTATACCCACAGTGGACTATAGTCCCAGATTCATCTACAGAGATGAAACAATACACAAGAACAGCATAGTTACATTTTATGCCCAGTTCCATAATTTAAAAAGTTTTATTCACAACTTATTCAGCCATTATCCTGAAATTCCAATAGTTTACGTTGTATTATTTATTAAATGTTTAGATGAATGGCTGAATCAAATAAAAGAAAATATCTTACTTTTAATAAACAATGTTCTTGTTTACTAAAAAGCAATTTTTATTACTGTTTAATAAATATTAATGTATATTATGTTAATTTTTAAAATTTCAAAAATCGTGAACTATAAATAGTTTCTGAAATAGATCTGTCTAGAAGCGAATTTGGAGATAAGCCGCTCTCGAAGCAACTTCTCGGATAAGGTCTTTTTAAAGTAACTTCTGATCGAAATAGGCCGGTTCCTCCACTCGGCCGTCTATACTGATCTCTATAAAGTTTGAAGGTTTCGGTACTAGTTGTTGAATATGACCTATTTTTTAAAATTGCTTTTCCTATTATTTCTGTCTACATTTTTTAAATTATTTTATAAACAATTCATTACAATTTGCTTTAAGACAGCCCATTGCTGCTAATAGTTTTACAAATGATCTGAGTTTGCTTTTAAATTGATATAGTACTGTTAGCCGAAATTCATACAGCTATATTTTTACAGTTCTAACTAACAAAAAAAGGTAAAACTCTTTATGTCATGGATTTCGTTAAAGTCATCAAAAGTTAGCTTTTGTTAAGTGAAATCATTTACTATGAGTTGTTACTGTTTATTTAAACAAAAATCTCTTACATTGAAATATTGAAATCGTACATGACATCTCTTTGGTTAAATCAGAACCAGTGTGAACTATAATAAGTAAGCTAAAACTTATCCTAAAAACAATGTATTTCATTCTGATTTGACCGTTATCATGACTCGATAAGTTCTGTTGTAGGTAAAGCAGAGCATTGTTACTGGCAGTTGAAGTTCGGCGGGTACTAATACTAAAATACTGTTTGCCACCCTCAGTCATACAAGTTACCTTCCTTACCTTGCTGGATTATTGATTTTTTGTTTAGTTTCATTGCTTGCTATTATATTTTATATATATTTTTTTATAGCTGTGTACAGAACGTAATTTAAGATCAAAATAAGTAATTTTAGTTTCAAAAAATAAATTTTATGATTGACGCATGCATTGTATAACAGTAATTTCACCGAAAGCATGATGAAAAATCTGCGACAATACGGGGTTGATCATCTGAGTGAAGCGAGAATGATAATCCTATTCACGTCAAAATAACTTTTATCGCATGTATAGAACCTTATTTCATAAAATTTACGATTAATAACACCTTCTGTAATACATCGGTTAGCATTTAAGTGGTGTTTATCACAAAGGGTGTCACGAAAAAATTGTATCAAAAAGTCATAATATTAAATTTAAAGGAATAAAATAAATTTACACTTTTATATCTTTTTAAAATCAGTTATTTCATTAAGATATTTCAAATAACTGCTTTAAAAAGAAGTATTATGTACATAAAAGGACGTATTTGCATGCGCCAAAGAAGGGGATGGAAATTGTCAAAAGCATTTCTCTCTTTATTCCTATTTTCGAGTAGGTTCGACTCTAGATTAAGGAAGCCTTATGCTAGTGCCAGCGGTGCATTCATTCGTCATAAGTCGACTTGATTACATTTACATTTTTATTTTTGGTCCCTTCAAGGTAATCATCTTTTTAGCTTCCCATTCACGCGCTAGAGAACAAACATATCAAGCAAAAAACTGGTTCCAGTTATTATTATTATTTTCTTTTAATGCTTCATACATGCATTTTTAATTCGTATCTCTGCTGATGTTTCATAATGTTCAAAATATCTTATAGAATTAAATGTTTTACTAACTTCAAGCTGCACATTATTTACACTTCGCGATCAGCCAAGCCTCTATGATTTAGCATAAAATCGTGATCGTTAATTCAGCCATAAATTAGTGTGTTATTTGAACCGAAGAATTTTTGTGGAGCGTAAAATTCGTAAAATAATTAATGCAAAGCATGCGTCATGCGCGCGTAACTGCTTTGTACCTAGAATCGCGCGTATCAAATATTATAATGTAATTATATGCATATAAAAAGAAGAGCGAATCAAGTTTCCACGCATGAAAGATTCATCGGGTAAAATGTAATTCCGAGCGTAGATGTATATACTTCACATTGATTTTGAAAAAGAGGGAAATTCGAATTCAAATTTATTCTTGAGCTCGCAGTATGCTACCAGAGATTGAGCGGAAAATTAAAAAATATATTGTCGCTCTCTGACGAAAAAAAAAATGGTTTATTCAAGAAAGAAGACGAGCGAAACATCCTTTTGTTTGCGGTGCCAAAGCGATATGATAATGCACTCGCAGCCCCGAAACACACATAAATTAAGTAACATAAGAAGATAAACAACACAATGTATTTTTCATATATAAATAAAATCTGTCTGTGTGTTTGTGCACGTGAGCGTGTGTGTATGTGTCTGTGTGTTTTCGAATTCCGGAATTGTCAGATAGGGGAAGAGCAGCGCTGACCTAAATATCTGCATTGCGAAGGGGACGACGATCGCTAACGGATTACGAATAGATGCATGCGATTGATTGAGTAATATGGATACGATCGATCACACCGATCTCATATATCATGCAGTGCGCATATTCGATTCGGAGTTTATACTTTGATCTTTGATCCTTACAGCCCGCGAGATCGTCTTGCGAATGCGTTCACCCCAATGCTCGACTTACAACGCAAGCATGTCGCTCTTGTCACGTGTGCTCTTTTTTTAAAGAAAAAAAAAAGAAAAACTAATAGTTCCCTTTTCGAACAAAACTAATTTATCGATCTGGCTTAAGCATGATCCACGACGATGATTATATGGCGCCGAGAAAGTCTAGTACAGATTATGCATAATAAGTTTGCCAGAACTTTGGGAGCTTAATTCAAACATCTGCAAATTAGTTTGAGCTTAAACAAGGAGTCTCCAAATGAGCCCCTGCAGAGAATAAGGTCACTGGCAAGGATATATATAGGAATAAATCTATGAGATTTGGTAATACACATATACTTAGCCTCGATCCTCCCATGTGCGAGCGAACATTAGAAATTTGCGGCGAAAACCCTATAGACCGTTCAATCTTCCCGATGCTTCATGAGCAAAGTGCATTTGTAAGTAGGTGCAAATGCTCTAGGTTGAATATCTGCAGTTGGCACTGGACCAAGCAATGCCGCACACATCGGTCAGTAAGTCGTCGATCGAATCTATTACACATAGCTGTCAAAGGTGCACTTTGTTAGACCGACGAGGGTACTTAGGAATCCAGGTAAGGACGTGTCAATGATGGAAAAAGTCAGCGATCAATCAACAAACAATGTGTAATCAAATTATACTTTTTCTATTTAGAATGATTAGAAATGAGCGATTATCATTTAAGCATAAAAGAAAACGGCAGTGGTTTCACAGAAACTCACATTCATGTCTGTTTGGATCAACTACTTTGTGAGACTATATGCATCTGCTAGAGCGACAGCTGCAAACAAATTTTCCCTTTTGTTTCCTCTGCTGAAATTTCATAGCATAGTTGTAGACCCAAGCAAGTCATAAGAGTGATTTAAACAAGTCGATAGATGTGATGTTGACATAGGATACAATTTAGCACTGAATACACCGACCCACATGTGTAAACAAACTAGGTCATGCGGTATTCATTACAGTAAGAAAATCTGAAATTTTGCGTCTGACAGAACTGATTACAACCCATCATCCCACAACAATACTATCCCGCATGCAAATGTCAAGAGTCATTCAACAATAAAAGTACTTTCAACGCAAAATGAATTTCCGGCAATGCTTTTGGCCCATTCAAGCGCTGCGCAATGTTTTAAACTCGAAACAGCAGTGAATCATCGCACTAAATCCTATGCAATATTCAAAGCAGTGAAGAATTATGCAAGAAGAAAGACAAGAAGCAACTGAGAGCAGTGCATGAAAAAATAAATTCTTTTTAATAGACCGAAAAAAATGTACGAAAGAAATACAAAGTGTCAGTCTCGAGATCTCGGAAAAATATCAAAAAATTGTTCGTTGTGGAGACTTATTTATACTTTGACTTCGAGACTCGAAGAATTATTATTATTTCTGTTAAAGTAAAATTTATATTTGACAAAAATTTCTATTCCTCTAGCTTCTTCATCTCATTGTTGTGAACATTAAAAGCGCACTACTCCATTAATTTTTGTGTAAATTTTTGTGTAACTTTTTTTAAACTAATCATATTGTTGTTAGTACAAAGAAGAGTCTCTGACAAATCTCTCGAAACATGAACTATTTTCATACTTACCATAAGGATTCAAGAATCCCAATTTTTTATGATGTATGAATGTTAACAGAATAGCGTAAAATGGATTGGTGGAAACGAAACCAATGCCTTACCAAAAAATCCAAGTTGACATAGTTTATGAAATAGTTTTTGAAAGTTTCCCATTTCATGAATAATTTTAGCTTTGGATTTTAATGTTTTATTTCTTCTGTAGTCGTTAAAGATTTTAGTAAGTAATAACAGTAATATCCTCCACTGATGTAGTTTCTGCATGAACCTTTTCTACTTTCGGCTTTTTCGGAATCTCAAAATTTACAGCAATTTCACTCCGGTATCTCGTCGTTTCTTCTATGTTGAGCTTTTCGTCAAGTAAGCTTTCTGTTTTATCTTTCTGTTTCTTTTACTTCATTTTTTATAGGTCTCTTGAGTAGTGCCTCAAAGCGAAATCTTTCTTTTTTGATGCGCTTGTTACACTACTTCTTGAAGTTCTGTCTTCTCTAATTGCTTTGTAATGACTGAGTCTCTTGCTGTTTGTTTCAAGACACAGTCGTTACATTCATATAGTGTTTTGACAGATCAGTCTTCTTCATTATCATAATCACCATTGTTAGAAACCCAATGATAACATATTGATTATACTTCTGGATCTGCTCTATTCAGCACATGCCCTAATTTTCAAAAATTGTAAACGATAAAAAATTTTTAAGATTTCTATTTGTTGGGAATAGATGTGTAACATTACTGAAAATTCTTTAACAATTTAGTGAAATTTTTTTATCTTCACTAACGTACAACTTTAAAAACCTGTACCTCAATTCTCGTTTATCCCATTACAGACAATACCCTACTACCCAGTAATACCCTTATCTTTAAAATGGTGATGTCCTGCTTAATAATTGCTCTTCGTTCGTGTTAACGTCTTCTCAAAGCCACATCAATTTTGACGGCAAAACTTATCACCTCCGTGTACTTAATTAGCAAACAAACATATTGTGAAACTTTTTTACGCGCAAACACTCGCTCATTAAAAGCAAAAAGTTCCGATGTTTTTCTCGAATAATAAGTTGGACCCGCGAGTAGCGAGGCGCGCAATCGAAGCTCCTTACTTATCCCACATTGTTTCACGCTCAGCCGCTAAAGTGACAAACTTGGAATGAGCGCGAGAATGGCTTTCCTCAACGATCGCCCGCAACTACACGTCCACGAGAGATAGAGAGAAAGTAGAATGGAAGCCAGAAAGAAGATGCGGTTTTGCAGTTTAAATAAGGCTTTAGGATTAAGGCAGTGGTGTATATTTCAGGACGAGATTAGCAATTGTCTGCGCTCGGACTTAAGTGCACGGCATTAAGACGGCGAATTAATGTCCCTCCGGACCACTTGAGCTGCGCGTCCTCGCTCTCGGAATTTCGCGCGGTCGCTCGCTCAAGGAAGCCCATATACACAAAGGTGCGCGGAGCACGACGAGAGACTGAATAGAGGCAGAGACATTGCCGAGAGTAGAGGCAAAAATAAAGAAGGCTCATTTCTGTTGCCTTGAATCTCTGGGACGGCCGCGTGCATTACCCCCCCCCCCCCCCCGCTTCCCTCCACCGCCCCCGCCCTCTCCAGAGAGCGAGAGAGAGAAGAGAATCGGCTTTCGCAAAAAGGGAGGCCGATAAACGAAAAGGATTGAGGCAGATTCTTTATCGCGACAGAGAGGGAAAGTTCTTTTATCCGCTCCTGCTGCTCTTCCGCGAGAATAAGGAGGATTTAAATTCTATGCTCAGCATCGTATACTGCGAGCTCTACTGTGGCATTTATAATGAATGACTGCTGCACGTGCTCCCGCTGCTGCTGAATAATATAAAAGCGCGTTATACTTTTATGGAAATCGCGTATATATATATATCTTGAAAATGAATGTGTTATGTCGTTAGCGCAATAAAAGTGTATGGCAATATGGGAATTCCTTGCGGATTGTCAATTATAGGCTCTTATTGCTTTGATAAATCAACAATTTGTTCACTGTGGGGTTGGGTACAGATGAAGCTCGATTGATATTTTTCCTTTGATTACGTTTGTAAACGGCTTGATGAAAGTGTGCATATTGAGAAGTGACACCAAACACCCGATCTCTGGGTGGATTAAAGTTGATCTAATCGAAGCCAATCAATCGCCAAGTCTGGTTGGCAGAGGTGTTAATATGACGAGATAAATATATTCATCATACCTCTGTGTCGATTCCCAATTGGCAAAATTTTCATGGAAAGCTGTATACAGGGGATAATCATCCAGCATTATTATTATCCAACTATCTGTATGATCCAGACAAGAATTTATAAATACGTACTTTAGCGCGAACAAAGCCATTATGTTAAGAAACCTACCAGCATTACCATGAAAATTGCAAGTATTATGCAGTTTTTGGTTTACGTTCATTGGATCAGAAGTACGCAGTAAATCATCTACTTCAAGTGTTCTCTTCCACTGGCGCAAGTAGGAAAAATATAATTTGGCGTAGACTCCCATAAATACCGATGAATACTGTGCAATAAACGTGTAGATTACAAATGACATGATTACATAAAAATCTAATGCAGTGCGTTCACAGTAAACGCTTAATTAAAGTGTAAAACTGGGTCAATAAAAATTCAGCACCCCTTTTCTCCTACGATGAGAATTTTATTTTTAGTTGTGCAATAACTTTATTAATTTTATCACTCGGTAAAGTCTATTCCTGTCCTCTGTTTCGTTATCGTTTTCAATAATATACTATGTGCACTATAGCTACCTTGCAAATAGAAATGACTCTTTTAATAGGATCAGAAAAATGTAGAAAGACAATCAAAGCGTCTTCAATATTGCATCGAGTGTCAAATGCATTCCAGTCAGATGCGTATGTGCCTCCCTCCACCCTACCCCCCCTCTCTCGATATTATATTGATGTCAGTAGGTTAGGTACCTACTCACAGGAACATGATTCCAAGACTAACAAGTACCTGCGGCAATTAACTCTGAGACTCTGTGAAGAGCTTCGGAACGAATGATGCAGATTGCATAAGCATTTACGATAACTTTGCATAATCAATCTTGATATCTAAGCCATTCATGAAACGAAAAATCAAAATTGTTTTCACGTCGGAAATGCATTTCCGAAAAATTAAGTAATAGTCTTATTTATTGCGGTTTGCCCATCAACGTGTCAGTATTACGAATGACTTTGAATCCGGAAAAGTTTCGGGAAATCAACAACACTAAAAGTGCATTTCAGTGAAATGGATGAAAAAATGGTATATGGAAATTCAGCGACGAAAATGTGGATAGTATAGAAAAGACCAATCGCCAACTCAGTTTAAGTGGATTTAACCATTAGTGGTCGTACAGGGTCAATATAGATTTCTTTTTCCGTTCAAATGCCAATTTTGCTAATCATTACCTTCTGAAAATCGAACTTGCGGGGTCGTTTGAAGCAGTGGTAAAATTAATTATTATTGTCAAACCTAAAATATTTAGTTTCAAGTTTTCTGAGAAAAAACAATTTTTTAACTTTATTTCCTAAGCTTTTGCGCTTTTGCCTCGCGCATTTTTCAAGTAAAGAATTTTAGAAAAGGTGAAACAAAGTTTTGTATGTCAACCAAGAGGTCTGAAACTAATGCTTGGTTCAAGGTTTTTCAGTCGATATAAGAAAAGAACGTAGTTATTTATTATGTACGAAAAAAAATTACCAGTTCTTATTTATTATAAAAGTTAATACATATTTCTTCTTAAATGAAAGGATATTCGGGGTGATCACCATAAATTTGCTTACCGTCCATCCCTTTAAAGCGAGCATAAAGATACCTGCTTTTAAATAGATAAGAGCTTCCATCAAAATTGCGATAATTTTGTACATGAGTGAAAATTCGCTTACCTCTAATAAATTTCAGAATAACGAGAAGTTTCACGCTCTGCATAATTCAATTTTATTTCAAAATTTTTCTTTTTCATAAATCTAATCTGCTGCAAAGCATTAAAGCGCCTTTCTTTTGCTCCCCGCATGAATTTATCATTTACACTTATGGGCCTGCGAAAAAATTTTAAGCTTAGAATTTTAAGCGCAGCCACGCGTATAATCCAGTATCCGCGTGAAACCACAAATGTAATACGGAATAAGAGATGAAAGGCTTTTTCTTTGCAAGCGAGAAGTGGCTCATGCATGATAAATACAGATATAAAATAATAGCATGCGAAGTGGGGTACGGACACACACACACACACACACACACACACATACACATGTGCATTCAAGCGTACGAATTTTTAAAACCTCCAACGACGTTTCCGCAGAGATTCAAGGAAACGTAAAATTTTCCTGCTACAAAGCTTCCCCTCCCATCCTCTAAAAAAAAACAGTGTATCGCCTCCCATTCCTCGCTGTACAGCCCACGAGAATCGCTGCAAACTAGCAAAACAGTCGCAGAATTCAAAAAAATCAAGCAATACCCCCGCCAATGAGCTTTTATTTCCCCGGGAAGCACGAGTCGCTTCGAAAGCGTGAGAATTCGCATTCAGTTGAACGAAAAAATAGACGACTATCCGAAAAAAAGCCTTCGCCACATCGGTGAGGTATATGACTAATTCTCATAGAAAAATGCACTTTTCGGGGGTCCAAAAATCGAAATTTTTTTTTAAAGGTAGAGCTTTCGTACCGATGAGACTTTCTTCTGTAAACCGAAAGATAGTCAAAAGTGCAGAGGAACTTGGAAAGAGTTACTACTATTAACGCGTTGAAATATTGCAATAATGACAACTAGGAATGTTTCCGAGGCATAAATAAAATTTTAAATTACACCACAATAAAGCACAAGAAAAGAGCTTTAATTTTAAAAAAATATGCCCAGATTCGATGGTCTGATCAAAAGTTATATCCGTTTGACAAAAAAAAAGTAAATAAAAATCCGAATAGCCGATTTGTTTTTTTTTCCATATACCTCCCCATGTTAAATTCTAATGTTCCATGTTTACCATGTTCGTCTGCATTTTTGACTATCAGCTAACAGAAGAAAGCCTGATCGGTCCGAAACCTCTAGCGTAAAAAAAAAAATTTTCGATTTCTGGACCCCCGGAATGTGCATTTTTCTGTGAGAATTGGTCATATATGAGTATGTCCAGGAAAGTTTGGAAACAACTCGGACGGAAAAGTTGCAAAAAATGTTCTTGAAGACACACCTACCAGACCTTATTTTCTCGTTCCTTAGGTCATACTGAAAGGAAGAAAGCTCGCGTGTACGGCTGCCGGAGCAAAAACGACTCGAAAAAATGAGAAATAATTAACAAAAAGAGAATCCATAAATTTTTTTCTCGAAAAATGTCATTAAAACAAAATGTCTTAAAATTCATGAGGGAATGCTCTGAAAGTTTTTCAAATTCGATTGTTCTGGTACAATGTTTGATTTTTTGAAAATCCAAAAAAAAATCGAAACTTCGGAAAACGTCGTAAAAAATCTGAAAAAAATTCAGAGTATTCTTTGATGAATTCTCAAACATTTCCATTCTAATGAAATTTTAATGAAAGTCCACAGTTTTCGAGAAAAATAATCTATGAATCCTTGTTTTTTAATTATTCCTCGTTTTTCGATTCGTTTTTGCTCCGGAAATAAGTATACCCTACGGTCGGCCTCTTTGAAAATGACCTAAGGAACGAGAAAATTGGAGGTCTGCTGGGTGTGCCTTCAAGAAAATTTTTTGCAACCTTACCGTCCGACTTGTTTCCGAAATTTCCTGGACACCCTCGTGTACACGTACGCGTACAGAGAGCGTCCCGCGACTGCGTACTCTGCGCGCTCATTGTTCAATGCACACGTATACACACGTATACAGCGTCGCGGACGCTGCCGCGCGCTCTTTGTCAAACGCACGCACTCATCATGCGCGCAGAGCCTGTAAAGGAATACAGACCCGCGAGAGAGAGAGCATAGTGTGACTGAGTGCAGCAGCCTCGAGTGCACCTGTCGCTCGCGTTGTCCGAGTCCCCCCCCCCCCCGGCGGCCGAGATAATCTCGAAAAAATTATCCGCCTCGGCCGCCCCTCCCCCCCACTACCCTCCGCTCGCGCGCGGGGCGCCGATACGGCCCCCGAGTGGCCCATAAATTCGATGAAGATTATATTAGACATTGGATATTAACGTACAGCGGCTGCGCGCGCGCGCTGCTCTCTCGTAAAACCGGACGTTACTCCGAGCTCTCTCTCTCTCTCTCTCTCTGTCTCTCTCGCTGCGGCAGCGCGCGACATTACCGAACAATCGAAACGACCCGCTGGAATTATAGAAAGCCCGTTTACGTCCTATACGCGAGAGCATCATCGATAAGGAGGAACGAGTGCGTATAGCCAATTAAAGAGATCTCGAATATTAGATTACAGTACCGTATCGGCTATCTCTCTCTCTCTCTCTATAAAAGTCCTCGACATTAACTCCCGGGCTTTTATCTCTCTCCCCTCACCACCGACCCCGCCCCTTCCGCATAATTCGTCGCGCGCAGGTAAGAGCGCTGCTCGTCCCTTGAACAACCATATCGCATCGACGAGCGGCTCTCTACGGACGAGAGAGTATGGGAGAGGGGGAGAGCAGTGGGGCCTAATGAAATACACAGCCGAATGAAAAATACAGCGGCAAAAGCACAGCTGGCGCTCTATCAATTCTGCCAGGGCGAGAGGGGGGGGGGGAGGAGTGACGTGCGCCCGAGAGGAAAAAGACACGTTGACGAGGGAAAGAAAGCCGCGTCCCTCGCGTGTCCTAAAGTGCCTGTCCCGTCGCTCGCCTCTGCATCGCCGAATAAATGTGTAAGCGAAGCTCCTCGTCCCCCCTTCCCCCTTCTTCCCTCCTCTTCTCTCGGGGCCGCTGATCGAACGCGGAATTCGCAATTTGGCGCCGTGCACACGATGGACGCACTCACACACACGGCAGCTGCGCGCAACTCTTTCTCGCCGCCGATGCCGCCTCCGCAGCTCTATATTTATACGTATATACGACCAATTCTCAGAGAAAAATGCACTTTTCGGGGGTCCGGAAATCGAAAATTTTTTTTCACGCTATAGAGGTTTCGGGCCGATCGGACTTTCTTCTGTTAGCTGATGGACAGTCGAAAGTGCAGAGGAACATGGGAAACGTCGAACATTAGAGTTTAACATGGGGAGGTATATGTCAAACGGAAGTAACTCTTGATCAGAGCATCGAATCTGAGCATATTTCTTTGCTTTTTAATTAAAGCTCTTTTGTTGTACTTTGGAGACATTCGTAGTTGTCATTACTCCAGTATTTCGACGCATTAATTTTTTAAAACAAAACGTAAAATGACTCAGAAATATGGTTACTAGTGTAACATTTGACTATCTTTCGGCTCACAGAAAAAAGTCTCATCGGTCCGCAACCTCTAGCTCTAAAGATAAAATTTCGATTTCTGCACCCCCGAAAAGTGTCATTTTCCTAAAAGAATTGGTCATATGTACGCAGCGCTGGGGACGCGCGGTTATAGAGGCCGATAAAGCTGCGCGACTCGCGCGACGCTGTAGTTTCTCGTTTATAAAACACGAGCTCGGAGAGAGAGAGAGCAGAGAGAGCTGAATCATTTATCCGTGGACTCGCGGCTCGACGCGTTTTTCATTGAGTTGTGTGTATACGTTTACGCGCGGGCGCGCGCGCGTGTACGTCGGTGTACACGGTTGGCTACAGCTCGTAACGACGATGCATAACTCCTGGGCTTCGGCCCGCCTATATTGTCGGGGCCGTTGAAATCGCGCATGAAGAATGTGTCGTGGCGGGTTGTTTTTGCCGCTTTAGTTATACGCGCGCACACCGCGCAATCAGCGCGATGAATCCGATTGCGCGCTTTATTCTCCGGCTTTCTCCCGGGCTATTCGCCGCAAATGTTATCTCTCTCGTTTTACCCTCTCGCTCGCTGCGGATCTGCATTGCGCGAAAAGGCGGAGAGGAGAGTTTATAAAAAGGTAATCGTCGGGATATTGTTGGGTCGTTATTAAAAATGAAAATATTTGCTTGGATCGCCGTATCGATAGACTCGTGATTTTCGTTTGCTCTTTATTTGCGCCGCGAGCTATATACTCGCCCGTGTTTATGCATACGATGTATATACATATACGTTTTGGGGGAAATGCGCGAATTAATCGGACACTTGATGCTCCCGGAGGAATAAATTTTCGTTAAAGGAAAATCGATTAGCGTCGGATGCGCATATGTGTACCCGGGAATAATCATACGGTCGCGCGATCTCAACTGGGGATTTTTCGGTGAAGCGCATTGTCGGACAGTATTGGACGATGGGACGCGGTGGCGGGGTTGCGAGTTTCTTGGAATTGGAGAGCAAGAGGAGGGAAGAAGTGTATTTAAGGCTTATGGTTGAGAGAGAACTAGAGTATTACGAATTGCTACCTAAAACCAAGTGCAATGTTACAACCAAGGTATAACTCATCGATTTCCTGTTTACGAATGAAATTTTACAGAACTACAAGAATGAACCAACAATGTCGCTTCTAAAACGTTCGGTGTTGAACTCAAAATTCATGAAACATTTTTACATAAATTATACTTAATTTAAACCAAAAAGTTTTTACTTTATCCATTGATAATGTTCTTGAAACTTTTTAATGTTCCGTAAATCTGATGAAAAAATTTTGTCAATAGCCACAATTCAGATTAAAAGTTCATCGCAATAAAATGATTCACTCCCAGTTTTAAGAAACGCTCGAAACAACGCAACGACAATTCGCGGCTGCGAAACGTCAGAGCGACAAAATTTTTCCTCGCCATTCCAAAAGCAATAATTTCCCAAACGAATCGACCGCTTCCCCGATCCCCCCCCCCCCCTCGACCAATCTCTCCTCTCCATTTGGCACCGAGCGATTCCCTCGCAGAGGCAAGAAAAAACACGAAGTCGCGTGAAAAATGTATACCCTTCGCTCGCCACCACTTTCGCTTCGAATCAAAAGAATTCCTTCCTCAAACTGGACATTTCTCTCAACGACGGTGGCGTATAAGAGACAAAAAAAGAGAAAATATCACACGTGCAATTCCGCGAGTGCATTTTCATTCCGCAGCAAGACGAGCACGTGTCGACGTCCACCGTGTCCATATAAATAGGCCATACCAGTAGCAACAAAGTCTCACTCTCTCTCTTTCTGCCTCTCCTTTCCACTCACGAAGTAAACAGGCGACGGCAGTAGCAGCCCTCGGAGTCGAAGCCGCCGTAAACAAGTCGGCGTTTACAGTGCTTTCTTCTCTCTCCTTCTCTCTTCCCCCCCTTGCCTTCCACCTCTTGCTCTCCTGCTGTACTGCACTCTTTGTCCGCGAAGGCCCGCCCCCCGGGTTTGCGTATTTACGACGATAAATAATAAACAGTGCATTGAAACCGGCCTGTGGCTGCAGCCGCTGCAGCGCCGCGAGAATGATTTTACTTCGGCGCGCCACGTCCGCCTCTCAATCTCTAACCCGCAGTCGGATTACGAAGCCATGAAAAGTCTAGTGTTTCTTGTTATATACGTGTGTATGTGCGTGTGTGTGTGGGTGTGTACATGTACACCGAGCATTTTTTGCCCCGAGAGCGACAAGTGCATCGCTCGTCGTATACGGTGTGCTTCTACATAGGCGACAGTGGCGGCTCGACGATTTTGCGCCAGTTGGCTCTTTATGGATTGGAGACTGTAGTGGGGGGCCTTTTGGATGTTACTAGAGTCGATCGAGGCGGCTCGAGCGGTTTCGGCGTTGTTGGAAATAAATGGGAATGCACCGAGTGGGATATGGAAATTCCGGAGGGATACTTCTAATTCGTACGGATGACTTGTTGTCGTTTCGTATTTTTATTGCAGGTATTTAGCTTTTGAGACTTATTAATTAGCTCCGTTCTCTCGCACGTATTTCAGGTAATAATAATTACTTGGAATGAATGGTTTCTCAAAGCCCAGGCGGTCGTTACTAGGATGCTTTGAGCGCTTCTTAATGAAGCCGAAGGCATCGTTGTGAGGGAGTTAAATTTATGAGCATATACGAGCAAGAAGAAAAAACTAGATTATTTTCGTTTCGAGAACCCGCTGAGTCATTCGATACTTTCAAGCTCCAACAACTTTTTGTCAGAATACAAAAACTGGACAATATTTTTTAATTTCTTCTAGATACTGAATACACGCATGCTGTATTCCGATTCGAGGAGCTTCATGCGATTGTCTCTATTTCCAATATTTATATTTCCATTATTTACATCCAACGATCGAAACGCCGACACTGACGCTAAGTAACAAAGGCTATATTGATTTCCCTCATTTTTTTTTTTAAATTTTCAAACGCACAAATTAATAGTTCCAGAAAGTTGTATAAAAATTCGAATCAACCACACTGCACTTGGAATATAAATTTTCAATTAAGCTGATAATATCGACTTGCGCGCGAGAAGATTTTTATTTAATTTTAAAACCGATAGCAATTTTTTTTTTCCCTCCCGGGTGCGGCGAACGAGTACGAAGTTTACGACGGGTATGTGGAAAAAAAATCGTATATTGCACTCGGAAAAAAAGTGGGCTACGCGCACGCTGGCGTGTTTGTTGCCCGAGCGAAGCGACAACTTACGCGCGCTGAGCCCAGAGAGTCCACTCTTTTTTTCCCCTTGCTGCATAATATACTATTTACCGGGATTTCTGGAATATTGCCCTACTTTGCGCCATAGTCTTCCCGAAGCCGTCAATAACCCAGCAGTATCTTCGTATCGCAGGCAATGAAGAGAAAAATCAACTTTGCTTATCGAAGAAAGCCCCGGCTATTTGTCGTCTCTTTGCTCGGAGCTGCTGTGGCAGTAGCATTTCATTATAATTCGATTCAGCTATCGTTTCACGCTTTTGAACGTGCGAAATCTTAAAATATTGACGCTTAAAAAATCGTGTTTTTTTTTAAGTTTCAACAAATTACGCATTTAATCATATTACACGGGTTTTATTTACACGAAAAGTGATTAACTTAAAGTCCCTCGAATCTAACTACACTTTGCACTCTCCTCCTCGAGATCGAATTTACAGCTGTGTGTACAGCGAGTGTACCTAGACTACACCGCATTCGCCGCAGTCTTTCAAAGCGAAAGAAAATCACGTTTTGCTCATTACCCCATTGTTTGCGCCGCAGCGCAGCTAATCCTCCTCCAGAGAAACGAGTGGACAAGCCCGTGAAATACACCGGAGATTTGTCGCGAAGCATCAATGCGAGGATCGGCGCTATCGACGGTGAAAAAGTTATAATTCCGTGTGAATGCGATATTGAGCGTCGGCTACGAGGCTCGACGTATCGTACACACACATACATCCAGGGCATTTGGAGAGAGAAAAAGAGAGAGAGAGAGCTCGACTGAAAGTAACCGGTAAAGCCCGAGTCACTCTCGAAGCAAGCTTAATCGCACTCTTCCGAACGCGAAATTACAGCGGCAGCGGTGGCTCTTCACGCACTTCCAGCTTATGGTCCCATTTAGCCCGGGGGATGGAAAGCGAACCGATAAAAGAAGCGAACGGAAAGTAGATGGTAAGTCATCCAATAAGCGTAAAAGTAACCTCGACGATGATTATTCGGCTTTATTGGCCGAGTTAACTAAGAGAGATGAAAATATAGGATCCGCCCGTGACTTCGAATGCCGAGGCTGTTTGGCGACTTTATGGCTAAGCGATTTCTGCTGGAGATGCAAAGGACGATTTGATTATTAAAGCGCATTTGATGGGCGAGGGATGGACCGATGGGTGTACGCGTGATTACGTCGTTTAGTCCGGTGGAACGGGAGAAACGAATAGTTTTTATATTGAATAGAAGCGCGTGTTTCAACTTCGGGAACTAAATGAAAATTAAAGGAGATCACTTCGAGATTGATTTGCTTACATCCACCGAATGCAAAACGTAAAAGCTTTATCGCGCGGTAAAAAGATCCGGCTTCATTAGCAGTTGAGACTTTGACAATATCTTTTTCTTCTCTGGCAAAAGTAATGCGGAAAATCGAACTAGATGAAGTGGAAAGAGTATAGTTAGTGATCTGTGCCGAGTGGAATGGAGCCTTTATTTTAGAAATGCTTGTGAGAAAAAATTCAAATATTGTATATTTTTCAACTTGTCGGAAAATTATAATATTGTTAGTACTGAATGCACCACAAAAAATATGAATCCTTTCTAAAATAAGGAATAATGTGCATGAAGAAAGATTGACGTCAGGTTTACTTCTGAAAATAAATTAAAAACAAAAAAATTGTTGAATAGTTAACTACGCGGACAAAATATTTTCCAAAAGGTACGGAACTACTTTTGATTACATTACGAGATTTTGACAACGACACAATCTAGAAATAGCAGGACTATAAAGGTACCCAAAAAGATAGTAGCATAAATACGAAAATTTATTCGGTTCAGTATAGGCGTCATGTGCCAAACAGTAGCAAGAAATGGGGCTAATGTTGAAACAATGCGACAGCCAGCTGGTTGGTTAAGAAGTGCGCCAGTTTTTCAAAATATTCTAACAGACCTCTTTGTGTTAACGAAACATAATAGCATCCTTTGTTATAATTTGATTGTTATATTCCACTACTTATTCGTTCAAATTAATAATTATAATTTTTCGTTTACAAACCATAAATAATTCAACTTTGTCTAGCTTATATGAGGAGCCTGTAGGTAGCTCAGGTGATTAAGGTAATGATTTGTTTACCTCACGGTAAACGCCGCATTCAGCTGCCTGAGACAAGATTTCTCCAGATTGTGGGTTCACGTAAATATTCGTCCCAAATTTTTGAACACATTTTGAAAAATCTTTACTGAATGTTCCAGTAGTAGAAAGTAGGGAATTAAAAAATTAATTAATTCATAAAGACTTCATTAAACACAGAAAGTACAATGTATAACTCTATTTTAAAATAGTGTAATACGGTCGTATCAGAGTGATTCAGATATAGAATAATTGCTCATTCGACGGATTTTAATAGGTAATAATCCGAACTTAATCGAATAAAATTTTGATCAAAATTATAATTTGGTACTGCAGAGAGATGGATGACTCGAGCGCCAAGTAGTAAAATCCGCGATTCGTCAGACATGAGGTATGCCCAGTGCAATTCATTTTCGGAAAATTAACCATTATATTACACTAATTTAGTTACATAAATGATGGCAAACTTTATGGAATATTCGGAAATTTTATATATCTTTAAAATATTGCACGCTTTGTAAAATGCGAATATTTTATTGAAACGCTGGATACTGATTAAAATAAATAGGAAGAACAGACATAATTTATCATAGGTACTCGTAAATAGATATATTTTATGAATTTTGATAATTTTTAAGATAAAATGAAGAAATGGATACAATTAATATACATATGAAAGACATTTTAGGTATGGTGCGTGTCTGACGCGTCACGGAATTTTCTACTTGTCGCTCTTGATCAAGTTATTTTTCTGTCTATAAATACTGAGCTATGTACAATGCTTCCAAACAAAGAGGTATGATATAGTTTATGAATTTAGATAATTTTAAAGATAAAATATAGAAAGGGATAAAATTACTATAAAAGTTAATGACGACGTATACAGAGAGTGCGTCTGACACATCACGGACTTTACTACTTGTCACTACCATTCTCTGTTTCTCTGCAGATTCATCCAATAATATCTTTCTTTTAAGTTTAATAAGATTAGTTCGATAAGATTTAGAAGTATCAGTTACTCAATTCAATCAATCTCAATCACTTTATTCTTCTGTTTATAAATACTGAGCTACGTGCAATGCTTCCAAACATAGTCTAAGTATAAGTAACCAAAAGCATTAAATATCTTAAGTATAACAAATAAAAGAGTAATACGAAATATATTAGTAATTATAGCAATAAAATTGTCCACTGGGCAAAAAACATGCGAAACAATGTTTTATTTTTCTCAATATAATATATACGTAAAGGAACCATAAATTAATTTGGAGAAAGCTATACATGTATAAACTGTCGACAGTATTCTAAATCTGATTTATCGCTATTTATTGTACGTTGAGCAGTCATGCTACGAACTCGGATTATATATTATTTGGAAATCGTATGCACTAACCGGTAAGGTACGAAGTTTTATTTGTTTTTACCAGAGCTTCTGAGCGAACAGAGTAAATAAAGCGAAAACATTGAATAAAACGAATGCACACGTATATTGTCTGAAAGTCGATTTAATGACAATCTGGCCTGTGCAGGGCTGCATCGAATATTGTTAATGTAATGGGCCAACCGCATCGAGGACGTAGGCAATGTGAAGCTCCGATGCAGAGAGCGTCAAAGTCAATTATGAAATTAAGCCGTTTTTATGCAGGCAAACTCGCAGTATGATCTTAAATTGGAAATTACAGAGTTATTACGTCGCGGCAAAGGTATAACGAGACTTTTAATTTAAAGTAGAATACGCGTTCTTGACGTCAGGCTGGAGAAAGTTGAGAAATTGGTCGTTAACCTTTTAGTGCTCGGCTGAACGAGATGTGCGGGCCGGGGGGGGGGGGGGAGACAGCAGGAAATTAAAAATTGCAAGACAATTTCGATCCCACTAAAATTGCATGAGATACTAAACGGAGAGGGGGTGTATCAGCTCCGATATTCAGCGTTCATCAGAAACGCATTTTGACGCTACACTCCCATTACACGTTACACCTCGTCGAAGCGCATGTTTGTGTATTCAAGCCGGAACCAAACGCAAGCTTTGAAATATATTCGACTAAATTATTTAAATAAAACGCCTAGCCTTGTTTAATATCTTGGCTTAACGTTGTAGAATGCAACTAATATTACCTTATGTACGTAATATCTAATTAATGCCAAACATAGAGTTAATATAGTATACCATATTGAATATGAACTAACCTACTTGACTTTATATAACACAACCTTATACTTAATATTCAGCTAAGCTCAAGCTTACTTGTAACATTATCATGGAGGAAGTTTAAAAATATTTGGAATTATTGTTCTCTGTAGTGCAAGTTGTTATAATGTTAAAATAACAATTAATAAACCGTTTTTGAGCATTTTCATACTTCATTGTATACTATTACACAAAAAATTATGTTAAAAAGTTTATACTACTTTATAATACATATTTTTAACAGCTTGAGCTATATTCTAGCAATAAAAACAAAAACTAAATTTTGATGCTACGCTAAAAAATAAAGTCCTTTCTACGAATGAAAATCGAATCGAAAACTAAGAATTTCTTACCGACTACGTTGGAAAAGTCCGTGGGAAAATATGTGGAATAAAACCTTTTATTTCTTATCTCTTCTTCCTACTTGAACAAGAGTTCATTCATACCCTTTTCGCGAATAAATACCCATTGTACACGCCGTGCTTTGTATTATTTAAAATACGCTGCGCAACAAGGGATGAGCGACCGTTTCAAACTCAGATAATATTGAAGCAAATATCGGGCTCGCTACGAAAAGTCAAATTTTCTCCCATCGCATACAGCGCAATATATTATTTCGTCCCCTAACGATTCGTCGCATTTTCGTCTCGTCAAAACTCGACGAGCGCACAATCAAGCCGGTCATATATTTCTTAAAATATAAAACTTTTTTCCGCGAACAAAACCCAGTCGCCCCCGCGTACAACAGGCGGCATTATATAGCCGTAGGGTCAGCGCGGCGAATACGGCTCCTGAAAACAAAAACAAATACAGCCTAAGCAGAGTACACACAGGCAGCGATACAGAGAGAGCCGGCGTTCGCCAGCGAGCGATATTTTTTTTCGAACGCCGTGCGATTTTCGCCTCTACTCTCTCTCTCTCGAACTTCCCCTTCATCGGCCAATTCTCTCTCTCTCTCTCTCTTACGTGCAACTGCAGCAGCAGCAGTAGCAGTAGCACTACTCCGGGCGCGATCGCGCAGCAATACAGAGAGCGAGGGTGGGAGAGACTCCCTCTCTCAGTGCCTCTCTCGCCTATAGGGCGGCTTCCCCGCGCGCGCACTCGTTCGTCTCCTACTGGAGCTCGCTCACGGGTTTCGCGCGGCGGCGGCGCGCCAGTCGTCGTTCGTTCACCGACGTGCGAGCAGCAGCTGCGAGAGACTCAGCCGCTCTGGCCGATCCTCTCTCTCTCTGCCCCCTCCCTCCACAGAGAGTCAACGCTCGAGGCTGTGCGCCCCCTCGTCTCCGCCGCCCCCTCTCCACCCCCCCATCCAGGACCCCCCTCGAACCCCCCAAATGTGCGTCGTCGTTCTCGCTGTCTCCGAGCTCGCGAGAAGCCGCCGGACTCTCCTCGCAGCGACTCTCGGCTCGGGCTCTCCTCTTCCGTCTCGCGCCGCCGAGTCCTCGGCCCATGCGCTCGAGCGAGCCGACTAGCCCGCCACCGAGGACCGAGTGATCCAACGCAGTTCGATAAATCAAATGCCAAAGTCCGTTTAATTAAGGCTGCGGACCCATACGTACGCGCGTCACGCACTCGCCGACCAAGGGGAGAGAGAGAGAGAGAGAGAAAGAGAGATAGAGAAAGATACATCAAGCTGTTCGCACGTGGGATCTCTCTGCGCCGCAGTACCCGAGCTTCTCCTTAGCCAGTAGAATCTCACGGTAGATGACTGATCGCCCGGTGATATTGTGTGCGCGCGTGGATCGATGTCGATCATCGGACCTCCGAGTTTTCCGGCCGCGCGCTGACGCTGTGCGCTTCCGCGAGAGCCAGTGATAATCGACGAGTCGGCCGAGCGAGAACAGAACAAAAGATAAACAACTTCCCTCCTCCTCCTCCTCCTCCTCCTCCTCCACCTCCTCGCGGCAGGCGCAACAATCTGGCGATCGTCGTCGCAGCCGGCGCCGCGCAGCATGGAATAGACGCTCGCGCGGAGAGCCGCCGTCGCGTAAGGGCGCGAGGAGTGAGCGGACCGAAGGCCAAGAGCACAGGCAGCCACCCCCGAGGACGACGAAGCCATGAAGAACCCGTAGGATGAGGCGGCAGCTGGAATGCCCGAGCTCGCCCCATCAGCGCTGGGATCATCATGTAGCCGAGGAGCGACGATCTCGCGCTCGCCGGACGGAGCCTCCAGCGCCGCGTGAATCGAGATAAAAGCTCTTCTACCGAGAGAGAGAGAGAGAGAGAGAGAGAGAGAGAGAAAGAGAGAAGTAGAGGAAGAGGAGAGAGAGAAGGCTGCGTGCCGCCGCGCCAGCCTCGGCACGTCCTCATGCATCGATCGCGTAATTGTGCAGCTATAGTGCGAAATTAGTGGGACCTTAAACCGCTGGAAGAAAGAGAGAGAGAGAGAGAGAGAGAGAGAAAGGGAGAAGTAGAGTGAGAGATAGAGGACGTCCCCAGCAGCAGCTGGCTCTCGAGATACGAAGCTGCCGCCGCCGCCGCCGCCGTCCTGTGTCGGCCCTTTCGAATTGTGAGTATGGATTTTGCATTTACGTCAGCGCGCGGGTCCTTCTATTAACCGAGCCGCTGCGTTATCGGTGTTTAGGCTCCCAGCGAACAGCGCTGGTAGCCTCATTTTTTTTTTTTTTTTTTTTTTGGAGTGCGGGAGGAGGGGGTGATCACAAGGGGGGATGAACTGGAATGCCATTTGGGCGTAACGGGTGACCGTGTTTGCCGTTACTCTTTTTTTTCTACGGCGAGCGGCGGCTACGCGTCCGCGGGAGCGGATCGAATTTCAGTTGAGAGCTCGCCGGTGAGAAGTTTCCTCGACTCTCCCCCGCGACGTTTCGGAAATCGTAGAGGCGAACTGGACGGCTTTTTGCCTCGAAACGTAGATGCGGCTCTTCCGGTTGTTCGCGTAGCGCTGAGCACTGGCTGTTATGCGCGGATTTCAATTGAACGATAAAATTAGGTTCTCGCGGCGTCTCGAGACGCGAGAGATTATTATAAGGTGATTAGCCGCTGGGGGGAATGTTTTATTCATTGCGGCAAATCCGCGACGCCGGCGATTACGCGTTGATTCGTTGGGCCGCGATTAAAATTATTAAGGAGAGCTTGAAACCTATTTTACGAGCCATGAAAAATGGGATGAAGGCTTGATTGAAATTCTCACGGATGTCTAACCTAATTTGCTGCTCAATGATGAACGTTGCTTAACGTCAAGCAATTTTATTTAGCGCTCGTTGTCACGCATGACGTTCGCGGCCTAGAGAAAGGCGCACTTAGAATTTATTTTCTGTTTCAAATATACGCTATTGTAAATATTTAAACTGGCAGGAGAAAGCGCGGAAATCATTGATTTCGAGTTTGCCTTTAGGTACAGTTTTTAAACGTAACCGGACAGTACACGTGTAATTGAGAACAAACATTGCGTGAAATGGGTAAATTCTTCTTCATTGGTATGTAGGCCAGTCGGTTTGAATTTAATCACTAACGTTTGTACAAGGGTTAAAGCCGTATTTAATGTTTATGAGAGCAAATTCACTGCTGTAATTTTAAGAAGGGTCGAGCTGCTTTTGAGAAGTAATTTACCGCTACTCCTTTTTTTTTGTCTCGCGAAGCGCGTACTCCGAGATGGCTTTATAATCTTCAGTGTGAATTAGAAAATAAATCTTAATATCAACACAAGCGCGTAACACGTAGCGCAGTGTAAAAGTGTATGAATCTACTTTGAAGCAAGCACCCAACTTAAATCAAAATTTTTTTTTCGTTTTTTTTACGCTATGCAATGCTTTACTCACTTTCATGAATTTCTAAATTAATTCTCTAGTTAAGTCTGAAGATTCCAAGTCAAGAAATGTAGTTCGTATGTTTTAAATGATAGGATAAAAATAAGCAAGATATTTACTATTTTTAGAAAGTAGCGCAACAAAACTTGCAACTACTATGTATTTGTCTATGCATATGCATATATCTATTTTACTGCTATTTTATTGGCATGTCCTATGCAATGAACTGAAGTGTTTGTTTGTTTAACTGAACGCTAAAGAATTGTATTGCAGCAAACTTATCGATACCTTCAAAGTATTACTAACCGAAAAATACCGAAAAATCGCCAATAATTAAATTTATTACAAAATATTAAATTCTCAAAAAATATTTTTAAAATATGAGATATATGGATGAGAAGAGATTTAAAATTTTTCGCGTGTTTAGCCGGGCAATAGCACAGAAAAATTATACATAAATGAAAGAATAGAGTTAGGGAATTTTTTTTATAATCCTATACTTTTCTAAATTCACATGTTTTACTAAAAAAAAAGTTAGAAGGAATTCAAACATACTCCGAGAATACAGGTCGAAGCAATTTGCATGTTTTTGGCATCGCTTCAGGAGAATAATTATTTCCTTGAAAATAAAACAATCATTCTCGCAAAATGTCCACACATCATCCTAACGGGCCTTCAAATTATCCACTTGACTCCGAAATTTAATCAGTCGTACGGTTTCGACGATACCTAATACGCATGCAAAATTTCGGCTCATCGCGCGCATCCCCCCAAGACTTACCCCGGAACGAAGTTCCCTTTCGTAACGCGTAGCGCTTGCATTTCTTAAACGGCTGCCGTTCCGCGCTGCCTCCGAAAACATCGAAATCCATGAAAAATTTTTTCTATCTCTCCCGAGACAACGGCGAAACACTCGTTGACTCGAAGCCAAAGAGAGACTCGCCCTTCGTTGCGTATATAACCTCCATCTCGTTCGTCTCCCCGTAAATCACTAATTCAGCCCGCTGTTCCTTTCGCGAAAGGGAAAGCCAAGCAGCGGCGCGCCTTCATTTTCATAAGCCGCATAAAAATTTTCCAACTCCTCCCCGCGAAAGGAGCAAAGCTCGCTGAAAACTTGCCGCCGCCAAAACAATTACTCAGAAGCTTTCGGCTCTCTCGGCTTCCTTCCTCGTCTCTCGAAATCTGGAGATGAAGAAAAAAAGAGAGAGTGAGAGAGAGAGAGAGAAGAAGGGAAAGTCTGCCGCAGCGCTGCTCGAAACCAATTTTCTGTATGGCCCATCCCGCACACCCCCTCCCTCTCTTTCAACGCAAAGTTATGCGCCCGGATGGACGTCTTGCCTGACATATTCCCGAGCGGCGCCAAACTTTTCAGACAGCTGCCTGCTTTGCTACTGCTGCTGCGAGTCTATTCGCTGTACAGCGGAAAGAGGAGTGAGAGAGAGAGCATAGGTGGTGTGCCGCAGCAGAAATACGCTGGAGGGTGGGGGGCGCATGGGGGAGAGCCAGCGCCTAGCCCGAGATATCCGAGTCAAGGATGAGGCCGCGAATTTGCCATTTGAATTGCTAAGTCGAGAGTGTATTCGCGCGCCGGCGCGACTGATAATTAAAGGGCGATCGAAAGCCGCTATATCGCGCCTTGGCAGCGTGAGCAATCGCTGCGGAGAGAGAGAGAGGCGAATAGAGCCTCGGTCTTGAACTTCGAGGCGCCGCGGGAATGATACTGGGGAATCGCGTATAGTTTCCTTTATTTCGCCACCTCTCGCCGCCGAGTCGACTCACTTTAGCCGCTGTCTTTTCTATTGTCGGAGTGAATTATGTAATTTGAAGTGGATCTGCCGTCGCTGCTGCTGCTGCTGCTGCTTCTGCTGCTGGCAGTAGGTCGAGACGAGAGTTTGAAAGTTGCTGTATAGTCGTTATCAAGATCTGCGCTGAATGCTTGGCACTGGATTTTTGAATGCGCTCTTTTCCGGTTACAAAGCTTGTTCGTTTAATGCGTTCGTTTGTATTGTGTGATTTTTTTTTTAAGTATAATAATCTTTTTATTCGCAAAATTAACAAATTATTTTATTTTATGGTTTTTGCAGAAAAAATATTAACATCGAAACATAATTACTTACTGATAGATTGATTTTAATTCATAATTGTTTATGAGAAATGTATTGCGGATGTAGGCTTTTTTCGATACAAAAAATTCTAATCAGTCGGTCGATAGAACAATTCTTAAATGATGTGTGATAGAATTTCCATGAGTCAAGCCATTTTATGCGAGACGTTGGCGAGATTGTTCTATGAAATTAAAAATTTTATTTTTCAAAGTTAATTTTTTGAGAGGTATTTTTATTGCAGAGATCACAAGCATAATGTTAATATTTAGGCAGTTGGTCTACACGCTCGGAGGAAAGTTAACAAAAATTAATCTGACAAACAATTTCTGCTTTTTGAGATTTTATGCCGCAATCTTCACACGTTGGCGAGATTGTTCTATGAAATTTAAAATTTTATTTTTCGGAATTAAAAAATTCTATGCAACTGCAGGTGAATTCTCTATCAAAGTTAATTTTTTAAGAGGTATTTTTATTGCAGAGTTCACAAGCATAATGTTAATATTTAGGCAGTAGGTATACACGCTCCGAGGGAAGTTAACAAAAATTTATTTTGAGATTTGCAATCAGAATTGAGTAACATTGCAAAAATAACTATCATAAAATTTGGAATAGTAAAATCATAGTCAACTATTTCAACTGATCATCAGATTCGCACCTATTTTAGGACGATCAATCAGGTGTAGATTTTTCACGCTGCTTCTTGAGAACTGTGATTTCTCACTAGTCATATTTTGTACAAAAATGAATTCCTTTTCAGCGTACAAGCTATCTGTGAAATATATTTGAGCCATTTACCTTCGCTTCCTTTTTCCTTATTCTAGCCCTGAAGCTTTACACCTTCACATGGCATTGCGGGAAAGACACTCGACAAACTGACAGAAATATTTTCAAACGTGGGCGATATTTTCACGTCGCGTGCACACTTGCGATTCCTATGCCATAAATTTTGATGATGTCAGTAATCTTTCTTTCGCACGCTGTAATTTCTGTCTGGTTACAAAAGCTTGCACACGTGAGCATGGAATGCATTAACCTTAGAAAAATTATCGGATATCAAACTATTTTAGTTCAGATGAGTCTACAGGCAGCAGATTTTCATTTGTTGAGGATACAAACTAATATTATTTTGAAAACATTAGAGTCAAACAAACGAATACATAAATTAACTGTAAGAAAGTATTAACTTTTCTTTTATAACATGACGACAAAAAAAAATTCAAATTCAATTAATCGAAGGTGAAGAGTTAATCCGCTTTTTTGGAATATTTAATAAACCAACTTCATCAATTTAAAAAATGTGCACATACCAAAAAAGAGTTAGCTTTTTAATATTAATTGAAGTTGGATTCCTTATTAAAAGTTCTACAAATATTTATTCTTGATGAAAAAAACAAATAACTCTGAACTCTCTGAATTGTAATCTAACGTAGGTTAGATGTAGGTTAGATATGACGAACACATAAGTTTAGAGATGTACCTAAGCTTATGTTACATATTTAACCTTACCTAATGACCTGATGATACTTTACAGCCTATAACCTTTTATCTGATATCCATTATGATGTTTAATATACCTAATTGTATCTTAGGTACAAGACATTGTATTATTATGTATCTAACCTTACTTAGCATACCAAAATTTATCTATGATACCTAATCTTATAAGGTATACCTAATAAACTTAGTACACCTAACTTTATTAAACGTACCTACCACATTTTATCTAACATTCCTAATGCTGATGATGTTTAACATACATAGACATACATACAATGCTGTATATAGCTAAAATGATGCTTCACATATTTTTTAAAGTATTTCTACACTATTGGCATTATTATCATAAATTTGATTCCTTGTATTTTATCTCTGAAAACTTTCAGAATGCAAAGGTAGACAGTAAAAGTTCAGTTGACATTTACTTTTGATTATATTATTCATTAAACTCACTTCTACAAAATGGTCCATCCTTTTGATTTCGTCTTTTAAAACTTTTAACAAAAGTGAAACTTCAATGGATGTTTATCTACTATTGAATTGTTCATTCAACTCTTGATTTCTCATTATGAGCTTTGTTATTCAAAAATTCATAAGCGTTTTTTGCTCGGGTGTTCCTTTAAAGAAGTATCGAACGGAAATTGGAATTCAATAAATGAGCAGCGTATTACGATAAATCGTTAAATTGTAATCATTTTAAATGGACATTGTAAAGTATGCGAGCAGCACTTAATGAGTATTGCATTTCGTGTTCATGAATTAATTTGTACGCGGCCTGTACGAAGATTTTAAAAACTTACAAAACGCGAAAGTAATTTTTAACTTTCGCATTAAATAAGTGTGCAAAACATCGATTTGAAGCAGCGGCTGACAATTGATTGTCAGATACGACACGGCCGCAAGATCGCTAAATACTCCCCCTTTCGTCCATGTATTGATTTTCGCATACGCAGCTGTAACACGATGTCGTTTCCACGTGAATCTATAATTTAATTTAAATAACTCGATATCGAGCGGGCACAACCGACACTACGCGAATCATTTAGTGAATTTTCGATATGAAATTGTCGCGATACACCGTAAAATTCGTACGTCGCGGTTGGAAAGTGACGTTCACGAAAATCGCCCAAGCCACGTAATACTTGCTCTCTCGAGAGAATAAGCTATAGATCTAAAAGCCTCGAAAAGCCATCGGCTCGTTCCAGACACACCGCTCCGCCAGCCCTCGGCGAAAATACATTATCACACCGTCGACCAGCCTCTCAAAATCATAATCTTGCTTCGCACAAATTTCCCTCCTCGTACGCAGTCGGACTCCCGATCGTCCCTCCTCCTCCATCATCGTCAGGCCATGCGCGTATACGCAGGCCTCTGAAAATTTTCACGGATAATTAATCGTTGAGGGCCATCCGCGATTTCCGGCAGATACTTCTTGTCCTTTCGCGTGGTTGAGCTCGCGCGCAGACACCGACGCACAGCCCACCCCACACACACACACACACACACACATACGCATATATACGTATATATACGTATTACGAAGGGGACGGAGAGCAGCAAGAGAGCTTTGATGGCGAGACTGTAATAGAATTTGTCTGGCTAGCGCCTCTCCGAGTGAGAGGGAGAGAGAGAGAGAACGCCTTGCCCCGTAGACCCGAGCTAAATACGAACAGCACTGCCTATACATCATGGGAGCGGTAGGTGCAACTTTGGCTCTCGCCGCGGCGCACGCGATGGCCCGATGTGTTCACGAAATTCCGCGCTAGTGCTGCCGGCCTGTTATAGTTGCCGAAACATGCTTTCGAGAGGAGACCCTCCGGGAATTAGTCGGGCCGGGCGCTTATATATGTACAACACACGCTCGCGCGCTCCAATGTCGTATTCGCGCTCCATCGGATCTCTGCGTGTGTGTCTATATGACCAATTCTCCTGGAAATATGCACTTTTCGGGGGTTCCGGAAATCGAATTTTTTTCTTAAAGCTAGAGGTTTTGGACCGATCGGGCTTTCTTCTGTAAGCTGATAGATAATCGAAAATGCAGAGCAATATGGGAAACATGGAACATTAGAATTTAACATGGGTTGGTATATGGAAAAAAAAAGAAAATTTCGGCTATTCGGATTTTTATTTACTTTTTTTTGTCAAACTGACGTAACTTTTGATCAGAGCATCGAATCCGGAAATTAAAGCTCTTTTGTTGTACTTTATTCCGGTGTAATTTAAAATTTGATTGGTGCCTCGGAAACATTCGTAGTTGTCATTATTCCAGTATTTCGACGCATTAATTTTTTGTAAAAAAACAACGTAAAATGGCTCTCTTCCTCTGCACTTCTGACCGTCTTTCGGCTCACCGAAGAAATAGTCCGATCGGTCCGAAACATCGAGCTCTAAAAAAAAATTTTCGATCTTTCAACCCCCGAAGAGTGGATTTTTCCGCGAGAATCGGTCGTATACGCCTGTGTATCAACGCGGTCGAGAGAACATTTTTCCGCCTCTGCCACCGCGGAGGGCGATGGACTTTGCGATGTCTTTTTAGCGGAGATAACGGCTCCGCGGCCTCGGGCTGCATTGTAAAGAGGCTATACGCGCGCTGCATATTTCATGCGCGAGAGCTCTCGCGCGCAACTGCAGCTGTAATCTGAAATTGAAGACTGTAGGCGAGAGAGCATCGACGCCTCGGCTCTGTGGGAGCATCGCGGGCTTTTAAATTGTTGCTATACGGCAAATCAATAACAGAGAGAGGGGGAGAGAGAACAGTTCTCTCGACGTTCCTTTCTCTCCTCTTCTTCCTCTGCTGCCGCTGCCGCTACTTCCATTTTTTATCTCGCATTCTCCGAGACATTTCCCGTCAGCGAGAAATCGAGCGAGGAGCGATTCGCAAATGGCCCCTGAATCGCCGCGCGCACAATGCAGCTGCAGGAAACGTTACGTACACGCAAACCAATCTCGCTGTTCCAACATTGCGGGGGGGGAGGGAGGGGCGGGGAATATTGCAGTGATGTCGCCGCGACTTCGCGCGCGTCGAGGGCCATAAAGAACGTTAGCCGAGAGCGAGAGTAACTTTGCCGGATGGTTGTTCGGGGGGAACGCATCGAAAATTCGCGTTTCGTTGTGCAACTATATTGATTGCCGTAACCTGTTGAGGTGTGTATAATAGCGTTGAAAATGGGTTGACAATGTTGTTGGGACGAGCTCGGAATACCATCGAGGACCGGAATGCTTTCAGTGCACCCGTAAGGTATACCCTTACTATATTGTCGAATGTACTTTTCTGTACTGTATTAAATACTTTTGACAAAGGACTGCTTTACTTGGGAGCTAAAAATCTTGAAAGATCCATCCAGCTAGTGACGTCTGCTTTTACGCTGAAACAAGGCATTCATGCTTCTATTCCATCGAGATGTTTCGAAAACATTTTTTTTTCCAACGCGTTTCCTAAGCGCGTACACACGTGTAAGCAAAGAACGTCTAGCTTCTCACCTCTCAAAGCGAGAGACTCTCCCACTTTCCGACGTAACGTTGCAGCACGACGTTCCCACAACGTTTCCTGTACCCACACGTGCGACTGAGTCCGGACTGTCTTTCCCCTGAGCTGAAAAACGCAAGGGTGGCGCAAACAGCTTTCGAAGGTTAAGCTTATATTTCTTCGTGTCTCCGGCAATCGATATAAATGTATACTCATACATATACACGTGTGTACACGCATGTATATGTGTAAGCGTCTGTCTGTGTGTGTGTGTACGTTGATGTCTATATAAGTGTATAAACGTACGTATGGGGCGACGTGCCGTCAATTCCCGAGGATTTAGACCGTTTTCGACTGCCGCTGCGACGTCGCGACGAGCGAGAGAAAGAGAGAGAGCGAGAAGGCCAATACATAAAAGCGACTCGGTATCCGAGGATATAAGAAATGCTGAACGCTCGGCGAGCACGAGAACGGGAGAAAAGGGTCGGGGGCTCGTCGGGCGCTTAGCTCCGCAGAGAATGGAACGTTGTATAAGACCGGGGGAATTAAATAAAAGAAGGCATTACCGCGAACGACTTTCAAGCAGCTCGTTAATTCCCCGCCTCGTTCCATTCATCGGCATCGATCGCGCAATTAAAATCCCATTCGCAGCCGTCGCCGCGATATCCGCATCATTGTGCGAGCCTTTGCATCATGCGGCTTTCCGGCGGAGTGTGTGTGTGTGTGTGTTTCGGGGTGAAATTTTTCCATAACTCCTCTTTGCCGTGAAAATCGTGGAAAATTGCCAAGTGCACTTATGCGCGAATAGCAGCCGTATAACAGCTCGGCCGCACTTGCCGAAAAAAGAAAAAAAACGTTCCCGAAATAACGGCTTAGCCGTGAGCAGGTGTCGCGATTAGTTATTCTCGCGGTAGGCGAGCGACGAAGGCACAAAGTAGATTAAGACCAATTAACGTCATGTGTTTTAATCCAAGCTTTAAGAGCGGACTCTGCTCAAAGCGTATAGTAGTTTACCTCTTTCTTCGTAATCGAGACGATTTCATTTTCATATTTCCAAGGAATCGATGTACAATACGAGTATATATGCATTTACTATTCGCGTCGTTAATCTTCATGGATGTGCGAGTGTGGGAGTATATAGGTAAACCACTTTATGCAGTAATTTTTTTTGCTACCCGCTCACCCCCCTCTGTGCTGTACATTACTTTTATACGCCTCAGAGTTCAGGCTCCAGCGCCTCCATTTTACCTAATATCCCTCGCCTTTAGCCGGACATCCTTCTCTTATATAATAGAATAGCCCTGCCTTCCACCAAGCTCGAAGTTATCACTTAGGAAATATAAATTCTGCATCCGGCGGAATATGCAGGCTGACTTAAGAATGATACGTATCAAATTACGGTAGAAAGCCAAGTGAAACGAAATCGTGTGCCTACAGACATTGTGCGGAACATCTTCATAAAGAAGTAAACTTGTAAAATCTGTATGAGAGCTTGATTGAGCGTCTAGACAATTCCTGTTCACCGGGCAATAAATTTTACAAACTCATTTCTTCATAAAGCCGTTACGTGCAGCGCGCTATTGTTTTTCTCTTGGAAGCGTGTTGCTGTTGTCGCGTTATTGTCGTGCTTTCAATGACAACGTCTACAGCATGTTTCATCCTACATTGTTTCGATAATTTTTTCAATGTTTGTGTCGTATGCATGTTCCTGTACAGTTTTTAAAATTCAGTTTATAATTTTGGGAAAAGACACAGTTTGTTGGGGCTTCCTGCATTTCATACTTCATCGCGTAATAAATAAATCAACACATTTAATATTTAATCAACATGCACAATCGATAAATCAGTGTACAGAAAGCTGCATAGTACTAACCCTCAAGGTAAAAGCCCTCAAGTTAATAGGTTTCGAAGTTAGGTTAGGAATCGACCTTTAAAAAAGAGCTTTTTCATAAAGAAAATTGTCAACGATTTTTTAATTTAAGTATGCATTTATAAAATTTTATTTTAGTATACGGTGAAAAATACATTCAAAGCAACTGCAATTCATAGAAGTTAGAAAAGTTTCGTTATAATTTTTTAATATGTTCTTTAAGAATTTTTTAAATATATAAGAAAACAAAAAGTAAGCAATAAAAGATAACTGTAAAATCGACGCACGTAACACACCCTTATCTTCCTAGTACATTAAAAAAATCTTCTCTGATCTCACCTATGTTTTAGTAACATAGACTTAAAGCTCACGAATGTTTTAGTAATATAGACCCAGTTCTGAAGATGTTCGATTTCCAGTGGTATCGACACGGGAAACGCACAAGAAAATTCTTGCAATCCTAAACGCTTTGGAGTTGCGCACATATATAACTTGCATGAAAATGTTAATGGAAGTCTACGTAACAACTTTAGTGTGATGTAACTTCATGAAGTTTTCGACTTTGAAAATTCTGATAAGCTGCAGTCGACGACTCTACGAGAAATGAAATCTCTTATAAAAAAATGTAACCGGATTTTGGGATTTTAGATATCAAATCGATCAGATGGGTTTTTTAAAATAAATTTTTTTGCTAACGAAATTTAAATAGCTTTTAGTTTCATGCTTCATCGCCTATTGCACTAACTTTGCCTTCGTACGTTCGAAATAATCTAATATATTCATGCAATATGTATATAACTTACTTTGTTAATAACAATCTAATTGAATTATAATGTTTTTTCATTTTCTTAATCTGCGAAATATTTCGCCGTAAACAATAGATAAAATTATAAAATTAAATTCATTTTTCATCTCTTTCTCCTTCATTGTAACAGCTTAAATGCATTTCAAGCAAAAGATCAATACTCCTGAGTAAAAGAAAAATCCTCGAACGTACAATCCATGAAACCTGTACCATTGGTTAGCTTATGGAAAAATATAAATTATTAATTTTAATTTTTGAAGTCTTTAGACTTTGAAATTTTTGTTAATAACAAAACTACCACATTTAGATAATTTCTTAGTAGAGCACTTCATACCACGACGTCTGACCAATCACTGACATTATCTACTGAATATAAATCAATACTATGGATGTAGTTATTAATAAGAAATCTCTGTTCTAAATAATTTTATTTAGTTTATTTTTAACAAAGATATAACTTTTTGCAGTAGAAAGGGGTGCTCTTACAGGGCAATTCCAATGTACAAACAATGGTCAATAAAACTTTGTAATAGCTTGTCATAATTTCATAGCAATTAGTTCTTTTAAAAACCTATCTTTATTGAAGTCAGATTGAATGGAATTATGGACAATCGTTTGCATGATGAGGATTGGATAGCACTATGAGCAAAAATTGGCTTTTTTAAGCCCTTTTGTAGGACAGGAAGCATTTTCAACGAGTCGATTTTTTGCAGTAGATAATGTCGATAATTAGTCAGACTAACCAATTACTATTCTTGTCATGCTGTCGTTTGTGGATTCAATTGAAAATTGTTTTTTTTTTTAATCTAAACTACGGTATAGGTTTTATCAATTGTACTTCAATTCCAATGGTTTTTTTTTTTCATTTACCGAGAGAATTACTCTTTGGCCACGGGGAAGCTCTTCGACGCTTACAAACAAGTAGAGCTTACCGGAGGTGAAAAAGAAAATGGAATAAATTCCGGCCACTGAAAAGTTGTGGTAAGTGGTGTACTTACCGAAACCACTATACACATTTTTCAAGAGCGTCCTAAGTTCAAGCTGTCAATTAATCGATTTATTTTTTTTAAACAATTCAAAACCGTGCATAAAATTCAACGTCTCACTTACCTGAACTATTTAGCGCGTATGCCGTACCTGGGAAATTCCTCGGAAACCGTTTTCCCAAAAAGGCGTTCCAGCTCCCGAAAAAATGCCGTCGCCCTTCAGCGACGAAACTATTTTCGCGCAAGGGTGGGCCCCTCTGCGCAAGCGCATACCGAAAATTAAAAACAGCCCGCGTGTATATAGAAAATATCTCGAATACTGGCCGAAATTCCTGCACGTCGTACAATCCCGGCGCATTCTCCCGATCTCAAAAAAGTATCCGCTGCAGCAGCAGCAGTAGCAGCTAGCACCGAAAAAAGAAAGCAAAGCTTTGTCCAGTCGCTCCCTCGAGAATTTAATAAGCGGCAGGAGCTGCGCCCAAGCAACGTCTTACTCCCAAGTCCTTGTGTTTTAGAGCCTCGTGTACATACATTCGAGGCGCAGTCCGCAACACGCGAGTAATATACCTCTCCCTCGCCGCCTCCGAGTTTTCTCTCCCTCTCACGCCCTCCTCTCTTTCTTACACGCCACACACACAGAAACACGCACTCGCACGTGCGCGCAGAGGGAGAGAGAGAGGGCCAATAATATACGCACTCGCTTCTCGCAGCTCGTTTACGAGTCCATAAATTTTTGTAACCGCGCCGCTAAAGCTGTCGGCGCGAGCGTAAATAGATTTTTCCCAGGCTCTAATCTATGCCGAAGCAATCACCGGTTAATCGGCTCGAACTCGGTCATATAACGAAGGCAGGCGCGCTGCGCTGACCCCAAAAAATCGATGACTCCCCCCCGCCCCCCGGCCCCTTTTCCTTTTTCTATACACCGATAGCATAGTTTCTTATATTTATCCCCGCCTATTTCATGCGGCTGATCAATCTGCGATTGCGGCGCTCGTTTCCCGCTCTATGCTCGCCGGCCGAAGCGCAGAAGCGTAAAGCCAGCGCCGGAGAGCAGAGAAAGAGAGAGAGAGAGAGAAAGTAGAGGAGGAGGAAAAAAAAGCTTTCGTTCCCTCTCTCTCTCTCTCCCTGGCTCGCTCTGCAACTGGCTCGCGCGCGCGCGCGCGTGCAGCCAAACTATTTGACGAGCTGGTCCGCGCACATAAAAACATCCGAAGCGCTTATATAAAGCCCGGCTATATATAAATACTGACATGCCCGAGGGGTCCGCTTTCGTGACCCCGTGAAACTTTGGAGAAAGCCGCGGTCTCTCTCTCTCTCTCTCTCTCTCTCTCTCTACACACGCGTTTGTATATATACGGACTTTGAGCTATCTCCGCAGCGCGTAGTAAATGTTTCCAATTTTTTTTTCTCTCTCTCTCTCTCCTCAACTGTATACCTTCGCGTTTCTTATCGCACGATGTCGAGGGGGTAGACGGGGGTGCGGTGGGGTGCGGTGGGTGGGGGTATACGCGAGATTTAATCATGAACGCGCGCGCGCCTCGCACCGTAACTCACGGTGATAAAAAGGATTTTTCCGATATACGAGCGCGAGTTTTTATTTTTTTTAATGAACCGGCCAAGATGCGCGTGTATTAGCGGCTATACGGTTACGTTCGAAGCCGCGGCTCGCCCCGTGTCGTTTGGATAACGACTCGCTGAAAGGGCCGTACGAAGATGTCCCTGGAATTTTAATGTCGCCTAAGTACGGGCTATTGCCTGAATTATGAAGCTTTCGCGTTTTTCTTTTATCATATACGCGGACGCGCGAGAACATTGAAAGCTCGCATTAACGCGGGACGCACGCACACCTCGGGTTTTTCCTTCCGTCGAGCTGCTTACGTGCGGGGACAAAAGTTTACGGATTCGAGGGAAATTTCGAATTCGGAGCGTTCTCGAGGTTTTCGACTGCGAACGATAGATTTTTTTTACTGGATAAATGTGTAATATTTTCGGGTACGTGCGAAACCAAACTTTGTCCTCATCGTAAGTCTCGAACGGGTGCGCGTAATGAGCTGAAACTTTGCATGCGCCTTAGGTAAATTTCAACTGGGAACTGATTAAACTTCGGAGTCTTATGAACGATTTTCGCGATATTTCGAAAATAGCCTGGAACAAAAAAGTAGATCAACTTCATGGGAAAGTGCTAACTGTAACTGTGTGAGAACAAAAGCTACGAATTGATACTCTGCGTTATCTGAGAAACTGTCAGTTTGTAAAAATTCTATTGTAAAATACGTCAACGGAAAAGTTCGTACAATCCCATATTGTTAATCTGTAGTCTTTCGGATATCACAGAACAGATATTGCAATTACCAGGTAAACATTCTTTTGTCTGTTGCGATGTTATCAAAACTATTTTCAATTATAATCTATTAAGTTAAGTATGTTAAAGTTTCGAAATCATTTCTTATCCACGTTATTTGCTTTATTAAGACAATAGTAGCAGCTACTATACAGCTATTTTTTTCGATCGATTTATCTAGTTTTTGTGGTGTCAGATGTCTGTACAGCCGAAATTTTTTTTTTAATTTTCACACGCTATAACCCTATAATAGATAGATGCTTGCAGACTGTTATTTGCTATCGAAAAATACACACATCATTTTCATTCGATTCCCGAAGTGCGTATTTCGTTGCGAGGAGCGGTAAAAAAAGAGCAGAAAACAAACACTGAAAAATCTATTGTTTTGCAGTTAATCGATAAACTTGCCAACGGCTGTGCGCGAAAAACTCGCGTACAGACGCGATCGAGACTGAAAATTAAAAGCTCTTGTTCCCAGCTATTTCAATATATGACCGGCCGTCCATTGAGGTACATTGAGGCAAGGAATTACTTACTTTAGAAATATGAGGATTGAAATGGGATAATCCAATTTGTCAAAACTGTTGAAATATAATATTTAAAAACTTATTTATATGTAGAAATTGGCTGTCATTAAATTGAAACTCATCTCCTGTGCTTTCTTTTTTTTTGTTAATTTATAGTAATAATTATACTTACGTGATTATGTATACGCACATGCTTATCAATGAAACTGATTTTTGATAACATTGATAAGCATATATTGTTCATGACGAGATCAAATGAGAATTCGAGATAAAACATAATCAGCAATTATTCATGAAATATTTGAAAATACATAAAATACTAATCAATAACGTTAATAATTTATTTAAATCCGAATTAAATAATGCTTACGTGAATTAAAGTTTCTGATCTGGATATCCGATCATAAAATACTGAATGCTATGCAATGAATCATATTTTTAAGTCAATCGATGAATTACTAATAATAATAATTGATAATTAACAAAATTAATTTCTTTCTTACTTCAAACGATGTATACAGTTACGAATAAAAAACATGTTTTATTGGTTTTAGTGATTTCTCTCAGACTCAGCGTACACATGCAAACTCCGCGTCTTGACAGAATGAACTTAACTGACAATTAAGTCGTATCGCACCGTATAATAATGTCGCGTTGCCCGCGTTTATCCTGCCATACAGCCGCGGCTCCAGTGGCTATACCGTCCAATAACTCGATAATTAATCAACAGCCGACAAATCGGCCGGTATAAACGCAGGTGACGAGCCGCCTTCGCTGATTATACAGGGGCTCGAAGCGCCTGCAGCGCAGAGACGAGAGTAAACTGCTCCTTACCCCCTTTGCCTTGCTATATATAGATACTGCGCATCGAAAAAAAAAGTGGATTTTCTTTACGATGGCAAAAGGATAATACTTTCAGAGATAAACTTTTTGAGCCAGAGGATTTCGCGCTGTATCGAGGGAGAATTATTCTGCTGCGAGGTCATGAATCTTCGAAGATCTTCGAAAAATCTTCATCCTTCAAACTTGTTTTTGTTGCGAGATCCCCAGCAAACCCAACCCCTGGACTTCGTTCTGTCGTAACCTATTTGGATCGCGCAATATACTCAATTAAATTGTTGATAAATTTGGGCACGAGCGTTCACTTATTACGATCCAAGTCTCAAATAGAAGCTTCTTTTTTTAAAAGTCACGATGAAAATTTACGATGCACATTTCGTTTGATCATAAGTAAACAACTGTAGACAAATCTATCGCCTCGCGCAGTAGGGACTGATTGAGTTTACGTTTGCATGGGGTGAATAATAAAAAAAGGCCGAAGCATTGTAGCCATTCACTCTAGGGGAACTTGGCTCCTTCTCTCCCCATCACTAACGTTATAGAGACAAATGATTTTTTTTAGAACTGCCGTGTCCAGTGTTAGAGATATGTTTGCATAATTGAATCCGCTTGATCAATTGTGATTTATCAAATTTTTTAGTGTTATGTTAAACAAGTTGTTCTAGAACAGACGCAATAAGTGGAGTAAACAAGCAGGGAAAAAGGTGAAAACATAATATATAAATCAAATCTAATATTTACCTAATAATTTATAAATTTATGTGTAAAAAAAGGAACATAGTAATAAGGCGCTTAATAAAAGCCATAAATACTAGTAACGAAAACTAACAGTCATTCAAATGTTCGATCATTTCATCGAGTGCCCCCGAATTAATGTCGTAAAAATCCGTTAACGCGAAACAGTCGAACATACCGTTTTCACTATCCGATACAAAAGTCCTCTTAAAAGACAAAAGTAGTCGCGCCAGAGAATCGTCAGACGAGCGACGGATGTCCCGACGGCTTTTGTAACGTCAGACCCGCGTCCTGGAAAAGGGCCTCGTCGCCTCGAAACTGTTTCAAGTCCTGTTTCGGACCGCCGGCACGGCACTGCTCGGGCCGTTTTATTGCTCGTCTTCAAGGAGAGCGGCAGAGACGTGCATACTTATAAAGGATCATGTATTTTCTTCCCGAGCGCGCGTCACCCCCCGGACCAGCTTAGGGCGGGCGGGTGGGGGGGGGGGTGGAAAAACATTTGTGAAGCGATGAAGCTTTACGAGGCATTTTATGGCACGTATCGCCGAAGGGACGGTAGCGCGCCGCAATTAATTAGCGAGAAATTTCATTATTCCGAAAGTACAGGTGGACAATCATTATTTTTGAATTACGGATACCGCCTTGACACTATGCTCGTTAAATTATACAATTGAAGCCTGAATTTCTCGTTAAAACGTCCGGTTCGTACAGATATGTATATATGTACGTGGACGTCGGGGCGTAAACCCGAATGAATGAATTGTTTTTTTTTGTTTTCGTTTTTTTATTTTAGCTGCTTCGGGGCCTTTTTTGAACGATGATATATTGCACGAGCCGCGCGCTTTTAATTAAGAAAATCCTTGATAATTCTTTGGGAGCGGATGGAGCGAATAGTCGAAACCGAAACGCGCTCTGGTTTAGTATTATTTTCCAAAATCTATCGAAATTCTCGTTTTTCCTGCGAACGCATCGAGCAGATCGATTTTTAATAGACGCGCTCGTATTAATTTCGCGGTAAGCACGTTACGCAGTCCATATTAATGCAAGGAAAAGCTCATAAAGGAAGCCGAATTTCTGCTTAATTATCTTATATCAAAAACAAAGCCGTGTACGCAAGGCTTTCCATGAATTTGGATCACATATAAACACAAAGCAGCGATGCTTTCAAAGCTTCGCGCTTTATTACCTTCGTATTATTTCGTAAAATGAATGCGTGCGCCGCGCGCAACTATATACAAGTGCACGCGTGGGAAATCGGAGCGACAAAAAGGGGGGCGAACAAGAAGAAAATATTCGGGATTTCGCAATTTTATTAGTATACGGAAAACACGACGTTTACGAGGCGGGCCGGTCGGCCGGCCGGAGAAAATTTTTCGATCTGACAAAAAATTATCCGGCCATTAATCTTTAAATATTTTGCTTCCCATAAACACCCTATTTTTCGCACTGGCATCTGATCGATACACGCATCGGCATACGCCATAAACTCTTCCCGCGTCCATAAAATTGTTATTACATCTATAAAAGAAGATTGTAGTAATTTAAAAATATAACAATAAATATATATTCAATATTCGAAGGGCCTTTTACTGCCCCCTCCCTCCCCCCGGGCAAGGCTTAAGAGAAAATAATTGCCTCGGCTTTGCGCGCGAGAGAGAGGGGGTTCAAACCCCATTACGCGTTACTCGCTCTATTTTTGCATCAGCTAAATCACACTTGCCTCTCTCTCTCTCTCTCATACATGGCACGCCATCGTCGTCGTTGTTGTTGTTGTTTTTCTCCCAACCTTTTTTCACCCTCTCCCCCTCCAGCCCCCCGGACTATAGAGGACGAATTCAATTTTAGCGCGGCTCGCCCCGTCGCGCGCCGGTCCCGATCTATATACGCGCGGGCAAGCGTGTGCGCGCCTGCATGTGTATAACGGCGCGTCGGTTTCCATTAAATTTGACATCTCGCACCCAGCGTATCGGACTGCGGCGTCGAAAAGTTCTGAGGGGGGGTCGAGCGAGCATGAATCATGGCAGTTCGGCTTGAATTCTCCGGAAGCAGTTCATTGTTTTCGAAAATTCGTCAAGACTCGTATACACATCTCTAGCGATGCTCGGCAAAAGTTTTGATCTATGTTTACCGAAACGACACGGGGGTGGGGGAGAGGGGAGGGTTAGCTTTGCGTATGAATCAGCAGAATTAAGAGCCGAGTGGAAGACCCGGATTAGACGGGATCCGCTTAGAAATTAAAAATTTAATTTTCTGAAGGGAAAATATGCATTTGAGCTGGCGCGGTGGGTCTCGAGCCGGATTTCGAGTTGGCTGACTTTTTCAAGGGGGAATATATGTGCGAATGCAAAAAATGTTTCTACAGGGAGGGTAGTTGATTGTACGAGAAAATTGGGTCGAATGCGATTTAATATACGTGAATAGCTGTTGAGCCGTGAGTAGACCAACGAAATATTACGAATTTTCAAAAGAAGAAACACATTGTCCAATTGCGAGACACTTTTGATTCTGCATTGAACATGCCCTGTATTTATGAACAATTTTAAAATACTCAAATACGCATCTGCTGTACTGAGTTTATTAAACCATATTCGGTTGAAAAAGTATAAAAGAAGAATTCGAATGGATCGAATTAATTCAGTATTTTAGAAAAAATCTAAATTGAAATAAAATCCATTTGAATCATATCGAGATCATTTTTAATGACGAAGTCTATAGTGTCACCACAATATGATTTTTTTCTTTCCGGATTGCATTTCGGATTATTTGGTTTTAGTTCAAAAATATCATTTTCGTTTTTCTCCCAGCGGTGGGAATTCAGGTAGTATTCTTTTCAATGGCATATGTAAAAATAGAAAAATTTGAATTCAGCTTTCGTATTTTGAAGAAGAAAAAAGTAGACATATGATGAATTATATTTTCCTGAAAGGAAATCATGTGAAACTAAAATTTTTTTTAATCCATTATAAATGTACATCGTAATATTTGTTTTCGCTTGTTTCAACTATAACGAAAATTCCTCACTTCTGCTTGATTTAATAGTAAATATTCCAAATCATAGAAATAATCCATCAACTCATCATACTATTAGGATCGATAAAATCTCTTTTTATCAGATCAACGCGTCAATCGCCCGTCTGAACGCCACCGAATCACGATCGTACATCTTAAATCATCAATCTCCAAAACATAACTCAACAACTAATCTCTTCAACCCCCAACGAAGAGTCACAGCCGCAATAATTTCCGATAATCTTAACAATTTACCGCATAGTTCGCGACTCACCGGTGCTCTTTGCGCACAGCTCACTGCATTAAGTCTCGCGCTAAGAAGTGGATACAAGCTAGTCCGACGAGGGTGAAGCCGAGGTAGCAGGCCAACCGCGCGCTCGATGAGAATTCTACGTGCAGCCACTGCGCTGCCGACTCAGGAAAATCCTGAAATTCCTCTTCGCGAAATCTCCGGGAACCCTCCCCCCTCCCACCCCCGACCACCCCTTGTCCTTCAGAGAGTTAGCATAAATAAAGAATTAAAGTTAGTCGAGACATGCTGCTGAACGAAACTTCGTTATGTCCGAGCATTTACGTGCGTGATCGCGATGCTTCGAGTGGCCTCTCGCGCGAATTCACGGGCTAGATGTACACACTCGTTGTGATAAATTGAGAATGAAAAGTTAGCTCGGGGATGGGATGGCACTCGAGCTTTCGTTTGGAGAGCCGTGAGTGGGCACACGCCGAGGGGGGGAAAAAAATTATTGAATCCGATGAAATGTATTTAATGGAGAGTCGTAGATTAATTTAGAAGAGATGCGAGGTCAAACGTGTTTTGTTAATATAATAGACATTTTCTAAAGTGATCGATTGCGTACTTTAAAATGATTTCTTCGTTTCATTGTAATTTAATTGTAATTATTAAATTGATAGAATGATTCGCATTTAATGATGGGGATGAGAAATTTTATCAAAATATATGACTTATTTGATGGTAATAAATCATTATCCTCGTCAGTTAATACATGATTTATGCAAAGAAAATTTTATTGAGAACGAAACATAAATTTTGCAATCAGTTAATGAACTAGAATATACGACAGATTTCTTGAAATGATTAATTTACATGTGCTTAAATCGGTTTGTTCATTGCGTTGACGTCTTAACAAATAAGAAAATTAATTTGCATTGAGATGATTCAATCTAATGGTCGAACATTTGAAATGTTCTGAAAACATAAAATGACAAAAACAATAATTAAGATTAAACGTGGTCGTAAAGAAGAAATAAAGCATGAATACCTAGTCAGTGAGTATATGCAAAACAATACGCACTCTTACACTTAATTGCAAAAACTCAGAGATGGAGTATGCGACCACTAATTTTGGTCGGACGGAATCAACTCAGTTTTGAGTATTATTTCCTCTTTGCGAATATATATGACCATAATTATGACTTCTATAATTTCGTGTTTTTGTAATCTTGAAAAACGAGACCAAACTATCTGTAACACGTTGGCAGCAAATCTTCTGTTTAACGCGAAGAGATGAATAGTTTTTTTTTTAATACACGTTTTTAAATTAATAAAATATTAAATAGGGGATACTTAATTCTCATATTGCACTTGCGCAATTAAAATTTCATTAGTAGACGTAATTATTTTTCTTCTTTTATGAATTGTAAAAAGAGAAGCTGAATGCGTTACGAGTTAATTTTCGCAATTCCGTGCTGCAGGTTGTAATCGATTTTCTCTGCATTCTTTCTTTTCATTAGAGTTATGTTTCTAACTTTTATGAGTAGATTACATGCCGCTAAGGTCATTGTTTTGAACAAGTTGCGTATATGCAATTGATAGTAATAATAGTACATGAACCGTTTGACTTTATGGTACACGTTGGTTTTATGCAAATGAATCCGCTTAAAGCAGATATTGTTTAATTTGCTTCTTACGTTGAGCGTGAATTATATTTCTCGATTGCTGTAGTCAATGATTCCTTCAAATTTAAAATAGTGACTTTTGAAAGTGGCACACTATACCTGTACATAAACGATTAGGAAATGAATAATTTTTTATGAGAGAAATTTTCATGACTGCATTTTTGCAGAAGATCTTCAAAAATAATTCAGTGCAGTTTTCCACAATGTGCCATAAATCTATACATTTTGATAAGCGACATAAGTTAAGGTTTCGAAATCACAATAAGTTATTCTAAGTCCAAAAATAAGGTGTTATAATATAACTGTCTATTTGAAGTCATTGAAAAAAAATATGACCTTTAATGGATAAAGCAGTTCCATGTTTCATATGAAACCCAATAATCTGGAAAACTTTCTCGCAGAAAATTTTTCAGTATATAAGGATCATAAGACTTTAACTGCGATCGTATACAGTATAGTATCCGAGACCGCAGTGCTTTTACTCGATGCGCGGCTTTCTTTTTTCAGAAATATTTTACGAAATAAACTACCGAATTACAATGTGTACACTTATCCCGAATGTTGATGCACTTACGCTTTAAAAAAATAAAAATCTATATGGGAAATCAGATTCCATTAAATATTATAACCTTGCGAAATAAGCTAACCGTGCGAGCATTTCAATGCCATTGCTCAAAGCCATCAAACCACTTATTGAGCAGTTTTCCTTCTTTTCTTTCCTTTCTAAACCACATTACAATGTAGGCGAATTCCCAAATATCGCGGCCAAAACAATTTCTCCTTGATCCCCAAACGTCAAGATCCAAATCCGCGATTAACATAACTATAATTGACGACGTAAGTCGCATCTGACTCGGCCAATCTAATTGCTCGTGTCGTGTTGCAGGTAGATCGATAAGTCCGGTGGATGGCATTAGATACGGACCTCGTTGAGGAGACAGTAATCCGCTGGATTCGTACTGCGCCTCGAGTGTCTCGACGCCTCTGTCAGTCGGCCGGAGCCGGAAGGAGCGGGGGGTGAAAAAAGCAGCCGGAGCCGTTGACGGATCAGCCAGTCGCCGTATCGAAGGCCGAGCAAAGCGTCCACGAAGCAGAGGAGGAAGCCGAGGAGAAGCGGAGCAGGAGGAGGAGGAAGCCGAGGATGGGGTCGAGAGGCAATGCGATCGATCGAGTCGCTGAATAAGGATCCGTCCCTCGGTCATTCGAATTTCCCGGCGAGATGGAGAGTCGGCCGAGCGACGCGACGATACCGAGGCTCGAGAGCATCGGCGACCGGCCGCCCGACGAGCCCAGCTTCCTCCGCGCGATCCGCAACGACAGCTCACCCTCCGACTTCGCTTGGCTCAGCGACGCCAACAACAACAGCAGCAGCAGCATCAATTTGCTGCCGGTCAACGCGGCGGCTCTCGTCGCGGCGAACGACTCGTCGTCAGCGTCATCGTCGTCGGCGTTGGCCGACGGCAACATCACCAACATCTCCGACCTCATATTCGACGACCTCAACGACTACATCAACAAGCTCAACTACAGCGCGCTGGCGAACCTCAGCAGCTACTACGATCCCGAGCTCGACCTCTTCAACACGAGCCTGGCGAACGTGAGCTGCGCCCTCGGCAACGCCAGCCTCGGCAACTACAGCGGCCAGTGCAGTGCTCCGATCGAGAGGGTCCACGACGCGAAGAACTGGTGGGCGCTCATACTCGTCGTCGTGCCGTTCCTCACGATATTCGGCAACGTCCTCGTCATACTCGCCGTGCAGCGCGAGCGCACCCTCCAGACCGTCACCAACTACTTCATCGTCAGCCTCGCCGTCGCCGATCTCCTCGTCGCCATGGTCGTCATGCCCTTCGCCGTCTACGTTCTGGTGAGTCCTTCTGCGATGTCCTCTACCTACACGGAATTTCTGTCGAGAAATTTTTAACCAACTGCCCGTTTAGTGAACGAGTGCGATGAGTGTTCGAGAAAGGCACTTTGATTCGCGCTTCGGTATTAATTTTTTGGTGCTTGAAAAATATACTTATGTAGTCAAGTGCTCGAATAAGTTGAACGAAATTCGTAACGTTTAGTTTGAGAAACGCTAAAGAACATTTCTTGTTATAGCTCGAATGTTTTAACAAAGTGATAAGTACTTAAGATTACAAAAATGCGGAAGTAGCCTTATTATCAAACACTTGAATGTTAAACTGAAATTGTCAAGTATTTGAACACACAGTTAAATTGCTTGTGTAAATTAAGTACTTAATATTTACAAAGAATATTCTTGAAAACTTTCCAAATAATCTGAGTACTTCGGAAAAGTACTCAACGCTAGAAAAATATTGAAGTATACTTAAAATTTTCTACTCAACTACGACCAGCAAATACCTAACACGGATTCCAGTATAAACGAACTTACGCAACACCGCAATGAACCTGATTAATAGCCCCAGTGGTATGCCCACTAATACTGTCAATAGCGCGCTCCATCGAAAGTCCGCGTCTGCACAGCAAGTCCTTTCAAATGTTCTCCTGCGATATTCCGAAATACTACATAGACTCGAAGCTCGTGAGAAATCATCGCTGGTTACAACGACTTAAACTCTTTTTTTCGCTAACACGCGTTAGTTATCCCCCTCTTTTTCTATCCATCTACATTCGCGATTTCGACAGCGACAATTTAAATAAAAGTAAAAGAAAAAAAGACAAAAAAAAAACGGGAAAAACGCGAAACGCGCATCGATCGAGAATTAATGTTTCGCGCCGAAAGCCTCCCCCGTATACATACGCGCCGAGCGTTTATTATTCGAAAAATGCATCATTCATCAAGCTCTTTTCATACATAAAAAGCAAAAGCGTACGCGCGCACGCACCGAAAAGCAAGCTCGTCGAGCGCTGAAATACGAAATTTCGCATCGACCTTTAGCGCTGTGTATCCAGGCTGGGGTCGACAAAAAAAAGAAACACAGAGAGAGAGAGAGAGAGCCTACTGGAAAATCGGTATTCGCGAAGAGCTGCATAGCACGGAGTAGCAGCAATCGAAGCGCGTTAATCGGCATTAATCGGATTGACGGGGCGGGGGGGAGCCCGCGAAATTGAATTCGCAACTGAAGTGTGCCGTGAATATAATTTTATAGCTCTAGCTCGCTGCCCCACCTCCTCCCCTCCGGGCGCGTGCGCTCGAATTTTCGGAGATCATAAAGCATCGGCTCTTGATACCATTTCGATCCCTCCGAGCCATCCCTCCCGTTCGGCCTTGCCGAAGTTAACTGCTCTATCGGAAGGCTTTACGCTCTCGCCGGCGCACAAAAGGCCGAAAAAGGCCCCTCCCCCACCCAACCCCCGCGAAACAAAGTGAGCGAAGCGCGGAAACGTCGGAGCACAAAGGGGCCGGAGTAAGCGCGATCTGTTAGTGAGAGCGAAACGCTCGCAGCTACAATGCGGCTTACGGCGCACATCGAGCGCTGAAAAGTAGGACGATAGCTCTCTCACTCTCTCTCTCTCTCTCCCAAACAACTTTGACGAATGCGCGTCGTTTCTATATTTGACAAGGGATGATCCGCCGCTGCGTATACGTCCTCGTGGAAATTCAGCGCGCGTCAAGTATATATAAGGCTGGGCGCATTGTGCGCAGGCGTTTAATCGCGCGGCCGCCCCGCAGGTGAAAGGCGAAAGTGGCTATGCGTATATATATACGTATAGATCGGGAGGCTGCGGAGCGGGGAAAATCGCAGCGTAGCGTGAAAGCGACGTCTCGTTATTTGCTCGAAGCCGCGCGATACGCCCGGCTAGCTTCGCCCCGTCACGGTCGCTCGCTCCGCGTTAGCAGGGCGTGGAAGTCGTAATTAAATGATATCTTGAGGGGTGCGCTTGGTCAGGGGGCTGCGGATTTGCGTAACATTCAGTTTCACGTAATTTTCAAGGGCTGCAGTCGCGAAACTGCAAAGAGTTCGACAACACGTTCACCCTGTTTTCGCCCCCTTGAGGCTGGATTAGGCGTGTCTATTGACATACCTTCGCAGGCAGCCGAGCGAAGGGAATGTCGGATTCAAAACTTCGAAAGCGTGGACTTCTAGTTCGCCCTTGCGCGACGTACGAAGAAAAGGAAAAACTGTCGGGCCTCGAAATCCAACGATTCGCTCCGACGAGTGCGCTGACGTCCTACAACGACCGAGCGCATCGTCTTCCTTTGTCTAAACGGCATAGATTCTTCAATCGCAGCTCGCTCCACTTAAAATCGACAGCTCTGAGAACGGGCACACGCGCGTACACGTATATATATATATATATATATACATACATACACTCGGATATCGCTGGATCAACAGCTCGATAGCGCACGACGAGCCGCGAGTAATTTATCGTATCGGCAAACATTGACTCGTACTACTGAAACGCAACAGTGCGAGCGTCGATAGCGCGCGCGCGCGCGCCTGCGTCCGGAATATCGCGAGCGGCGCGCTGCTGCGCTCCGCGCTTTCCACTGGCTCTCTGCCAGCGATTAGCACGTGCCGGCACGCATAAAACGAGGAAAAAAAAAAACAGAAAGAGAGGAAGAGGAGCCAACGAGAGACTGGCAAAAAGCCCTACAACCTTGAAACATCGGCTGGAGGGTGCCGGGGGGGGGGAGTAAAAGCTACTCTCGCGAAGCACTTTGTGTTAGCTGGCCAGACGCACGCGAAGAGCGAGTGGAGGGAGCGAGCGAGGGATGAGGCGGGAGGGGTGGTAGGGGGTGAGTGGGGGGGGGGCGGGGGGGTGGAAGAGGAAACGTCGGAAGCTGGTGGAGACAGAGACACAGAGAGACACACGCGCGCGCGCACACACACAAGGGGACTAGAGACAAGGCTCGTGTGGCTTTCGCCCAGAGCCCCGGCTAAGTAGAGCGATAGCGTCGACTATCTCTCTTTAGCTCGCTCTCTTGTTACTCTGACGAGGCGAAAGCATACTTAGCCGAGAGAGCGAGCTCGTGCATTTCCAGCGGGAAATATTGATGAGACGCCGTAAATACGGCGCGACACGACAAAGTCGAGAGCAAGTTTGCGGGATATACCCACTTCTTCCCGGGGCTTTCGAGAGCTATTTATCCAGCGCGATAAGTGGCCCGTCTACGATAGGGGGGTGGGGTGGGGGCAGGGGGGTTGGGATCGAAGTAATCGATCGTCGTTTCGGTAATTATATTCCCGTGTATATCCGAGCGCGTATATTTTCCTTGGGGCTAAATGGGGAGACCCCTCGAATAATTTATTTTACATTTTTCTTCTGCCGCTGCATCGGGAAGGTGCGCCGCTGAGAAAAAGAAAACGGCGCTCTTTCGGTGCCGGAGTAATCCTCTCGAATGCTTTGTCGAATGGGAAGATCTGCTTGCGGAGGTGGATTCTTTTGGAAGAGAAAAATTATTCTGGTTGGGCGATTTCGTATATTTGTTGATTCTAAAAGATTTCTCGGTAATCTGTCTGAAATAGGGGTGTTTAATGCACTCTAGCCGTGGAATTCTTATTTGCTTCGGTACAACAAGTTTGCACTCAAAAAGTCATTTTACGAATTTTTCACGTATAGGACCAACGTGCAACTTAATTGACTTGTGATAGTTTCATTTTACGATACTTTTTGCTGTTCGATCCATTTATGACACTAAACTTTCTTTCTCGTCAATATTTCTCATGATAATTTCAGCTTTCCGGCGATCCTCGCCACATTTTGTTGCACAACGACGGGAGTCTAATAATGCACCTAATTGCGGTCCCATTAGTCCCGATCTCGCTTAACAATTGAATTCAGGTCAAACTTAATAATACAAAAAAACAATCCGCCACACGCTAGCATTTAATCAGAAAATTATTCACGCGAATTATCTTTCAACGAAGTGGAGCGCAGCGATTGCCAACGAGGATGCGAATCATGCTCGGCTTGTTATTGCGCTCTTTACGACACCTTCGAATAGCCGAACTCGCAATGGCCGGGGCATGCTCGTTCGTACTTTTTTATTTCATCGGCCCCCGGCGCGCGTGTGGACGTAACAATCCGCAGCTCCTTCCCCCCACCCCATCCCCTCCCCCTTGGCGCACACGGACGAAACAGGAAACATTTCAAGCTGCGCATATCGCGACCGGCTGCGAAATAATTTATTATGTCTTCCGATGCGCGGCGCAGGGCACTGCGAGAGATTGGTAACGTGACGATGGATTTATGAGTGGCCAGGTTACTCCGTGGCAATTAATTTCGAGTTAACGAGATGATTGACTGATTTTCTCGAAGGGAATCACGCTCCCGGGATTATGAGCACCCCGCGAAGTTAAAACTTTCCGCGAAAGTTGTATTATAACTCATGGGGCATAAAAATAAATTTGAAAATGAGCCAACTTTCTTATCTCGCGCGCAATGTCGGAGGGGGGGGGGGAAAGTCGAACTTATATTCGCCTTGTAATACAATAGCATTTGAACTTTCGTATAAGAATCACTTGGGTGGAGGGCCGTGCTGTGCTTGTAAAGTTTCGTATCGATGAAATCTCTATTAAATTTAATATACTCGCTTGAACTCCGCTAATCGTTGCGGCCATTGAAAGCCTTCGGCGAATCGAGTAGAGCATTATGTATACCGCGCTCACCTTCTGGATTTCTCGCGTAAATTAATGGTTTTTTTCTGTGCTTTGTACTCTTGAACAGAATGAAATGATTTTTTTAAGACCAATGAAAAATTATAGCATTCTCAGAAGACATTGTATTGAGATGAGATTAGGGATTCCATTTTCAGAATGAAGTTACTATTTTGTACTAACACTGATAAAGTGGTTGTTGAGTTAAAATAGGTCTTATTACGTATAATTAAAGTCCATTGAGTCTATATTCGAACTAATATCGACATGCATTGTATGGCCAGCGTTTGCTAATTTATGGATACTACCTTCATTAGAAAGATTTCGAATGGACTCATTCGTGCATCTTTCACAACCCTGTCTTTCTCAAGATTTCCCTTCAAACGACAAGGAAATTTTTTTATCCCCCAAAAACCGTCGAATACAACCCCCAATTCGTTAGCAGCCGAATCGAACACCATCCTCCCCTGCGTTCCACCGATAGTCGAGCTCACCGCAGCCCGTTGAGCGTATCCCGTAAAATATGCAACGCCAAGCAGCCGTCAACTCACGAATACCGAGCAAGTACGAAATTGACCTGTTCCCCGGGACAGCGCTCCATTACACGCGTGCACACACGCGAGTAGCGCGAGCGACGATAAATCCATTAAAGAACGACGGCGTCGCACCGATTTATTTTGCAACTGTACAACACGGCTAAACGCAAGCATCCGCACAAAAATCGGCGTGTAAACCCCAGTAAATAACCGCGACGCGCACCGGCGCTCGAGAAATCGAAGGAGCCTCTCATTCCGGCCGCTGTAACGCAAGCGAATCGCGCGTCGGCGCAACGAAGTGGAGCCCTTTCACGGGCACTTTGAACCAGCGACGACGACGCCCGCGAAATCGCAGCCCTGGCACGCGTATACACATCCGCGCGGCTTTCCGCTTTTATCGAGGAGGAGGCAAGCGCCCGACGCGTTTACGGGGACAATGCATTATTTCGAGCCGAGGGCCGAACAGGCTCGACGCGCCCGAGGCATTGGTCGGATTAGTTAATTAAGGCTCTCTCTCTCTCTCTCTCACTCTCCGATTGGAGAGCGACAGTCACGCGAGACGGATGCGCGTCGGGATTCGACACAAAGAGAAGGAAGCACCCTGCTGGCCAGTGGTAGCGCGACGAGGGGCGGGAGGGGGGGGGGAGCCAAAGCTGGAGATGTAACGCTGATGGCAGGGGATGAAACGCTTTCGAGCTCTGATTGAGGATCGCGTGTGGCTTTGACAGGACGTATAGTTGGCCGTTGGGTATATGCGCGCCGTTGCTGTCCCTGATGGGCTCCAAAGGCGCTGGCTTTAAAAGTTTATTCAACGCAGTCGAAAGCGTAGAGGCTGTGTGTACACACGTCGTAGAATCTGTAGGCGAACGATCGCGGGGTTATGTGGACGAAGCAATTAAGAAACTGTTCCCTCGTTGCAAGCGGAAGGGTTTTCTCGGCTTGGGTACGAAGAGGATGGCTGTGGATGACAAGAAGAATGTCCTGTTTTCAGGGGAAAAACGCTTGTAATCTCGAGCCAAAAACATCTCCTTTTGCTAATGAACTTGAAGGGAAGAATTAATGTTGTTTTTGTTGGAGTAATGGACCACTTGAGACTCATGTATCGTAATACGCTATTATTATAAATTATGTTGGAAGTCTAAAATTCAAATGAAAATCATGAGGTGGGTAAATGGATATGGGTATGATTAAGTAATGCTGATGAAATGGAAACAGATGGAAATCGCATAAAAGTTTGCAAAATAGACGAAAATCATTTCGGAATGAAATAAACCGTACACGGATATGAGACGAGCCAGGGCCAAAAAATATCATTTTCTTCGTTTATAAATTGAAAGATTTTAATTTATTTACTTGGCGCGTTTTACGCACGATGCTTTTAGTACTATCTTTTACCGCGGTAATGACATTTGGTAAAATATTCACGCGTAAACTAATTAGTGCGAAGCTGCCGATCGGTAACTTGCACAGCCAACCGTTTAATAGCATTCCGTAGTTGTTTCAAAATAAATTACCTTCCATACTACTCTGAATAATGAGAACCAGCATTATTTGACTAAAAGACACATTTATTCTCATATGGACAGATTTGAATTACAAAATCCACCATTTTCGTGACAATCAGCAATATATATTCGTTCCGATTGGCATGTAAATGCTGGTGATACTCTGTTTATGTATTTAATTTTTGAATTGCAAAGGGAGACAGTGAGAAAAGGAAAGAGGGAAAGAGAGAGAGAGAGAGAGAGAGACAGAGTTGAATGATGCTCGAGTATTATTGGATTTGAAAATTTGCGAAGCATGTTATACTTTTACGAGAGGTTAACGCTCAGGGGATTTTATTCGCTCTATGCTTTCAAATCGATACACACAACGACTTTACTAACTATGCTTGCGGTAAAAAAAAAATTTTTTTTTAACGCGCTCGATATAAAGCCTGACTTTTACAATCTGCGGGGTTAAATGCGCGACGGCTGGACAATTATTTATATGATAATGAAAGTAGCCTATTAGGCACACCTTTCGCAAAATCGGTTCATCATCCGTTATTTACCGTCTGCGTTAAATTCAAATTGACGTCGTAAATCACGTACATCTGCGCTCGTTTAGCCACTAAAAAGGAAACCAATTTTATTGATGACGCTTACATAAATTTAGGCGACCAAGGAATTATGATGATTATCAATGTACATAATTATTGTCGCTGCATTCAACGTAGTTGAACGAATTTACCGAAATTACAAGAGCCTATCTAGTGTGTGTGTGTATGTGAGCGTGTGTGTGTATATAGGTGTGAAAATGAGAAGCAACATAGTTCACATAGCGATAACGAGTGTTCGTCTGCTTAGCAAAGTTTAGAAGGAGATTGATTATGCTTCAACAGAACAATTATTGTGGGTGAATTGACTTTATGAATAATTAGAACTTGCACGAGTATTTTTTTAATGATACAAAACTAATAATTTACACACTTTCAAATTTTATAAATATTCAGAAACATACTGCTTTTCTGCAATGTTACGCATCACGAAAATACGTACGGATATTGCTTCTTGACGTAGAGTATTTTTAAAACACCAATAAATCATTTTCTTGTGCAAAATCATAACGCTGGTTCATTTCGACGTTAAAATTGTCGTTATAACATCTTTAAGTTGAATAAAAAGTCTACTGTCGATTTTACATGATTAATTGGATGAACTAATAATTGAATATAAGATCATAATTGTAAATAGAATTAACATGAAATTAGTATTGATTTTGACTGAAAACACTTCTATTCGATTACGTATATTATTTTATGCAAACATTGTTTTCCATTATGGCACTAACCGTTATAAAGTACAACATCCAAACGCGATATGACGTTGTATTGCAAAGTAAAAATGTTCGGTCACAAGCCCAGTGTGAGATCACGCTAAATAAATAAATTACAGGTACCAAGAAGAATATTAATTAATTTTGAACTTCCGACGTATCAAAATATGCTCACATCAAATTCGCTCGGCGCGGCGCTTATCAAAGCAATCTGCCAACGCGAGCAAACACAGAATTCAATTAAACGGGCCATGTCAAAGTTGATCAGCAGCATGCCTGTGAAAAAAAACATATTTCATTACGTGCTACATCAGATTTTCTTAATTAATCACGCTCGTTTTGAATACACATGTATGCATGCATGCATGCATGCGCTTGAAAAAAGAAAGTACCCGCATTTAAGCTTGAATTAAAGTTTTCAAGGCAAATGAAGTAATTACATGCCCTGCAGTGTTAATATTCTTGTCGTGAATCGCTGATGGATTCAATTTCTTAATTTCCGAGTAGTACGAACTGAAATGACTAAATTGCTTAAATTATGACACAAATGTTAGTGTTAACCATTTTTCTTTGCGTCTGATTATTTAAATTTACCTTATCAGCGTACTCGCGATAATGTCGTGAATAATTTAGCGAAATAAATCCTACAATAGAAATATGGATTTACGTGTAGTGTAAACATTTCTAACTTGAATTCGTTTACAGAGTAAAATTAATGTTCTTCAGTAATTTGTAATAATTATTGTGACATCTAATTTTATTTCACAAGTTATTGAAAATGATTGATCACATGAATCATGATTCAGTGGATACGTTAAGTCAATTTTAATATTGGTTTCGAATAGAAATGCTTTCATTCAATTAACAGATTAATCAATAAGAATGATTAATTTTTTGTACTCATGCGATGGCGTGATTGAATTATTACATCTTCATCTGAAATAAAATTGAATTTTTATTTGAAATTAAAGTAGCTATAATGTTAAGAAATCAATGCAATTCTTTAGTAAAAAATAAATGATTTTTTAAATTATAAAATGTTGTAATATTTAAAAAATATGAGTAGCAATAGGGTAAGAAGAACATATTCACATAATAAAACTTTCGTCCCATGAATATCTGATGTTAAAATGGAATTCAAGAAAATGTAGGAGCAAGAATCTGCAAAAAGTCACCGGTGATCTTTAACAACTCAAGAATGTTAACTTGTCATTTTTACCCTCATGAAAATCGAGCATATTCTAGTCTTTTCAAACTTGGTTATACTATCGGAAATTCTATTCGAAATACTTTTTGAATTTTCTCCAGAAACGTCATTTCAACTCCGGGGTGACGTTAGATATTCCGTCTACATTTTCCCCTATCGAAGCGGGCGCTCGCGCAAGTTTTCCGAATCTCCCAATTGATGTATGCACCTGTTGTTCCTTCTTAAAACAGTATTCCCAAGAAAGTTCGATTGCCCTATATGCATAACTTACAAGGCAAGAGTAATAAGGTTCATTAAAATAAAGTCTCCCGACTACTTTCTAATTCTAAACAAGCTTTGTGCGCTCTTGCCGATAGCATCATTTTGCATATACGAGAGCGTGGGAAAGTCACAGGAGTATAAGCCTTTGTCTGTGTGTGTCAAGGCCCGAGGCGAGCTCCCTCGCACGTTCTTGGTCGTTCGCGAGGGTATATCACTTAATTTCGTAATAATGCACGGAAAATTACGAAACGCAATCTCGCGTGTCACGCGACGAGTCGGGCTCGTAGAATAGTTAACCGAAAAAAAAAATGCTAGAGAAGAAAAAAAAACGAGCGCGCGCATGTGTCCAACGTAGTCAATCTCTCGTGATTTCAACGAGCCCACTGTTTATATTCCTCGTTTGCGGTGATGCAAATCGGATCTTTAAAACTTCATTTCGCGATGATTTATCGGCGTCGTTCTCATGACATTGACATTCGCCTGTATTCCACGAGGACGGCCTTGGATATGGATTGAGCAAGTCCACGGATATACCTCGAGAGCTTAATTGTTTCGAGAACATTTTTTCCTGTGAGATTACTGTACTTTGTTTTGAATTGCGTGATTGGTGTATTGCGAGTTTGCCCAGCGATAATTGGTGGGAAAAAACAATGAAACTTGTCGAGAAGCGGATGAAGAGAAAATTGAAAAAAGATTAATCTCTCGGATGGCGTGAGAAAAAATTAATTAATTCGACTCCAAAAGTTTGTATAAGATAACGATGGAGTTTTCAGCAATCGAACGGGACAAAGAAATTTTATGTTTGTCGGAAGTTCGAGATATGATTGAAAAAATAACAAGTTTAATGATAAGTGGAAAATGGGACTGATTGTGTCATAGATATAAATTTACATTGTTTATTTGTTTCCTCAATTTTGTTAATTGTTATCCTCATAGGAAAATATCATAGCTTCGGTTTTCTACCAAGGGTTCTTAAAAGATAAGAAATAGAACATTCAAAACTTCGAATATTTTTACTTATGAACTTTCTACGCATAATTTTATTTATAGAACTTTAGGCGCAGTTAATATAATATATGATACAACGAAATATAGATTGGATATTACAGTCGATTTATCTGATTTTGAAAGCAAAATAAATATTGACCTATAAAATGAATATAAATGGGATCAGAATGATAGCTTGAGACATACCTGTATCTACCCTAGTTCAACTACTTTCATAGCGATTCATTCTAAATCTTTTGGTATCTTTAATTAATAGCCCCTTGGTAGCTTGTTGGCGTATTCACAAATCCCACTGGCATACCATTTCTCACATCATATCGCATGTTCATAACAATAAAGGCTTTAAAAAGTAACAATTATTGAGACACATCAATCTTAATTTTTGCATGCTTCATTTTAAAACGATATTAGCCTATCCCTCAAACCATTGTTCTTTGGAATAAAGGATGATGAATATTCATTTATTCTGATTTTCTCATTTCCGATCATTCCTGTGTACTCAAATGCATGACTAAAAATTACTTTCATTTTTTTTTTAAGATGGTAAAGTCATAACGTCAAGTAAGCAACACAAGTCGTTGCATGTTAAGGTAATAACTTTGTAAACAAAGCTGGAAGAAGCTGTTAACGGAAAATCGAATCATACTTGAGAAAAATCAAGCGCTACAGCCAACTTGACGCGTTGACTTATCTCGTCGAGTTACTCATTTATTTCTCTGGCGCATCAACGCTTTCAGCAACAAATTGCTTGACTGTTAAAAAAATTGATTATTTAATTATCGGAAATTTTGTGGTCGCGCGTCAATTTGAAATGAAAATGAACAGTGGGAGCCGCTTTGTCCGCTGAATAATACTAAATTCTTACCTTTTTCCATAAATCTGAATCGTAAATCGGACGCTCGGGCGCAGCCAGTGGTGGACCACTGAAAAAATATTGGAACTCCATATCCCGGACCTTTATTTTTACGCAGATCTCGGCAATTACCGTCTGTCGACAGAGCGCACCGCCGATTCCAATTTATTAGAACTGTTAAAATAAATATAATTCTCCATCTCTCTCTCTCTCTCTCGTCGCTCTCTTTCTCTGTTTCCTAGAGGAGAGAATTCCGTCGATTCTTTTCCTCGGCGCCTCCCTCGCTCGCATTAATCTCTCGGAGAAGGGAAAATGAATTTCGTTATGCTGCGAGAGAGAGAGAGAGAGAGAGAGAGAGAGAGAGCGCCTCGAGGCCTTAGCAGTCTCCTTTTGCCCATATTCGCTCTTTCTCGTTGGCTTTTCTCTCCAGCCCCTCGACGCGGCGTCGTCGTCGTCTTTTTCTTCCTCCCGTCATTTTAACTTCGTATCGGGGGGAGGGCTCGAGTCGACGGGAATTAGAATTTACGTTCCTCTTCCTCGGCTCTCTTCTCTCCCTCTCCTTCCCTGATACGTTCGCGCGCATCGCATCGTTTTTACGTAATACAGCTACTCCGCCGACGGTTTACGCGCTCCTGAGCAGCGCCGGTTACACGAGCGCGTGCCGCAGACATTTTTCGCGTGTACCGAGCCGCGGAAAGTAATGCACCTCGGGCGAGCCGGGGCAGATGTGATTTACATACTTTTTGAGAAGACTTTTATACATTCGATCGTCCCGGTGATTAACGACCTACCCGCGCTGTGCAATTTTCAAAGCCGGTGCCTCGCACGCAGCTCTGGTCGTTAAATAATTAACGTTCCGTCCAATTTTTCACTTCATTACGCCGACGGTAATGCAGCGCTGAAAATTATTATGAACGTATGTAGCGAAAAAACAAAAGTTGCACGCAGTCGCGAGGAGAGAGGCATACTTTGGTTATTAAAAAATTTGTTCGGTAGCGCGGAGAATTCGAGATTGCGTGCGTAAAAGCTGATTTTTTCGACCAGAAAAGCTTGTCCCTCACGCACTTGCGTGATTTACGCGGGTTTTGTTATCATTCATTTTTGTACAGACGGGAAACTGGTTGGTAAATCAGACGCGAAATTTCGTATGCAACAACTCCGTTCCAGTAAGCGATTAACATGATAGACTATCCTACACCGGCATTCGAATTCCATATTTCTTTGATATCCGAGCTTAAAAACGGATGAATAATCATTCCGTCGGCTCTCGAATTTTGCTATTCCACAACGGCTCTATACAGTCGCTTCGATAAATAATATCTACCGGACGAAATACTAAAATTTTGCAACCATATCGTTTCTCTCGGTTTCGAATAATTCAGTTAAAATTTTATTACGCCCCTGCGCATTTCCACGAGTCTCTACGCTCGCCCGAGCAACCCGATCCAACGCGCGCGATCCATCATTTTTATCCAATCTACTCCTGCTTGATCAGTAAAAGCCAAGCTTGCTAAATTTTACAAGGCTCTCTCGACTATACGCTGTACCTAGGACATAAGCTCAATAAATCGCACCCTCCCGACCTATCCGAGATATATACGGTAGGGGGGGTGGGTTGGAAAGGAGGGGAGGGTTCGATGTCTGTATCTCCGAGATCTTCGCATATCCCGCGGTCTCCCGATAAATCTTCAAGCAGTTTCGGTGTATCAGCATAAAAATCCGAGCCTTATCCCGACTTCGCGCGGCAGCGGCGCGATTAAAGGCGAGCAGTGCCAACTTGGCGTTCGCGATCGGGGCCGATACGCGGGGAGGTGGGATCGAGGGGGTGCACCGGAAACGGCGCTTACAACAACAGCGCTTAACACGCCTACCAATGCGCCGGGCCGCTCAACTTTGCCTCTGGATCGAATCAATTAAGCGGACTCGGCGCTACGTTGGACATATTGGCCTGATAATCTGTTACGATCTGACGTGATTTGTTGCTATCTCTCCTTCTCTCTCTCCCCCCCCCCCTCTGTCTCTCTCGCTCGAGACCCGGAGCGCGCGGGCTTTCATAAATAAAGAATTTTACAGATTAAACGATTGTCTTGCAGAAAGTGATTTACCGTTTAAGATGGCGGCTGAAATATAACCGGTCGCGAGTGCATTGAGAAACCGATCAATCATGGCGCTGCACTAAACGAATTTAGCGCAGCATTTATTTACGGGGCTGGTTATCGTTTCGCATTGAGGAGCTGCATCGATTTTCGTAATTTATCGCGATGCCCGGCAGAATAATTGAGCCGAGTCGAGATGTCGGGAATACTATTTTTATACCAATATTTTTGTGCTAAACACAACATTAATATGAATTACAATGGTTCGAAGGGTTTGGCTGTAATTTATATTTGTGTATTCTCCTAACGTAATAAATGGATATTTTTTTTTCCATGCTAGTAGAAAATTATGAAATATTAAAGAATGTTTTGTTGATTTTCAATTGAATTTCGCAAAAAGTACCGTAAATAACAAAATACAAGGTAACATGCGATTTCTGATTACTAAAGCCCTCTCTCATCCTCGCTAGAAATGATTCGTTCTCCGCAATAAATACACGATGTACTCTTTCTGTATTGTTTTACGATTTTTAATCAAATATTTCCGGCTAATCCTTTTTTCACCAAGAATGCAGAGAGCAACACGACAACATTAGCAGTTATTATATCCAATAAACGCTCCAATTCGGGAAAATCCCTTTTGACCTATAACCGATGAATGCTTCATAAACGTTTCTGCCCGGAGATATTTTCCCTCCTATATCTATATTTCAATCGAGATGGAGAATATTTCTTGGTTACACGTTTGAAATTCCGATTCGATCGGCGCACACGCTCTCCCATTCGCCGATAATCCGTGAAAAGATCAGCTCCTGTCATATTTCTCCAATGAAAACTAGTGACTCTCGCAGAATCCTCTGAATTACTAAAAGGCTTCCGACGCCTCTCTCGGCGTGTGCTCGACCAAAAAAAAAAAAAACGAAAAAAAAAATATCGGCTTCGCTCGAAATAATCCAATTTTCCGAGAATACGCATCCAACGCAGGGGTACAATAATAATGCAGCGCAGCCGCGCGACGCTGCAAATACTCGTGGCGATAAAAATCGAATGAAATTTAACGCCGCCGAAAATTTTGGAAAAATCCGTGGAAGAGCTTGCGAGGACGCTTAAAGTGAAATAACGACGCGGGGACGACCGTATTAGCGGATACGTTCTGTGTACGGCCGAGCGAAAAATCCCATTGGCGCGAATGATCGGCTCCACGCGCTGTATATATAAAGCTCGAGAATCGAGCGACTCCGGCCCCTGGACTCCGGCGAAGCCGACAGCGCAAACAGTTCCCGGCGACTCGCGTAATCGAACTTGCTCGGGCTGGCTAAATGGCGACTGGGTATAACGCCTAAGTCGCGCGACACACACGTTGTGCGCTGTAACTCTGTCTCTTTCTCGCTTTCTCTCGCTGGCTTGCGCCTCGGGCGAACGATAGCAGTGCAAATGCTGGATGGTGTCCTCGGGGAGCAAGTATATAGAGGCAGAGCAGTGCAAGCCCGCCGCGCAGTCTGTAATCTCGATTTCTCACTCTGGCTACCCTCGAGTTCTTCTGCTCTCTCTCGCTCCTTTTTTCCGCGTCTGCAGCCCTCGCTTCCTGATTTTTATCCGATCTCTCAACCACTTTCTCTCATTTTCTGCTCTTCTTTACTCACTCTTGTAATCAAGAGCTTTCCTTCTTATTTTCTCCGACGGCGAGTTTTCTCTCCCCCCTCGACAAGGCTAGATTACCAGAATCGGTCGATGGTACGAAGAGATATTTGATTTTCTCGCGATATTGTCGGGAGCGTATATGACGTTGGACGCGAGCTTCTGCGGACCGATATGTAATATTCTTGTTGAAGCGTCGAGCGGGTTAATTAAAGGTGAGATCATTGAACTTGGTGTATTTCAAATTTCAGCCCTTCGCCGGTTTGATTTAGGAAAGTCCTCTTTTGAACTTTCCCGGGGATGTAGTTAGCGAAACTTTAATCGAATAAATTACGGAAATGTTAATTCAAATTCAAATTTCGCGCCAGAATGTTGCAGATGACGAAAAATTAATGAAGCTGTGAAAAACTGCTGTCTCCCACGCAATTGGCAACTATTTCACGAAATAAGAAGCTAATTTTTAAATATCTCGACGAACATCATTTGAGTATAGGAAGTTTCGTTTCATCAGATACTTATAAATTTCAAACTTTTTTAAAATGATGATAAATAGTAGTACGTGGGAAGGCAACCATCTCGTGTCTTTCGTTACTTTCCATTTATTACTCGCTGTAGGCAGCTGTTCTTTGCTTAACAAATCGTGCCCCGAAATTTGAAGTTTCATTTGACTTTCGGATTCTCTTAGCTATAAGAACGTGACATTGTGAACCTGCATCGAACGCTACTTCGACCCATCTGCTATACAACCTCAGAAGACGTAATCTAGTATGAGAGCATCATCGCATACACGTCATGTTGCTACATCGATCTTCGAAGTTCCTACATGCTGAGTTTAAAAAAACGCTGAATTCGCGCGATTTTCGCTGAAAAACATCCCTTGTTAAACATAATCAAGTCATTTACAAAATTTTCATTCAGCAAGCTTCGCATAGCCCGAATTTAAGGATCAAAATGTCCAAGAAAACTTTATGAACATAAAGGTTATATATGGATTAAGCCTGAAACGTTCTAGAACATAAAGCGAGCCAGGGTTTTCTTGCGTGACCGTTGCTCGCAAGCTTCGTAAACCGACGATTCTGTACACAGGTATACAGCGCTCCTGTACTTCGCCAAACTTTAAAGCGACGATTACTCAAAACGAAAGTGCCTCGGTCGAGAGCGTCAGCGTCTTTGTTCGACGCTGCTTTGAAAAATTTCAGGAACAGGCGTCTCGGCAAATCACGTATCCCGCATTGATAATCACGGGTCGTGAGGGCGCCCTAACTCGTGCGCGAATATCGAGAGCACTGTATTAAATTTTGACGCGGCGTGTATTCGATAAATTCGTGGAAATTCGAACAGCAGGGACAAATCGCGGGGCTGCCATTACTGTAGCTGCACAACGAGTGCGATAAGCCAAGTTGAATTAGAGGGTAAACGCCCCCATGGGGGTGGGATGGGAGAGCAGGTGGATTTCATCCCGGGCTGCAAACGTCAAAAGTGGCTGCCACAGAGCCGGGCTCGATCTGATTAAAGCCACCTCGATGTGCTTCGCTACTTTTCCAAAAAAATAAAACGGAACAGAAAAAAATCAATCTGGAAAAAATCTGGAACGACGTCGAGCGCGGCTTTATGCATATTGCCGCGTTTCGCCGCGTTGTTTGCACTGTTTTAATTTTTCATTAATTGCGCCTTGCCGGTCGAGCCTTGCAATCATTTTTAACGCGGCTACGTTTCAACGCGGACTGTTTCTCCGGCTAACGCGATTCCCGCCGCGCTGTAGTTGGCCGGTTATTATTGGACGATTGCCTTGAGACGTAACATTCACGAGCATTCGTAAAGTTAATGATTCATAAAATCCGTCGGTACCGCACACACGAGTCCTGCTTTATAAATATTTATGTCTTTGAAGAGGAAAATTATCGACTAGGAAATCCATACTCTCTCCGACATTCCCGGGGCGAAAAGAGTAATGTGCTTTCAACGTATGATAAAATCATGGAAATTTATTCCAATGTCTTTTGTCTCAATTTTTATCGTGTGCGTTAAAAAAGCATGCGATGAAAGGGCTGCAGTAAAATCTTGCGCTATAACAATACCTCCTCCCCGAAAAATCTGAAATCAACATTTTTATCGTAGCGTACACCGATCGCCGGCGAGATGTTGAAAATTCGCGTGACTGCGCCATCTGTTGCTTCCCTGTCAAAACTTCGAATTCTTTGATTTCGGAAATAACAGCGTACGATGAACAAAACAAGAAGAAGACAAAATAACTTCTCGCGATCTCGTCGCGCGCCAAAAGCACGCGCGCCGTCCCTTCAGCTTTCAGCTGAAATTTTCCACTTCATTCCTGACTTCAATTTCGCCGCGATCGCCCCGGGAGATTATCTCGCCCGGAATTCGCCGCACCTATGCGCTCGGCGGCGCCTCCCCCTCCCCTTCCTCCCTCGAATGCCATCCGACTAATTTTTTTCATCTCGATAATCCGCCGACTAGTAGAAAGCCACTTTCATCATCCGCGCGCGGGCCGCATCGTTCGAAATCGCTTATAGCCCTCAAAGCGCATAAGTATCCATTCTCGGGATCCGAAAAGTTTTCCACTTATCTACAACGCCGTACCGATTCACCCTTGAATCTTCGTTATCCTCCGCACCCCCCCCCTTCCCAACCCCCGCCACCACCTTCCAGATCGACTTGCAGAAATACGCGGGAGAGATATAGGCGGCCTAAACCCGCGGCTTTCCATTCCGTCAATAAGATTTTCCAGAGTAGACTTCCCCGGGAGGAAGCCCCGGGAACAGCTTTTCTTTCCATTCCTCGGCGCGTCGATCGTATCGGCGGCTGAAATCAGGGCCGCTTATATACTGCAAGCCCGTTACATTGCGATTACCGCCGCGAAAGAAGCTCTTTTGTGGCTTTCACGGCTAAGGCTCTCTCTCCCACCCTTTCCCTCCCCCCCCTCTCTCTCTCTCTCGCGTCCAGTGGAGGCTTGGCGTGACTAGGGGCAATTGCGATCCTGTTTTTCTGATTGCGCGACTCGCGTCTCGGTGTGTTGAGGCGACTCTGTGTGTGTGTGTGTGTGTGTACGTGTCTGCGAGCGAGCGGGAAAGAGAGAGAGAGGGCAGGTAAGTGGAGGCTCGAGTGTTGCGAGTATAAGGGACACGGCTCTTTTGCAGAAGGGGCAAGGTCTATGTTAATGGCACGGATCGCTTCATCGCATGCTTGTTGCCGTGGGCTCGCCGGTCAGCCTATTGCGTATGCGGTCGGCAGGCAGACGTTGTATCGAAGCTTTGCGGTCGGGCAACCGAGACCTCCGGCTTTCCAAGAGATTTCGCAGTATGTTAGTTGAAAATGCGGTTGGATAATGAAGGATAGCTCGTCCCCTGTCAAATGCTGTTCGAGTTATTATTGGAACTGTAGAAAAATACAGGTACTCGTAGGAAGGCTTGAATGAAGACGCTTAGTTAATGCTATGGAATTGAATTATCAAAGAATTGCATGAGGAAAAATTGTATAAAACTTTTTTTCACGTTTGGAACGGTGATAGTTCGTATGATTTATTGATAAATATGCTTTCGATGCTTCAGCTAAGCTCGCTAAAAGATATTTAAAAAGGATGCACATACTGCGCACAAAAGCGTATGGATAAATATTTTAGTTCGTGTAAAATAAGAAATGAAACTATCCAATTTCAAAAGTAAATGTACTCTACTTCATCAATTTATTGCTGAAACGAAAGATTTGGCAGTATTTTCCGAGAAGGAATACCGAGTAAGTAAATAATCCGACTAAAAAATGCGTTGCGTTGCATTGCATTTCAAAACATTATTCTAATAACGTTTCTATTTTGATAAAAGTTAAAGCAGTCAATCTGTTTAATATTACGAAGATAAGATAAACAGGTGAAGTTGATGTAGATCCCTATATATTTCAGTAGATGACTTCGCGATAGCGGAAAGAACGGCCGATAACTAGAGCACGCTACTTCACTTGTAGAATAAATTAATTGTAATTCAAGTAAAAAGATCTACGCTCGGTGGGCGCAATCGTGTCGAAAAGCCGTCGCGGCTAAACTGCGCGAATTATCTTGATTCGCGAGCGAGACGCGGCGTGGCAGCAAAAAAAAAAAAACAAATTATCATACTCGACGGAATTATCGATCAACCGGGCAATCAGTGCGCGAGAATGTTCAACGATCAATGCATAAATATCTGTAACGTTAAATATGCAGTACGAACTGTGGCTAAGCGCCGCTCGATAAATAATGCGTGGAGCGTGTACGTGCGGTTAAACGTATGTAAATTTTTCATTCGTAACTAGCGGCGTCGAAGGCGCACGAAAAAAGAAATGCCGCTGAAACGTTTCCAAGCCGCGTTTGTGTACACGCGTCCGTATAGACGTAAAACTTTGTTTGCCCGTCTCTCTGCTTATGCTCGTTTTTTGTTGTTGTTGCCCTGCCCCGCGATGACTATCGCGACCTAGTTCGTTGACCTTGGAAAATTCGAGGGGGAAAATCGAAGCCGGAAGATGATCTCATTCACCGTAAAATTTTTTTACAGCGCGAAAGAAAAAACGGTACTTACGCCAGCCTTGAACCAGCCGCTGTATATCCGCTCTCGCCCATGGGTAGGGGGGAGAGGGAGGCACAAAGGATATACGACATTAGACCGATAAGGAAGCGAAGTAAATCGAATGTACATCGACGCGTACGGTGGCAAATGGCTCGATTTGAACGGCTGCCCAATGTCCCTTTGTCCCTTTAACTGCAGTATTTATTTTTCATCGCCGATACTTATGGTGTGCGAGAACTGCGGATTTTCTATTGTGCTGGAAATGGAATGGGCTACATTATACTGCTTAATGGACAGTTTCCTTTTTTTCGAGAATGATTCAGTGGGCATTACAACCCCGTCGATAAATTAGTCTGGCGATGTATTTTGAAAGATTTATAACCATTACCAGAGGAAGTCGGAGCTATTTCGTTCGAATTCTGCCACGAAGATTTTTGAGATCGTAAATTGAAGGTACACACTGCACTTGTTTGCCGTACAAAAATAATATGTTGTATGAGAAATAATAATGGAAATTTTCTCGTTACCCCCTGTGCCTTATCGGTCTTCATGATCTTGATTATATATCATTAACTGTTACTGTTCTAGCCACTAATTAAAAAGTTAACCATCTCCTTTCAATGCAATACAATCACTACCTTATTTACGAACAAATATTTTGTTTTCCGAGATAGCGAACGATCAATAACGAGCACTGATTTAATTTTCGATCATATGAAGTAAATTACAAAGAAAATATAAAAATTGAAACTTGAAAATAGTATACGTGATTCATGGATTTTCGAATTTTCTGTTAGGTAATTATTTACAAGGCAAAGAACTTTAATAAGGAATTAATTTTTTGTTTTTTTTTTGGTTTTAATATTTTCTGATATAATTGAACGATTCCGTTTAAACAATTAAAATACATTTTTTGAGCTTATGCGAGTGATTTCTGTGTATCTGTCATATTTTTTATACATCGCGTATTTTTTAGGCAATACATACAAAAAAATCGCAGAAATTACTCAAATGATATTTTAAAAATATTTTCCAAAATGTGTTATCTAACAAAGGTTGATTTATGTGAACCATCTACTTGTCCGGAATGTTATGGAAACTGCAAAAATCCGTGAATCAATAAAAGCTTATAGAAGCTAGAGCAGCCAAGTATAGATTTATCAGCATTTTATCGGAATTTGTAATAAGAAAACTCGTAAATTTAATCTCTTCTTATTACATTTGATTCAATAAACTTGTATTATTAATATTTTTCGTCGTGTACTTAATATATTAACTAAAATTTCAATTTCGATTCAACTGTCTCGTGTTATTCTTTCAATAAACAATGCAAATTAATATCTGATAGTCATTTACTGTTGTCTAATGATTATTGATTCCTACATTGAAACCGTTGCATATTCTACTATCATTATCTTCACATAGCCCTAAGTCCAATTCGAGTTGAATAATAATTTCCGGCGATAGTTGACCACAATTTCATAACTTGTCATGGCTTTGATAATTTAAATGATAGATGAACAGGTCATCAAACATACTGATGAGCTATTTAAACTTAAATATGAAGTCAGTTGATGAAATAAATTGATCGGCACTGCTTTTTATTTATATAAAAATTACTGTGATACGATAAATTACATACTTCTCGTAAATTTTTTCATGTTTTTGTTTTTTAATATTTGAAAAATACGCTGCGGAAATTTCCTCTTTATTTATATTTTCGCATAAAAAAGCATGACACGTTTTCACAATATTTTTCAGAGAATTTTCAATGCTGGTGAAAGAACCAATTTCGGAGAAAAGAAAATTGTCCAGTGTTCCATTGAATATTCAGCCATAACAATAAAACTAGCTGTGTGATCACACATATACGACTGTAATTGAGCAGTCGTCAAAAAAGTTCGACTGCGTATACGTGCTTTTAGGATATCCTCTATATTCTACTGCTCTTGCGACTCGTCACTCTCTATAAAATGAAGCTAAAATAGCTTAACCGTCATTATTTTCCAAGAGGCAACTCCCCCGAGGGAATTCCCGATCGTCCAGTAAATGAAATAAAAGAACGCATAGCTGGCCTTACATCTATTTCCATCAAACTTTGAAATTGTTATTTTTATTTTTACAACCATGTAGTACTGATACTCCAATTTTCAGGATATTCTACGGGTGCGCGTAACGTACCAGAGGTAATAACCGGGCAAATGTTTACAGCTAACGTTTTCTTTACTTGCAGTCACAGTATCACAGATTCTCTCCAAAATTTAAATATTGAAAATCGAACGTTCGACAGTGTATTTTCTCCATTTCGAAATTTTGCCGGAATGCAGTCTGAAAAGCGTAAATAATATTTTTTTTTTTCAAAAAACAGACCGAAAATACATTACCTTCGGAAACCACGACGCGCGCGTACCATTCGAAAATACCGTGCTCGCAAGTACGAAATATGACGAACACTCGTTAAACCAATGAGCGAAGCGCAGTTGCAAATTAATTACGCCGACAATTGAGTTTCCCCGAAGTCCTCCCGAACCCCATTCTACAGTCGCGTCCAATTGAAAAACGATCGATACACGGCTGCCCAATAACCAACTAACAATGTAATCGAATCGCCGCCTCGCGTCGAAGACGCTCCCCTACACCCTCGCCTCGAAAATGAGCCGTATACAGAGCCCGGAGGGATACTCTCGTTGGAATGCGCGCGACGGTGCGCGCCGTCGAGAGAAATGCAAAATTGGAAATTCTCCGCGCCTACGAGCTTCGAAGCTTGCGACGCGCAACAGGGTCACACGGCCTCGGCGAAGACGAGAGAGAGAAAAAAAAGGAAGAAGCTTCGTCGCGTGCGAGCGTGTCTACGGGGACCGGCGAGGAGAGCGAGAGAGAGAGAGAGAGGCAAGAAAAGAGAGACTATACGTGAGCGCGATATCGTCATAAATCAGCGCGGTATATGGCTGACGACACTCTCGACGCTTTCTCGCGCGAGCCATCAAGCATCATTCCCCTGTCGCGCGTATATAGCCGCCCACTGTGCGTGACTCTTACTTTCCTCGCATTCTCTCTCTCTCTCGAGCTTCGAAGCCAACACGAACTATATGGGCTCACTAAAGCTCGTCAACGCCGCGCCCGAGAGCTTATTTTTTATGCCGCTCTCTGATTTTCTTGCCTCTCAGCCCTCCTCCACAGCCCCCCAGCCCCGCAGCCTCTTTTTCCCCGACTTTCTTTTCGCTTTTATCGTTGTCGAGCGGGACTTTCATACGTGCCTTAATTAATGCAGCCGGCCTGTGCACTTGTAAACTCGTTTCCTCGTTCTCCCGCTTTCTCGCTTCTCTCTCGAGCCGGCTATACGCGAATTTTCCGGCTATCGGGATTTATTCGAGATTCTGCGTGGTACGGTCGACGAAGAATATGTCGACAGTCCCGAAATAGTTATTATTGTTGTTTAATTTTGTTGGAGCGGGCGAATGGTCAAAGAGCGATTGGGAGACAGCGTTGTCTGTGAGAGAATTTTTTGTCCCGTGCATTTTTAACAGGAAGAAAATTGACTGGCAGTAGTACGAGTCGTTTGCCGTCAGACCGGGTCGCGCAATAAATCTCGTATTAGATCACATTTTTTGCAGCGCTATTTTTTCCTTTTAGTCGCATTCATTAAGCCGAAGCTGTGGCTAGAGGTATAATCGCCTTTTTCTTTAGCTCGTATCATACCGAGAATCTTTTGACCTATTATTCATTTCTTCTTCGTTGGCTTCTTTTTCTTTTTAGTGCCTTTATTCAAAGTTGGTCACTCGCTCGAGTGTGTTGTTTTTATATCAATTTAATTATCTCTTGAACCTCCTTAACTATCACTGTTTACTTCGCACAGCTGGCTGACTTTGTTTTGTAATTGGACTGCATTTTATTTCAACTTTATTCATACATTCATGTACAAGGAAAATATTACTCGTTTCAGTTGCAATAAAAAAATAACAAATAAATACTAGATACAACAATTAAACGCCAACAGCTATTCTCCAAGCATTCTTTATTAAAGAAGTGAAGTGCCCCACGCGCTGGATATGCAAGACGTCAATCACAATTTTCTGTGATGACTTTTTCCCTCCGCAGTGGCATTCGCACGCGAGCTTTCTCCGAGGGTTGTAAAAATGCTATATACGGTAGATGAAGAAAGTGAGGGAGAAAAAAGAATAGGACGAATCTTCCTCTCGCGGAAAAAGAATGTAGCGGCTGCGATTGTAGCGCTGACGGCACGTTGTCGTTCAAAAAGCCTGTAGGCGCTGGCGGAGGATCAGTACATGGTCGAGGGAGAAGTTTTTACGAGGCGATAGAGATTCTCTTCGAACTGCGGATTTTCAGCTGAACTACTGCTCTATTACGAGTTCGCGCGATATGTGAAGTGGGAGATTGAAACATCATACTTTGTTTCGATACGCTAATATTGTTTGATGTAGCGATCGATCCAGCAGTTCAGGACTTCGCGGGAAAAAAGTTGAAATATCAAAATTCATATTTTTAGGCGACTCGAAATTAAAACTTTGTTTCGTCGACGTATAGTTATATTGAAACAAATCAAGTGTTCGCGAAAACGTAGGCAACGTAAAAACTCGTTTACGCTGTTACCGAACAGTTCGAGTAGAGCAAGTCAACTTGCGGTCGGACGCAAATTTTTTCCAAACAACTGCAATTGCTTTAAAATCGTCAAAAAGCACGTTTGCGTACACGGGGTATACGTATAAAAAAGTTTACGTGCATTTGTAAGAAATTTCTGTATCTACGAATCTGCGGACATGGAAAACGAAGCAATATAAAAACTCATGAAAGCGTTAAATACGTTCCAGTAGAAACAGTCAATTTATGGTCAGACGTCATTTAAAATACGCGTACAAAAGGTTAAACGCATCTGTCAGAAATTCGTACATCTGTGAATACGTGGAAACGGCAAAACGTTGTCACTGCGAAAGCTTGTTTACAGCGTTACGTGTTTTCAGTAAAATATTCAACGTACGTGTCTGACTCGCGCCACTTTCTTGCTCTGTACAATCTGCCTCGTGCAAAGATGCGCAGATTCTCGACGTTAATTTTTCTTTTTAGACAATTCTACGTTTACCTTCAACCGACGAAACGTACGTTTGTCAACACGATAGAGACAGCAACGACATACATCCACAAGAAACGAATGTATCTACGGATTCGCGGACACGGAATTTGTGGAGGTAGGCAAGACACCTCTCGATATATCGGTCATGCCAGCGCGTCGTATAACTTTATTCGATTCTTGTATTACGATCGCGATTCAATATCTCGGTGGAGTTGTATAGGTAGTTGCAGCGGCAGTCGAGCGGCGCTGCTAGCCTTACATATTCCTCGCCTATATACTCCCACGCGGTGATGACGTGTTTATCGGGAGACCGGCGCACAGGCGGATGTGACAACCGAGAGAGCGAGAGAGCGAGAGAGAGAGAGAGAGCCAGCTATGATGCTCGTGTTAGATTATCCTTATCGATCTTCCTCGCGGCCCTCGCTGACTTTCTTCATCTTCTTTTTTTTTTTTTTTTCCCTCTTTATACTGCTTTTCCTCCGCTTCGATAGATTATGGTAACTGACGGTTTTGGCCTTTGGCGAATGAGAGATGAGACGTTTTAAATGATAAGGCAGTTTCCGCTGAAATGTGTTTTGTGCTGTGATGAAAATGTGCCGTTGAGTTACGGAAACTAACTTCACTTCCGTACTAAGAGACAGCTTCTGTAGTATCTATTTTCGAGCTGTCCCGAGAATGAGTTGGGTTGGGTTATAGAAATGCGTTTCGAGGCGCATTCCCGTTTTTAACGATTTTCGATAATAACATCAATTTTATAAGAACTATTATTTTGACCATTCACTTCTTTAGTTTTGATTAATCACTTGGTTACAAAAGTGTAAAAAAAATTATAATAATTTACTTGATATATTTTTTAATTACTTGTAGCAATACATTAATTTTCAAGAAAACTACCGTGCCAATAAAATCGTAATACCAATTTTTAATTCTCCTGCGAATATTTCACATTCCCTTTTACAAATCATTGCAAGTTCCACTTTTATGTGAATGTTTTACATTCCTCTTTACAAATCGTTGCAAGTTCTACTTTTATGAGAACCGATTGATCTCGAGACGCAATTAATGTTCCACAAATTGAACATATAAAAACTCAATAAATTCAAGCTATGAAAATAAAAATAACGCCGCAATATTGGCTATAATAGATTTCGATCTCTCGCTGGAGATCTCGGGATCTGGGATTAAAACCGGCGCTGAATCAGCCAGTTTCACGACTTGTTTATGACTGCGCTTTAACAAGCTTGTTGATCAATTAGTATGGTAAAACGTCGTTCGGATTTTGAATTGGATAATTTTGAATTTGAAAGGGGGGAGGGAGGTGGGACGAGGGATAGGGGGAAAGAAATCGAGCTTTGTTTCGACGCTTTACTGCTATTTCGAGTAATACAAGCTGATTGCCACTCCTGGAGATTACAGTCGGCGCTTAATTTCCCGATATCTTTCTGCTTTACATCCGCTCGTTCGTCCTCCGGAACGAAATGGTCGCACACATGGTCGATTGTGAAAGTGCAGATACGTGTACGCTTTACGCGCGATATAGGACAGAGTAGATGCTTAATTCATACCGTAAAACGCAGGTCCTTCAATTAAGGGTGTACTTAGAATATAATGATCTCGCTAATTGCACGCAGCTTGTTAGCCTACAATATCTTCCGGCTAATCATGTCGAATAATTAAAAAGAGACTTGTGTACTTAAAGACCGGACTTTATTATCGAATCTCTGGCTCACTCCTTGAGCTCAGTTCTCGATGAGCGTCTTAAGCTAATCACTTCTTAAGGGAAGCGAACACGACCGCACTAATATCTGAAAAATTAAAACACGAATAAAATTAGTATTAATGCAAACAGATAAATGGTAATTTTGGTACTAAAAATAGATGATACTAATCCTCTAGACTTGCATTTCGACCTTCATATCCATACTTACAAATCGATAACTCTAGGATGGATTTTACATTTATCGTAGGGTTCCGAACCAACAAGTGTGTCTAGAAAGTTGATTGCCATTCTCATGTGAATGTAGAAGGATTTACTAAAAAAATTGCTAGTCATTAATGAATATTTTACATTCCATTGAGAATGATATATATTTAGAACAGTTTTCAAAAAATAAATAAGCTCCATAGACTCATTTATTAATCTTATGATGAGTGAAAAAGTACGTGCTAAAATTATCGACTTGCAAGTATGATTAAGAAAGTCCAAATGCAAGTTTAGAGGCCTGAATTCAAATATTATCTATTTTTAGTGTGAAAATTACGATGAATCTGAATGTATTATTACGCATTTTGTTCATATTTTCATATTTCAGATCGAGATGTTTTGTTCCGTTAAGAAAGTTATGACGGAATATTCAAGCTGAAAATAGATTGGTTCATTGTGATCGATCAAAAAATATGATTGGTTATCCCTTCTCAAAAAACTGATATCACAAAAGATGGTCAAAAATAGATCGGTTAATTCTGGTCGATCAACGCTGTAGTTGTCGAAACTGTTAAAAATATTCCATTCATAATATTAAAATGTCCTTATTATTATCATTTTTTTTATGTACTGCTTCAAACAATGTCTTAAACTGATCTTGTATTCTCAAAATTTATGCTGATATTCAGCTAACATCGATTCCACGCATGAATTGTTAATTTTTCAGATTCCATTTTTAAAAACGTGCGCTTACCGCATTAATAAAACTCAAAAAGTGAAGATTAAAATGCGCAGCACGCTGCGTTAAACTTGCTTCAGCAACTTTAATCTTCGGTTTATTAAAACTTCAAATTATTTGGCGGTATTCCGGCGAAGTCAAAGAAGCATTCTAAATGAAAATCTAAGACTGCTCCAACTCCGCGGAAACTTCACAAGACCAGTATTATCATTGTAACTTGGAGCTTCCGTCCGGGGTATTACGCAGCTTGTTAATTGCAAACTTGGTCTTCCTCCTGGTCATCCATAAATTTTAACAAAGCTCGTCAGCTCCCGCAATTTACTGCGCTGCGTATCGCGTTGCAATCGCGGAACGAGCCCTCAAAATGAATTTCCAAAACCGAATCCGCGGAAAAGTCCCGGAGAAGAAAAAAGAAGCGTAACAAGCGAGAGCTCGATGCGGTTATACCGATGGACGATTCGTCTTACGGCGAATTACTCGATTTCCGATCCTCTGCGCCGGCCTTCCTCTCTGTGAAGCCTACTCCGCGCTCGTGTCTGCAGCAGCAGCCGAGGGAGTCGTATCCCCGGGACTATCGTCTTTTCTCCATTTCCCCGCGTCTTACTTGCTTTCTTTGCCGCTGGCGATGCCCTGCGGTGCAAGGGCCACTCCTTTCGCGGCGCTGTGGTTTCTCTTTGCGCCGCGAATGAAAAGGAAGAGAAAACGGAGCGTTTTCCAGAGGTTGCGGGGGATGGGGGTGAGGGTGGATTTGCGGCGCTCTTATATACCCGGGATCAAATGCGATTTGCTTTGAACAGCGCTGGCACTAGCGGCGTCAGTGCTACATTCGCCGAGCGATAGATTTTCAGCTGGAGATTTTGACAGGTGCGCGCGGGAGAGAGGAGTTGTCAGCGGACTTTCATTTCCCCGCGACAAATTGTGGTTTGGATTGCAATTTTTTCGATTTTTCGGCGCTTTCCGCGGGATTACTTGGAAAACTCCGACGTACATACATTCATCTACGCGACTGCGTATCCTTTTTGCCGCTCGATGCACTCGATACAACTCTCTTCTTTTTTTGGAAAATAGTTTCCCATCAAACTCATCCTTATCAATTGCGGATTGTAAATCGCTCTGCTGGACGCTTGTGTATTTACGAAAGTAATCACTTTTTTATTAGTACCTTTCACCCTTCCCTTTTTCTATAGCTTCGATATTTCCGGCTTTCGATTGGTTCTTCTGATCCAGTGATTTTCGCGCTTTATAAAGCTCTCTTATTTAATGGTATTCATTCTGCAGCTACCAAATAGGAGGAACACTTAGCATGAATAAATAAATAAATATTTTCTCGCTCGGTCTCTCACGTACACATACACACACGCTTGTATACACACAAATACCCACACATTGCCAAGAGCTAAGTGTATAGAGACCAAGCTATCGATATTTGTGTGGGCCATTAGACTGGCAATCACAAATATATACTGAGCAAACACCCAAAATTTCTATGTAATTTGAATGACATATGCATAACACGTTAAGGTAATTTTATCGCTCTAGAATTACCATTTAAACTTTCATAAAAATTACCGTAGTGATAAACTATTATCCATTTTAATTCGCTACAGGATCATTAATGTGATTCAAGTTATTTTATCCGAATGTTTGCTTAAACGGTCAGTTAAAAATCCATCGACGAGTGTTGCACTTAGCAATTACGAAGTGGTTCAAATATGGCTTTTACGGGAAGCAAACTTAAATTAACCATTTTATTAATATGTGTCAATATTCATCGATTAATGTTTTGTTTATAACGTTCCAATTTTTCAGACACTAAGGGTAGTTGCACCGTCAACAATACCTCGTGGAAATCAATTTCGTTTAGCAACCTCAAGTTCAAAAAATTGCACAACATTCATTGTAGTCTATATACGCCTGCAACGCACGATGTTTTCGTAATTTTTGGAAAATTTGACCCGAATTCGCAAAAACAATCAATAATCAATGACAGTTTCCTCGTCGCAAACATTCTGTCGCTCAACTGTTATTTATATTTCCCGCCGCGTCAGTGCCGGTCTTAATTTATTTATACATCGGACGCGCCAAATGCTCACCGAGCATCTGGATCACGATTGTGTTACACCAGCGACCGTAAAGTGAAAAAAAAAAATGTGCCGCTGAAATTCCAGAGCCGGGCGACAGGTCATTCGCGAGAACGGGACAAACATTTTTCGTCCTTTTAAACAGACGGGCGGCTCGCTAACAAATTAAATTCACGTCACGCGGCACCATCGGCACGGTTGATTCTGTCGTTATGTAGCTGAATAGCTCAGCGTCACAGATGAATATTCGTTGCTTTCAGCACAATGAATCGCTGCACGTGCGTCAAATGATTTTACTCTCGTGAAGCCCGGTCCTTTCAGCCGGTACCTTTTCTAACTGAGCTTTTACATCAATTACATGTCAACGACTCTTCGCTGGAGTGCGCTTGAGAGGAGTTAATTCTGAAAAAAACGGTTTTTCGAATGCTGCACTTGAAGTCTTTCATTCAAAGACTCATGCGCGTGTGTAGCTTATCATTTTCTATTTTGATTTGAATTTTGTTGAGTTTCAACACGTATGGAATATTAATGTTGGTGGTGATTAGACATTTTCTTTTGTTAGTTAATAAATCTACGTAAATAGTACTTGGGTTGGGTTCCAAAATAAGAGTTTTCGGAGAAGAGAGATCGTTTTCCACTTTTCTTAAGAGAGTAGAGTTTCTCATGCTTTTGATACTCTCATAGAAAGAGTTGACATGAATTGAATCTGCACTTGGTATACTTGACTTGATTAGTTTTTTTGTACAGTTTGGCACAGCTTCTTTACGGTGAATGAGCAGATAAAATTCAGAAGTTTGACTGTGTCTTTGAAATCGACCGGGATTTTTCCGGTTGATTTTTGATGTTAGATTCTCCATATAGCTTTCTTGAAAGAAGAATTTAGATCTTTGTACGTGAATACTTAATCTTGAGGTGATTTCCTGTAAAACTTATTTGGCTGAAGCCAAGGACACGTTATTGAGTTGTTTATCTATTTTGTTTCAAATAAGTAATGAAAAATGTGATTGTATGCTAAATACCTTTGGCGAACGATTGTTATTGCAACAGTTGGGTTGAGTTGACAACTTTGGAGTTTCCCGGCTCGTCGCTTCCGGTATCGGAAGCGAAATCCTAACATGTTGAACAGTGCAATCTGCTAATGCAGTTTAAATCCTTGTACACTTTAGTATTCTAGAGTTAGTATTTGGCGCCAACAGGTATCAATTAAATTGACGAGAAATACGTCGCCACGACGTTGTCGATGCTTACGATGAAACACTTAGTTAACACTTAATCCTCTTGCTGTACCGTATCCGATATCAGACGCCGACTAATTGGTTGATTGAAGAAAAGTGAGCAGTCAAAAGGCGCTTTTATTTTGAAAACGTTTTTTAGAAAACGAACTTCCTGGCACAGAACTTAGTAATAGAACAGGCAATAGAATTTTGCTTATGGGATGTTTGTTATGCATAATCTTTACTTTTTATGCAAATGCTGTACAAAATAATTAAAAACTAGCGCTCAAACTCCAAGTTATTATAACTCTCGAGAGTAACTGTGAGCAAAAAGCACTTAGGAGAAAATCACTGAAATTGCTTTGCTGAAAAAAGTGCGTGTTCATTTTGAGAAAAGTGTATATTTTTCCAAATTTTACTATGTACAAATTTCAGAGCGTAAAAATAGAGCATGAGTTTCATTGGTTCGTGTCGAGACCAGAGCTGGCGGCTAAATTTGCGCAATTCAGGACGAGAAGCCTCGCCTCACCGTTTCGCACGGGGTCGTAAAATCGCAGTGCCAAACAAAACTGAATTGTCCAGTAATCCTTGACGTAAGCGCCCATTTGGGAATTGCTCACCCTCCAGCAACACGTTTTCTTAAGTGCCAAAAGAACAGCTGAGTGTACTACACCCTGGCAATAACGATTAACGGTATAACGCCTAATAAATGGTTAATTTTGATGTTAAAACACTGTTAATAATAATAACAATTAATTTATTATTATTACCAACTTTTTAACAAAATTAATTCCGTATTAAAAAAATGAATACTTTTACAATTCTAATTGCTATTCTAATTGTTTATCATACAGCGTACGACTTGTCCGATAAAAACGCATCCATTCGAACAATCGCCTTAGACTACAGGCCATTTTAAAATTCAGAGTAACGGAACGCCAGACTCCGCCGTCGACTGCATCGAAACTAACGCGCAAATTTAAAGTAACACGTCAGCGTCGCGTCGAGAAACTTGTATTGGATCGACTGACACGTCTATCGGGCGGTGAGCCAGTCCATTCCGTGACTAGCGCGTCACAATGAAGGAAGCTCGTCCCATCCCTTCGCCCGAGAGCTGCGAGCTCTGTATACGAAGCATACATATACAAAGCAGTTTTCATAACTGCCGCACTGCAACGTCTGACTTTCGGGCTTCGCAACTTCGAATCGACGCCCAACGACGTGAATCTGCAACAGCAATTCGAGATAGGCCTCCTCTGTAATGTGCTAATTTTGTTTATATAGACGCCGAGATTGCGGGCTGTGCAGGCGATTACTGAAATGAATAAACGAAACGCGCGTTTGAACGACTCCGCGCCATTTCGTTTGTGAGAAAAAGAAAGAGACAATTGGGGAAGCTCATCTCTGCGAACGGCTGGAGGCAACTCTAACGCCGTAGAAATGCGATCGGAAGAGCTCGTGTATTCTTGGAGAAAGTATGAAACTTTATCGTCTTCACTTGTTCCGCGTTCATAAATAACACTGCGTACTGAGAAGAAGATTTCTTTGTTTGGGTTTGTCTTGCCGACTTTCTCGATCGTTTCTGCATAAAAAAAAAGTGAAAACTCACAAGTTTTTTTTTTTTAATTTTCCCTAAAGTCCCATTCGAATTAGTCCAAAAGCGTAAATTTTTTCTTCGATTAAAATCTCCATCAACTCTTTTCGAATCATCGCCAACGAGTTCATTAACTAAAGCGTGGTAAGCACTTATCTCGACGTCGACAACAGCATTATTGTTCGGCCGGTTTTAACGACTAAGCAAACAGGGGTCGATCCACGTTAATCTGTATACCGATATATAAAACTTTGTACTTGACTCCAAACACCGCGTACTACTCTGTGCGGCTTGACCGCCGAGAGTGGCTCAGTCCAGTTATGCTAAACCGTTAGCTGTACGCGTTTCCAGATAGCTGCACTCAAACTTGAGAGCCTTCGGCTTTTTTTGCCCCCCCCCCCCCCCCCCGCGAGGAAAAACAATAAACTCCACTCGAAACTTCGCGATGCCCGCAGTCTTACGCGCTCGAACAGAGAATTTTTCTTTCCCGCAATCGCTTCGTGCATTTCAGTCTGCCGCTGATGCACTCGCGCGACACGACGTGGGATTTGCATCTGGATCACCTTTCCTGTGTAATATAACTTCTGGAATACACGGGGCTGCACTCGATCGATGCGTTCGTAACAAAATTTATATGCGTTTCCAGGAGAGTTCGAGTGAAATGTTTCGTTAACGCGACTATACAACGCTTTTCTCTCGGGTGTCGGGCGTTTCTTTACTGTTATTGGTCGGTCGGCCCATTCGTTGACGATGCCAATCTCCAGCTCATTACGAGCCTCCTCCGCGACAATCGCGATGAGTGAGTACAGCTTGAAGTGGCCGGGGCTGAAATATTTTGCGGAGAAAGAGCTCCGGCGATCCCATTGAATTGAACGAAATTGTCGGGAAGAGAAAAGAGAAACGGGAAGAGAACATTCCCGGCTTAACTAGGATCGCCTACTGATTGTCGGATAGTAATGCCTTCCACTGTCTATAGGCCACACGCGGAAAGAGCATGAGTGGCGTCAGGCTGTGTTCGACGTGACCCTCCTAGATTCAATTTCCCGCAAACATGAAATACTTGAGAACAAACACAATTTCGACATTGGTGATTCAACTGGATCTGACTAGTGATTTCATTAAGGGAGGGGAGGGGGGGTGGAGGGGTCGGAAAGCGAAATTAAAATGTCGAACTTTGCGTAACAATCTGGTGGACGGAAAGTTATCTAATATGCTCATTAGAATTAAAGTATCTGCATAATTAGAGTGAATTGCAATGGAGTTCGGACCCAATTTTTTGGTTAATAAAAGCTGTATTAGTTCGAATTGGGAGCTGTCGGAAAATCTTCATTGGATGTTTGTATATCTAATAAATCTGTTGCGATAATCAGACTCTAATAATATTTAATGTAACAATCGTTTAAATATGAGCTGTACATTGCGGCAAATTCATTAGTTACCTCATTAGTTAGCAAAAGACTGCCAACGTTTCTCAAAGTATAAGCGAGGGCTATCGGCTACTTCCTCACTTCTGAGACAGTATCCGACAAATAAACAATAGTGAGTCATTTTCGGTTTCGCTCTATTTCCCCCGCTTCGAATTAGCCGGGGGAAAGGTTTTGAGTATTAGATTCATTACAAAACCCCTCCGCAGCGGTAAATTCTCCGTTGTTGTCTTTTTTTCTGAAAAGATTTTTGTACAACGTGTTCTTTTTAACACAATAATAAAATTTTTGACAGTTTCCCGAAGAGGACGACAATGATCGTCGGAACGTCGACCAGAAAAAGAATGAGCTGTTTTTATTTAACGACGATCGATCAATTCTTCCATAAGTACTCACAGTAGAAATTATACGCACTAATCTACACACTTCTCATTAGTGACCCTTTCGCCTGTGACGCGTAATTACCGCGTACAGGCCCGTAATTTAAATTTTCAATCAACAATACGGTAATCCCTTAACTATTTTCATCCCACAATCTGTCACTCAAAGCGAACGAGTCGAATTAACGGGAAAAATCATTGTATTTACAAAACAGAGCTCAACAAATTTCAAGCACCGACGATTCCACACGCCAAACAGAAAGCGAATATTCGATTCGCCCGTAACGGACTCCCACAGACAGGCAGCCGCAAATATTCGCAACAATTGCGCCGGTAATTCAAAACTTTCGGTATAAGCGCATCGGAAGAGCTGCGGAGCGAGAGAGAGAGAGAGAGACAGAGTCGAAAAAAGGGTATCCCTCAGCGCGACTCCATATACACATATATACACCTATATACATAACATATACGTGTATGGAAACACCTGTTACACACTCGCGCGCACGCAGGCAACAACTCGCCGGTGGGGGGCGAGCCACGAGGGCAAACTCCGCGACACTTTACGAGAACTTATATTCCGCTCCAGTGTGCCGGAAAACCGGGTCATTAAATTCATAAAAATAGTCCGATCGCGACGGCGCGCTGCGACTCGCTCTCTGCCTTAAACACCGAATTTGCGCTCTCGGAACGGAAAATCGAGGGGATTAAGCGCGCCCCGCCACCCCTCACCCCCCGCCCTCCACCCCTTGCCAAGCGTCGCGTGTTCTCATCGCCGAGACGTACACATGTGCGGAGAGGGCAATGGACGCGGGCGCCCCTTATCGCGAGAGAAATTGATTGGTCGGTCATTTTTATTTATGTATCCCAATAAGCTGTGTACCCCAAAGTCACATGCGCGTATAGGACAATGCGGCGGGTGAATATTTATATGGAGAACGGGGATGTCTTGCGATGTTAATTTATGCGCAGCGGCGTAACTCTTAGATACGTATAGTAGATTCTCGGTGTATAAATAAAAATAATACATTTTTACGAGAAATGTGCAGTCATCTGGAAGCTTCGAGGTTATTCGATACGCGGATGGAAAGCGCGTATAGCTTTCAAAATTTAATTCGGATTTCATCGCGTATCTTCCATTACCAATGCGACTTTGCGGTACATATCACAATTAATTTTTCCGTTCCTCGATGAGCAGTTTACGTTTCGAGATTCGACATCACAGCGGATGCGCGGAAAAAAAGTCGAGAAAGCACAAGAAACGCAATGAACAAAAAATTCCAAGTTCTCGATGTGCTCGCGGTGTATATATATATATATATAAGCCGCGAGCACGAGAAACAGTGACAAATAAACTTTTTAACAACCGCCGCACTACGCACTTCCGCGTCGGGAGGATTTAAAATTCGCTTTCGCTTATCGCGGCCGGGTTTACAAGCTCCCGAGCTGCAGCTCCGGGAAGTTATTTCATTCCGGCTAGAGTCGAATGCAGTTACAATAGCCATTACGTCCGATATGTCGGTTTTTCCCCCCGTACAAACGCCGAGTCGACTGCCAAGTCGTCCAAACGTGCTTATAGTCCGGCTCGTTTTCTCGCTTTCTAAAGAGTGAGCGAGGGTGAGAAATTTCCCGGCTCGTTGAAACTTTTCTCACGAAGTCGCATTATTCAAGCCTCGAAATCTCGCTGAATTTACATACGCCGAAGTGCCCGGGACTGACGCGCGCGCGCTTCTCCAGCCGATTTTCCCGCGCTCCTGATCGATCGCGCGTCGTTACGCTCCCGGGAGAAAGACACGCGCTGTGCGTCTCGCTCACGCGTATTCGCGCCACTTTCCCACCCCCTTCTTACCCCAACCCCCATGTTTCACGACGTATGGCTTCGCTCAAGGTCGCGATTTCCGCCTTCCTCTCTCTCTCGCCTTATTGCGCTTTCTCTCGCGCGCCTTTGTCGCCTTATCGGCTGGGCGCACGGGGCCAGGCGGCGGCGAAAAGCCTCGTTCATATGCGAACGTACGTCTGGTGCGTGCGTTTGTTTGCCTCGGCGCGCTACGGAGTCGAGCTCATTTCTGTTTGCGCGACGGAAGAGAGGGGGCGACGCTGCGCTTTCGTAGACGGCTGCTGATAGCTGCGCGGCTCGAGTTAGCTCGTGATCTTGTTAGGGATCTATGCTCTTTTTATCGGTATATCGAGGAAATTCGGTCGCTCGGAATGCGCCCCGCTGTCTGCCTTTAAGGATATAAATACTCGCGATATTCGAGCGTAAACGCGCGAACGTAGATATATACATATCTGGGGGGCGAAATTGCAGTGAAACGCTCGCGTGGAACGTGATAAGTGAGCTTGAGAAATATTCTGAATTGAGTGGAGATTGAAGTGTTGGAATTCCTTTGAATGTAGAATGTCATTTTCAGTGTGTCACACACTCTTGGGGAAACATCATTTTGAGTGCTTTGCGCTTGGCTTGCGCGCTTTACTTGAATGCAATTTGGAATTTATGTTTCTTTGCGAGAATCGTAAGCTGAATTTTTGCGTCGCGCTCCTAATGGCATTGTATGGGCTAGGGTAATTAAAAAAAAAACTAATTATTAATAACATATTTATTTGATTCAATTTTCAATCGACTTTGCATAAACATTTAAGTATATTTTCACTTCTAATTTCTACATGCTCAAGCATAAGATTAAACTTTAAAAGAAAATAATGAAACGGTAAATAAATTTCGAATTACAAATTGAATATTAATTTTTCGGCGTTGAAATTTCAGTTGAATATTTACAGCGTAAATAGAATACTCTCCCAAATTCTCGATTCAACACACTTAATTACAGTTTTAACCCTCTTTTGTAAGGGTATATGAATGTAGAGTTTGTATTTAAACGCTTATATTTAAAGATACAAACTGAATGTTATACGATTTACACTTATGCTTGACTGTCGACGCTAAAGATTTCAGTATTAACTTTATGATACTCCTAAAGTTTTAGTCGCCTCACTCACATTTGAGTGCGTTCACTGACTACTGCGGCGTTTACCGTTAGCTTTCAGTATCTTCACTTAATGTTTATATAAAGTCAGTTTAATAACAGTCCAAATAAATTCAACGTATACGTTACTTTATTCTACTTTTGTGTACTTGAAAAATATTCTAGTTGACTTACGGCCGCCAGGGGGCGACGCCTAAGTTTTACTCGCAAGTCACGAGTTTCAATTTCGGATAAGTGCTCAATTTAAAGTTTCCATGTAATACATGCAATGATTTTAACTCAAGGATGACAGTAACAGTCACATCTTAAGACTCACATTAACCTTCAATAGAGAGCGTAGAGTGCATTAAGGGCTTAGTTACCATACGAGGATTGTAAACGTCCAACTTTCGATGCAAACGTACTGCACAAGTTCAATATAAACACTCGATGACCGTGCATTGAAACTAAAAAGTTCCAAATATTTCCCACAAGGGATAGAAGCTCGCGCGACTTGTTTCGTTCGATACCGTGATTTCCAAACTGTACATCCCCCAACCCCCCTTCCCCTTCGCCGTTGCGTCCGACTCTTTCGCTTCGAATCAATTTCAACTCTCCACGGGGCAAAGGGTCTGCCACGAAGCTCTCTATATATAGGCATAACGAGCGACTTTTCACACTCGTAAAAGCAACTAACTCCGGCGCTTGGGGCCGGCTGCACATCGGGGGAGCGAATTGTTGACCGCTTATTTCCACAGTAAAACCTTCGCCTGGCGAGGACGAGAGCGGCGCTATAGCTGCGGCAGCCTCTCGAGGATCGCGATAAACTCAATACTTGCGAGATCGTATTCGAGAAAACTTTCTTCCCCGTGCGCGCGGCAGCGCTGCTGAAAGAAGCATTCGAGACCCCAGTCGAGGGTCGACACCGAACAATGCCGTACAAAAGGAAGCCATTCCCGCATCTCTTGGGCGGCGGTGGCGGCAACGGCGACAACAACGCCTCGCGCGGTCAACTATTAGGGATTCCATTAACGTTGAAAGTTAAGATATCGCAATCTTGCCGAGCTTAATGGGGAAAAGGGACCGCGCGGCGGAAGAGCAAACTTTCGCTTTTGCCGAAACGCTGGGAGAACCCTTGCGGGGCAAAGTGGACCTATACGCGCACTGGCCTCGCGCGTCTTTCTTGCGTGCGTATTTACGCGTGTGCTGTGCACATATATATATATATATATATATATATATACGTGGCGGAGAATATATCTGGGCCACAGACACTCCGGGGAACGAGTGATCGATGCGATTCATTCTTGTCTGTGTATATGTGCGAAGGAGGCGAGGGAAATTTCCGATGGTACGTCCCCGTCATTTTGCCGCGTTTTCAATCAAGCGACGGCAACGCTTGTCGTCGTTTGTTTGCTTTTTTTTCTCTCTCTCTCTCTCTCTTTTTCCCTCACTCTTTCGCGCAAGTGGCTTTTAGAGATGAAAGAGCGAGAGGAAAAGAGAGAGAGAGGACGGAAAAGAGCGAGAGAGAGAGAGCCAAGAACGAGAGAAAAGATGAAACATGCAGCAGAGAGAGGGAGGAAAGGGGTGCGCCGGGGCGCAGAGGCAGTAGTCAAAAGGACTTTCGAGAAGTATAAGAGACGCGGTAAGAGGATTCGCCGTAGTAAGCTTATTTCTCGTACTTGGGGCAGTGCGCAAGAATGCACGCGGCGCAAAGTGTGCGCGACGAAATGACCGAGCTGCCGGACTATAATGCAGATTGGCAATTAATATTTTCCTCGTCCTCGAATCGCCTCGCCGTCGGATCGGGTGTATAAAGCCGCCGACGAAGAAGCATCGTTCCCTTAGCTCGGAACAATGCGAGAATGAATAAAGTGCAGCTGCTGCATTGCTCTTTTTCCGTTCTGAGAGCTCGGGATTTTCTTTTGTTTCAGTTTCTCATTCGGCGCGTTATCGGTGTCGAATTCAAGGTTTGGATTCTGATTCTCCTGTGACCACCTGCGATTTAAGATTTTCAGTAATGAGGGAGTTCGCAACATATTTTTCGAGTGTACTGTGCAGAGTTTGCTTGTCATATTTCTCCGTGCGATTGACAGAAGATGTCTGATCGAAAACTTTTTTCGTTGGCCGCAAGATTCAGAAGTTGGACAAAGTGAACTGAAATTTTGGAATATTATTTCTGAATATGGCTAGTGTACGTACAAAAACATAATTCCAAAGCTCGGTTGATCCACCGATACTCCAATCGATAAAGAAACGATTCGAAGTTGAATGTACAGATTTTGTTGACAGCTGTTTTGAATGTTAATGAATCTAAAAATCTCGTGTACAACATTAATGTGGCGTCGTTATTTCGTCGTACGATATAAAGTATGCACTATTCAATTAACGAAACGTACAAACGCTAATATCTCGTAACTATTCTAACTTCCAATTTGCAATAAAAACAAATCTACGACAACTCGCGTATACTAATATTGAAAAATGTTCTCCCTTGAGTACAATCGAAACAGCGAATCGCACAAGCAGAACAGCCGTATGTAAAGAAGAATCATAAAAGAAGAAAATACCATTAAGGAATTCATCGGAGCAGCGCGTACACAGCCGGGTGTAATTATATTTCTAATTTGGCGTGAATACCAATTCCAGATCCCGAGAGCTCGCGCGCTCAAGCAGCCCTGGATGTACGGCGCGCGCGTACTTCATATCTGTTTTATTAAAACGAGGAAAGCTAGCGAAAGAAAAAAAAACGGGAGCGTTGCCGGCTGGTTAATTAAATTTACATCTGGCGCGAACTGTAAGACAGAAAAGCTGGCATGAAAAAAAAGGTGCGTCCTTCATAATTTAGATTGATGCAGCGGCGGTCGCCGTTTTTTTTCGGTTATATTTTTTTTTTTTTTTTTAACATACGCGCGTATAGATATACTTGCGAATAGGAACAATTAGTGCGGAATGTGCGGGTTTGCGCGCGAAACGGGAAACGAGGTCGAAGAGGCTGAACAAGTTCAGACCGAGTGCGGCTTACTCATGGGAATATGGAGAACAGTAACCGGCTTCCGCTCTCTTCTCGTTCGGGAGCCGTATCCATGACATTGCTTGCAAAATATAGGATATAATTAAACAAACGGCGGACGGGCGACGGCCGAGCGAAATATTTCATTTACTTTAATTTTTTTCTTCTCTTCTGCGGGAAACAACGAAATATTGCAAAGAATTAGCAATGAGCGAGCTGAATTCGAGAATAAAACGAAAGTAAGGGGAGACAGAGACAAATAAAAATTTAATATAATTTAACGGAGTACAAAAAATATAATGCTAGATGAGTAAAAAAAAAACAAAATTACGAGTATAAAAAGTTAATTTGGAAAGTTAAATAATTCTGAATGCAGCCGTGTACTCGGTGAGGATACATTTTCTGACTTACTTACATAACGTATATAGGTAATCAATATGATATCGCTGCATACAGTCTGAACGCATGCTTTAAAGGTGATTTTTATGTAATCTGACCGGTTGCTACACGTAAGTTTTAGGGTTACAATCCCCTGGGATTGTTACTCACGTGCAAATCGATATCTTATGCAAGACGAATTTATAAAAACTAACTGGATATTGGTATTCGATAAACACGTTGAAAATGGAAGAACTAAAAAAAAAGAAGAAACGAAATCCGAAAACGTCATACAAATTGTAGAATCTATGAGAATTTCAAGAATAAAATCTAGATTCTAACAAAGACACTATATTATTTCGGAAATCTCATTTTATATTCTTTCGTTTTATACTTATCTGAATACAGAATGAAGCGGCTGAATGGAAAAGATGAAAGTTTCTATTGCAAGTTCAATACAGATAAATATATCCTAAGAAGCAATTTAACCTAATGCTCAATACACTCGGAGTATTTGCTGCTGTTGATTGTTCATTGAATAAATGATTTTTTTTTTAAATAAAGAGCAAACAATAATTTTCGAAAGTAATCTTTTGCTATTATACCGTATATTTTATTTTATTTTATTTGTTTAATGCCATGTGTATGAAATTTCCTCGCGACGCCAGCGAAATTGCCACGCCCCTTGGGGAATTGCGTTTACGAACATTACCAAATTGCAAGTGTATCTTAGAAGTTTCTGTCTGCAGTCCCGGACATTTTTATAAAATATCTAGGACTCGTGTTCTTGGCATTCCATAAATTTATTTCTCATTTTCGCTCGACCGCGTAAAATAAAAAATTAAAATAAAAAGAGTCTGTAACGCTCGTAATAGAAAATGAAAAATATAGTCTGAAACTACCTTGCGACCATGCACTTTATAACGATTGAGCATTTTGTATAGCTTTATTAAAAGTTGTTTAGAATCGATTAGTTAAAGATTTAAATACGTGGGTTACGAAATTCTGCATAATTTTTTTGTTACTTTTTTTCAATTTTTTACTCAAGTTCATAGTGAATCCACTTTTCTCAATCGTTATTACGCCTTATTATAATAATATTATACATTATGTACAGTCTAAGAAATACTTATAAAAGCTGTAAACAGTATTAGGTACGGGTTTGTTTACAGACAGATACAGAATTTCGCTTTACATCACAAAAATATCCTGTAATTCAGACGTCTACGTATACCTCGGTCATCCATAAAGATATCCAGATACATTTGTCAAAGCTACATTTGAATCTTGCGCGTCTTTCATCTTTCTGCTCCTCCATTGTTGGGCTCGCGACGACTCCATAACGAGCGCGGCCGGTACATTTTCTTACATTATCATCGTGTCCTTTTTTTAATAAGACAATAAATAACGAAAGCAAAACAAAACGGCGCGCGGGCGGCCCCGCGTTTTCACCCACCGCTGCATCCGCACTCCATTTATCAACCTAACCACGTAAGAGCCACTAATTATCCTGCAATAGCAAGCGATGAATCACGCATGTATGAGATCTTGACCAGCTCAACCGTACCCTATATAAGCCGGCCGAGAACGAATAGGAAAGAATGGTGTCGTTCCCTCCCTTTTCCTCGCTCGCAGCGAGCTTGCAAGTGCCACCATTCGTCAAGTCGTGGGCGACCGCTACGTACAGTGATATCGAGAACATGCGTCTCCCTTCGTCCGCTACCCCCCCCCCCCCGTTCGCCCTCTCTCATCGCTGCGCCTTCACCTCTTCCTTCCGGGACTGCGAGGCGAGAGCATAAAACATTCCCGGATAAAAATTCTTTTCTCTACAGCTCGCATACCTTTATCGCTCACATTTGCGCACGCGACCCCGAGCTCTCCTGACTTTTCAAGGTCTCCCGTGGCAAGAAGATCGATCCGGCTACTCTGCGGCTGGATCAGCGCTGATATCACTCTTGCTCGCGGAGAAGACGTTTCGGCTCTTCTAGATTTCATTGCCAGCCCGGCAGCAGTTATTCGACGTCGAGGTGGAAATAGACGAGTAAAAGTACACAGGGTAGCGTCGGATCGCGCTAGAGAAATTATGGAGAATTTAATTTATTCCGGAGTACACGCGCGAACCCGATAAATTACATATACGTGGATGGAATGTCGTTATAATGTAATATTGATTGTATTGTACATTCGAATGGTGTAAAATAATTGAATATTTCATTTGTTATTTTTAATAATAAAGCGTAATTGCATAAAATATGCGCATGAATCAAATGCGTTATATACTGCTATTCGAGTTATTCGATGCAGAGTTTCACGCGCAAAAAAAAAATGCATTTCTTATTAACGGAAAGAAATTTAAAATGGAACTGCATATTTGAAACCTCGTTATGCATTCGCGCAGAAGTAAGACAATCGTGGTATCGAGATCCTTTGAATATTGCAAATTAATTTAAATAAGTGCAAAAGTGTATCCTGCCCTTTAAACAATTGAAATGTCTGATTTTCTTCTTTTTTGTAATCGAATATTTTGCCATCTGCCACGCATATTCTTCCAGTGGAAAATCATCGTTATCCCGAATGACACATCGCAGAATAAAAGTCTCAGAACTGAAGTAATGTTTTGTTTATTCGAAAAAATATACTGGGCTTTCAATCCGAACGTCGAAATATTATTTTTCTCGAGCGTGCCGCGCACGGAGCTTGCAGTGTTTTTCCATATCTGAAAACAGAATGTACCTTCTTGCGTAAATAAACCACTGCTCGTACGTCACGAAGTGAAATGTACGCGTTGTAAAAAAAAAGGAAAAGTAAATTCAGACTAGCTCGACCCTCGTCTTTAAATATACCCTTTCGCATTCCCCCTCCCTCCCCCCGCCCCGCATCTGTGCGATGTAAGGGCTCCGAGAGTACCTCACCCACGTCATTCCCACGGAAAAACTGTCTTCGAGTGAAAAAAAGAGAGAGAGAGAGAGAGCCAAGCCAAGGGAGACGGACAATTTCGATTCCAGCGGCGAGGCGCACTTTTATTTATTCGGCCGAATATCCCCTTCTCAGACTGATTGTGCGTAGGAGGCATTTTCTCGACTGGGTAATATCGCCGGTAACGAGTCGTACGTTACCCTCAGGACGGGCATTGAGTATATTCAAGCCTCATTTGTCCCGACTGTTTTCTGGGAAAAGCCTAACGTCGTGAAAGTATACCCGGCTTTTCTCTCTCTTTCTCTCGCTCGCGCGCAGAGAGATTTACCATATCCCAGGCGCGTTTCTCAATCCGAACACGTAAACAAAATACTTTTCACGCGAGTGCCCATTGCCGCGCGCAATCTCGGCGGCCAAACGTCGTTTTGGTTGGTATACGAAGCGAGGGAGAGAGAGAGAGAAGGGGGGGTGGAAGGGACGATAAAAAGCTTCATGAAAGCTCTCCGAGTTACTGAGTTTTAGGAAATTGCACTTACGTGACAATGAATAATTTACGTAATACTTTTATGGGAATATCCTCCCGCGGAAAATACGGCTCTTAGCAACGTTGGAAGCGCTGCACGCGCGAGTAGTGCATGTTTCGCCGGGTCAAGTTAGTCCTGCAATTAGGTTAGGTCCGAGTAGGCGAGAGGCGAAGCCGCTGTCTGGCTTGCAGGGCTCTTACGCGCTGGGGATTCCACGCGCCGCTTTTGTGGATAAACGAAGCGAGAGGCAAAAGCCAGAGAGACAAATTCGAGTGCGCAGAGAGAGAGAGAGAGATGCTGCTGGCTGGGAAGGATAAGAGTGACGAGGGGGGAGGGGGGAGAAACTTTGGGGGAAGTAGAGGAGAAGATTTTAGGTCAGGGGCCGTCCTCACTATTTCTAGAAAGAGAAAGGCTTGTAATTGGGGAGATTTCAACTTTTGTTGAATCGATCTGGTAACATGCGTTGGGTGGATTGTAGAGGCGCATAACACGCGATTTTACAAAATGTTTGTGAGGATGCGCGCGTGCGGCCGTGCTCTATTTTCTTTTTTTTCTAATTATCTGATGATTTGGGAAAAGATACATTTTTTCGAAAGTGTGATTTCTTTCAGTATTTGAATCACACAATTTCGATATTTTAATCGGATGCTAGTTTTTATGCACACAGGAATCAAAAACTGTCAAGAAAATTGTGTTCCACCCACGATAGAGGGTATAGGAAATAAGTATATTTTTCATATATCTTGTATGAGTAAATGAAAGTCATTCACGAAATTTAAACTTTGTTTCAGAAATATTATATTTTAAATATTTCAAAACATTTTCGAAATTAGAAGAAACGTTGCAATTAATTAATTTATTTCCTCTTTGTGTTATCCATATTTTAAGTTGCCGAGGATACACCCATTTGAATAATATATTTTTAACAGTATTTCTTATTTTTCATATAGTTAATTTACTTTACATAACAATATACCCTTCCGCGACGCGATAAATGGATCTTCTTTTTCTGAATGAATACTGTGCCTGTGGGGTGCATGTAAATTATTGGCCAATTACATACGAACTATATTTTATTGTACCGAAAGGATATTTATTTATACGCACGGAAATATAAACGAATAATTTTGTTACAGTATAACGCAATGACTTTTCACGCTTTTCGATAAACCAAATTATCGTATCAAACGAGGACGACAACAACGACGCAATGGAAAACCCACGTAATTGAATTCAACAAAATCGAATCAAGCGCGCCTTACGTCTCGCAAGTAGAACAGGTCGGGATTGGTCGGACGAGCGGGGGTATACCAGGGACTCGCGTCTAAATGATTACTTTTAAGAATCTATCCGTGAAAGAACGGTGATTTTTACGATTTAGCCAGTGCACTCTCGGCACTAATTCACCGGCGCACAACTCTCGCCGTGCGCACACTCGAGGTAGTACTTCTCTTAAAAGCAGATGCGTCGATTACACTCGTTTGCCTCCACCTAAATAAAACTTTTAAGATCCGAAGCCGGAGAGATAGTCCTAGACAACAAAAGAAGCTGGAAAGCGAGCTCCGGCGTATATAAAAGATACGGAGGGGAGGGGGCTTCTCCTCCAGAAAGCAGAGGAAAACAAGCAGGCCGCATCGTTACGGCCGAACAAGAGAGAAAAGGACTCCACTAACCGTGAAAGAGAAGAGCCAAGGCACAAGAAGCTTTCGTCTCGGACCCTCACTCTCGACCTAAGGAATTGACTACTTCTGACGCGCTTCTCACCGTTATCGGCTACAGGCTCTCTTTCTTTCTCTCTCTCTCTCTCTCTCTCTCTCCGGTGAGATTTCATCTCAGCGCCGACGCTGCAGCAGTGGTGGCACGCATCGACCGCAGCCCAGCCGACTTTCATTCTTTCCTCATCTCGGCCGAACGAAATCGAGCGCGAAACGCGGGGCGCAGGACTTATCATTTATAAATGGCCAGATTTCCGCGCGATAACTGGGTGTTGACGAAATAAGCATAGTTTGCGAGAGGCGAGACGAAGGTCGGACGGAGAAAGAGAGAGATTTCGCCGCTGTTGTTTGATCTTTGTGGGTCGGTGATTTATTTACGGGAGGTCCGACGAGCCGTCGGGGCTATGGGCGAGCTCGCTGTAGCGGATACACGATACGTCCGGCTTCCGACATTGTGTGATTGTATTGATTGGTGACAAAGGAGACCGTGATGAATACATGGCTGATGGGTAATTACGGGACATTTGTTAGGACTAGCGATTGGAAGCTCTCGTGACTTAGTGCGTCGATAAGCGCGGATAGATAAGTTTATTGGGTGCGCATTTCGCGTGGCACATAGTGTATCGGGGCCAATGGAATACGTAATTTTGTAGACAAGCGTTGCGCAGCGAAGGAAGGAAAAAAGCAGCGCAGAGCCTCGGGTAGAATAGATTACGAGTGCAAATTTGAGGATTACAGTCGCGCTCACAATGGTAATTAGCAGTGAATCGGCAGTGCGCGCAAAAAAGCAAAATGACGAAACAGAAAAATTGCGCGATGCCCGCGTAAAATTATAATTGCAAAGCGGCTGCTAAGATTGTTGGGACGCAGTCTCCGCGTTAATTAGATACTCGAAATAATTTGCGTTGAAAAAGACTTGTGATGAACGCTGACACGGACTTTTGCGGACATGTGATATGCTCATCGGGAATTGCAGTCTAAAGCTGGGAATTCTTGAGGGCTGAAAATCACCTCCACCAGCCTTTTGTATTCATGAAAGAAAATTTGCAAGGTAATTCGGTTTGCCTCGGATTACTGCCTTTTCAAATTTTTTTTTTCTCGCAATTTAAAATGAATTTCCATGAAACTTAATACACTGCGACATTTTTATAAAATTTTAAGCTGGTCTTCGTGTTTCAAAATTTTACATAATGTAAATTAAAAAATAGCCTAAATTGCGCTCGCTTCTACCGATGTCGCATCTGTGCTCAGCCAGTACTCGCAGTTATTAATATTTTCAATCTAAATTATCGTTAGTCGCAGATGAGGATGATCAAAGAAATGGGAATAAGCCAAAGCACTAATCGTCAAGGGAAATGAATGTGTAGAGATTAGAGGTTTATTAGCTTGACAATAAGAGAGCAATGCCAGCGTTTCTATTAGTATATTTATCATTCGGATTGTTTTCGAATGATAAATGGGATTTCCGTACAGTGGTAAATCGAGAAAATGAATTCATCAAAAACGTCAAAGTAATCGCGCCATACGGGTCAATCTTGCGCAGAAGAGTCGTGCTATTTTTTTTATTTCAATCGAATTTTTTGTTTCGCAATCGAATCTTCTTTCAGCGCAGCAGTCGACTAATGGATTATACAAATAAACATACTATCGGTAGCATTGTATTATTTTATTTTTTTGCCGCCGTACGTTAAGCGCATTCGAATTCATCAACTCGAAATTCGACGGAATGCTAACAACAGCGCGACTCAATCGCCAAAAATATTGCGAACAAAAATCCGAAGAAGTACACGCGCTTAAGCCCCCGTGCGTCGCGCTTTTTATTTGCCATTCGTTAGTGCAGTTCGGGGCGTTACTCGCGGCGCATTCCAAAGAAGCCTTGGCGTTAACGAATACAATAATTCCAATTATCGCCGGCTCTCGCTACGAGCGTTCCAAGCCGTTATCACTATATGAACAAGTACTTATTGGAGATTTCCCTTGGGGCCCGAATGAGTTACTGCGCTGTATTGACAGTAAGCATATCAATTACCGGCAACTTGACTTACCATCGGGACTCCTTCCGCGCTGCTGTTATTAAATTTTCACGAGTCCGCAATACCGTTGTGTGCACTTAAGACGAGAAGCGAGTTTTATCGAGCCGAACGAAGGAGGCGCGCGAGGCTTGAGAAGACGTTCCTGATGCCGCTCGAAATTGAAAAATGCAATTGGGAGATTGGCATTATCCTTTGGAAAATTACCGCGTGAATTATACAAACGTCGATTTTTCTCCAGTTTGCGCGAACCTGTATCCCCAGATTATTAGCCTTTTATTGTTTGTCTCTTATCGAGTTCTCGGTCTACGCTTTAAGTAAACGAAATTTAATTCTGCGAGATTCGTTCTCGTTCTCGCGTCGCCTGATTCGTTAGTTTTCTAAATCGGTCAATGAGATCGCGCACAGCGCGCGCGCAGTGCATGTGCACACATGATTTCTTCGTTCAGCGAAATTCCGCCGTAGCCTTATGACAGAATTCCCCGCTTTCCGTCTGGCATTTCTTACTTCCACGCGTCGGATGCAGATCTCAATTGAGGAGACGGGGGGGATGGAGACGAAAGAAAAGAATAGAACGAGCTAGAAGAAAGTTGTGCATATTGCTCGCCCGTACACAGAGAATACGCGGGGGCAAAAATGGAAATAAATGAAATTGGAATCTAACGTTGATAAAATGACGCGAGAGGGCCGCGGCGATACTGCGCGCAGGGGTATTATTTCGTTTATTAAATCGGCTGCGACCGAATATAATCGACGCGCGCGCGCGCCGGGGAAGATAGGAAAACTTGGAAATTGTCTTTGTGACCAGCTGCTCCTGGGAAACGCGAGCCGTATCTGTATGAGGATAACTTTGCGAAAGTGGCTCATTTGTGTTCTCGGGACAAAGTTGGCGCGAGAATTATTTTTTGCCGCGGCATTGTGTATACGTTCGGTTGACGAGGCTCGGCTAAATTTATTGCTCGAAATGGGCAGCAAATGTGGCAGAAGTTTTTGGCGTGAATTCTCTGTCTCCCCCCGTACCCCCCTGCCCCTCTCGCTCTTCCGCCTTTTCTTACGCTAAGCGAGAGGAGCGAGGGGAAGGGAGGGAATGTCTCCTGCATCACAAGCAATATTTTCAGCGAGTGCGAGAGCGAACTGCGCAGTTGTTTAGATTGGAAGAATTTGAGGAAAGCATGTGTAGATGCTAAAGAGTTGCCTGTATTATGTAGTTTTTAACAAGTGAAGACCATTATGCAAATTTGAAAAGGAAAATTATGTAGAATACGTTGACGCGTTCTGTAGATATTCTGCGGATTCTAAGAGAATATTCAGGTGATTTTTTAGAATATGTTACAGATTCCTAATGAAAATGTTGTGCAAGTATATTTTTCATGTTTCGTTTGAATGTTGTGCAAATGCTCTTGGTTTATATTCTACAAGTTCTATAAGAAGGATGCATAGATTGTTTAGGAATGTTTTGCAAATTCTTCAGGAATTTTCTATAGATTCTGACATTTTTTGGCAGATTCTGTAGACGCAGTTTGCAGATTGCGTAGAAGTCTTTTTCAGTATTCTCTATGTTACTATTCAACAGATTTTTTTAAAATATTCTATAGATCCTGGATGGGACGCATTTTTCACTTTATAGTTTTTACCAGTGGATGCATAGATAGAATCGTGTGGTTGTTCTCGTGCTCAACTCCAATTAGTTTATTTCTTATATTAATAGTACTTATTTTTTTCGTAATCCAAACGAATAGTGTACAAAATTAATAACGCTAAACACGTGAGTCTCGACGAATCCGCAAACGCAGATATCATCCTCCGAAAATTTATAACGCGCCGTATACGTTTAATAAAGCGCAACCTTTGTCCCTTAGGTCCCTATAATCCAAACAACGCGTGTACGTCTTCGAAAATTTTTATGGACTCCATCTCCCCCCTTCCGCGTAGTTATTTTGCTTGCCGAGCTCAGCCCTGTAATGGCTTTCCTGTGCATTAATCTTAATGAAAGCACAATCTACTGTAATTCGCCCTGGCCCGAAAATAAACGCTTCGGCTATATAATTTCCTCCGCCGTCTTGCCGCTGCTTTTCCAGCGGGGGGGTAAAGAGCAAGTTGGGGAGGCGCTTCTGCAGCGTAATAATGCGAATGCAGAGCGCGGAGGAACCGGGGAAAGAAATAGAGAGAATGCGAGACAGAGAGGTGGCGACGATACAGGCGCCGAAAGAATGAGACAGAGACGCATTGCTCGAGGAAGTATTAGCAGTATATTTTGTAAACTGCCGCGAAGTCGTTTGCGCCCCCCGCGTTGGGAAAAGCTCCCGCGGAAAATTGATTCCATACTTTTGAATTCAAATCGAAAGTCGCGCGGATGCGCTGCTCTTCACGCCGGTCATACCCTGGTATACGTTTCGACGTATGGAGTAAACAGACCACCAATAGATGGACACTTAGTACAAAATTACTGAAGACAAAATTCGTTTTTTCGTGCGAGTAAAGTTTTAATCTACTAAAAAGACTATCGAGGATTGTATTACAAAAAGAATTAAGTCGTTAATAATAATTTTAATCACTTTAAATTATTAGATGGCCACGTAGACTTCTTATGGAGCACGCGAAATTCAAATATTCAAAAAATTATTGTTACTGAAAATACATGTCGAAACGCATTTTAACTAATGCATTTTAACTAATCAGCACAACTTCAATATCTGCTTAAGATGGAAATTTACAGTGCAAAAACAATCCCATCTACTTCTTGACGTTAAATATAGCTTTTGCATAGTTCGATATAATCGAATACAATTTTGTGAGAAAATCTGCAAGACTTTTCTAATTATTGAAAAAAAGTAGGCATAAGCTCCAGCAAGGACATAAATAACAGGTCGCCGAATATTTATGAATATCGATCATCGGTCCCATTTACCCAGCGTGCATTCTTTAAAGTTTGAACCCGCGCTAAATCGCTCAATGTTATTATTAAAAAAGAAAAAAAACGGAATAACGAAGCAGACGATAAGCTCACAAAAAGTATTTCACATTTTCCTTGAGATCCCGCTCTGCCTATATCTTTATGCGCTCAGTGCTTTACGAGCTGCCCACAATCCAAGATCGTTTCTCATCCCGGCTTTTTGATTATCTGCGCGAAGCTCATGCGGTCACGGGCTCACGCAGCGCGAGCCGCCGACGGGGAATGAAAAAGAAAAAAAATTCTGACGCATACACAGGAGCGAGTGTTTTTCTATACGCGAATAATAACCAGACGATTGATCCTCGCAGTGCCACCAAGTGTATAGGCGATTCGGGACATTCTTTTTTTTTTTCTTTCCCTTTTCCGATCCATACTCGTTGAAAGATAAATCGTCCGGCGACTGGGACGAGGTAAAGGGGTATGGTACAGTAGGGGCGAGTGGGAGGAGGAGGGGGGAGGGCAGGGGGTGGGGCCGAGAAAGAAGAGCCATATGCGGGAATATTTACCGCGGATGGGAGCTGGTTAATGGTCCTTGAACAATTCACGGGCTCTGCTTTTTAGCTGAGACTGTAGTGGCGCGCGAATCGAAAGTTCGGAAGTGTGAATGGGGAAAGTCGATAGCTGTTTTTCATCCTTTTTTTTTATACTGAGTGCTTTATAGAACGGAAGGTTATTGGCTTTGAAGAAGGATATCCAGGAATTAATTGTATACATGCAGTTCACTTTTACAAAAGTTGGTTTTGAAATTCATAGTTGGCTGTTGCGAGAAAGTGTTTATTTTATGTGTATTAGTAAAAGGTTTCTTTACAGATGTTTACACAGCAAGGGTTTTCAATGATCGTATTAGCATAGAAACAAGTTTGTGAAACGAGGAGTCGCTTCATGTACATTTTTTTTACGTAAGCCACACAACTTTAAGATAAATATATAAAATCAGAAAGAGCATATTCGTGAATCCAATAAGCATTTGTCATATTACAAATCCTTCGAACATGTGCATTTTATGAAAAAGAAAGACCTGAATTCTTGGCACAGTTATTGCTTGCTATGCACGGAAAGACTGTAGCCGATCACCAGAAGGTGAAAGGGTATGGCAAATTGCCCACTTCTTCAGTTTAATTTATCTTCTATAGATAATTTAAATTAGTTCAATTATGATTAATGAATTTTATATTCCTGCTCGGTATTAATATTAACATATGTTAATTTGTAAATTCATGCGTTGAGAAATGAATGGAAAACTTTATTCCTTGAGAAACAAAGATTAAGCTCGTCTTTACACACGTAAGTTATATTTGTGATCAAGTTTTGGTCTGATCAGAAAAGTCGTTCACAGAAACTTTTCCCTATCTGCGAGTTGTTAAAAACTTTAAGGCAAGAGAATAGTCGCTGAAGTACAAACTATGATCACTGGCGACTATTGAAGCTGTGATTAAAGAAAGTCGCTAAATTGCAGACAGATATATATTGTATTCAACTTTTTGAAAAGGCTTACATTCGTCGTTATATTTCCAAGTAATTCCTGTTTCATTCATCTCCTAAAAATAATTCGTGATGATTTTAGGCAAAAGATGACAACTATTTCGAACTAAATTGAAACAACATAAGTAATATAGCATACATAATGCATATTCAATAACTTGACCTCAACCTCATCCTATACCTTGTTAAAAATGGACAAGCTAAACTAACAATTTTATAATGCCGATGCAACTGTTGACAATACATTTGATTGATTAGTTTTCTCTTTGAATTTGATTAATTTTTATAACATTTATCTGCAATCGGCTGATGATTGAGCCGAATATTGACTGAAACAATAATCCATAAAACTGCAGCTCTAAGTTGCAATGCGATATATTTGCGTTTTTCATTGAATTTTTTGTCCACTAATCGAAGCACGTTTTATCAACTTAATAAATTGAGGTGAACCAATTTAGAGAATATTGTCAAAAAAGTGGCAAAAGCAAAAAATTTGTTAGTTTAAGAATAAAAAATGCAGGAAATAAAGCTTCATTAAGAAAAATATAATCACAAATTATTATTCGAGTGAAAAGAAAAATGAATACAATGGTTATTTTTGTAAAAATTCTAGTTATTTACTGTATTTTGTTGCTTTTGAAAGGAACTTTGGGGACATATATTATAAGAATATATTACATTTTTAAATAAATTAAAGTCATACCGAGAAAATGCACAAATTAAAAAGGTATTTTAGCTTTTCTCTTGTACAATGAAATTAAATGCTCTGACCTGTTGAGTTCAATATACCCTCATGCTAGAAAATGCAGTATTCAGTGAGTTTTGGTTGTCAGTACGATTCCTGGTATAAATATGGATAAACACATATTAAAGTATTAATATAGTAAGAACATACAGTTTAATTAGAATAAATTATTAAATTTTCAAAATCATTTTTTATTTCAGATTCGAAAGATGTTTTGTTATCTTATATGTTGGATTAGTTTACGAAAATCGTAGACAATTTTTTGAGTAAATTATTGTATGTTGAGATTCAATTTATTACTTTTATAAGTAAATAATCAATTTAAAAGCCATTACTCGGCCATTATTAGTATACATTCGCTTTGGTTCACACAATGCTCTTGGAACCAAAATTACAGTTTACGACTGTATGATTTTGGCAAGTCACGTTTAAAGTTTTCAAGGATTTTTAGAGCTATGAAATTGCACTGCACTCGAGTTGTAAAATTGTAACGCTTATTCCATGTATTAAATATCAATGAATTCATCTTGGTTCGAGCAAAGTGCCGAATGAAAATAGAATAAATTATTGAAAAATTTATCAAAAATTTATTCCTCATAAATAAGTGAACCGTCGCGAATAGCATAAATCTGTCAAAATTGTTAAAATGCAACTGCGGTAATGCAGTTTTCTCATTCGAAGCATATATAAGTTTGAATTTCAAGTGGAGAAAACTGGCTCCCTACTTTTGCTTGAAAGGTCTATAAAATTCATTGCATCGGCCTACCCTATAAGAGTAAATAAAAAAGGAGAATAACCACGAGCTAGACACTCAATTAAAGCAGGAGGCCGTGTAATAAAACTTTGGCGAGGCGAAGACTTTGAAAACAAAAATAATGCAGAAAGTAGTGCGTTAAAAGCCATTGCGGATACGCAACGAAGAAAGTTAAACAACATAAAGTTCAATCGAACGCTCGATCGGTATGAAAGCTTGAGGAAGAAAAACTTTCCTCTCTCTTTCTTCCCCCTTCGCTCTCCCTCAACCCACTCCCCCCCCCTCTTACTCTCTTTTATCATGCCGATAAAAGGAGTCGATTCTACTTTCCGCTATGCCAAGTAGGAAAACTCTGCATACTCTCTGGGAAAGGCTAGTGTGCCAGCCGAAGTTTACGGCTTGCAACATTGCTACACGATAAATGTAAGATATTGTCTTCGCGCCCGGCTATACATATACGCTGCTTCTTTTGTAAGACCTGTATTATAGGTCGCTGGCGTCGCTGTATGAGCTCCTTTCACTGCACGTGCATCGCGGGTAAATGAGGTTTCGGTCTATTTTACGCCGCGTTATAAATCGATCCCGCCAAGAAAAAAATTCTTTTCTCTCTGCTTCCCGGCCGATGCACCAAAAGTCGCGGCTCGCAAGTAAGAACGTTGGCGCACACGACTGCGAATCGAAGACATGCATTGAAGAGGCATTAGGAGACAGAAGTGCGAAAGTTTCTGGGGTGGTTGCGAAACATCGCGAAACTCGGGAGGTGAGAGTGAAAATTCGCGCGACTCTTCGCGAGACGGAAACGGCCGGTGGAAGAGAAGAGTGAAGCAGAACTGTCGGGAACGGCGCGCGAGAAAGAAATGAAAGGATCGCGGGCATAACGAACAGAGCGGCGAGCATCGCTCGCCCCGAGTGGATGGGAAAGCCAACGGGGAGTGTGGAAGAGCGTAGGTACGCGGGAGAGGAGGAGGAAAAAAGTGTCTGCGTCTGCGTGAGCGTGGAAGGACGGGGTAAGCCAGTTCAAAGCAGGAAAATGAGGCGGCGTTCGAGGCAGCTGCCGCTGATGGAGGCCACTGCCGCGGTTACGAGCTCCGCTGTACTCGCAATTTCTCCCGGCATGTGTACGGCGAAAACAGAATTTTATCCTCCCGTCTTCGTCCTTTCATATCACGTCTCAGTGCCATTGCTGCTGCTGCCGCTTGCTGCAGTGCCACCTATAGGTGTACCCTTTCCACTTCTCCTTTATCCCTTTCATCCTATCGGCCGGCATTACCGTGTACAACTTGATGTCTCTCTTTCCTGCAAGCTGTCCCGCTTCTTCGCCTGTAATTTCTCCCGCTCGCTTTTTCCCCGATCCTCTTTCCGCGCCGCCCAGAGAAATTGGGGCTCGCGCGAGCGTATACATAGCCGCGCGCGCTTTGATTCGCTCGCGACTCGAATGCGAGCTTAAACGTTTTCCGCTGAAACCCCGAACTCGATCTTCCTTGTGTGGCTTTTTCTGTCCTCCGAATGCGCGATAATACAGCACGTCCAGGCTCGCGCGAAGCCTTTCTCGCGCGATAATTGACGGGAGTCGCGCGTCCTGCAAAATTCGTTCGATCTTGCTGGGAGGTGCGCGGGTCAACGTATTTCACTTAGGGGATGATATCCAGTTTCCAGCGCCTTTTATCGCGCTGCTTTCCCCGGATCTTTGGCCTTTTCCCCTCGCTGCGCGCTCGCCGTCGTGAGACGACACGATACGCGCACAAAGACGTCTTATTTGAAAAGTAAATTCACGGAAGCGTATACTGCGCGATCCCTGTATCCGGAGCTCGAGAGACAAACGCGCGAGATCTACGATTTAATTTTATTCGTCGGTGGCAGGGGTGCGAGGGGGGAATTGTCATTGGATTATTTGCGCTTCATTTTCTCTTCTGTGCGTTAAATGTATTCATCGGATTATTGCGAGCCGAGAATATTGCTGGTGGCAATGCGAAAGATGCGTTGATTTCGAAGTCATACAAATCTTGTTTTACACGCGTTATCGGGACGTTAAAATGAGAATTTTAAGAGCCAATTAAAAAATTCGAATTTCGCCCTGCAACCGTGAGAGGGAGAAAGCAACAACCAATTTACTCGTGATAAATAATGATTTTGAAGCTCGTTACATTTACGCGAGTATCAGTGACGGTCCGCAGCGCAACGTCGTACTCTTTCAATAACACACACCTCTCGCTGGGCTTGTCGCGCATTATCCGCCGTATCGCGGCGCGAAATTCGATGTCTTTATCGACTCTCGGGCCGTTTAACCGACGAAACCAGTTTGCCAGGATAAAACGGAAAAGTGCACGCCAGTGTTTCCATTAAAAAGCATCGTCCTCTCCCCCCACCCCCCTCGACGAAGTAGTTTTTAAAGCGACTGCTTTATACCAACCGCGCTGTTCATCGAGCCCTCCTCCCCCCTTTCCCCCCAACGTCTGCGTCGGCTTGTAAGTACAAGCCCATTCGTATGTATGTACAGCGGGCCGCCGTCGGCGCAGAGCATCGACGCGCGTGTATGCACGGGGATGACATGCGCGCATACGCGCGCGGCCTTGTATACCTGCGTGTTCTCGGCCGCCGAGACTTTCAGCAAAGTAATTACGTTAGATAGAGGCTCCACTGCTCCACGTCAATATCCGCCGTTCCTCTCCGCGAGGATTATCCATCCTTAATGGCCGTCCTCATCGTCGATGCCCCGGACGGAACGACGCGCCGTATATCGACTCGTCGACTCGTGCGCTGCGGATGCGTATCACATATATGTGTACGTGTGCGTATACGTACGTAGTTGAATAAAGTTTAGAGACGTACGCGAGCTTCGGATTCCTCCGATGGATCGTTAAAGTGCGATCTCGCGGTGCGTAAGAAGTGCGAGCTCTGAGCTCAACGTTTAGGCCTGGTACAAGAGGTTAAGAGCGAGTGCGCGTAAGTAGTTGATTGAGACTGCAGGTAGCGCTCGATTTTTTTTTTCAAAATTTTCGTCAAGTAGGGTGAACAGCCCGGTAGATGGACACAATTATAAATTTAAAAACGCAAAGAACGACCAAATATTTTTCACAACGGTGAAAATAAAGTTTCGACATTTATTATATTCTTTTTTTAATTATATTCTTTGTTGACTTTATCGATCTCTCCCAGGCAGTGGTTCAGAAAGGGTTTCAAAGATAGGGTAAAATGCATTATCTTTGCTGATATTGAAAATTTATTCGATCATAAATAATACACATTAAGCTAGGATTAAGAAGAATTGCTAATACACCAATTAATGAGTAATTTTTTCAGTTTAATTCTTCAGCATTTAAATGGATCTACTCCTTAAATTAAATTTTATACAATTTTGTTATTATAATACGTAGGAAAAACAATAAATGTATTTATTACATTTATTAGATATAATATTAACCATATCATTTTAACTGACAAAAACGAAAAATAATCTGTACATCTCAAACGGAAAATATGACTTGGGCCACTCTAAAAGCGAAAATTTTCCAATCGTAACGACATTTCGCAACTTTTTCTACCCCGTGTTCGGCCCGAGCTTTTCTCCCGGCCCCCCTTAAGCATATCAAAGATAGACGCAGCAACGACGGCAGTTACCTTCATTAAGTTATCCTGCAGCTCCGACAAAGGAAAGTCTCGTTTATTGCCGTAATATTGAAAAATCGACTCGGTCTTCTGTTTCGCTCCGCGCCTTCTACTTCGGGGAGGGGAGGGGGGGGGGGGAGACTCGAGGAAAAGTCGAGCTTGCAACTTTTAAGAAAAATTGATGACCTCGCTCTCAAGGCATATAAAGCACGTCTCTCGCATACCGAGCCGCCCCGGGGGCGGAGTAAATGACGAGGCACATACGCGAAAGCTATGACAAAGCGCGTGGATTAAGAGACACGTAGCCGATGCCCCCGAGAAACGCGGAGAGCGCGAGAAATGGCCGTGGATAATGGCAATTACAGCTAAACCGGCAAAGCGAAATCTCTCTTTCTGCGCACCGCTCTTTCCGGCGACACTCCCGCGTCAAAGCTGTAACTCTATAAGCGAATCGATGAGGCACACGACAATGCGCTTCTTCTTCTTCTTCTTCTTCTTCTGCTTCGGGACTGGCGTACCCTTTTGTTAGCGACGACAGTCGTTAAGGTTCCTCCTCTTGAAAGGAACCAACCGATGGATAATTAGACATTTGCCATTTGTTTCGTTCCTCCGAGGGATGCTCCGCTCGCTTCGCCTCCTTCTGACTCGCTCGAAGATCTTTATTGCGCGAATTGTTATATACGCTCGAGTTGCATCGCCGGCCCTTCTTTACATTTTGCCAACTAGGGCGTGTTAAGTGTACTTTGGAATGCGCGAAGCCGCTGAATCTAATTTTTTTACGCGCCTACGACAACCCGTTTGCATATATTCGACGATCGAAGCCTTTTCCCAGCCGAACGAACGATTTATTGTCGCGATCAAATATTTGCGTGTTTCAAGACCGAGCAAAGTTAATCGAACGTGAACTATCGACTTTTAAACGGTGTCTATTGCAGGAACGAACTGGCGCCCCTTAACATCGGTGCACACGAAGCTCGCGATCGCAGCCCACGACAAATAGAACAGAATGTTATCAAAGCCAAATATTTGTTTTCGTGGTCTCCCACAAATTTGATCGTCAAACAAGGTCTACCCCCCTACACGCGTATATATATACGTATACAGCGGAACTTACGCTCTCTTTCCGGCTAAATTTTCACAAATCCTATTTTCATTCAATTAACGCGTTTTCAACGGCGTCGCGGGAACAACGAGCGGAGAGTGGCACCCCCCCCCCCCCGTCCGCCGGTTGATACCCAAATTCAATACCGCAAAATGTGACATTGCTCATTTAACGCAGCCCGCAATGCCGCTAACAGCCTATTAACCTGTTCCATTCGCTCTATCCGCTCGACCGCGAAATTTTCAATGTAAACAAATAGCATTATAATATACAGCGGCCGGATGACGCGTCGCGTCGCGTCGCGTCGCCCAGATTAATTCCATCGGCAATATCAGCCGCAGGACTTTTCCAACTCTGCGCGCGGGCTGTATACGCGTCGGGACGTGTGTGTATATAGCTGTATACGCGCTGCATATATCTACGGAGAGGGAAATCGGTGACCCGGGCGTATTTCAATATAGTGGCCGCGATGTATGTATGGATTCTGTATTATGCATGGCTTTCCAAGCAACGACCCATGGCCCCCCGACCTAAAAGGCGAATAAATCGTCTTTTTTCATCTGGGAGCGGTCCGTCGAGTTTCGAGCGGTGCACACAGTTGAGCGGGGGATCGAGTCGACCAGATAGAGAAAAGAGAGCATCGGGAGGGTCTGTGGAACGTGGCTCGATGCCCTACGGGAGCCAAAGGGTTTTCGGGCTTTTTGTGCCCGGCGTAGTTTTTTTTTTTTTTTTGGAAACTTTTTGGAAACTGTTTCGTAGAGGCTGTGTCTATTTCTGCGTCGCGCAATTATTGCGGAGTTGCCCTCTGGGAAGAAAATTCGCTCGTGAAATTCGCCCGTGAATGTGGTTTTTATTACTTGCGCTGTCAAGATTTTGTTGATACACGTTGTGTGGTACTGTAACGTATAAAAACTTTGCAGCTGTCTGATTGCGAGTTGGAAAGACTTGTGTTGGAACATTGACGATTTCTCTTTCTGATACCGTAAACTGGACTGTAATGCAAGTGTCGCGTCTGGTTGCAGTACGAAAATTATTAAAAAGTAATTCATTAGTGGCGATTCAAAAAAATTCTTAAAAAATGGATGTTTTAATTAATTATAACACTAATTATATTAATGCGCAATATTTACCAACAATTACAGAACGGACGCATACATTTTAATTCAAAAAGTAAGATGATTGCACGCATCAAGCATTTATTCAAAACTTTCGGGTGCAATTTAGCCGTGTGAGCTTGCACGTTTCGAAAAGCCATAAAAAATCAAATGACTTTTTGATAAAGCTTTCAGAGCACGCATCAGTGTTAATAATAATATATTCTTCTCACATTTTACACGCCGTGTATAATTTAGGTTGAAATTATTTCTGCAAGCGTAACAGAAATTGTAATGTTTTTCGTAAAAATATGTATAAACGTTTTTAAACAAAACACATTCTGCATCCATCTATATGAATGTTATCGAATGTAATTTTCAGTGCAATCTGACACTCTAAATTTTCAGTCGCACAATTATGCCCCCATATGAAAAATGCAATTAATGGCTTCAAAGGAAAAAGTGTCTTTTTCAATCCCGCATCCGCGAAAGAAAATTAACCATTTTAATTGTTTAACGCTTTAAGTAAATGGAAGCACTTTTCGTGAAAATCAATTTTATATATTAAAGGTATTCATAATTGGAACAGTTATTAAAACTGAAATAGGGGCTTCTAAAACTTAGATTGTCTAAAAATTAAATTGTCGTCTTTGATAATTGTAAATGAAGCATTTTTTTATTGAAATTGCACAATAACATTCTGGATGAAAAAGCATTTTTGCAAATTACATTTTGCTAAGTAGCTTCGAACGCTAGCATAAAAATTTATTATTCTTACGCATATAATATGCTATTTATACTTAAAGCATTTTAAATAAACGAATACACAAATTATAATACAAATTGAAAATTGTGCCAAATTGAAAATTATATGCAGGTGTGAAGAAAAAAGTCAAAACCGTCTAAAAACTTTTCACATTTGAGGATGTAAAATAGTTTAGTAATTATGTAAAATAATTTCCAACTACTTTCTTATGCATAGCATTTTTAAATACATAGAAAACTGTCGCTCGTGTGCGTTGGAAAAAGATCGAAAACTCGATTTTTGAGGACCATTCGAATAATTTTACGCGCACCTTTCCAATTCCGCCGATTAACGATTACATTCGCATACTTTACCTCCTCCCCCCACCTCCGCTTCTCGCAGGACATTATCGAGAAAATACGACACCCGAAGAGCTTCTGGGCAGCGAAAGCTTTTCGCCAATTACGTTCCGCTGTCCGACCGAACGCGACGAGAGTAAAAGCGTCGCTAACGAAGCGAAACAACTGCTTAGAGAAGCAATTGCAGGAGTTTCTCTCTCTCTCTCTCTCTTTCTCTTCGGCTCTTCCGGCTTTATAAATTATGCATTCTCGCGCGTAGATTTTTCGTGAATTCGATTAGCGCGTTTAATTCAGTCCCCGCAGGAGATCGGCGCATTAAAGTGAAACGAGGGGTTAGGCTCCCTTTTACGCGCGCGCATCCTCGCGGAAGCTTTTAGCGGTTAACGAACGAACGCTGCTCCCTTCCCCCCCCCCCTTTCCTCCTCCCCCTCGCCCAGCGCGCGATCCATAACGATACGTAAATCCCCGGCGCGCAAAAGTATCCTCCCCCGTCCACTCGAGGCCCCGCTTAACCTTCGTAAAAACGCGAGAGGGAGCTTTCGCGCGCTGTATATAGCTCAGGAATAAGGAGAGAGCGGCTACTACTCATTTTCCTCGTGTCTCCCTTTCCCTCTCGCTTTTTTCCCATCGCGGCTTCCTCCTTCGCGCACTCCACCTTCGGCGTCCATGCAATTTCCGTTTTATTTGTTTGGTAGCTCTCTCTCTCTCGCTCGTTCTCTCGTCTGGTAATCGCGTCGCTCTCTTTTTCTTATTCGAGCACTTTTTTCCTCTTTCTCGTCCTCGGCCGTGTCCGCTTTTCGGATAATACCCTTGCTCGCGCTCTGGCGTCTGTTTTCTCGCGCGAGCCCTCGTCTCCGGGCTGCTCTTAATTCCGTTGATTGTGTAACGAATCTCTGATAGATTACACTTTTTCGCGCGCGAGCGAGGGATTACGCACACGCGCGGTTGGCAAATTCACGAAGCCTGCTCGCAGAGCGTTTTTCTTTCATTCGGTATATTTTTGTAGAAGCGACCGGCGCGACGGGACACGTTGTAGGAGCGCTGCTGCGACATTGGAATGAGAAACCAAAGAATTTGATCGTTTTGAAGAAAAAAAACGCGTTAAAAGCATGTATGAAAAGTGTTCGTGAAACGTTATTGTCCTACTCGCGATTGGAAATTTTTCGATACTCGGCAACGCTTCAGTTTCTGTATAATACGTTTCAATTAACTTACGAAACAAAACTATATTTAAAGATGTAATATTCATTTTTATGAGGTTTTCGTCAAAAAATTTGCTATTCAACACAGAAATTTTAGCACTCTTATGATGAATTGAGCTCTTTGCAGTTCCTGAACTTAAAAAAAAAACTGGATAACTTTATAAAATGACGATTTTTAGTGAATGAAATAAATAGAGGATTATTTAAGAAGATACAAATCATTACACAATCATTTTAAGTTAAAATATTCTAATTTCTATGAGCCTTGTGTATAGTAGTATATTTTCTATAGGTTTAGGGTTTACAGCTTTAGGGTTTTATTTCGGTTTACTTTGTGCGCGCTACTTGTTCTTATCTCTCGGTGTCAGGGAGAAAAAAAATACGGTATAACGAGACATTTGTAATTTGTTTTTGTTTTTTTTTTAAATATTGCAACGACGGGATATTCTCATTTAAGATAAGGCTCTCAACAAAAAACGTATATGCATGTAGAAATGTGGAGCACATAATATAAAAGGACAATGACGTGCAAAAGGGAGATTATAATAAACAATGCTGTGCGAAATACTTTTAGGCTTAACTTCTCATCTCTCCATTACTTATGTAAAAAATTATCAAAGATCTTGGTCGTTAGGGCACTACTTCAAATTATTTTACACTGTAAAATTGTAACCTAAAGTCAAGATATTTTAAGAATTGGCAATACATTATTAACAATTATTATTTAACAATTCTTATTACGTCTACTTTATCCAATTTTTTTTTTCATTCGGGATTCCACTGCCGTCTCCTGATTTTCATAATCCAACTCACATCGCGTTAATCGCAAAGAATGCCCCGACCTTCCGTACGTGCATTAACGGCGCGAAATTTGAATTTCTCCAGTCACTCCTCCTTCCAAGCAGTGCGTCCAGCCCTTTGCGACGGCCGCAATCACGGGATTGAGCGAGACTACGAAAAAAATATCGAGAACAGCAATGCAAAGAAAACACGAGAGAGAAAATCACTGACACTTCAGCTCTCTGCGCACCGCATCGACGGACTGCACGTATATAGATCGAGAGCCGCGGCGAATCGATGTATATGGGAATTTGGTATCTGGCGCACGATGCGGCGACACGGGTACGTATATCGAGAGGTCCTATCTCTGGCGCAGGCCACGCTGACTCTTTCCTAATCTGATTTCTTCCGGGCGCAACGCGCCGCGTCAGCTGAAGGGGAATCCATGCTCCCGGAAAGTGGATAGCCTTGCTCGCGCTCATCTTCTCTCTCTTCCTCTTTCTCTCGCTCTCTCTCTCTCTCTCTCTTTCTTCCTTTCTCTTTTTCTTCTATCAAATTCCTTTTGACGACCAGCTTCTTTTTTTTCTGCTTCCTACTCCCATTACTCGTCTCGGCCTTTTTCAGTTTTTACCGGCGCATAGTAGAAGATATCGCGGAGACGCCGCTGCTGCCTTTTTGTTGACCTGCAACGGCGTCTCCAATTTCATCTGGCTCTGTGAGAATGTATAATTAGAATTTCTTCACGAAGCCAAGTGAAACGCTAACAATGTGTTGGACAGGCATAAATGTTTGGATGTATTTCAGATCGAGATGTATACTAGATAGTTGTTGCACAAACTTTTTTATAATAGGAATTACATCTTATAGATACAATGTATCTATATACTCCAGTTTTGGATATAGTATGTTGAAGTGTTTGGACATTCGTATATTTAAACATTCATATATAACCAAATACCTGTATATTGGAATACTGATGAGTCTAAGTACATAGTCTGATCCAGATGTACAGGCATCTTGGATCCATTATTGAAACCGATACCTATGTATCTCGTATATATGTTTGAATTTTGAATTATAATAACTCCGATACGAATCTTCCATAATTAATTGCTCGTCGTCTTGTTGTGAGGTAATAATTGGTTATTTTGCACGTTAATAATTTCTCACTAGCGCAATTGTGACGTGCCTAAAATAAACATTGAATTTTGATCATTAATAAGGATCTGTTCCACTTGACAGTTAGTAAACAGTTGTTTATTACAAGCATTACTACCCTTTACACAACATACATTTGTATAATTTACGTATGATTGCAATGGCCGCTACTTTCAATACGTGTCATATCGATTCACGTCCAAAATGTAACCGCTTAATTTACATGTTAACAATCGATGATTCAATTTCTATTAGGATATATTTATTTTTCATACTGCATAATATCGTGCCAAATTGTGTAATATAGCCTCTAATTTCTTATTTCCATAGTATTGATTCTGTTTAAGCGAGACTCTTATCTCGATCGCTTCTCTGAGTACCACGTTTATTACATATAGGGAAGTAAAAGTGCAACTATCATTATACTTCTGTCCAACCCTCTACAGATAGACTTTTATGGACAAGAAGTTTCTTGTCGGAGGGCGAGCTGTTGGAAGAAATCTCATCGGACGAGATAACTGCAATGCTTCTGCCATAATCGCAGAGAAATAGATCCGCCGCCGGGCCAGAGTTTTTCGTCTAATCGAGAATCGGACCGCCGGATATTTGTGTAATAATGGATTTTCGTGGGGGAAAAAAACTGATGGAACACATGGTGACAATTGATGTCGCGAAACTGAAAACAAAATATTGTCCAAAAGACGCATAATACAAAGTGACAAAACATAATACATTGTAAGGAACCGAGCACTTGACCGTTTATTGCTCATGGCACTGCTTAAGCAATACAATAAAAGAAAAAATAATAATTCCAGAAAAAGAAATCTTCAAAGAATTTAACTGCTCTCTCATGCACTTCCTGATTTCGCTCTTTAAATTCTTTTCATCATCCTTTAATACTTTCATTCCTCGCGGAAGCGAATTAAATGCTTTTATAGCTACTCATTCTCCACTTCCGCACTTAATACTTTCTCGTATTATTAGCACGCGCGGACGTCGCGCCGAATTGTTAGTTCAACTTTCGTCCGAGAAAATATCCGCATTAACGCTTCCACTCTGTTAAAGACCCCAAATCCATAATTACGGGCAATTACCGATTGCCTCCCAAGAAAATGGCTTATAAAACAAAAAAATTTCGCAAGGGCCGTCGAATCGCGTATACATATAAAGCGCCAACTGCAGCTGCGGATTCGCAATTGTCTCCATTGTTTTTCCCCAGCAGCGCTGAAAATAGCATGCTAACCCGTCCAACGTTTCGCGGTTTCGCCTATTCAACGCGAAAAGCCGTGTCCTATTCATTTTCTCGACACGTCGTAAATTTGTTCACCTGTTGATATAGAAATTCCGTGATGAATGGCCTGAAAAAGGGAGGATGGGCGGGAGGTTGGGGGGGGGGGGGGTGCCGCGCACCCTCCCTCCCCTACCCCCGCGTAACTCGTCACTTTAGTTCTGCCAGGCTATTATCAAGTTGAATTTTCGCGTTAATTGCCCTTTACGCTCGCCCGGCGAACTTGGCGCTTCGATTTCGACGGGGAAAAAAAAGGGGGAAAAATTTTTTCTCCTCGGACGCGAGAGTCGGCGATAAAATTTTACGCAACAGTCGTAAAGCCGATTGGAACTGCAAAAAAGCATAAAACGTAGTCAATTTTACGATACCTCCTCGCCGTTGCCAGACGCCGATGTATATATACGCGCGCCGGGCCGAGATGCAAGAAATTTTCAATATCTTTTTCGCAAATGACTCGGGAGGGGGGAGGAGGAAGGCGTCGAGTTTCTTCCTAAATTCTGCTAGATTAATTGTCGAAAATAACGACTTGCTCGCGAAGCAATAAAAAAATAACGCGCGCGCGAGGATATAAATGTGCCCGGCTCTAACGAAGGTAAGGAGGAACGAAAAAGGAAGGAGAAGAGAGGGAGAGAGAGAGAGAGAGAGAAAGCAGCTTGTCGGGAAAGGAAAAGTAACGCGCTCGCCGAGGAGAACGTATATAAGGGGTCGATATCGCCAGGAACGAATTTTTCTTCCCTCGACTTTTTTTATTTCTCTCGGGCGCAGCAAGGCGTAAAAGAGCTGAGTTCATCCCCCCGTGCGCTGGCTTAGCTCTCCCTCTCGCCTGCGTTTTTGCACTCCGGCTGTTTTTTCTAAAATCCCAGAGAGAGAGAGAGAGAGAGAGAGAGAGAGAGAGAGAGCCGAAATTTTAATGGCCGGGGCTCTCTCGCACCTCCAGGAGCCATTAGCGGGTTTCTAGACGCCCCGAGCAACCTATGTCCGGGTTTGTCTTAGCTGTGAAAATAGAGAACGTCAAGGGGGAGGGGGAGGCGTGCTGCGGGAGAAAGTGTCGGCGGCTCTTTAATTTAGGCCAGCTGTAAGTTCTCATTGCCGACACTTAATCCTTCGGACGGTTCTTTACATCGAGAGCGCGGGGGCGAGAGCGAGAACCAAAAAAAAAAAAGAAAAAAGAAAGCCGCACGACCAGATAAGCTTGCGTTACTCCAATTCGCAAAATTAGAGGCGTTGATGCAGCATTTTTACACGCTACTACTATATACGTCCAAGCCCGAAAATAAAGCCGTAAATCCAGCGTTGCCTTAAATCAGGAAGAATCTGCCAGCGAGGATAGCGAAGAATTTCAGTGATCTTGAACTGAGCGTAGCACACTCTGACTGGAAAAAAAATGAATTTCAATGTTTGCGCATGGCTTGAGTGTATTAGTAATGAGTTAAATTATATTCTCCAAACTTAAAGTTGTCCGCGGTATACCGGTTTTGCAAAAATTGATCTATTATCAGTAGTTTAACATTTTTTCGCTATTGCAAATATTTTGTACAGCTATCATTTTCTAATATTCTTGATGTTTACTATTATAAACTTTATAAATTCTATAATATTTCAAATATTGAGCATCTAGTGGAAACCAAATATCGCCTTATCTTTAATTCTTTGATTGGTAACATGCTATATTGCATATCTCTTCGAGATATAAGTTCTGCTTATAATATTATCAAAAATTAATTGAAAAACCAGCTGTAAATATGTATATCTCAACTGTCACGCCTCATCAACGAACAAGCAGGCAAGAAAAAGTTAACGTCAAGAAACAATTGCTTTTAAATTATAATGCAGTACACTGCATTAAGAAGGAAAACTACCGGCTTACCCTCAACAAATAAGCTAATGCAATTCAATAAACCGGAATTCACTCTGGATATAGCGCGCAGTAACGATAGCCCTCAATCGGCTTTGTTCCACCGAATATGGAAGTCCTGTCAAAGACCGATACGACGAGCGATCGCAGAAACACTTTCACTCGTACACCGCGTCCACCGGATTGTTTGCGGAGTCGCGCAGCGGAGGCGAATTTCAATAACACGTATGGGAAGCTTTCGCCGCAACAGCGCGCGCGGAAATTGTTCGCGATCGGGGGACTTCTTTCGATATCCCACGGAGTCGACTCTTCGATATTACGCTTTGAAAAATTTATGAGACCGTTAGTGGCGCATCAGCGATGTTGAATTATTAATTGCCGTTCGTCGGACTTTCAAAACAATGCGCGGCCAGCCGGTTTGAGGTCGTAGATCAAACTTTTCACGTGCCGCCCCAGCTATCGAAATCCAAAGAAGTTCGATCGATGAAAATTCGGATAAAAGGGCGGACTTTCAAATAGTATAGCATTACACACGACAATTAAATAATAATAATTAATAATTATAATAATAATTAATGATGATGATGATAATAATAATAATTAAGTACGACGCGCGCGCGGTAAGGGGTAAATTTCGTATCGAACACGCGTCATTATTGATTGTAAATTACGTATTTAATTCTCGAAAAAAAAAACTTGTTTATCGCGTCGTGTCGAGCGCATTACGCGTGTAATACCTGTATGTAAGCAACGCGGCGTTTTCTCGACTGATTTACGATTTCGGCTCGTGCGTACACACATCGAGCAACGCGTACACGACGCGTTTCGTGCGCGCGCAGAAAAGAATTCGTAAATCCGGAAATCCGGCGAAGACTCGAGATCCCGCGAATCGAATTACATCCAATTTCCCAAATATTCGCTTCGCAGTGTGTATATAGTACTCAATTCTTTCTCACCGCCCGTCGTGTTATGCATCAACGCCGCTGACAAAGCAGATCGATACAGCAACAGCTGAGCAGGCTGTAACTCAGGGCCGCGGCGCATAATTATGTTAAGCGCAACGGCCCCGCCGACCGGCGCAGCGTCGAGGGTGTGCGCGCAACGCTATATGTATATATATATGCGTGTGCCGGACTGTCAGTCATGTTCTGCCGCGTATGCGTGCGCGCGTTTGCCCGAAATATTTAGTTGTGTCGCGCGTCGCGGGACCGGAACCTGTATATATGTCATACATACATATACCGTCCGCGTTGCAGCCCGGAATATTACGGCCGCGCGCCAGAAGAGGATGTGATTGCAGTGGAGGGATCGTCGCGTCAATGCCACCGTATAATAATTGACGGATAAGTCGATAGACACACACACACACACACACAGGCATACACCGGCTTGGAGATTTGTATGCGCGGGACGACTAGCGAGATTAGGCTACAGCGAGCGCGCTCGTAAAAAAAGGCTATCGCCCCCTCCCCCTCCCCCCCCCACCCCGACCTAATGCCTGTACGTGTTGGCTCGTAAAAACTTACAAAGCAATCGTTGCGCTTGCTTCTCCGTATATACAAGGCTATCGAACGCGTGCGCCCCTTTAAAATCTCTGCCCCCGTAGTTTCTTAAGGGGCGTAGTGTGCCAGTCGCCTGCCGTGTATTCGATTGAATATTCGGAAAGGCTAAGATGTGCCGAATGATTTGGAATGTGACGGGAGGTTCGCCCTGTCTGACGTAACAATCTCGCGGCTGTCGGTTGAGGTGTACGTGTGATCTGTAGGTTATTCGAAGAGTTAAAGGGGAGATTTTCGTTCGTTTGAGTGCACGCGTTTGAAATCGGAGTAATAAGACACTTTTGATTGTAAGGGAAAAATTGAGTGAAATGTTGAGAATATTGACAAAGCTCGAAAGTGTATTGACTGATTCTCAAGTAGAATAAACAGAGAAAAGTACGATGGGAGGCGTGGGCGACGCAATATCATATTATATTAATAATTATTGAACGATTTGCTGAAAATGATGCGGATCCGTATCTTCCTCGTAACAAGAAACTATTGTCAACCTTGTTTCCTTAGTTATACGACACGTATTTTTCGCGTACCAGCGAATAGGATGATTTGAGGTAGAGCCGACTGTCACCGTACACGTCTGCTACGGCATCTCCTGAAAGAAAACTTGAGACGACTGACCAATCTGATCAATTCAACAGTTCAGATTTCTCAGCTGACGTACGTATCTCACTGAGAGAGTCTGGAATTCCTTGTGAGTAATTTGAGATTCATACCTATTGTACGTAGGTACGGACAAGAGCGTCTATTCCGCATACTGACGTCTTCTAAAACGGCGTTACTTGGACTTGCAATATCTTCCGATGTATTTTCACAACGTTCGAGCGAAGTATCGTACTAAACTTTGATCGTGAGTAACCATAGTGCGGTAACCTATGCGGCATGCGGTATGCGGTATGCAGTACCTCTGGTTGTAACATTTCTCTGCAAGGTCACTGATACCTACGTAGTTTTACCTCCAATACGAGAATATTTAAATTACGAATTGTGCGCAGCAATAGGCACTTCTAAGATGAGTTGATTAGAAGATCAAATTTTATCTCGCAGTATGGCAGAGAAAAAAGTATTTATTTACGTAATATTTTAATGAATATTTTTTATATTCTTTACAACTCGGGTACTGTGGGAAATGTGGTTTTTTTATAATTTGATTTTTGGTTATACTAATAATGAAATAGTATTTTTTCGGCTTATTAAATGTAAATTCTTGCAATGAAACTCAAAATTTTATTGTTACGAAAGAGGAAGCGAATTAAGAAATTCTTTTCTAAGAGATTACGTTCTGATACAGTTTTCTGAAAGAGTATGCGCGAATTGAATGGTTCTGTACGACAGGTAGACACGCAAGACGACGGTATACGTCTCGAGACTTAATCCAAAAAGATTGTCCTCTTTGCAGCAATGATACTCGAAGCAGTGGACGTCATCAACACAAATAGATACGGATATCTACTGTAGATATATATATATATATCGAAAAGAATCACTTGAATATACCTAAAAAAATTGAAATTCTCACAATGACACGTTATGCGGATAATCAAAAAAGCTTTTGTTGAAGCTGCAGCATTGATAAATACGAATTTTTGCGAATGAAAATTGTCAATTCAACGTAATAACAAAATTCAGTGTATTCCGAATTTACATCAGGTAAATTTAATTCAAGGTAAGCTTGCAGTCAACAGAAGAATAATCGAGTTATAATTGGATTGATACTGTGATGAAAAGAAAATAAACTGAACAAATCCAATTAACGTCACGTTATTTTTGCAACAATTAGAAAAGTTGATTTAGTTGTTAAGTTGCTGTAGTTATACACCTTTATGACGCTTCGACTTTTCATTTATTTAGTCAAAAATATATCGTACACTGTGTATAGCCAAATTCGAGAAAATTTTGAATGTATAAAAGTTGTAGGAGTAAAATCGATGTATCGATTATGACAGTGAACTTGATATTGATTTTTGTCTAACTAAAGTCAATTGCTACTTAGACTGAGAATTATCCAAATTTACAGATATGTTTTGAACTTCCTATGTACTTGAAATAATGGCAAAAATTTAATTAAAGGTAAGCTTGTACAGTCAACAGAAGAAGGATAAATCAAATTATTATTCAGTTGATAAGGTACTTCGAAACAACGAAATAAACTTAATAAATATAATTGACTACATACGTATAGTTAATTGAGAAAATAGTATCATCCGTATTATTTTATTAATACCAGTTTCGCTCATTTATTCAGTGCTATATTAGCACTATAATTACGAACTAAAAAAATTCCAGATAAAACCGTTCCAATTCGTATTATAATAAAATCCGAAAACATCGATAATGAAAAGTACTTTTTGTAATTCAGAATCGATATTTCTCGGTAACAAACTATTTTTTTTTTCTTCTTTTTTTGAGTTATTTTCTGCAAATCGTCGAATCATGTTACTGTCGAAGGTGACGCGGGAGCATCAATTTTTCAGTGAAAAGAAATGCTGCAGCCGCGAAAAGTTTACCTATAAAAAGCTCTTTCATATTCACATCACGTTCGTGATAAGGCAGAAAACTTGCATATTCATACGCGAGCTGTAATTTTTACCATTCTCCGTCGTTTCAGTAGGCGCAAGTGCAAGCTTAAGGGAAAAATTCGCGCTTTTTAATATTCGCAAAAAGATTCCGACAGAACCTGCTCCACACGCGAGCGGAGAGATAAAGAGAAAACAGTCCGAGCTAAGATTTCAAAACGTGGATGCCGCGTCGACGAGAAATTTTTGTAATTTTACAAATTCCCATTCCGCGTATATCGTTCGTCGTGCGTTAGACGCGTCTGAAAAATTTTTCGGCTTCCCCAGCCGGAACGCAAGCGATGTGATGTGAAATATTTTCCTTTCGGAAAATACAATCGAGTTCTCAGTGCTTCGCTTTACTCCTCAGTACACCGACGTTCCCTTCGTAAAACAATAAACGTATTCGAGATTTATTGCACTACGCGTTAACAGTTCCAAAAAATTATTCAAGTTCACTTCACGACGACGGGCCATCCACAGCGACAACAGCCGTTAAACACGATTACACCCTCCCTCGGTCAACCGATCGGCAGTCCCAGTCCAAATAAAATTTTGAAGGTCGACACTCAAATTCCAAGAGCACTTCCGGCAAAGCGTCGAGATCCCGACCACACAGCAGACTCTCCTCCCCACTCGATTTCCCAATAAACCCGCTCAACCTGGCGGCTACACCTGTCTCGGGCGGGAGACAAAAAAAAATCGCTGAAAGACAGTGCGCGGGGTGTGGGGCAGGACGAGGTGTGTAGCAAGGGGTCGCACAGGCGAGCGCACGCGTGACGGATTTCCATCGGCGTGTCAGAGGCGGATTGATCGAACTCGCTCGTTTTTCATTGGGAGCCGGGACGGCGTATCTGGGTTACGTATTTGGTTGTCGCCGAACTGACATTGCTTCTGAATCTCTCGTTCTCTCTCTCTCTCTCTTTTACTCCCGGGATGCGGCGCGCGCGCAGCAATAGCAACAAATCGCAGCTTGGGATTTTTACGAGGGGCCAAAGGGAAGCCGCGCGCGTAGAAATTTATCGGGGGAAGCTCTCGGGGGCGAGGGCTGATGTACGACTGGGTTTCGGGCCGGTATTTAATTAAAATCGCGCGCCGTCTTATTTGACGCGGCTCTGCTCCGGATGTTTGGATAACGATAACCGTATAACACGGGCTGTATGAACGAGGCCGAGTGCGGGCTCTTGTTTTGTTTGCGCTGCTCTTTCCGCTTCTCGCTCGAGGGTCGGAAGCTTTATTGAGCGGGGATCGAGAGTGCGGTTCGTCGAGAGAGAGAGAGAGAGAGAGAGAAAAGTGATTCGCGGGGAGTATTCGAGAGCTGTGGCGAGTATAGCGAGCAAATTTGAAAATTGAACGCACTTCTGCCCGCGAGACACAGGTGTGCATCGAGGAGGTTGAGGTTGCTGATGTTGATTTTCGTGTATAGTCCGGCCTTTGAGATTATGTTTATAAGCCCGGGAATCCGAATGGTTGGTTTTTTTTTCTCTTCGTCTCACGCTCAAACTTTTGAATTTTTATGCTGTCAGCTGATTGCGAGCGTAACGCAATGGATTGTAGCAAATTGCACTTCATTGCATTTAAAGACTTTGGGATATGTTTATTGAATTAGACATTTCTGACGGCTGACGTGTTAATTTAATGGAAACGAAAATTAAAACGATATGATGATAAAGTATCGAGGATTCTATGATTATAATTAACCGGCAAAATAAGCCAAACAATTAACCAATATATCGTTGTATCGTATCCAACAGGACAACGTGTATTATTACTTTTATTAATTCATGCTTTTTATATATTCATTAATTCGTGATATTTTGTTTTTTTCAATTTTCGTGTTTTAAAGTTACAAATTCATAAATAGGTAAAAAATATATTGTACTGAAGAAATGATGTAGAGGTCCGTCGCTGATTTCAACTTCAGCTTCAGTTATGGATATTCCAAAGACCTTTAGTTGAGCTCTTTAGATCCTAAATCGTACAGCGCTCAGTAGATTTGTTTTTTTTTTTTAAACGTCGGGAGTGGCTGTAAATAGCTATATACATTGGTACTTGTATAAATCTCTACACTTTGAATTCAAAAAGTAGTAAAAGGGGTAAAAACTTAATTTTGAAATATCCCAGATAATTGCCTTGGGGTAAAGGTGTTAAATTTTTTCTGAATTTTAATTTCTTCATTCTCTACGCGATGGATTATGTTTCCTACGTTTCTCGAAGGAGACAGTTAGAAATACTCACGGGCATTCCCCTCTTTACTCTGAATCATCTACTTTTCACTTCGCACGTGGATCGATTTTCCCACTCATTTGCTTTCTTCATATTCACTCGGAAGATTTGTGACGCCATAGACTCCCACACATTTCTCAAAAAACAAAAGGAAACTCAAACACCGTTGAAACATATCTCAGATACGAAGAAGTTCACTACGACAACAAGATATTCTTGAGGAAAAATTCCAGACATCTCTCTCTCTCTCTCTCTCTGTCTCTCTCTTTCCTCGTTTGCGTCACGGTGACGCGGGGCGAAAAAAAAGCCGAAGCCGTAAAAAATTGTCCAACTCCTCGAGGGCAGGCTAAATTCACTTGACTCGAACGTGATGACTTACAAAGAGCTCTTCTCGCGCCACTGTTTCGTCCCGACAAAGTTCGGCTCGACTTTTCCGTGTAAACGCCAGGAAGAGAGAGAGAGAGAGAGAGAGAGGAGCGGAGAAAGCGCTCGGCTCTTATTTCGAAATAGTCTCCGCGGGCTGGGAAAATCGCCGGCGCCTCCGGCCTCTCTCTGCCTCCGTAGCCCTCTCTCCTGCAGCTGTAATAAGACGAGCTTGCAAAAGAAGCTGTAAGGGCCAGGGAGAATACGTATGCCTGTTAGAGACGTTATTGCGCCAATTTGCAAGGCATCTCCGAGTGCCCCGCTCTCCATCTAGCTGATCTTTTTCGCAGCGTCTTCAACGACTTAGTCTGCTTTGCATTCGCTCAGCCTCGAGTTGGCCGACTGATTCTCGTTCGCGATGCATGAATAACGCGTTTACGCGCGAGCTCGATGAGTTTGTATGTGACCAATTCTCCTGGGAAAATACACTTTTCGGCGGTCCAGAAATCGAAATTTTTTTTTTTGATACCAGACGTTTCGGACCGATGAGACTTTCTTCTGTAAGCTGAAAGATAGTTAAGAGTGCAGAGGAACGTAGTAAAAGTTACTAGTAACCGTATTTCTAAGCAATTTTATGTTTTTTTTTACAAAGAATTAGTGCGTCCAAATTCTAGACTAATAACAACTAATAATGTACAACAAAAGAGCTTTAATTTAAAAAAATATATTCCTGATTCGATGCTCTGATCAAAAGTTATGTTCTTTTAAAAAAATAAATAAATAAAAATCCGAATAGCCTCCCCATGTTAAATTCTCATGGTCCGTGTTTCCCATGTTTCTCTGCATTTTTTACTATCTTTCAGCTTACAGAACATAGTCTGATAAGATCGAAACCTCTAGCTATAAAAAACAATTTTCAATTTCTGGATCCTCGAAAAGTGCATTTTTCTAGGAGAATTGGTCGTATGCGCGCATCCCTTTGAAATCGCCGGTCGACCAATGCTCGATTTTCAAAATGGAAAGTACGCTGCTTCACTTGAATTCTTAGATCCAAAGTGATTTCTTAAGTTAAATAGATAAATCAAATTTCTTACAAAATTCGTGACAACTATGAAAATGAAAATTGGATTCTGGAATTGAATATATATTTTTATATTATGTATATTTATTTCCCATGATATTTTAGATAATATATAGCACATTTTACTAGTACCGAAATAGATCTCCAGAATAATTCAAACATGGAATAGAGTCAGGTTAAGGGTTAATTAACATCCTTAAAAAAATCTAAAAAACGTTAATTTTTTCGTATCTTTTTTTCAATTTTATTTAAAATAAATTTGTATATTTTTTACAAAGAGTCTTTGCAACGCGTATTTCATCACAAAGATTAAATAATAAGTTTTTATCTAGTTTCTAAACAGTTAGCGTGTCGAATTTGATAGGGTGTCCGGAGCCCTTTGTATCCAGATACTTTGATCTCTTATTTAATCTACCTAAACTAAAAGTGTCTAGTTACTCAAACATCTGGATATTTGAGTATCTAAATTCAGAGAGTGCAAGATGCTTTTTCAATAATGCGTAACGGAAACAATACGAGTAAAGAGTTTAAGCTTGACCAAAATTGTTTGAAAGTACTGACCATCTGAAGGGGACACTTTTTAATCGATCATCTTCAAATTTCCGAAGAACGCATAAAGAATCCCGCCTGGAAAAACTTTTCTCCCTCATCCCTTCAACTCTCCCTCCAATGCACAGCCCCCCTAAATAAAGACCACTTCAGAACAGATTCCTCCAAACATCAAAATCCCAATTTCACCTCCGCGCAATCCCAAACTCGAGACCTCCGCGCAGATGCCCACTACACAACGAATCGCGAAACGCTTCGCAATGTACACGCATAAACGATGCTCTACTGCAATAAAAGTAAGCGCGCTGTACACACACGAGCTCGCGCGGCTTTACAGAAACAAAGAAGGATCGCGCGGCAATTAGCCTCCCGGCGACGCAATCAGTCTCGCGCAGCGGCTCGCGCGTCCATACAGTCGAGAAACGGAGAGCGAGGTGGTATACTGCACTCCGCGGCGGAGTGTCGCTATAAATGCGAGGGCAATAGGAGAGCAGCCACGTCGTCCCCCGGAGCGAGAGCACGAGTCTGCGAAGACGTGAAAATCCGCGGAGCCTGAGAGGGTTTTCCCATATCAGAGCCGCAGCTCCGGCACCGGCAGCAGCAGCAGCAGCTCACGGTGATAAAAGACCTCTCCTTTATTTAAACTCCATCCGAAAGGCGATGCCTTATTGAAAGCAAAGCGCACACATTCTCGCGCGCGCGCGTCGGTTACTGTGCGCTTGTGTCGAATTTCAGAGAAACCTTGGTAGAAAATAGCCTATAAGTTGGAGAATTGAAAACTAGCAACTCGGCATATTTTATCGCGATACAATGTAGCGATGAACTGTCGATAATGTCGTTTAGGCCGTATTCCCGGTAGAATTGTTTCCGATAAGCTAACGATAGTATATCTGCTTTATTTACTTTCGGAAAAATATGTTTCTTAATAATAATTTATTACAAATTAGTTGAAATTAAATTATTTTTTGTATTCTAATCGAAAGAACTGTTAAATCATCGTTATTTTCGTAATGTTTTAAACTTTGCATATATCGTTGACGATAAGCTCGGCATAGCGTGCCCAGAAAACGTCGCCAGGTGACGAGGTTTCTGGCGATGTTTTTCTCGATAATCTATCGACAGACGATAAAATAAGGCATTCTGTCGGTAGTATATCGGGAACGATTCTTGCGGGGAATAAACGCACTTTTCTTTGGTCTGGAATTCGAAAAAAAATTTTTTAAGCTAGAGCTTTCGGACCAATGGGACTTTTTTCTGTGAGCCAAAGGATGATAAAAAATGCTGAGGAACATGGGAAATACAGAATATGAAAATTTAACATGGGAGGGGGGGAGGGCATATGGAGGAAAAAGAAAAAATCGGCTATTCGGATTTTTATTATTTTTTTCTTTTTAACGGGATAATTTATGATCAGAACATCGAATCTTGGTATATTTTGTTTCTAAATTAAAGCTCTATAAAAATACTTATTATTTTATTGGTGCCTCGGAGATATTCGTAATTGTTATTATTCCAGTGTATTCACGCATTGATTTTTCGTAAAAAAAAAATATGGTTGCCAGTAACTTTTTCCATATTCAACTATCTTTCGGCTTACACAAGCAAGTCCGATCGTTCCGAAACCTCCAACTTTAAAAAAAAATTTTCGAATTCTACACCAAAGAAAAGTGCATTTACTTTTTGAAATTCGACTTGCACGCGCGGCGTAATAGCGCGCGCGCACTGCTGATGCATAAGCAAGAGAGCAGCTTGAATTTTTTCATTAAACGGAGCAGGCACGTGTATATACGACGTAAGATGCTGCGGAGCTCTCGCTCGCGTATGCTGATCGTACTCGGGGGGGGTGGGAGGGGGTTGTGAGAGCCCGGCTAATGAGAAAAGAAATGTATGCACATACCCGCGAGAAGCAGCCTTTGGAATTGAATGTATACGTACTCGAGATAGACTGCGTATCCAGATTAAGCCTCCGCGAGAAAACGACGAAGACGCGCGCCGCCGAGAAAATGAAGAGTCTCGGAGGAGGAAAGCTACGAGGGAGGGGAGAAAGAGAGTTGTATACCTTGTGCGGTAAAGTATAGACGCGCTGCGCCCTTTTCTTCCTCGGGCCGACAATCGGACGTACTGGGAAAAATAATGCCTGCTTACGATTAAATTTTCATTGAATATAGCCAATATGTAGGAGCGCTTGGGTCTTCCCGCAGTTTTAGATGTAATTTATTAAAAAAACATTATTAGTCAGGGTATCCGCCGAGATAACGACGACAAATGTATAATTGCCCGATTTCGTTGTGCTTGAACGTGCGCGGGATTCGTTATTTATTTCCGCAATCAATCTAATTGTATCATCAATTTATTGACGCAATTTTTATCTGGGCCTGGCTAATGACGCGTTTGAGCGTTTCGATCCACTGCTTTCTTTCCTCCATTCGATTGATGGTTTAATTGGGAGATTGTTTAATTTTTATTTGAGTAGGGATAAAACGTTCCCGTAATTTGGAAAATTTAAAGCAGTAATTTGTTTCCTGAAACTTAATAGTAATTATGTACATTTAATTGAAGCCTGCTAAGATACATGTCTCGGCATTCTTTGACTATATACGTTCACGGATTTTTTGATGAGTCAATGTTGTCCACAAATCTTAGCACATTTTTTCAGATAATAGGGCTGTTTTGTTGCCATAAAAATTTTATGTTTTCATTATTTTACATCTATTTGTGCAGTGAAACGGACACTTAAATAAATACTCAATTCATTAAAAAAAAAGTCTGCTCATTGAATGTTCGTCATCTTTCTTCGAATTATCCTTTCACCTTCAACTGAATACATTTCACGCGAATTTCACTGGATTTCGTAATTTCTTTTTCCTCGGCGCGCCGAGTCGCCTCCTTCTCCGCGCTCTGCTATCTTTTCTTTATCTTCTTTAATGGCCCGTTCTCCAGGACCATTCTCGCGGAGAAATCGCGCGAAGAGACAGCGAGAGAGACAGAGGGGCGACTCGGCAGTACAGCAAATCGATCGCATAACGATAATACGCAACGCCGATGTAACACGAGGTCTTTGGGGGTTGGAGTGAGATCAATTTCTTTTTTTTTCGGTTTTACACTTCGTTGGCGCGCGAACCAAGCGAATGAAGCGAATGGCCTCGCATTTCGGGGCGAATGGACTGTCTCGACGCGTCGCGCGTTTGGCTTTGATTTTTTCTTTGTGAAAACGGCGAAAAAATGCCGTGATTTATTACGAGGCGATGACGGCAAGGTCGTATACATTTTCATGAAGGCTTTCTACTTTCTCTTCTGTGGCGATAAGATTTTTGAAAGCCGACGCCACGAACAAGCCTGGAGGAGGTGGAGGAGCGGAGGGACGGGACTCGGAGTGATGAAGAAAGTTCTCGAAATTCCGATTCCTTTTTGAATCCGTTGAATGGGAAACCCTGCTGAAGAATTTCGAACATCGCCAGACGCTCCGTAGCTGACACCGTATACTATAACTATCATAATTGACTTTAGAAACGGATGGATTCTTTTTAAACGAGCATCGAACTATTCGTATCAATTGAAATTTAAAACGATGAGAAATAGTACTATACCGGTACGATTTTGGTTCGAAAAGGAGGTGGCAAATATCATTTTATTTATTACGTGAATTTTAATTCGACTCGAGCTTAATCCAGAAATAAAAAGATTACAGTGAATTAAAGTTTTCTTAATAAATCTTGTCCCATTATTACTTAAAACTTAGATGACGCACGCATCCCACAGTACACGATTGAATTATCCCTCGCAAAATACATTTAATTTCCTACATGGTAAACCGGCGGATACACAATTACTTAACGGAGCACATTTCTCCGCTATTTTTTTTTTCTTTTTATTGCTTGTTTACCATATATACAGCGAGCCAGAGCACATTTCGTGTCTAGCGCACTGTGGCGGGAAATTTGAATTAATTCCGTGCGTCGACCCCGCCTTAACCGTGCCTAAGAAAAGTATGTGTATACTTTGAAGTCAAGTTGAAAAACTAAAAGAATATAACGGGGGACAAAAAAATATGACCAACCATGCGTAACAATGCACGAAGTAAATTTCAGCTGCGGGATTCGGTCCCCCGAGTATTTCGCCGGCGCTCTTTCTCTCTCTCTCTCTCTCGTAACGAGAAAAAATACAGTAGCGCTCGGCGTAGCCCTGTGGGGTCGGCCGCGAGGCTCAAATAAGGACTCGGCGTTCGTGTGTCGGCATTTCAACGACAGTACAAGCTATGAATGACGAAAAAGCCCAGAGGTCAAGCCCATGTATATATATATATATACATACATATATCTATATGTAGCGGAACGAAAATCGCGAGCGCCCGACGAGCGGTGCATATATACACTTGTTGCTTTTCTCTCGAGCACCGCGGTGAGCCTGGACAAGAGTTCTTGTGCCGCTTTCGTTATGCGATGTATATACATGTATACGAAGCAGGGCTTTTTCGAGCCATTACACAGACGCGGGCGTCTCTGTGGCTCGGAATAATTTTAATTCTCGTCCGTGGGAAGTGCGCTTATTAAACGGGACAAATGTCACTGGTGTTTTGACTCTGGTGCAATGCGTTGGTACAAGAGTACAGGGGTATCGAGGGTTGAAAACATCCCTGTAATTTGAAAAATTTAATATGGATCGTTGTTTTGTAAACGTCAATTCTGATAAAACAATAATGTATTTTGATCTTGGAAGTTTTAAACTTTTTATAGTTGAACTTTTAAAACCATGGGCTTTTGAGTAAATTGATGCATTATGTTCTTCTGCGGTGGCTAAGTACTTTTTGTAAAAGAATCTCAATGTAGAAAATAGTTAAGGTTCATATTTTATGAAGGATGCTTTTATCGCTCGACGGTGGTAGTACAGATTAAATGACTATATGCATCTCTTCGAGCCATGATATTTATTCACTTTTAGCCAACGTTTCGATCTGTTGCAGATCCTCTTCAGGGCTGAGTCAATTACAGTCAAAATTATAAATTATAATAAATGCTACAAAAATAATAATACAAAAATTTTAAGGTAGTCGAATTTTTATTTGTATTTTTAATTATTTTTGTAATATTTATTATAATTTGCAATTTTTACTGTAAAAGACTTAGCCCTGAAGAGGATCTGCAACAGATCGAAACGTTGGCTAAAAATGAATAAATATCATAGCTCGAAGAGATGCACATAGTCATTTAATCTGTAGTTCAGGTTCAGGTTTATATTTTAATATCTAACTAGAAAAATTTTGAATGATGTACAAAATCACATTTTTTTTCTCTCAGGTATTAAAGAAAATTATCATACGGCACGGGATAAACGTCTGTCGTAGCTAACAGTAATTTACGATTTCTGTGTCATTACATTTTTTTTTCGTCCCGTCGCAGACGAAGCAAAAATCAATCGACTCGCATAGGGCCAATTGATATGTTTTAGGAAACGTTGCTCCCTACAGAACTCCGAGTGTATACAGCTAGTACTCGACGCGCGTTATGCGCAAAGGTAATCCGAGTACAAATATTTCAGCTCGCGTACGCCCTCCGGGCTTTGTATCACGCGCTGACAATCGCATTCGTCCAATCAATGCAGAATTCAGGCTCCGCGAAAAAGGCAGCGGCGAAAGAGAGAGCAGACGGGGGCGATTGTCAATATTCATTTGGAATTTCCGTGGACGTAAAGCTCCCTCTCTCTGTCTCTCTCTCTCTCTCTTTCTCTCTCTCCACTGCGCAGGATTGACCTTTTCTTTTATTTTCGACCTTCCGCTATTTTCGTCTTAGAATTTTTTCCACAAATCTCTCTCGGCGCGCTGCGCTGAGGAAAGGAGTGCCTGAGATTCCAGTCACGATCGGCTTTGCCAAGGCACGTGCGAGTTTCCATTTCGATTAATGCAAAGTGCACGAGGATGAACGACAAGGTGTACGCGCGGCTCACTTTGAGGATTCGCGCGGCATTATTCCCTGATTGCTGTATTTTTTACAACGGGAGATTCGTGCTCGCGGCGAAGGGATCAATTGGCGAGTTGTCGAGGCACTCGGCGGATTCGTTAAGTGTACAATTGAAATTGAATGCGGCCTTGGGCTCGATGTGGACTGTGGTTTTTGTTGGCGGTGGCGTTAGAAGTATCCGCGAGGTCGCTCGTACATTTCCAACGAATTTTCCTTGCGAGCGTAATAATAGATATTTAATTGTGGCGTTTGACCAGACTCTCGATCGCTATTGCAGGGTGTGTTTAATTGTTAATAGACTTTTGGTCCTTAACAATCTATTGCACCAAATGTCAATCCAGTTAAGATTTTCTAAGTCATAACAAGTTATCATTTTAAATTCTATATGTTAGGCAGCGAACTAGATCAATACTTGAACGAAATGTAGCTTCGTTATCAGGTCAAGTCACAAAAGATGTCTCGTATTTGACCGAGCAAAAATGAAAATTGATAAAAGATTATCAATTTGCATAGATCGTATTTAAACTGCTGCATAATACGGTCTATGATTTTAATTGTAAACTTTGCATCAAGCCATAGAGAATCATCTGACTGAAACAACGGCTAGTCAGCGCTTTCGAGTTTGTAATCAATTATCTTTCGAATAGAGCTTCCGAGCCTCCCGCGCGTCGAATAACTATATACGGGGCGCCAATCCTGATCATAATTAACTGATGTAAATCATGAAATCTACTCTATCACGCCCCACTCCGTGATCCTTGGCACGAAACCGATTAAATGCACGAAAATGGCTTGACTTCTATTGCGCAAATCCCCAATTATCAAACAATAAAATAGCTTTTCTCTTTTCTCTGTTGCAGGTAAATATGCCACGATTTCGTTGTATCTCGTAACTGCGCCGAACGTCTTCCAATGTGAGTAAGTACTCCCTCGTCTTCGTCGAGTGCACAGCCATCATTTACGTATATATGTACAAAAGCCTAAAGCGTCGACACACACGATCTCCCGAAGTACACTCGGAGACTCGGGGCAAAAAGCAGCCCGGAAGTTTTCGCAGCGCGCAAGAGCCGCCGAAGAATAAATACCGATAGAGCGGCGGTCGGTCAGAAAAAACAAAAGCTTCCCATTCGCACCGCGACTCGTTCGCTCGCCTACACGACGACAAGGGATGAAAAGACGAAGCCGACGAGTCGTCGGCCGGAACGAAGGAAAAGCCTCGCCGGAAAGCGAGAGCCGAGGCCGCGGCTAAACGTTAACATTTTAACAGATAAAAAATAGCGTTGAAGCCGCAAAATAAAAGAACGATGACGAGTAGTAGGCGACGATTTACACGGCGGGTAAGCCGATGAAAAAGCCTCTCTCTCTCTCCCTCGTCGCCATCCCCTCGCAGTAGCAGCAGCAGCTGCAGCAGCTGCAGTGACGGCGCGCGGCCTTTAGCAAAGTGCTTTCAGTCGCAACAATCGCGCGGGGGGGGGGGGGGCGCACGCAATTTCTGTCTTTCTCTTTGCTCGCATTACTTCCAGGTGCTTTCGTTCGAACGCTCGTGCTCTCTCGCGGAAAGAAAGAATCCAGCGGTGTCACACCGCCGGTGGCAAAGCAGTCGTGCAGCCGACGCGACAAAAAAACGCGAGAGAGAGAGAGAGAGAGAGAGAGAGAGGAGGGAGGGAGGAAAAAGGGCTGCTGCAACGGTATATGGCAAAGAGACAAAGCGAGAGCTAAAGAGAACGGCCAAAGGAGGTGGCGACAACAAAGTGCTGGTGAGGAGAGGGAACGAGAGAGAGAGAGAGAGAGAGAGAAAGCGACGTGCGTTTATGTGAGTAATATACTTGTCGTAGCGGTTAAAACGTTGGGCTTGTTTTATTGAGCTTGATTTTGCGATTGTCGAGTGGTCTTGTCGAGGACGTGGAAATTGTCCGGAGGGAGAAGGGGGTGGGGGAGGTTAATTAAAGAGGACGTGACGATTAATAATACTCTTAATGTTTGAGCGTCAATTTTCGAGCTTATGTATACGCTCGAAATTGTGCTGGGATTACGGTTAAGTGTGAATTGGGACTCAATGTGGGGTCGAATTTGCGTGTTATAATTCGTTTGAGTGTGCGGAGAGTAATTTACAGTACTTCACTTGCAGACGAGCTTGGCTTTGAGTGCACCGCGCTTTTCAGCGTAAATTTTGGTTTTACTGAGGAGTTTAATTTTTGAAAAGGACGTAGTTTTCGAGAGTAAATTTTTTTTTTGTGTAAATCGACGATAATTATATTTAAGAATGAATTAAAGTAAAACTTTAAGCGCATAGGCATGTTAATACGAAAACAGCCGGTATATTTAATTTTTCGTTCAAATTCAAGTTGAATGGTCAACCATACTTTGACACATGACTGAAAATATAAAAGCTTATTAAACAATATAAAAACGCGTATATGGCTCGGAACGATTTTGATCTTAGTAGAAACTTAACAATTAATTATCTAATTTTGACGAGAATAAAATATTTTAATTATTATTACACATCGATTCAATGCATCCATAAATCAAAGTAAATCCACAAAAATTGTCCCGTTTCATATTAACAGATAAAATCCCAAAACCTCGGATAAAACAATTCCGCTCTCCCGAACGGCATAAAAGTCCCATTTTTTTTCTCTCGGGCCACAGAACAGTTCGCATATGCATACGTATATATGCGGCGGCAAAGGATGATAAAGACGAATCGGGGGTGAAATCAAGGGTGGAACGAAAATTTCTCTCGCTCGCGCGGAAATCTGGGAGATTGAAATGTCTGCCGTGTAGGATTCCTCGAACGGGTCAGCTGCGCCGGGAAGAAGGGAAAAATCGAGGAAAGCTCCCGCGCGGACGCGAGAAGGAAGGATAAGGAAGGCTTCGTCGATTTCTGAGGCCGTCCAGTGCGCTCGAGACTCTCTTTCTCCGCTTCTAATCCGCGGTATGAATATCAACAAGGGCTATCTCTATACTGGCACTCTCGCGTCACTTTCGCACTCGAGCGCCAAGCAATTTTTAAGCCGACGCCAGCGGAGATTCGCGGTATCGCATTCAAATGGAACGTCGCGTTGGCTCTTCGCAAAGGCAGCGATTTTCCGCAGGGATGGGAAAATGTGTACGCGTACGTGGAAAATATGCCGCTGACGATTCATTGTAGTCATACGGAGTGGAAGCTTTCTGTATACTTTGTGTTTACAGATGATTCTTTCTGTTGTTCAACAGCGTTGGTATTGCAAATTGAGCAATATTTGTGGTTATATTGCGTGAAAAGAATGCATGAGAAAATTCTTGTTCACAGAGTGTCTGCTAATACTAAAATTCGTTTTAAAAAGTTCTTCATTTATCAACTTTTCATTATCTCCTAATCGTACAACATGTTTTGTAATAATTTATCTGAAATCACCTCCGAAAATGTTTACAGAGCAAAATTGACCGTAAAAACTTGAAACGTATCACTGGGCGCATAGCTTCCTCGAGAATAAAGGAAAGTATACGAATAACGCCAAGTAGTTGCACAAGCGCGGCAAGCGATAAATCAAAATCTAAAGCCAGCGACTTAGCATTAAAGCAGTGCGAATGAGACAGAGAGAAAGGGAGAAAGGGAGTGAGAGAGAGAGCAAAAGAGTAAGAGCCGCGAAGGGGTAGAAAAGTAGGATTCTTACGGTCTCGCCTCTCCTCTCCTTGTTTTCTGCTTTCATTTTCTCAAAGTGGCTGGCGAGTTAACGCGCCGCGGCTACGCATACAGCAGTCGCTGCGACGACTGCGAAGCTGCTCAAAGACTCGTCGCGCGCGAGGAGAGATTATCCGAGAGCCGCGCGAATTGGCTGGGAAAACCGTCGCGAAATTAGCGCGCGCTTCATTAGAGTGGGTTATGCTGAGTGGCCTGACTATTACCACACCCGGGCACACGATGAGAGAGAGAGAGAATAGCGAATAATGAGTGCGGTACAAGGCGCGAAGAACAATGTCACTCGTATTATTCAAGAGGCGGACGAGGAGAGCCGCGCACGCTCTGCTGAATCGTGAAATGAGAAATTGAATTTTTTTTTCTTTTTTTTTTTGAAAAATATGGAAAATAGTGAGTATTAAATAAAAGAAGAAAGAAATTTGCGGATTGGAAGGGTTTTGTACTTGGCAGCGGATGCTTGAAAAATTAATTGGCATCGTGCTGGATTAAGTTTGTTCGGCGTTGTCGTAAGTTGTTAATAGCTTTCAATTTTTTATTCTTAAAAGTCGATTTTCTGAGATTAAGAATTCATGCATAAGCATAATGGGTGTAATTGCGAATTCAAAGACTAATTTTCAGTTTTCCCGTATGATCGAGAAGCAAAAATTTACAAGTAAGCGTAAAACATTATCTACAAACTTAATTTAAAATCCTTGCTTGATATAGTATATTCAGTTAAAATCCCGACGTTTTATGATTGCGAAAATACTGTTTTGCTGCTTACAAATTCTCAGATGACGCAAGTGGCAGCTAATCAATTTAATTATAGTAAAGTTTGTAGAACGATCTATTAATCTTTGAAGACAAAGGTTGAAGTATAAATGAAAAATAAACTTGAATTATTCATTCTTTTACTATGCGGTCCTGACTCAACAATAATTTTCTAACTAAGTATCGACTTTTACAATTTGTTAATCTCTTTCTACAATTTACAGTCCAAAAAATAAGTCATCTAAATTAAGAGTAATCTGGCCTTAACGGACACAGTCGATATCATTCAGTATACCGTGTCACGGCGACTGCAGTCACTGAACGCACTTATACTTTTTCTCGACTAATATAAAGTCGATAATTGAAAGAGCACGTCATGAAAATATATAAGATTTTGCCAGACTACTGCAGAGTCTCTGCAAGAAATGCTTCGCAAAATTAGCGCGCATCTTCCAAGAAAAAGCTTTGCAATGATGAGCATTTTTGAATGAAAAATTTGTACGTCGAAAGTTCCTTACTCCAAATAATATATTTTTAAAAAATGCACGTATACCAATGTATGCACGATTCCAAATTTTATTACCATCGTAACTCTTGAACGGATGCAAACAATGAGCAGAAACTTTGCCATTCCTACCTTAGAACTGATTAAATTTTGGAGTTAATTGAATAGTTTCAACATCTTATTTGGATAATGAAGTAATCTTGCAAAACTTGCAATCTATTATTTTCTACACAACTGTCTTATCAAACATGATAGGCATGAACCAATTTAAAATTTTTAAAGCTACTTTTCAGCTACTAAGTGAAACTAAATTTTTTAATAACGTAAGTGAGAGAGAAAAGGAACTAAAAAATGTATAAATGGCACTTACACTTATAAAGACAAAATGAATCTTCAATTGAAGTTCATCAATTGTACAAAATAATAGAAAGATTTTAACATTAGTCTGCAAAACTCTAATACTTAATGTACAAAAGTTCAAATAAAAATCGAACGCAACTTTTTGCAGCCTGCTTAACGTTAATTGAAATTTAAAAAAAAAACATTGTAAAGAATCCATGGCTGCACAAATTTCTCGCAATCAAATTTCGTACTTTCAGTTAGATTACTTCGTGTGAAACAAGCCAGAGCTAGAGCAACGAAAAGGAGAGGAAAACATAGCTTCTAATAGCTGGGGTGTCACGTATCTACGTTTGACACACCAGCTGACGCGAGTGTTATTGTATCGGCTGATTTGCATATCGGGTCAAGTATTTAAACTTTCTCTCTCGACTTTATTGCGCGGCGCTCGTCCCCAAACGATCGCTTCGAGACCCGCTATCCTGCAGATATTTTGGGTGAATTCACTACCTATGTAATGAAAATAGTAAGTACTTCTCGCAAAACTCTCGAATAACATTTTAGATTACGAGCTCGAGAAAATAGTACCTCGCAGTGGTGTCAGAATTTTCTTTTGTCTCGTTTCAGCAAGTTTTGAAGATAAAAGCTAAATGACGTTGGTAAAAAATAAGCTGATTTTTTTCGGTAGGACATAATTTGCAATTTCTTAATTTATTATCTACAATAAGGAATCATTTTTAAGATTAATTTGAAATAATTCAGGGTTAAATATTGTAGTTTTATCTAAACATTAGTTTCTTCTGAGAAGAATATGATAAAATTATTAATAATTTACTCATTAGAGAAAAACTAATATTTATGTTTAAATCAAAATTTCCTTTATCGAAACCAGCTATTTCAAAAGTCTCAGAATTTTTAACAATTTTGATTTTTTTTATGTAGACAGAGAGAGCACATTGAAATACGGTGAACCCGATTTTTTTTTGCAACACTATAAAGATATTTTATTCAAAGACTTTAAACTATTCTAATTTATTTTCAAAATCAAATCGCCTCATACGTGCATACAATGCATCACAATAAATAAACGCATATCAAGCAACTTGAATGTTAAATTCTTCGATCCAGTGAAGCTTACTTATACACACCATTCACAAGTCAACATCATTAATTGACTATTTAAAAGCACTTCTGTATATGTTCTCTCTCTCTCTCTCTCTCTCTCTCTCTCTCTCTCTGTCGCGACGTTTGCAAAGAAAGTTAGGTAAGTCGTTTCTCCCGCAGGTTCTTCCACTCGAGAGCCAACGAGTTCTTTCCTCGGCGAGCCGTAACGTCAAGCACACAACAAGTGCGCGTATATACGTATACAGACGAGACTCGTGCCAAGTGTGAATGTTACAAGTTTATAAGCTGCGCCGGGGTAAACAGGCGGACATTTTGTGTGCCAAACCTTCGCTCCCGGCGAACGAGTATAAGCCGTGTCCCGTCGCGTCGTCGTCGTCGCGCGCGAGAACGCAACAGAAGAAAAGTCAAACTGAAAGGCGCATTTATCATTAAATGAAAAGTTGAAAGGAACTTTCAGCTCCTCGGGGGAATTAAATTCAAAGTGAAGGTGTATTTAAGAAATAAGAGGATCGAAAGACCAACACTTGGAACTTTGAATGTGAGGTACAAATTACTTCCGTAAGAATTATCTCGTTCCGCGCCGGTGGGACCGAGGGTGAGGGGGAGGGGTGACGGGGGTGGAGAGACGTTAAAGTATTATGCAGTTTGATGAAACGAGTGTTATTTTGTAATTAATTAATTGACTGTATTCGCTGAGTTTTCGCCCGGCTCCGACTGAGTATTATAAAGTTATAAGAAGATGAATGCTTGAGAGGCTAAATCAGCTGAATAGGCGGCTTTATATTGCGCATTCGAGAAGACGCAATGGCTATATACTGTTGCTTTTCGTATATTTTTTTGAATTTTTCAAATTTAATTACTTTTCTCGTCCGCACGCCATTCGCTTTCTAATGAAGTTCCACTTCGCGTTACATGCGGAAACTAAATTTTTATTTCTTATTTGATTAAGTAAGTCTAGCTGACTTCCCCAACTCTTAATTGAAGCTTGAAACTACGACTGCTAGAAGACACCTGTTTAAACTGTAATCAAGTATCTCATTAAGTAGTATTAACATAACTCTCACATATACGAGCTACGCAAAAAGTATGCGTAAAATGCGATTTTACGTTTCTTTTGTTAAATTGGAAAATTGCCGTCACACCTTCTGTGTCGAAAAATGTTTTTAGATCATATGCCAAGTCCTAAAATCTCAGTCCATAAAAGTCAGTCGTACGAATGAGAAAGAGTAGTGCTACAAGTTTTGGAAAATCGAAAGTCAACCGTACATAGCACGTACACTTCGCGGGGCTTCGATCTCCTTTCTCAAGGGATTAAAAGAAACTCAAAACTTGGCAATTACAAAGCTTCGCCCGTCCCAGGAAGCAATTAAAAGCTACGACACTTGCTACACACGCACACGTACAACGATAACCCTCCACACACAGAGATTTTCTCGATGCTCCAACGCGAGGAGGAGCGCACACAGAGCTTGCGCAAGCTTCTCGCGCGGCAACTTGCGCAAATTGAAAAACGAGGCCAGCTGTTGCTCCCTCCGTCTCCCTCTCCGTCCCCCCCCCCCCTCGCCGCGGGTATACAACAAGGGCGGCCGCGCTGGCGTCACCGACGGCGCAGCTGTTTGCCGGCGCGACGCGATTACTTATTCACTCTCGGGGCTCGCGCGATGCACATCAGAGCTCTCGACTCCGCTCATAAGAGCTTACTCACTTACGCGCTCGCTTTCCAGACGCTAATTACTCAGCGGGACCTATGTGCGGAAGTACGAGGCGAACCGGCGCTCTCTACGACAGATTTCTAATCGTCTTAGCTCCGCACACCTTATATACATGCCATGTGTACATTGCGCCGGAAACTTTACGGATGCAAATTCGAGATCCCTCCTCGTCTCGCGCGTATAGCTGACGCCTCGCCGTTCGCGTCGTTTCTCCCGCTTCCGATATGCCTGCGCCGCCGCGCGTACACTTGCGCTTAGGCCGACGCGCGAGCTGCGACGATGCGCGATACGGAGCGAACGAAATGGAGAACCTTTCGCGTCTGTCGCGAGACGCCTCTCGAATGCGAATAGGCGATAAAGCGATTTTCCGACTTGCGAAGCCGACTCGCGCTCGTGCACGCGTCGCTGAGACGCGAAGCGTATATATCGAGGCTCGTATACGCGCGCGGCTCGGCTGCTGTCATTATTCATTCTCGTCGGGGCTTTCCAGCGCGCACCTCTTTCCGCACTGCGCGCGAGAGAGAGGGATAGGGGGAGAGGGGAATTACGAGGGTGCAATGGTTGCGCGCTCGCTTGAAATTTTCATGAGGCTTCGTTGTAATTGTTGCGCTGAATATTCCGACGCACGACCTGGATCTGCCGCGGGTTGGCCGTGTTACGCATGGCTCGGCGCGAAGGAATTGGGAGAGGCGTTCGATTCGCTTCGATACCTTCGGCGTAATGCGTATGGGTATATAATTTGAGGAATAAGTAAGAGAGGATCTTTCCGGCCGAGCGTAAGTTGGAGAGACGGAGGAAATTCGCGATTGCGTGTACTCGCGATTTTGTGTTTTCTTCCTTTCGCATCGGAGATGCGACTTTCTTTTAATTGCAGCTGTCTCTTCTATTTTCTGCGCAGCTGGTGGTTACGTTTTATGACGTTGTTCGCTAAACTAAAATGACGACAAATTTTTGCGTTAAAGCAATGAGTTTTTCTGTGATAAATAACAATGTATTTGTCAATAATTAATTTCCAAAATATCTGCAAGTCTTATCATTTTATAAACTAATACTAATTAAAATAAGTATTATTCAACAAAGGCCTCAAAACTTTTTTTATTTTGAAATATTTAGGGCTAGTATTTATTGCTAGCTCATAGTAGACAGAAGCGTAAATCTTAGGTCTGACCAAACTCGGAAATTACTACTTGATTGTAAAACTACCTCCAAGACGATTTTATTAACCAATATTTCAACTGTTGTGAAAGTCAATTATTCAGAAACATTTGCATCGCGTCCGACTAGACCCGTGTATTACTACTTAATTTCAAAAATACCTTCTAGACTGGCAATTTTATTAACCAATATTTCTATTATTGTAAAAGTTGATGATACTTTATTCAGAAACATTTACTGCTAAGTCAGTAAATGGAATCATGAGCATCAAATCTGACTAGACCCGTGCATTACTACTTGATTTAAAAAACACCTTGTAGACTGATAATTTTGCTAATCAACATTTCAATGGTTGTAAAAGCAATAATTTTTTGTTTAGAAAGATTTGCTGCTATGTCAGTAAATGGAATTATCAGCCGCAAGTCTGACAAGATCCGTGTATTACTACTTGATTTCAAAAATACCATCTACACTAAGAATTTTGCTGAACCAATATTTCAATTACTGTAAAAGCTAATTTATTTAGAAACTGTTGCTGTTAAGTCCGAAGATGGAATCATGAGCATCAAGTGTGATTAGACCCGTGCATTACTACTTCATTTCAAAAATACCTTCTAGACTGATAATTTTATTAACCAATATTTCAATTATCGTAAAAGTTTATGATATTTTATTCAGAAATATTTGCTGCTAAATAGAATTATGAGCTGCAAGTCTGACCAGATCCGTTCATTACTACTTGATTTCAAAACCATCCTCAAGATTGATAATTTTATAAACCAACATTTCCATTATCGTAAAAGATGATAATACTTTATTTAGAAATATTTGCTGCTCAATCAGTAAATAAGCTTCTTAATTCGACGTCCTACCAAACCCGTGCATTACTACTTGCCACTACTCAAAGTGGATACAGGCGTGCAATTCACTATTTACACCGAGATTGAAAAAGATTAAAATCTTCGGACAGTCGCGTCGGCAGCGAAAAGAATTGTGATTTATTGAGTCGCGAATCGACGAGCGCAGAAAGAGAATCGCGAGACTTCTGATAAAACGTCGAGGCGACTCGTACACGTATACACGTATACCCTTCGACGCGGTGGAAGGGGGCGAGAGATAACTTTTAGCAAACAAAGAACAGCCGAAAAGATGAAGTTCCGGGTAAAAAAGTTTCTTCGGAGACTTCCCTCATAAAAATGGCGCGCAACGCGGGAGAGCGCATCGACAAAAACAATTCGGCTGCAGCGGGAAAAAGTGAGATGGAGAGTGGGAGAGCAAACGCGAGACGTACATAAAGCGAGGAGGAGAGCGCATACCGAAACGCGACGCAATAAGAAACTAAGGCTGGAAATAAAGAAAGCGGAGATGGAAAAAGAAACGCCCGGAGCGGGGAAAAGGAGAAATCGGCACTAGCGTTGACAAGTGAAAGTTTGCCGGGGTACCGTGTCCCCACCCCCCCCCCCCGCAGCAGTATAGCAACAGCCGAACCAAGTTCGGGAGAGCTCGAGAGACGTATGTAATACTTGCAGCGCGAGAAAATCGGAAAACGCCCGAGTGCATGTACATACGAGCGAAGAATTGCTTTGAAATATTAAGGTCCCGCAGCTGCATATTTGGCCAAGGCTATTAAACTTGGCTCGATCATGCGTATACGTATAGTAAAAGCTGCCCTGCAATGGGCTGTACTGTATACTTACGATATTATATTTCGAAAGTTAGATTAGATTAAAAAATACACGCGCGCAAAAGAAGTCCAGCGAAATTCTTTCTCCCTTGCCGCGGACAAACTTTCCAGATCTCGGCTGCAGACTCCCGGGGCGTAATGCGGCGTGCCGCGCGCTTTAAGTCCCGCCATCCACATAAGCGTCTCTGGCTTTCTGACCTTATACGAATAACTCGCGACACCGAGACTTAGCAGAGTCCAGTTTTTCCCGCCAACTTTCTTCAGCCGACTCTCGGTTATTTATTCTTTTTTTCCCCGCCGCTTTTCTGTTTCTAGCTGTATTTTTTCTCTCCCTCCCTCCCTCCCTCCCTTCCCGCCTAGACACTTTAGCGTCGGTTCTTTCATCATCCGCCCGAGATCCCGCTGGCCCTGCACAAGGATCGTCTGGACAATCCAGCAGCGTTCAAGAGCCGTCGCAGACGAGGGGCTGGGGCGGGGAGGAGGGGGGGGGGGATGAGGGACACGGGAACTTTCCTCTTCAGAAGTTTGCCTCGTACTTTCGAACAATGAGAGCGCTCCGTATAGGCAATCTCCGGGCTCGTTAATGTATCGTCGTTGTCCTTCCGAGACGACTGGCCTCTCCTCTCTCTCTCTCTCTCTCTCTCTCGCTCTGCCATTAGGGCGAGCGCGCCAGAGCGAAGTGCGAGCGTGTGCAGCCGTGAACGGCGCTTCTGCAGCAGCGTGCGAAGGGCATTCCATCAGGAGTGCTCCCGTTGTGCGAATAGAATTTCTCAGCCATCTGTTTTCGCTGTTTACAGGCATTGATGATGCGGCGGGGACGAGGTGCGGAGGGGGGAGGGGGTGGGAGGAGCCGATCTCATTACGCCGAGGGCTTGTTTCAACTTTGTTTGACGACTGCTTTCTTTTTCTTGGCTCGAGGTCCTTTTACTACGGAGAAATGAGACTTCTACCCTCTGGGTGGAAAATAAACGATAATACAGCTGATTTGTCGTTAAGTTTCTGTATCGGGGTGAAGCGAAAGGGGAATGTTGCGGAGATTCATTTGATTTGAAAGAAAAAATCACTCAATTCTTATGGCTTGAATGAGCATGAAAATCAGAGTGAAATAATTAACAATTTTGAGTCGTAGAATTGTAATAAAAAGATTTTCTTGTTTCTCGGAAAACAAAAGTATTTTTCTAAAATTATCTGTTCACACTTCTCGAGCGAATGCGAAATTGTTACCTCCTATCGCAGCACTTTTAAGTCCCTATAAGAGACAATCATATTCATATTATATCTATTACATCAATAAAGTTATGAGCAAAGTTTATTACTTCTGTACTAAAATTCAGTAATAATTAATGACTTATGTTTACAGCGATGATTAATTACAGGCACAAAAACATTATGAGCTTTGAAATGTTCAACATTTAATCATAAAATTTATAAAAAATTAAGTATCCTATAAAAAAAAGCTTTGACGCTTCAAATGTTATATCGAAGGAGGCGATTGCACTGTGGAACAGCATTTCCATTTTTCTCACATTCCTTTATCTTGGGTTATAAATTCTGCGGTTGCGGGTTTCATTTCGTTCAACTATTATTCTTCCGCAGTCGGCGACGAACGAAAGCCTCGCGGTTTTTTAAAATCGTCAATTCCCCTGTACTTATACAATTCGATGCATTGCCGTCCGGTGCATAAAGATCAGTCTATTAAGTACCGTCAAGTTGGTAGAAAATATTGCACACTGAGATGAAAAAGAAGCATCGTTAGCAGAAACACAGGGATTCCGGCGGAAAATCGTAGAAAAAGATACATCGATGCGGGTTCGCTTTAGAGTTATACGCGTAATGTTTTTCTCGTATAAGAGACATTCTAGCAAATGGTTGGTCATAGCGTAACACACGTTCTTATTAAAAATCATGAAAAATTATTTCCGCGCTTCTTGGCTCATAAATCATTATGAAATTTGACATTTCTAGTTATTTCGCAACGCCCGTCACTTCTGTGTGCGGTTTGCAATGTAATTTGCTATGCAGTTGGATGGTTGAATCTAAAATGACGCATTCATGCGAAATATCTGGGATCATATGACAATTAGAGCACCTTCCTGTCTTCCGCATGTCCTGATAAGAAAAAAATAATGTCAATTGCAAGCTTGTGGTTAAAAGCTAATAATTCAAATTCAATAACCATTCGTACATTTTGATTTATGAATGTAGTGTGAACAATTAATTGTAAAATTTACACAAGATTTAGAAGTTATAGGTATTATCCATTACGCATAGTTATGAATTTACTTGTAACATATAATATATTCAACATTTTATTAAAGTAGGGACAAAAACACGTGCTTAGGTATGTAGTGTTATTCACTTTCAAACATTAAAACTTGCAGTGAAAAATATTCCTATATAAATGGACTATTAATACATAACAGAATTACTGAAATAAATAGCATGAAATAATAATTTAATTAGATTGAGTAAAACTAGCAAAGGTATTAAATAGATTATGCTTAGCTGTAATAATAATGCAGTAAATTAATTAATAATCATAATAATCATAAAGTTGTATCGACGGTACCTACAAAGATTTGTACAAACAGGATTCGAAGCGAGGAAAATCGCGGCTCACATTCCCGTCGAATAAGCTTTTAAAATTTCTAAAATTATCTACTCATAAGTCCATCTAAAATTTTCGACCCATTTCCTCTCACAGCTGTTCAAAAAAAGTAGTCATCGCTACGAATCTGAGCCATGCAACAGTCTTTGTACAGACCGACCATACATCGTCTCTCCCCCCTTGAAAAGGTGAAAGGATGATAAGCACAAAAAATATTATTCCTCACCCGCGATCGCTTTAGCGAGAGAACTCTTTGACATCCGTCGAGGATGATCGGTAATGGGTGGGCTACGGGTCGAGATGACAAAAGGCTGTCTTCGTGAACGTGTTTTCGCTCGAGGAGGAGGCGACGGAAAGTCGCGAGATAACACACTTCTTGGCCGAGCATCGCAAGTTCATGAATCGTACAACTTTCACAGCGTCATTTGCGATAAGGTGTGTTGCAGTTGCGGCGGGAAAATGTACACGTGTAGTCCAACCGAATTGATGATCAGTTTTGATCATAATAGCTCTGATTAGACGGACACGAATTTAAATTGGAAATTGATGTTCAGGGCAGCCGAACTTAATCTTCGATTAATGAGAGTTACACAGTGTTGCAATTGTGCCAATAATGACTAACTGCTGCATTCGTGTTACCGTTATGAGGAGTGATGTCGTTTTGCGTCGTGCAACTTCAATACGACCTTAATTCAGTCACGCAGTGAGCCTTTTGAAATTTACAGTTTACTGCAATATATGTTCCTTATTACATAGCACTCTTTTACACAATTTTACCTTAACATCCTCGTTGATTTTGACCTTGACAAATGCAATCTTAGTATCTAATTAAACAGCCTCTAAGTAGCATTTGTTGATCACTTCAGAAACAGCCGTTACTGCAGTCAAGCAAAAGACTGATGCGCAATCTCGGTCAGACCGTATTTCGTTATATCCTTAAACCACTAATGACCAATCTGGGTTTATACTTAGTACCTTCATTCTTGTAATATTTCCTGTTAAGCACCCATTTCGAGTCAATCACATTAAGTTTGCTCTCGAGTTGAAGTCCATCGACCTGTACGACCAGACTTGGTTTTCATTATTGACATCATCTTTTCGCCAATGGCCACTTGCCAGATTTTCTTTGTCCTTTGTGAAGCTTCTTTCAAAAAAAGGATAAATCACTATTAATTTTAGCTAATAGAGCGTAACAATTCGTGTCACTCGTAATGCTTGTTGCATTGGATATCATTGAATTTAAAATTAATGATATCCAATGCAACAGGCATTTTTGATCAAGAGCAAAATTCTCCTCCTGATTGACTTTTCTTTCATTGTATTCTTCGCATCGTCCTTAAATGTCTGAAAAATTTTATTTCCTGAGGTTCTAAAATACTTCACAGATCTATATCTTTTTCTTTTGACTCTTCTTCCACCAATTTTGAAAATTTAGTACGTAGTCTTCAGTCCTTTATCGATCGATTCAACAAAGTTATAATATTCTTCTGATATTGTCAGGTGGGAAAATGTAGTTTTCAATACTCTGTTTAGAGTATTTAACTCGGCAAACCAGTTTACTCTGTATAATTTTTTTTAAGATAAAAATAGAATAAATCTTGAATTAAATAGGTCTATGAGGATCGCTCAATTATCTACATTTTCAAATTACAGACCTACAATTCTTCGAACTCTCCAATCCAAATACTTGAAGCATTTTAGTTGATTTATGTCACAAATTTTCTAAGGTGCAAACTTCTGAATAGAAATTTCTATATCGATGAATTTATGTAAAATTTTTCCATAAGCAGATGTACCTACTCCAAAGACCAGATCCTTTATATTTCTGGGAAGTTTTAAATCATTCATGTTTAATCACACCTTCTTCATTGTTTGATTTTATCATTCAACTACTCAGCCACACATATTTTTTCCATTCTTGATAAACACTACTTCCAGATATTTATCAGTTCCGGTGTCTGTAGGACATAATGTAAATCTCGCTATATTTTGATGAATTTATGAAACAAATGTAAACTTTCATTTTATGACTCTTGAATCTCTACACTATATATACTAATCAATCATTTAACGGAATCGTAAGACTGAGAATTAGGTATTTTTTTATCTCATCCAGTTCTGAACTAAAATTTCTTCATCTACTTGCTCAGCATTCAGCTGGAAAAAATATACAAAAAAAATGTTAGCAGGATCAAACAATCATGTGTAAGAACATAGATGTACATATTTCTGCCAGAAATTTTTGTAATTATTACTTTCTATCTTAATATTAGTATATATAACGTACTTTTAATTATGAGCTAATGATTCCTTTCTTAATCTGAACATCTCTTTCCAATTTAATTTTCCTTCGCAACGAGACGTGTTTCATTAGCTATATTTGCCACATCCCCAAATACGTTCACACTGTTCTTTCCTATTTTTCTTGGCACTAAGTGAAAACCGTTGGTCCTCTAATCTTTCGCTTTCCTTGGCGCAAAGTTAAAACCGCTCGTCAAGTCGACCTCTGCCATTCTCCAACGACCTCTTATCTCCCTTATAACTCATACAATTTCTTTGAGACTGCAATTTTTCTCCCCTACACTTTCGGAATTTATAAAAGCCTTAATGTTCACTTGCGCCGTCGGATGCCAAGATCCGTAATCTTTAGGAATATTTCGATGTTAAAAGGTACAGAAAATTTCGTTTAAAAAATTATTAATTTTTTTTACGTAATTCTCCTCTTTTGCAGTGTACGAGCATTCCAACAGAATTTAGAAGATCAATCGATAAAAAATTATGATGTTTGATTGTTCTTTAATTGCCATTCTGAACTACTGTTTAAGTGTTCCTCTCTTGGTACACACTGAAACTTCGCATTAATCTTTCGAATAGGCAGCTGAATCGAGAAAGTTTAATTCAACTCCAATCCGTAGCTGATGCGTACAATGCGTGCTACTGGAACTGGAGGGGGGCGTTTAATTTTCTTGAAAGTAATTACACCTCGTAACGGCCACTCGAAGACGCGACGCGATTAATTCGTTGGCCGTGATCGTCTTTCTTCTCGTGCTTTGTCTTCTCAGACCGGCGCGAGAACATCCGACAAGCGATTGTGACTAATTACCGATGCCTTTTTATACAATCGCCATAATTGTGCTTAAGGGGGGAAGCCTGGGTTAACGGCTGAAAAAAGAAAATTTCTTTAAAATGCTGCAGAAAATTGTCCATTCAAGCAGGCGTAACGAAGCTTCTTTTATCTTAAAGTGCTCATTCATACCTTTAGTTCAAGCTGTTGAGTACTTAAAAATATTGATTCTTCGTCTCGCAAATCCATTACCATTGGGACATGTTTCTTACTGAAGCTTTTTTGCGGCGTGTATATGATCCTCGGCCTCTGAGTGGACCAAATGATACGTTTAATAGCTCATTTTACTTTTTGTAAGTTAATTGCACTAAAATGAAAAACGAGCACTTTTTTATTAAAAAATTTATTTTCTCTTTTTTTATCCAAGTTTATCTAATTTTTTCATTGAATAGTAAAACTAATTTGTAAAAAATTACATAAACTTGTTTGAAAAAATGAAAATTTTTTAACAAAAAAAGTGCTCCACTTAAGTTTTAGTGCAACTTACAAGGAGTATAATGAGCTCAACGTATCATTTGGTCTACTCAGAGGCCGCACCAAAACCAACTTCAGTAAAAAACATGTCCCAATATGGTAACAGATTTGTGAGATAAAGAACCAATATTTTTAAGCGTTCAATAGCTGGAATTGAAGATCTAAGCGCTTTAAAATAAAAAAAATTCGTTATGATTGCTTGAATAGAAAATTTTCTACAGCATTTTTAAAAAAATTTCTTTTTCCATTAACCCAGACTTGCCCCCTTAAGCTCCTGGCTTACTGCGGCGGTAATTTAAAATATTCCAACGAAACGCCTCGAATTACCACCACGAAGTGAGCAGCAGTTATTATTTTGATAAATCTTAATCGCGCTTAACGCACGAGCTAAATTGGAATAATGCTGCGATCGGAATACGCGCAGAGTGCGGGGTGAGTTCCAGTCATCGGTTAGACTCGGTTCTCCCGCGGATTTCTCTCGCGTGATTGATTGATAGCCGGCATTCGATTGGTACTTTCGAACTGACGGCTCGTGCCTGGCGCGCACAGAAACTACACTCTGGCTAATTACGAGTTTATCGACAAGTATCGCGATAATCATGAAATCATTAATATGAAACGATCCGTAGAAGGCCGCGATCGCCGGCAAGATTTAAAAAGTGCTTAAACGCCCGGTCGATCCTCCCAATTCAGTGATTCGAGCAATTGATCCCCTTGACCGCCGGACGAGCCTCTCGTCATCGAAGCATCCGGACAACGGAATTGTGAGCGGTCCAAGTGTACAGCGAAAGAAATTCTGCCTCGCGCGCGGCATTCAGCGGCTTCGCCGTACTTAAGGATCTCGATTTTTATCTCCGCGGCGAGTAAAGTTCGCAACAAAGGCGGAGTGGGAGGGGAGAAAGGACGCGGAAAATAGCCTGCCGGCCGTGCATTAAGTCGCGCGAGCTCGGAAAAATTGAGCGAGCGATAAAGGTAATGGCGATCGTTCTCGTTGCCGTTGAGCCCGAGCGAAAAAGCACTCGCATAAATAGTTTTGAATTCGCGGTGTTTAACCCAATTCATAAGGTGTTCAGCGCTCCTTAGAGGGGCGACTAAGCGTTTCTGTAACCGCGAAGAAAATAGTGTAAAGTATGAAAAATTAGGTGTATTCCTGTTCAAATTTATTCCGCCGAGTAGGTATAATCATCTTTATTGCGCAGCTAAGCACTGATGTATATAGGGATTTGGAAAATTTTACGAGTTCGCTAAGTTTTCTTAACTGTTCAAATGCGTGACTCGCCTCCTCAAATTTCCACCCCCGAGTCCTCCGATTGGACAACAGCACTTCGGATCACTTAAGTCGGGGCCGATTCGAGAGAGCGCGCGGACGCGAAATAAAGCGATCGCTCGGGCTTTTAAGAGCCAGATCTATAGACCGAGCTTGAGATTCATGAATGCGTTTTGCTTCATACACACACACACACACACACACACCTGTATTGTATACGAAGCTCAGCAGGAGCGAGAGGAAGAGAGAGAGAGTAGAGTAAGAGAGCGAGTGAGACGATGATGATATCAGAGGTGTAGAATGCGAGAGCGAGAGAGAGAGTGAGGTACACGTAAAGTCCAGTTGGTAGGAGATCATGGGCTGTAATTGGACAATGCTATGCAAGTTATGTTTGCGGGAGCATTGTTCCGCCGGCCTCTCGACGGGGATAAGCTTCATCCACCCCCTCCCACTTCATCCCCCTCACCCCGGATCTCTCACTCCATCTGCCTAACCTCTCATCGACTCTCCCTGCTCTCGTCCCTACATATACCTGTATGCACAACTGCCCCCTCTGTCTCTCTCTCTCTAGCCTTATACATTCAACGCGCTAGTTTCGATGTACATCCGTCTTCCGGTGAAGCTCGCGCTGCGCCTCTCCCCCTCTGTGCCGCGCGCTGCATATAAAGCTACATGAACCGGGCCGCCGACGAGCACAGCTCAAGAGCCCTCGAGGTAGGGGGAGAGAGACGGACAGATATAGATGGATAGGTATATGGATAGACAGAGCAGTCCGGTGCGTCATTAAAAGGGAAATCGGCTAATGCCGCGGAAAGCGCGCCAGATTCGAATGCATCTCTCGATCGCGCGGCTATGCGTCCGCGGTCGGATGATACGTCGAATCGAGTTTTAAACGGTTCGCGTCTTCTCGCTCTTTCTCTCCCCCTTTATCCGTCCGTGAAAGAGCCGTTATATACCATTTCGAATTGCGGTCTCCGCGTCGGTTCACGGCGATTTGCGGGCGAGAAAAACTATCGACGGTCCGCATGACATCGCCTATCGATATCCGGCGTAGTGTTACGCCTCGTTCCGTATACATCCGCGTGGATAGGGCCACAGAGGAGTACACGTCTAGCTGATGCCTCTACGTATACTGCATACCCATATATACGCACCCATAGCCGATGCAGAAATTTTGCCGGTGCGAGTATCGACGAATCGAAGCGAAACTAAGCTCCGAGAGGGGAGGGGGGGATCACGCGGTGACAGCAGCGACGCGGGAGCAACGGACCATCGGCAATACGCTCCGCTGGAATATACGGCTTGATCATCGGGCTCTGCGGACGAGGCCGATGCGCCACGAGCCATTAGACAATTCCAAGCTCGAGCCTGGCAGAATTGCCGGGCCGGCGTAAAATGCCAGCTACTATACGTCTCTGCTGATGCTGGACCGTCTCTGTCTCTATCTCACTCTGAGGATCGACGATCGGCTCGACAAAAAGGAAAAGAGACGCATCCGCGAGGTATGAAGCTAACTGCGGGATCAGCGTTTAATGCCTATGCAGATGGGCAAGACGAATCGCGGGATGTCTTCCCTCGAAATTCTCACGTACTTTCCGAGTTTGATTAAGGTGTGCGCGTTTAGCGAAAGTTGGAGGATGAACATTGGCCGGAATTCAGATGAATTATTATTTTTTTTTTCGCTGCTGTCTATCTTTTTAATTTTCAGTTTTTCAGGTAAAAAAAAATTCGTTTGCGCGGACTGTCGAAAATGGCTCGTTAAAACTGATTGAAACACGTCATTGCCAAGCGTTAAAATCGAGTTGTAAAATAAAGTCGGTTTTTATCGGATTCAATCGTACGTTGCGTAACATTATATTTTCATTGCGTAAAACACAATGCAGATTGTGCGCAAGATAAAAATCCATTTAATTATTCTAAACCTCGGCGTTCAATAGAAAAGCGCTAAAAAGCGACGACTGCAATATTGCAGACCGTAGATATTCCAAAGAAAAAAGTGCTTTGCTGCAAAATCGAGGAGTTAGGTGTTAGCCGTTGCGAATAACGTTTCAGTAACGGTGCCGTTCATTTTTATGGATTACAGCTATGGTTACAAACGGACCGTAGATTGGAGGCCATCGAGATCTGAAATGTTCTCCCATATTTTTCATTTTTACGAGGTTTATCTGGCCTATGCGACCGTTTCGTCCTGCAAAAGTGGCTCATTTTAATCATGAACCTGCCAAATTTCGCTTCACTTTATTTAGCTTCGCATTTCCGTATATGTATTCCGTCGGCGAAATGGGAAAGAGAGAGAGAGAGAGAAACAATAGCTCAGACCAGGAAAATCTATCTTATTACATCCGCTATCGAATTGGATGTCTGTAGGTCACATTCGGTAAGCTTGGGCATCACATTTGTATGCGTTCCACATCTTCCACTCTCTTTGCCGCATATCAAAGGGTATCTCAAAGATAGATAGATTATCATCCAATACATGGCGCTTCCAAATCGTCCCTTGAATTTTATTTATTGTTCATCTTTCGAAAGGAATTTGAGGAAAAAAGAAGCTTTCTGATTGACGCACGTAATCTTTCTTTTATTGAAGTAGAGTTCTACTAATTTTTTCATCGAAATTTTGATAGCCGTATTTAGGGTCATTTATAATTTTTGTTTCGTACGTAAGCTTTACATAATCGAGTATCCAGGGGGTGGTTTTTTTCATCCAAAATTTACGCATTTCATGCAGTATGAAGTGAATCTCAAGTAAAGAAATACAACGTAATCAATTCATAGATTATTTTTCACTTTGTACTTGCCTTTTGCATTTGATTTATAGAACGTGACGATAACTTCAAGAAAAACTTATCGTGAATATGTGTCGTTGAAATTTTCGTCGCTACCGTCGCCCGTAAACCTAACGAGATCCTATTTACCTGTTTTGATGGCGCCGTCGCTTTCCCGGTATTTTCAAACCACCTCAAGAACGTTACGATCAATAACAGTCGTCCCGCTCTTGAGATGCTGAGTCCAAACTACATGTCTTCACTAGTTAAACCAACTCACATTTTTAAATCACTAGGGCATGCATTAAAATGTCACTTTGACAGCACTGCACTGCAGGTTAGAGTGTCAGCTTTAGACGCAACGCTGTACGGATATTTACAGACCTCTTTCACCTTCCCAATGGTAATGAGGCCATTGCGAATGGCCTCATTACCATCAGGCATGCAAATGCTTTTAACTTCGATGGACACAAAAAATGGAAAAAACTGGTTACGGACACCAGATAGTCGCGAATTATTTTTAATAGTCGGAGAACCATCAAAGTTGATAACCGAATATTAATTCCATACGCAAATTAAAAAAAACATTGCAAACACAAATTTAGAACTCCGTGAATTTGTATAAATATACAAAATAAATACCCGGCAATTCGCAGAATAAAGCCGAAATTGCAAGTTAAATTTCTTTGTACAATAGAATTACAAACGTAACTTACCCCGTTCATTAGACAATGCTCACGTAACCAGTGCCTCGAGGGCCTCAGCAGGAGAAATCTAAATGAAATGTTTATTCACTGGAAACGCGGTGCGCGCCGCTGCACGTCCGCTTTCTCTTCCTTTCTTTGAGACTTTTCAACACAGGACACGTCCGCTCGCTGCTGGTCATCTCGCGTGACTGTATACGGGGAATGGGAAGCGAGACTGCACTTCAACCTACCCTCCACTTAGTATTCTCCTTTTTCTGTTTTTGGTATACACTGTGGACGTGATCGTTTGCTCGGATGACGATGTCCAGATGTCTATTGTTGGTGCGTGTTACTCGAAGCTCTCTAATGTCTCCAGGAATCTGTCCGGCATAAACAGCAAACTGCTGCTGCTGCTGCCTCTGCTTTTTCATTCTCTTTTATTGCCAGCTTTATTGCTTTGACAAGTTAACAGTGCTCTATTACTACGACCGCCACTTGCGCCACATCCGTTTGTCCTGCACTTTAGAACCATCCGGAGAAAAGAACGACTAGTGCAATGCCAGTCGTTCTTTTTTCTTAAGATGGTGACTGCGAGACATCCGGTCACGAACAATCACGGCCTCTTGCTCGGGAATATACTGCGGTTGGTGCGGCTGCTGCTGCACAGTATGCAACTTTTTATGGGTCTTTAAAAGATCCTGCGACGTATGCTGCGTAAGCTCGTGCTCTTTATTGAGCCTCTGTCATCATATCTGTGATGGGGAAACTGATTTAGCACATCAAGCGCTTTATCTACTTCCATTGCTCTGTTGATTAATGATTCTGATGTTGGTTAGTGCCTCAAGACAATTTGGTTAACTTTAAGTTTGGATGGATATTCAAGGCCTAATTTGTACAGAAATGTCTCTACTTCAGGAGGTTTAGTTCGTTAACAATGATAGCAATTATGATAACAGTCATGGTTTCATCATCATCGGTTTATTCAATCTAATTAATACCCTCAGGTATGTCTAATTCTAAAATGTATCGAATCAAGTACTCATTATATTTCGATGCCTTTAACAGCAAAAAGAACTAAAAAAAGTTCACCGAGTTTGACAACAACACCGTTGATCGAGGGCTCCCATAAAAAGAACTCCATTAAAAGGCAGCTGCGGTTCGACTCTTTCCCTCTTCCTCGGAGACTCGTCCCCTTAATCGGCTCGAGCGTCTAATTATTTGTCGAAACGTCAAGCCAACGCAGTGCGAACACCAGCGGCAAAGTTGCGCAAGCTGCTTAGCATTTTAAAACGTCGGCCGCCGGGTAATTGCGCAGACGAGCTCTCGCGCGTGTAAGTTTGAAATATTTACAATGATCCCAAGCGAACGGGGGCAAAATGAGATCTATTACGCGCAGCGGTAGTGGCTATGCGCTTTCTCGCTCCTCCCCGCCAGCGAACTCCGGCAAAATCATGATGAAATTCAAAACGAATTAGCGGAGCCGCGCGAGAACGTGCGGGCGAGCGAGCGAGCGAGCGCTTTGGGAATTACAAAACGGAATAACGCATCCGAGTGTGTCTGTGCGCCGCGTATCAAGGCCGGCGCGCCGCGGCCTGTATACGCAGAGAGACCGCGCGGTCCCCGGAAATTTAAGGCTACTTTCGGTCGAAAACAAATTAACCGTGCATACCCGAGACACTGTATAATTCGGCTAATGACGAAAGTTGCGCGTACGTCTCTCTCTCTCTCCCCTCGCTCGCTGTTGTGTATAAACATCACACGACAGATGCGTCCAAACTTACCCTCTTAAACCCTCCCCACCTCCCCTCGCCCTTATTACACTTCCTCGCCGCGCGCGACCCTCTCCCGCTCTTTACGGTCAGCAGAATGCTTTTGCCGCCGTGTGCGTTTCTCTCTCTCCTCTTTGTCTCTCTCCCTCTCTCTCTCTCTCTCTCTCTCTCTCTCTCTATACATGCACTCGGGCGGCGAGAGCTACAAAGTGAGAAACTCGTAGCTTTTCATTTCGCGCGGCGCTCCGCGTAAAATTTTAGCTGCGCTCATTACCCCTCCCCCCCCCCCTCCCCGCGAGTTTCTCGCCGCGCGAGTCCGTCTATATATACTGCGAGTGCAGTGCGCATTTCGGGCCCGACGACTCGTAAAAACATACGCTAGAACAACGCGCTTCCGCGCGCGCGCGATCCATTAATTAAACCCTCTGCGTATGACTGATGCGACGAGTCGGGGGGTGGGAGGGGGTGCCCCGCGAATTTTCCTTGTGATTTCCCGGTCGGGAGCTATTTTCAGGCGAGGCGAAGCGAATTTCGCCGAGTGCGCCTCGGATGTGTACCGCATTGGCCGTCAAACAGCGAGTTTCGAACGTTATTATGTATGAAATTTTCTGGGGGAAGCGGGGGATGAACTTTAACTCGTTTTTTTGATGCGAGTTTGATGCGATTGTTTTCCTGTTATGCGTTAATTAACGTACACGTGAATGCACACCCTTTCGGCAGAGAATTAAAAGCTGGTCCCTCAGGAAATCCGCCATAATTTTAGGAGGGTTTCCAATAATCGAAATTGGTGTAACCGATAGTACTCGATGGCGACGACAGCAAAGATTTATCGCTTTTAAATTTCTAGCTAACGGTGATAAAATGTTAACAGCGAAAATTTTGATTTAATTTAATTTTAATTTTCGTGTAAACAGTACAGACTTTTGGTAGTAATTGTCGTGGATCAAGGAAAACTGATTGTTTCCTAATTTTGAATTAGTTTTCTGTAAATCGAACGATAAATTTTGCAAATACCAATGAAAGTTCAATAACTAATTTCAAAATTTAGATTGTAAAATGAACATTCTTTAATACTGCTTCAAACTAATTTTTATTTAAACTCTCGTCTACCTGCAAGTACACGTGCGCACACGTCCATGCCCACGATTTCGAAAAGAGCGCACTATTCGAACTTTCGACACCTCCAAAGCACGCGCCCAATGTCAAAATTTAAAAAAATGGGGGGGGCGGACAATCCGACTATTACTAAGCTTCCTCCCGGCTGCAGCCGAAAATCGCGCGATTAAGCCTCTCTCTCTCTCTCTCTCTCTCTCTCTCTCTCTCTCTCTCTCTCTCTCTCTCTCTTTTGTATCGCATTGAATAAAATCGAGAAGCACGGCGAACCGGTAGCTGAGCTGCCCCGGGGGGGGGGGAGGGTTGGGACGGGGGTAGTTTTAGGTATAGAGCAAAGCGCCGAAGAATAAGTGCCCTCCGTAATACCATGATCCCGTCTACAAATATTACACGCCGGATTGCATCAACAGATAAGCGTTTACGGGCTCGGGGGGGGGGGGGTGTGTGCGGGCTGCAGTTAGCCCTCCATTCGACGCCCGCCGCCCACCTCTCACCCCCAGCAGAGTCCGAGTTATACGAGCGTCCGAGACAGTTTGTCAAAGCTACCGGCCATTTATTACTGTGTAACGAACCACTTGCTAACCTCCTGCTAAACGATGCTGGTAAACGAGCCATCCGCGCGCTCTCGCGTGCGCCTCTGTGTACGCGTGTGTGTGCATATGTGTGTGTGTTCACTTGGAGCCTCGTCGGTGCTGACAACTTCTTTCGGGGGAAGGGGTGGGGGCACAGGGCTGCACGTGTGCGAGAGCGAGAAGGGCTCGGCTCGAAATTCTCGCCTAACGATCGCGCACGCCTGTATCGAATTGCGAGAGCCGTTGCGCGGGCAACGAATCCTATATAGCTGGCGTGTAACGGACGCCAGTTAGAATTGATGCCGCTGTCGGGAATTTCGACGGCCAATTAAAGAGAGGCAGAGAGAGAGAGAGAGAGAGGGTTGGGTTGGGGGGAGGAAGAGGGAGAATCGAAGAATATGATACACGGGAGCAATTTTGATTTGGTCGTCGAGGCTGGTTTCGGCTTGGACGTTGCGCGCACGAAAGTTGGAGTAATTGCCAAGGAGGGACTGACGAAGGATTTATGGTTTCGAGCTCGCCGAGAAATAAGGATAGCTCTGCGCTGTTCGTCGAATTTCGATTGGAAAAATGCGAATTTTCGGTAGTTGGTTAAAAATTATTTCGGGGGGGCCAACAAGTCGAATCTATTGTGTGATTTGAAGATCTCACGTAAAATGTCCGATACGCAAGATTTTGAGTGTGTCAAGTATTCGTTTTTACAAATCATTTTTTTTTTAAAGTTCCATAAAACTAGGAATATAGATTATTTTGAATTACTTAGAAATACAATTTGCAGAGTTTCATTGCTATTAGTTTTATTGCCGTTTCATTATTATTTTCTTTTTTATTTAACTGTAGTTTTGATTTATTATTATTATTTTTTTTAACAATTTGTAACAAATCATCATTTTCTGAGCGACATGATGTTTTTGATACATGTAATAAAAAATAGAAAGTGAAATGATAGTTCTGAATATCGCGGCACATCGAATAAATTAAAACATTCAAGAAGTTGCGTATTGATGTTATAGTAAAATATGAAGTTTCGTTAAGCTACTCTCCGAAAGATATATGAAAGTATTTAAAACTGATATGGAAAATGTCTGGGTAAATGTGGTGCGTAGGTGTATACACATGTGTGTATTTCATCTAAAACTAGATCACCAATTTTAATCCGCCAGTCCATTCTTTGTGTTTTGTTTTGTTCGAGTTTGAAAAAATGCGTTTTTCTTTCGACAGCAGATACGTTCTGGTTTTATAGTGAATTGACGGTTTTGAAAAATGTACTTTTCACATTTTCTAAATTTTAGGATTACGATATTTTTTTAACAAAATTTTTCTTTTGGCTTTGCCTTAACCACCATGTTTATAACTTTCTTTCCTTAATTTTTCAAATCGGTTTATCCGCTTTTGTTTTTTGAACGATATTTACTTACAAAATATCACTGTCTAAATCTACCTTATACCACAAGATTAGTAATAAAATATATTTACCGTGTAAGTAGAAATATTTTATTAGAAAAGCTATTCTAGAATTGCTGCGCTTCATTTATGTCTTTATAAGAATTTTGAAAATTCCTATTGCCCAATTTCAAAATTGACAAATTCCTCTATTTACGAAATATTTTTAATGCGCTGCATTTTAAACGTTGTTATTTACCACTACAACATTATTGATTTTGATAATAAAATCCTTACGTATTAACTAATTGACAAGACACCATCGACCAGCTGATTGCCTACCGAAAAATTTCAACAGCATTCTTCGTTTCTCGTACGATTTCCTGAATTTTCCCTTAAACGAGCGCATTTGACCGTTAAAAAAATAACGTCGTTTTCCATTTATCCCGCCCTTTTGGCCCTAACCCGCCTCACTTTCGCCCATCGACCCTCTTACCTAATTCGCTTACCAAACATTCCTCCCTCTTACCTAATATTCCTCCTCTCAGCTGACCCTTTTGTTAAGGGGGCGAGCACACTGAAATTTCGCAGCGGTGTTTTGGCAGCTAATTTCGAGCACGACATGTGGGAGCAGTTAGATAACGCGGCGAAAGCCACGAGCGCCGAGGACAGGCTGATGCGGGAAGTTTTGCGATTTATTTACGTTGGCGCAGCCAAGGATACTCGGACTGGCGCTGGAATTAGTTGATGATGGACGGAATTCATCTTCTCTTCCCGTCGAAATGAAGTCACTTAGAAGCGCACTTAGCTCTAGCTCGCTTCGTGCGGGACGCTAAACGCAAACACATTATATCGGATTTGAAAAGGGGTTTCAGGGGATCGAGGAAAATCACCTGGGTATGGACGAAGGCTAATGAAGATGAATATGATGCTTCAAAAATGAGGTTTTTTTTAAAAAGAGTTGACGTAGGGTGAAGTTTCCCACGGTAATTAACATCAAGTATGAGTAATTGTTTTCTTATGACTTGTAATAACGAACGTCGGAATAAAATTGAAAGTGTATAGTTATCATAAAAATAGACTTTTTAGAATCTCGTTAATTAGTATTTTTACATTAATACTGCTCGCTTTTTTTAACATCAATTTTCCTGTTACAAAAGCTGAGACTGATTTCGATTTTTAACTTAATCCCATTGAAAATAATAACATTATTACGTGCAAGTGACGTGATTTTGATTTTTCAATGACATCATACATGAAATGACGTTAATTTATTTCTTATTCCAATTTCAATTATCATCAATAAGAGTCAATCTCCCAATGATTTTGAAAGAAAACTTGACAGCTTTTTTTCGCTTGAATCTCTATTTTCACACATATAAAAATAAATTAGAGAAATAAATTTGAACATACACATTAAGTTTTCGTTCACTTTAAAAATCGCTGAACAAAATAAGATTACAATTGTGTACCCAACGAATGCAATTTATTTTAAAAATTATTTAAAAAAAAAAATCCGTTACATCGATCTGCATCAGCTTGATTTTAGAGCTTGTATACCGGAGCTTTCATCGCTTCCATTTTGCAAATCAAATATCTTCCCATCGACGAGTATTCGAAAAGAGCAAAAAGCTTCGATACGGCGATGGCCTCCGTTATTTAACGCTACGTTTGCTAGTACATCCGGGAGCAACATTAAAGGAATAAAGTTTCGTTAGCAATTTCTCGGAATGAGATTTTTTCCTCGACTTGATACATATTGCATTGCTTATGTGCACGTGTATTCACACCAAGTTGTGCGAATAGAAATAATGAAAGATTCTAATCATCAAATAAAAGTTAGTAATTTGGCTCGAAGGGATGCATTAACGTTATTTTCCTTCAGCAAATAAAAACATTCAACACGCGATACTAAGAATGTAGGGTTACACGCCCTTTTTGAGATTTTTTTGAAAATATTTCGAAATATACTTTGCTAGCATTTCTTAAACCATTTTTATCGATTGACACTTTCGCTCCCGTCGTCCCGTCATAATCATATTGCGCACAAAATTTTACATCGTATTTATAAAACTTTTTCGCAATGTGCAATAAATTATCAGGTATACTGATGACGGGGATGTTTCGTGCTCTTAGGGCCAACTTTCGTTCGTACAAAAACTTTTTTCAATGTACTGAAAGTTAAATTTTTTTCAAAGCGTATACACTGACATGGAAAGTATTGAGTTTTATTAAAAATTCTTCGGAGGTTAAAAACGTGCAAGAAAAAGTTCTTTCAGTTTATTCGTGTTTTTCTAAATTTGCGAATATTAGTTTATTAAAGGCAAAAAGTAACAGAAATTTCGGAATACAATAAAAATTCTGCAATTCGCAGATAAATAATAAACGGCAGTCGATCACCTGCGCAAGCCAAGATCAATAGCGTTTCAGCGAAAGTTAATGCAACTGCATATTCTTTGGAAATGCGAAAGCGTAGATGTGAATTCTCGATACATTTTGGATGCAAGGGTTTAGTGAACCTATAAACGAAAATTCATTCGGGTGCACCGATACTCCCGCAGAACGAGCGCGCTGCAAGCCTCGCCTCTGTTTTCCGCTGCGGAAGCGATCCTCCCCTGCTTTCCCTCTTTCCCGTTCACCGATATGGTCATTCGGATCACGAAAATTGGACGGAGTTTTAGAGCTTATTTGTTTAACTGCTTCGAAAAATGCAATCGAACGCCGGCCTTTTAATCCGTTACATACGCGCGCGAAAACTGGTTTTCCCTCGATTAAGTAATTGCGCGCTGCGCTTGTTGCGAGGAGGGAGAGATTATTTTCGCAGAGAAAGATAAATAGAATGGAAAAATTTAGGTTTTTACGATGCGAAATTGCTTGAACGAGCTTTGTACAATCGGAAAGTTAAACGAATTAATTCTGTGACGTGCGATTGCAAAATATCGACTTTGCAATTGTCTACGAACAGTACGTTACAAAAAGTTGCGTGTTTCTCGCGAATTTTAAAAAATTTTTTTAATGGCATAAAATTGTCCTAAACCAACATTTCTGAAGTACATGACTAACAAATTATTAACTAGCAATAAATAATTGAACTTCTCTGCAGTAATGTGATTTGTTTTTAGTGGTTACTTTAACTGCGAAGGTAACATAACACACTCTGTGATAACAAATGTTAGCTAAATCTCATACTAATGCACTTCAAGTTTAAATGTGTGCTTCCTAAAAACAGTCGTAAAATACTATTTTACTACTACTTTGTACACGCTTGTAAAACGAATAATAAAAACTTGTTTTACGATACTCGTTACGACTATAACTTCTAAATCTACTGCCATATGCAAAAAAATATGAATTAACTTTTAACATATCGACGGTACCTGTGGTCACTGCTAACATTATTATTGTGTATTTTTAATTATATGCAAAATTTAAAACATACTTTCGATTTTATTCAAAATTTTTACGATTTTTAAAATTCGTACTTGTCAATAAAATCAAAATGCAACCATTACAGAATTCACTTTGAGCTAAGATACTACTCGATCCAACTTTGCTGTACAATGTAAAACAAGAAATGCATGTATCTTAAATTTTGTAAGGATAAAAATATTAAAAATGTAACATATGCAGAAGCATTTTATGCAAATATCTCCTAAGCCATGTTGGACGAAGAATATAAATGAAAAATCAGGGTTAGTTCAAAAATTTTTTAGTTAGTAATTGATGTTTATGTTCAGAACCCTACTCATGAATTTTAAGGAAAAAAATTGTTTTAAATAAGTAGTAACTAAAACACAAAACGTATCTGGTTAGGCGATTAAATTTAAATACAATTTTATAACCTATCAATACTGCGCAGCCACTATTTCTCTTCAGACTATTAATCAAAACATGTGTGAATATACTAATAATACACGCCATAACTCATAATTCACAAGCGTATCTTGCAGATTCTATAGACTAGAAAAAATTTGAACTTGTGAAGAATCTACAACACTTTCCGCTCAAACTTCTTACGAGGCTTTTCTCTGTCACTTATACTATTGAAGAATGGAAAAGAAGCCAAATTCTTATATCTTTAGCTTCATTTTCGCCACTGCGCATTAGAATTACAAATTTTAAATTTTCATTTAAAATCGCTTCTGCTTCCTCTTAGAATGCGACGCCCCCGCCGCAAAAGCGAGAGCAGGGACTCAAAAATTTTTGTACCTTGATTTGCTTTTTATTGCTTCTTTTTTTGCCAGCGGAAGAGCTCAGTGAAATATCCTTCCTCCCATCGCGCAGTGTAATCAAATTAATTAAATCGAGAAGCAAAATCCGAAACGCATTAGATCCTCGCGTGCACACTTCGCAGCGAGGAAGCCAAAGAGAAAGTTCTAAGTACCGTAAAGTGAGGGAAGCTTTTCGCGTTAAAGTTAGGGGGGAGGGGGGCTGGACGGGAGGGGCGAACGAAAAACTTTTTGACGCCCGTCCAAAACTCGAAGAAAAGAAGTACGAGCCTCTCGTGTCCCGAAAAACTCGGCGACTTGGTCTCTCTCTCTCTTCTTTCTCTCTCTCTCTCTCACTCTCTCCTCAACTAATTACACGGCCGGCAATAAATACCCGGCTATCGCGACTTTAAACAAAAACGAAAGGGACGAGAAGTAGCGGGCGAGAAAAGCAAATAATAAAACCGCAAGAGTCGCCCGCGGACTATCTATATATACGAACAAGAAGCTTCGCTCCCAGGACCGCTGTCTCTCCAGCTTTTTCTCTCTCTCTCTCTCTCTCTCTCTCTCTCTCTCTCTCGCTGTCAGCGACAAAGCAGCAAGTCGAGCGCTATAAATTAAGGCGGTCCAACGCCCACGCCCGCAGAATCGTCAGCCACTCTCCCCCCCCCCCCTCACCCCCTTCTCTCTCTCTCTCGTTCCCTAGTCATCGAGATTCGCGGCTGCTAAAGTTTTTCGCCGAAAAAAGAGTTCGCGGACAGAGACGCGCTATCCGATGAATGGAAATCCGGTGGATAAATAAAGATGAAAGTCGGCGGAGGGGGGGGGGGGTTGGGTATATATAGGCTGCGGGGGATCGGGGGAAAAGGTGAGAGTTGATATTCCGGGGAATGAAAGATCTCGATTATGCAGGCCTGGCCAAGATAAACCGGAGCCCCGCGAGCGCGCTAGATCTCGCTTTGAGAAGCGAAGTTTTTGGAAGTGTGTACGAGTGTGTATGTGTGTGACTGTGTGTCTTGGCGGGGATTGAAGAAGACGTACGCGCGGTCGGATTGTCATGCGAAAAAGGGGTAGTTTCGACGTTTCCCCCACCCGAGCGCGGTGATTCGAAAGGATTTTTTTGCCGACGAGTGCGAGAAAATGCGCGCATTAAATAAACGATGATTCGCGCAATGCGTCTTTATCGCGTTGCTTGACTTTCAAAATAGCTTTACGAAGAGAAATCGACGTTGGATTTTGCATATGCAAATGGGATCACGTTGAAGCACCACGTGTTCGAAAAATTTCAAGATTTTATTTCCTGCAGCAGCAGCAGCAGCAGCAGCAGCAGCTCCGTTACATAAAAAAAAAAGAAATTTTCAATTTAGCATTTTTAGAATCTCCCGCCAATTTTCGTTCGAAACAAGAAAAACTGCGTAGTCCTCATTACGATGCAAAGAATTCGTACGTACGAAGCTTTCAATATTTTTGCATATTACAATTTTTTAAATTTCAAAGGTTAAAGTAACGGCCATCGTATATTTTCTGAGATTTTACATCGTGCGCACCTGTCGTACTTAACGCCGTCCATATTAATTAGGTATATTAGTAATTTACATTTAACCTTAACAAAAACCTTTTCCATTTTATGAGCGATCCACATCTATCAAATTTTTTTTATTTACAATCTAAAGTGCTGTTTTCATTCTAATGTGTAATAAGTCGTTAAAACATCTGTTGTCTCCTGTTTCAATAATTGTCCAAATTGAAAAACTAAGATGAACCGCTGCCAACTCGATTTTTGTCGCGCAAACAGTTCTGGATGACATCGATATCCATCGCTCTCGCAATTATCGCCTAAGGCGTGCAAATTTTCGTTTAATCACAACGCGACTCACGCACTTTTTATTTTCTCAGAAGCTCGACTGTACAGCTGAAGTTCATTAATGGCTGTAAAGCTGCCCGGAAGATTAAATATTTCGCGTCTTCTCGGCCGGGATATTCTGGAGATGGCAAGCTGAAATTCATTCGTCGTGAATTATACGGCGCGATGATTTGAGTAAACGCAGTGTAATGTAATTATGATTTATACGGGCTGAATAAATTTTGCGCTCGACGATGCCCGCGAGCTATTACTGCATATTTTAAGGGATTACAATGTTGCGGCCTACCCGAAAGAGAGAGAGAGAGAGAGATAGAGACCAGAAATATATTCCTTGTTGATTTATGTACGGGCGCGCGATACGTGTAAGGGTTTTTTGGAAATATAAATCCGATTATATCTTGAGCTTGTACTTGGCTCTAGGAGTTTGTACAAGTTGTTTCAACGGCCCGCTAGCATCAAGTTGTAATTTAGATCCTGCTCTTTGAATTCCCGCGGGAAGAATAATAAATGGAAGCCCTGAAGGGAAGTTACAACCGAGTTGTAGTTGACTAATATTGATACGAATTATATAGCTGATTTAGGGTTAATCGTCTAGTCAATTTCTCCGCAATTTTTTCTGTACGCAGATATCGAACTGCGAGTTTCGGTAAATTAATTTTTCACGAAATCGAATATGATTAGCGGTGCTTTCATTGAAATTACAACGCATAAATTATTAAATCTATATAGGCATTGAATTGTTAAATTGGTTTGGATGAAGCTTAATTTAATGTTTGCGTATAAGTCCGCTAATAATTTAATTGACCGCTTTGAATCGCTGCATAAATTCAATTCGTTTTTTGCGCCAAACAGATAGCGTCGCGCAATAATTCGAATCCGCGCAAATCCTCGCGTAAGAAAGAATTATCGCCTGCATTTCATTTGCGCGAAATCAAATCAATTTTCGAATTAGAACTGCGATAATCGGTAGCAATGCAATCTCGCAGTTTCCGATAACAATGACCAATCAGTTTCACGTATCCACCCGCACATATTCTTTTTTTCTCAACGCGTAATCGCAATATTTTTTTCGCCCTCGCCGTGTCGGCGTGCAAACGAAAGATACTCGGCAAATAAAGTATAATCACGCGCAGTCACGCGTCTATCTGCATAATCCACTATTGCGATAATAATTAAACCCTCTCCCCCCACCCCTGCCCTCGCGCGCAGTGTAATACTGCCCGTAAACACTCGCTACACATACAATACATCCGAAATATCGCGCGAGCTCTCACGCGAAACGATCGAAAACTCATGCATTTTCCACGGGCGAACTTTTCATTATTAATTATCACACATTCAAATTGCCTAGTTAAAATTCACAAACAGCGCATTGTGCGGCATCGATTTATCGTTAAATTTTAATACAGCCCGCGAGGATAATCTGCCCGCGCTGAATCACGCGGCTCGCGCGCGGCCTCTTTTCTTTCTCTCCCGGCGGCGCTTTTTCGCCGATGTGTGTATATGTATACATATAGACAAATCCGCGGGTATACCTATACAGAGCGTCCAATGATTATTATCGAGTTCTTGGAAAATCCCTCATTAAATTTAATCCTCAATAAATATATGAGATCCGCTCGACCGGATAGAATCGAATGGGCCTCGTAACGCAATAATGGGAGGAAGAGCGTATGTGTGTACGTGGGGTCGGGTTCTTAGTTAATTCTATGCAAATCCAATTCCAAACGGTAAATCGCCCGCATCCCTGTATTTATGGACGAGCAAATCTTTTGTGGAATCGATATAGTTCTCCCGAGAAATGGTCGATTTTCGAAGGGACGAGCAGACCTACTTGTCGGGATCGCCTTTCGTTTGCTACTTCTCTCTCGTTGCGATTTTTACTGCGCGTAAGAAAAGCTGGAGAATTAAGAAAAAAAAGTGCCTTGTGACACTTGCTTCATTCCGCGCAACTGGCAAGTTTGACGTTTCAAGATAAATTGCCCGATGCGGGGAAAAAGTGCAATCAGAGTAAATGGAAAGAACTTTAATTTAATAAAAAAAAAGGAAGAAGAAATAATATTGCGCGGATTGAAGTTGCCGGTCAAAAGTTGCAAAGGTAATGTAACATTACTGTAGACATAAGCGATTTCTTACCTTTTATTCAAATTCTTTCGAAGCGATTTCTTTTTCCAATTGAAGTTTATTTGTCTTGCTTCGCTTTGTAACTCTATAAGTGATTATCTTATCGCGTGATCACCAGTACATGCATGCTTATCATTGAAAGTCTCTTTTTTCATGATATTGATAAGCGTTTATCCAGTTTGTGCAAATAGCAAATCGATGATTCGGATATAAATACAGAAGAAACCGTAAACAAAAACCTTTATAGTTACGTCAACAACACTCATGTCAAGAGATGTACGAATCAGGAAAATTTTCAGTGCTATACTGACGCGAGCTTTCGCTGCTTTCGAAGATTTATAACTTTTAACCAGTCCTGCACAAATAGACCAGAGACTACTCCGGAATATTTTGCCGAAACTTTTCGATTCACAACAAGGAAACTTTTGCCCATCCTTTTTACCTCCTCTTCCAGCTCAAAAAAGGCATATTGCGGCGAAAGATGTGTCTTCCCCCTTTTCTAAAAAAAAAAAACACTGCGACTCCCCGGTACAAAGCGATTCCCTCGATATGAGTAAACGCTCGGAAAATTCTATGCCGCGATTACGCTCCCGTGAATCGGCTTGGCCGAGTAGGAATTTTACGCCGCGTTCGTTAATCTCCCGCTCGGCTGCTGCAGCCGCGCATCAAAGATACTCGGCCTCCACGGGGGGCCGGATTAAGTCGGAGCGCAACGCTTCCTCTCGATGGGAAGCCGAAGCTCGAGAATGTCTGCTATTTAATTAATTAACTCAGCTTCGAGACCAAAAAAAAAAAAGAAAAGGAAAAGAGAAACTCGACGTTTTGCTGATCTCTCTCTCCCCCGCGCGTGTATCGACGCAATGATTAACTGGGAAAGGGGCTCCGAGAGCCGTACGAGAGAGCTATACGGATGTGTATATAGGTATATGGATCCACGGAGTTTAGTTACTTTCATCGGATCCTATATACTCGGCTCGTATACAACGGCTGTGTGTTTCTTCAATGCGACTCCTTTTTGTCCCACCCCCCCCCCCACCCCCTCCCCGCGCGCAGTACTCGGATTAATTATATCGGAGAAAATCGAGCTTGCTAATTAGTAGTTTTCTAATTAATTATTCCGATCTCGTCCAAACGCGCATACGCCCCCCAAGTTTTTTTTTCCCCCTCTCCTCTCTTCTCTCTCTCTCTCTCTCTCTCTCTCTCTCTCTCTCTTTACAAAGCTCTCGGCAAGTGCTCGTTAAATCGGGCTCTACGTTATCGCGAGCGAGCGTTCATTTGTTTTTTTATTGCGCACACAAAGATTCAATCCGCGAAAAGCCCGATACTTTTTTTATCTAGAATATACATTCCGCGCCGCTGGTCGACATCAAAGTCAAAACGAACAGTCAAGTTGATACACGTGCCGATGAAAAAGCTTCGCGCACTATCCAAACCGCCAATAAAATTTTCATTTCCCTGCACGTCTCTCTCTCTCTATATATATATATATATATCTCTCGCTATCGCATTCTTTTCAGCTGAAAGTATATCACATTCCGTCGTATGATGAGCTGCGCGTGTACTCGTCAAAATTATTAAAACACGCGTATGCGCGTGTAACTGCTGCCAATTTTTACGCGCGTAACTATACCTCTGTGAAAACTGATTTGTCTCTCGCAAAATCGCTGAATTCACCTTCCGTACCTACTTACAATATTTATGAAACGCAGGAGAAGAGACGAATGTACAAAGCTGTCTTTAATTTCAAAATAGAGAAAATCATTGTGCCGTCGCAAGGCTTCCTCGACGAGGCAAGCGCCCGGATTTTCATGTAAATTCAACCCGGGTACCGGTATTTTAATATTCAGAATCTAAAAAATTCACAACATCCTCAGAACGCTGCGTTTTAGTACAACGAGCGCTCTTCACTTTTCCAATTTTTCCTCTCCAATCTGCCTGTAACGAAGCGTTAGAGTAACCTTTTCAACGGTGCTTTCAGTTTTTCGTCACCTCCGCACTAATCCCCTACAAAGCGCCAAAAAAAAAAAAAATTTTTTTCTACCATTCCAAAACCAACCGAGAAGTGCATTGTTTTCGTGGATTTCATCGCGAATACATGCGCGCACGTACATGCGCCCTCTCCGCACTCGGCGGACACTGCGGCCTCGATCGATGTTTGCGCTAATCTTTTTTGAAAAACCAGCGGCAACGTCCCAGCCTCCATACAGCCAACAAATCAAGCCTCGTGTAGTCATAGAGATCGGCATGGAGTTTTGCACTGTAAAGAAAAAAAGAGAGAGAGAGAGAGAGTCCGGCTGGGGGAGAAAAAGCGTCGGCTCGAGATTCGTTGCAGTTTCGCGTTACGCTCGAGCGCACCGGCGTGGCGGTTACGAGATAGTCGTCGGCTGCGCGCAGAGCGCAGCGGGAGCTCCGTTTGAAAATTGAAATTGATTTCGCCTGATTGGATCAATGCTGGAGGCGCATGTACACGTGTGTGTGTGTGTGGCACAGCCGAGCCAACGGCCGAAGTGGTATAGGTAAGCGTATAGTCCGGCGAGTTTATTGGCGGGGATAACGCGCGCGGCTCTTTGCGCGCGTTAACCGCGAAATCCAGCGAACGCGTCGAGGTGTACATATATAGGCGTACATGCGCACGTAGGTGTAGACACAGCGAGAGGTTCTAATAACCGAGGCTTTTTCAGCGCCGAACGAATTACTGCATAGTATACGCCGATGAATGAAGCTGACTCGCGCGCGACTGTTCAATTATACCGATTGAGAGTGAGAGAGAGAGAGAGAGAGAGAGATGTCGAATTATTGTATAATAATGAGCGACCGGCGTTGTAGAGGGTGGGAAGATTGGAAGAATAATGGAGGTGTGCGCAGTGGGGCGAACGCCGATGGAATTGCCGTGACGCGTGATTTTACGGACGAGTCGCCCGCTGTGGCTATACATTGTACGACTGTTTCGGGTGTAATTTTTTAGTCGGTATGAGTATGTTGCGGACAAAAATATAGCGACGGAAGGATCGTAGCAAGGTTTTTAAATTCATTTTCGATACAGGCGATTTTTACGAGCAAATTACGAAGTGTATTTATTAGAGTCGAAGCGTACACTCGACCATACGTGAAAGTACGCGATTAGCCATGTACTCGGCGACTCACCCATTGTGTCGAAGAGACGTAAATTGCCGAGCGGAAATTATTTTTTTAAGGAAATACATTTTGTAGCAATGGAATTGGGAGAGTGTAGAGCGCAGCTCTTTTCTTCTTTTGTTCCATCTATTGTCGGTTCCTTGGACAATTATAGCGGGTTTATATATAAAGTAAGCTGCAATTACACTCCTCGTTTTCATTGTTCGTTTGTGAATGGGGAGAAAAAGGAACGAGTGAATCCAATTTGGAAGACTAATTGATGATTGCATATCTAGCTCGGCTTATTCTTATATTTCATCTTGCACTTTCTTCTCTCACCCCATCGAGATTAGAACAAAAAGATAAGGGGTACTTAGTACAGGGGAGGGAGCGGAGAATGCGGAATTCTCATCGGTTGCATAAATAAGCGAATCCACTGTAGTTCGCTAAAAATAGAATAATCGTATGAAGTAAATTAATTGTGGATTCTGTTATCTAAAGCCTTATGTTTATTAAACTGTACAATATTTTCATGCAACTTAATTATGTGCTTTAAAATTACAATATGTATTACTGCACGTTTTGTTTTCAACATTTGAAATTCTATCCTTTAAAGAATCATTCGCATTATTTTTTGCATATTAATTAATTTATTTATTTATTTAATAAAACTACATACTAAGCTCCTTTAACACTTTGAAAATGAATAAGGATATGAAAATGAATGCGCAAGTTCGGAAACTTTATCGAACATTGTATATGCAGATACGTACAAGTAGAAAAATCCCGACACGGTCAGACGCGCACTCCTGGCACAAAACATTGATACCTATAAATAAGAAACGCAATCCACACAATCATGGATTGCTTTTCACCTCCGTACAACCAGTCTTTAATTCTCCAAACAATAATTTTTTCCAAAACAAATTGACTACACACCTATGCCAAAATAAAAGCACAAAAAGTCACGTCACATCCAAGAGTACAGCGAATTAAACGTTTTTAGCTCTACAGCAAGGAATTAAGCCACCTCAGCAGTCACAATTAGCTCCACCAATGCCGACCACACTCTATTCGATCGTCTCTCTCTCTCTCTCTATCTCTCTCTCTTCAAAGTCAAAGCTCGAAGCAGCGGGCAAACAGCATCGTCAGACGAGAAAAGCTCGCGCGCGAAAAGCTCGAAACAAATTAGCAGCTCTCTCTCTCTCTCGGGCGCGCGGCTTAACGCAATCCACACAGACACACAGAGGCGGAGACACACACACACACACACACACACACGTGCGGCGCTACACACCTATAACTCCGCGTTTCTCGATCGGAGATTCCGCAAAAGCGTGCAGAAGTGAAGTGGATAAAGAACACCAGCGCGCGTATGCTCTCTCTCGAGGCGTACAAGCGGGGGGAGAGTGGCGAAGTCGTATACACATCGCGTGCGCACGGGGCGCACACGGCAGGGGAGAAGTTCAACATGCGAGCCGCATTAAGCTAATTGTGATTAACCGCTCGACGCGAACACGCGTATATAGAGACACAGCGAGAGTGTATATATGCGTTAAGGTGGGCGCGGACTGTATACGAGCTGCACAGCGCTGGCTTTCGCGCTGTTCCTGGTCAACGCTGCGGCGTTTCGCTCGCGCAGACCCGCAGCTCAGCTGGGGGGAGGGAAATGCACTGCGGGCTACGGTCGGCCATGAAAATCTAGTTGCGTGTCAGCTTGGGAGTATACGCTAGGGTTATCGGAGAAAAAACCGGAGGTCGGCGGACGAACAGATTTTTCGCTCGCGACCGGTTATACAGATGTTGAATTGCGAGGAGCGTTTAAGTAATGCGAAAGGAGAGTTTCACGAGATGGAACCAAGACAACGTCTAATGAAAGTTTTGAGCTTGAAGATTCTTCGAATATTTTAATCTCAGATCAATCTCGATTCTTTTGCATTTTGATGCTACGATCACAGTCGCTTTGGATACGCGCAAGTAGAAAAATCCCGGCATTGTCAGACGCGAGCCATACTTACCGAACCAATACGTATCAATGTACCCAGTCCAAATTTATTTGTTGCAATCTGTACAATTACATTCGTAACCAGTGCAAACACTCTGATATAAACTTCAAACTGCGCAAAGTAACTTGATTTCTATTTGTGTAACAATTAGTATAAGTAAATTCTTCCTAAACTGTGAATCTTTCAGATTTCTTCAGTAAGTCACGAGCTCGTATTTATCATAATTGGTGCACAACTTCATTAACGTCTGTGTACGTTGCAATGCTCGATTTTTAATGTGCCGTACATTCCCCGAGCAACCTGTTTTGCCATAACGAAGTTGCAAACTACATCTGCCGCATACGCGAAACTTTTTCGAAGTATAGAATCGCCCGACCCGATATATATATCCAACGTTCGCTGTATAAAGAAAAACAGAAAAAAAAGAAACACTCCCGGCAATCGCTCGCAAACTTCATAATAGTCATTCGCGTAATTCAATTGTAATATTCAGCTAGTCTTATTTTCAACCGAATGAATACATATCCAGAAGTTGCGAAAGGAAAACTTTGGGCCGACACGTCACCCCTCTCTCCACTAACCTCCCCCCCCCCCTCCTCGGCGTCCACGTCGGTTGGCGTTTGCTTTGTAAACATTGGAACCGTACAGGCCGAGAGTCGTTCGCGCAGCTTTGAATTATGTGTTGCGAAGTTGCTCTCGGACACGCCCACCTTGATTCTTCGCCTGCCTTTTCATTATTAGCTTCGCTGCGTTTGCCGAGCGCTTGCCTTTCGAGACGAGGAAGTAAGTTTTTGCCTTGTCCAATTACGGCTCTGTCAGAAAATAGAAATTCTCGGTAAACTTTGGCGAACGGGGGGGGGGGGTGAGAGGGGCTCGGTCGGGAGAGGTTGGCGCGAAATATAAGCTGTGCAGTAATAGATCGCAGCGCGCGCTGCATTATTTTTGCGAAAACACGCTGCCCTCGTGCACTCTTTAGTGAGAGAGAGAGAAAGAGAGGGAGAGAGGCGAGATTCAATTGAAATCAGAAATGTGTTTTGAGCGGCGGCCGAATCTGATATTTGGGCATCGATCGTCGCGGGCTACTCGGAGAGAAATGTGTCGGTGAAAATTGCTGCGCGAATTTCGGATGGCCCAATGGGAATTCGGATTCTGTCGAATTTTGCAACACCATAGGCGGTATAGCAGAATTTCAAATCAGCGACTTTTGCCGTAAGTTGCAAATTTTGCTGTAGTGTATAGATTACATTTTATGGATAGTGCCAGCTGCAGTTTTGCGGAAACAAATATTCAAATTGAATTTTGGCGCGTGTTGGGCTGTTCCTTTTATTGCTTGATAAAAAATACTTTTTTCAGTTTTACGGTTTACACTTGCAGCGGTTGTTTCTCGAAAAATTCGCGTAAACACTGTTTTAATCGCAAATTAATGGGACGGATCACAACGTTGACACCTCTATGTTTGCCTAATTATATAGTTGACTTTTTCATAAAAATCAATTCCATTATTCGCAAAAAGAATTTATCGAGTACAAAAATAAAATGTGATTCTTAAATTCATATCTCGTATCAAAACGTTATCAAAATAGAATCACTGGGTGGTTTCCCTATATTTAGTACACTAAATTTTTACAGAGGCGAATTAAATATGCTTCATAAATTGAGTTTGCAGCAGAAGTTATATCTACGGTTTTTCTCGCGATGTCATCCCCATATATATATTTGAAGGAAAAATAGACGGACAATTTTTGGATAGTTGGATATATCGAGAAGCGAATCTTAGTTTATATATATATATATATATATATATATATATATACGTATAATTGCTTTTCTCAAAACTTAGAAATTGACTTTCAAACCGAATCCTTTTTACGGCCGAACTGTGGCAGATTTATCGCATAAACTTGTTGTTAGCGATAACTTTGTTGTCTTCCAGCTAAATGCGTCCGGGGAGTACACGTCTTCCGAATACAGTAGAAGAAATTAATTACGCTTACGTTCCTCCAAGTTTACCGAGCTTTCGCAACTTATTCTCTTGGAACATTTGACTTATACGCGTCAGGGTGGATTTGATGCACAGCTGAGTAAATTGTGAGGCACAATATGCTTATTAGAACGAAATGCAGGATTTAACTTTACCTCCGTACTACAATAAAGACAGTGTTGGCTGAAAAATTTTTTTTACCTCCTTAATGGAAATCATTTTCACCAAACATCAGGGGTGGTATCGATCAAAAAAATGTTGAGTGACGTTCCGAATCAAGTGCATCGCTCTTTACGAAAAACCGGATTTTTCCCAGAACGTTCTCGGAACCCGCGTATCGAATGGAAAATAGCTTCTTTGCAGAAAGGTATTCCTCTCGCTTCAAGAATATAATTTCCCACAGTGTGTGCGATGCGCGGTAACTGGAGAACGCCAATAAAACTTTTTATCGCGGCGCTAAAAAAAAAGGAAGAAACTCAAGCTATCTGCGTTAAGTAAAAGACTGAACTCCGCGCAGGATGCCAACCGCGAACGAAGACGCGCTCGCGTAGAATTTTTTTTTTTTTTTTTTGGATGGTCGTCTCTCATTACATGCAAGCGTAAAAATTCTTCGACGTACACACAGCGCGGCCGAGCTCACTCTAGAGCTTCGATCCGGAGATATCTTTCGAGATTGATCCGTCTCAGTTTTTATAAAGGACGCGGGATAAATCGTATGGAGAAAAAACCCGTAAAAACGCTCTATGATCTCTATAAAAATCCTCGTAAAGCGCTGGCGGCCGCATGAAAACATGTTTATTTTCACTGTGACTGCCACGATTCAGCGAGACAGTCCACACACACACACACACACACACACACATATCATATACCCAATTCCAAGTAATTCACGATCAGTCTCTCTCTCTCTCTCTATACCCATACCTATATATCTTCCTATATTGCACAATCCCATGCATGCACTGCAGCACCCCTACACTTACTCGTACACACAACACCTACATATAGACGTATACGCGCACGTGTACTCCCATCGTTATAAACGTCCGTCGAACGCCCGTCTTATCTCCGTTATCTCGGACCCTTCCCTCGAGCCTCGCTCTATATCTCTCGCGCGCAGATATGCGAGCTGGCTCGCGTATCTCCGCACTGCGCGTAGCCCGCGCGTTTCCCTCCCGACGCGCGCGCGCGCGGCCTCCTCCTGCACGGGCCGTTCGCCCATCGATTCGCCCAAGTAGAGGCAGCACGAGCGCGCCGACTGCGCTCCGAGACTTAATGAATCGAGCCGATACATACAGGCCGTATTTATGCGCAACGAGTGTTTGCACACGCCCCCGGGACAGTTACGTGTATCCACACTACGTGCGTCTACATACATACGTATATATAGAGCATAGAGTGAGGGGGTCGGGAGAGAGAGACTAGTCGAAGACGTATGTAATCGAGCGGCTGTCGTCCTCCTGTTTCCAGCCTTTTATCTTGGCTCGCTGTGCTTCCGCTCGGCTCCGCGCGCGGCTCTTTTCGGGCTTGAAATGTGCGCCGGGCGTAATTGATTCTCTCGGCCGCTCCACGCGCTTGGTCAAGACGTGAATAATGTACGGGCTATGGATGAAATGGATCGGTTAAGCGGCCTGCAGCGCCGTAAAGCGCCCGAGCGGACCTCGAGAATTCGGAGGGGTCGAGGGGGGTGGGGAAGAGGGTATATATATGTATATGCGGGAAGAAGAGAAAAACTACCCGCCGCCGACTGGAGTAGCGCAACGCTCTTCGGACGGATAGTATTTGCTCATTTCTATTATTGTCACGTGAATGAATAAATTTTAATGCGGAATTGCCGAATGCCGCTTGAATTTCAAGCGCGGATCGCGAGGCGGACGACGCGCCGTCGTTTTAAAACTCGCGTGGCAGAGGCGAAGGAACGGGGAGGAATCGACGCGACAAGCAAGTGCGATCGAAACGTTGAAAATAATAATTTTCCTTCTCCTCTAGTTTAATGCGAGCCTGAATTTGAAGTATCGCGATCCGAATGCTTCGATCGAGTTCTTTCCGTTAAAAAAACTCGATTTTTCAGTTTTACCATATTGCCGCAGCATTGTTTAAACATTCGAGCGACAAACTCTGCGCAGCTCATCCGAGAAAGCGGGACGTTTAAAGCGTTTTGAAAACAACTCTCTACGTCAGCTTGTTTGTCTTTAACTTCGCAGACAGTGACAAAACCCATGTATCACTGTCCACACGATCCATTAATCATTGTCCACACGATCCCGGGACAACGTAGCAAATGTGGAAATGGACTGAAATTTTGTTAACACACTTCTGAAACCGCTGGCCTCGAGATGAACGAGTGACATTTAATTCAAATGATCGCGAAAAACTTTCAAATTTAGCCTTTCAATGAATAATTCGTTAAATTTACACGAAAAAATTGTTCTAGCGCCGTTCGATTTACATTCCACGCACAGTCCTTACAGTTGAAGAAAGCAAATCGATACTCGACATCGAAACGTTGCAAACTGTCGAGATCCAGGCGCGATCCGATCTGGAGCCGTACAACTCTTTTCGCATTCGATTCGCGCAATATCGGCCGATATCTTTGATTACGCGACTCGCGATTACAGCCCTGCGGTCAACCGGGCGCACACGCGCGCATCGCATGACGCCGCAAACCACACTCGGGGCAATTTGTGCCTCCCGCTAGTGGGGCAGACTAGGTCTATGCCAATCCGCGACTATACCATGTGGCCTTGATGTAGGCGGAGGCTTCAGGAAAATCATCATTTTCCTCGCGAGTGTCAGGGCCGCGAACGGTATAATGAACGTTTGGTGAGAGGGGAAGCCTTTTTTTTTGAACGGAGTATACTCTGTCTCATTAACACGGCTGTCATTGAGTAATTAATTTCTTTAAGCTGGAAATAGAAACGAACATCGTCTTGGATCGTAGTTACTAACGTTTTTAACAATAAGTTTTATTTTGTTTTGAGCTGGATTAAAACGAATAGCTGTCTTCGAATGACATATTTGTGTACAGCAAACAAATACGTATGCATAAAAACTTTGTAGTTGAAACAAAAGATTTTGATATTAGGAATATTTTAACGTCTCCTTGATATGCAATCTAAAGAGATACATAATTTATTGAAATGAAGGCTTATTGTCTGTAGTTAGTTATCTTATAGAATAAAAATGTTAATTCTACATTTTTTACGTTATTTTAACATCTCCTTGATCTATAATCTAAAGAGATACATAATTTATTGAAATGAAGTCTTATTGCCTGTAGTTAATTACTTTATGGAATAAAAATATTCAGTCAATTTTCAGAGATATATTGGAATTGCCGAAACACAAAGATGAGTGGAGATGGTGAGCAATAACTATTAGATACGGACAATTTAATTGTCCACAAGGGACCAGATGAATCTCCAAGCAATCATTTCCCGAATCGCGAAGAAACAGAGGCCTTGAAATTGATCAAGCCACTGCAGACTATCCAGAAATGCCACTTACCCAAATAATATCTGAGATAACTAGGTTGAGTTTCACTATTTATAGAGGAGGCCACGTACGCGTATCATAGTTTATAAACTTGATAAACCTACTTTTATTTTATCTTAGCCACGATTGTACCAAAATTCATCATAGTTTACATATGTACATCATGAATTTTATAAAATATTATAAAATATTGTTATCCAGAAAAAAATTTTTTAAGAAACGCAGTTCCTGATCATAAAGATAAATAAAAAGCAAAAATGTTCAAAATGTCAGAAATCAATAAAAAGATTGAATTAAAATGTGATAACGTTTTTGCAGAGATAATTTTTATCGAGCCTGCAGAATATCACAGGCAAGCGAATCTTTATGATTGTGCGCGATGCAGAAGTATTACATAACTGAAAAATCCAGTAAAATTAAACTTAATTTAACATAATTGAATATTTCAAATTTCTTTTTTTAATCAAGTAGATTCTTTATTAATAATCCATAAATCTCATACATTTTCGTGACATATTGAACTTCATTATGAAAATATCGATCAGAAGAATTGCAAACAAATACGTACATTTTAATTTCTGACAGACTTAACTGTAAAGTAAATTAAATGAGGGATAATATAATCTTTAAAACACGAGTAAATAAATAAGAGTAATTACTCTGTTAATCCATATCCAATAAAAAATCAAGGAAAATAAATATCACAATGACTTAAATTAATACATGTCCGGTTTATTTTCGGATTATGCTAATTATTTCTCAGCGAAGCGTTAACGATAACGTTTTAAAATCTGCTGTACAAGATGAATAACTAATTAACCCAAATTATTATCGTTATCTTTAAATAAAATAATTACCAAAACTGTTGTAGATTCACGATATTACATTGTAATTGTTACGTATTGTAGATACAGCAGAAATCCTTCTGCTATGCAATATCATTATTATTGTGGCGTATATACTCTACGATCAAATAACAGAACTCATATTTAGCTTGCAGTACCTAAAGCGTCGCACGTCGCACAAAAATTTTAATTTTATCGATGAAACATTTTTCCTGAAATTTTTTCATCCTGCCCGATACAAAGTACGTGGCAAGAATGTTAATACATGAGATTTACATCGTAATATTATAAGCGCGATTTAATTCAACATTTTATGCCTCATTAAAAAAAAACCAATCAATACTGAAGCGAGCTCACAATACCTCCTCGCAAACAACTCTATACTTTCATCTCGTGTCATAATCGTGGAAACTCCATTCGTTGGTTATTTCTATTAATTAATCTCTCACGGAAAAATATTCCCTTCACTTCGCAATCACATGGAAAAAAAATTGCAAAGATTCCATTGCGCGTCAATTTAAGTGTTATATGATACGCTTCGGCGAACACAGTAGAATTGAATGTATTTCGAGTGTTGCACTCACGTTCAGTGTTCAGCTTTACTCGATAACTTTTCACTCGCTCTCCGATCGATCGCAGCTCGGCCTAAACGTTACATCCGCATATCTTCCCTATTTGTTCGCTCAATTTTCCTTCCCATCGCCGAAAATTCAATGCAAACGAAAGAGACTGTTGTCCGCGACGATTACCCCCATCGCGTCGAGCTCACACGTGTCGGCGAACCGCCGCGATGCTAATCGCAAGAAGACGCAAATAAAGAAAGGGACTACATCAACAAGTCGCACTGACGACGATCAGAAGATATAACACGATCTCCGCAAGCAGCTTAAAATTTCGCCCTCGATGGTCCTTCCGCCGGAATGATCCTCGATTGCATAAGCTCTTATCGTGCCGATGCACACGCCACTGTCTTTCTCTCTCTCTCTCGGATCCAGAGTCTCGAAGCGGCCCGGCTTATCGGCAATCAAACACCACAAGCAAACTCAAGCGAGGACGCTCGAGGGGGACGTCGAACGCTCGCACGCAGCTATAGACGTAAGTCGCGCGTGCGCTGCCCCGGACGGCAGTGGGTATAATGTAAAGTTGACACATTCTCGATCAATCAGGCGTCAGAGGCAGCCTGACCGTCTCTCGCCAAGCTTCGCGGCTATTCTCTCTCCTCCTCACGCGACGAACTGGACCTGCGGCTTGTGTTTGGTCTTGCAGCCGCACGTAAGCGCAAACGCCTATATGCGGAGGCGAAAGCTCCGCTCGTTAATGCTGCGCCACGATCGGACGCGTTGTGGGCGCGATCGGTACGCAATCGATACACAGTGGATCGGGACTCGTTCTGCTGGGATTCGAGTCCGAGCGATGACGTGTGGGGGGAGGGAGGAGGCTTTTTTCTGCTCTTACATCGAACTTGGAGTACATCCGTTTGAATAGGCAGAACGACGACGGTGATTCGATCGACTGTACTCTCGTTTCGTCGACAGAATTTTTGACGATTCATTGGCGGTTGTGGCGAGTAAATTTGTAATGGTATTGTTGTGGGATAAAGGTATTTGTGCTGCAAATAATCAACTCGGTTAAAATTTTTAATGTATAGAATTCCTTTCTTGCGAATTTTACTTCTTAACGTTATTTCTTCTGTCGAGAAAACGGTAATATAGTAAAATATATAAAGAAGTGTCCAGTAGATTTTTATGAATTACAAACTAATCTTTTTTTCTATCTATTTTATAATATTATTATTATCTGATAATGACTGTTAAGTAATATAAATAATTTAAAGTAAGTTAGGCGCCAATAAACTAACAGAGGCTTTTTTTTCATTCTTTGATGATAAAAAAAGCTCTGTACTCTGTCGAACTTTTTAAAATTCTTTCAATACAAAGTGAAACTAACTTTTCAAGCAATAATTTTGCAACGCGCGATTGGAAAATTATTTACTGTAAATCAATAAATGCTATCTATTCCTGAAACGCAAAAGCTATCGATAGAACTGCTACAATATACTGGGCAGTGCTAAAATAAACTTCAACTAATTGAAACTTGAAAATTGTATTTTTAACGTCCAGACATCCACGCTATTCCATATCTCATATTTGACCTCGCTTAACTTCAGCGACTGCTTTTCCGAAGATATTCCGCACAGATGTGAAAATGCAAGGGACACTCGGAAACAACAGTCTCGACGGGTTGCAATCGATAAATCAATAGAGAATCGATTAAATTATTCTACCCGACCGTTAAAATCGCGATTCTCGCTCTTGCGCTTCACTCGCTCGCGCGCGACACTTTCGACGCTCTCGATTATTCAATCGCGCCTAGCGATAAATTAAATACTACTACGAGCTCTCGCGCCCCGAAGGAAAGCGAGAGCGCAGCGTTAAGATTATTAATTGCCTCGTTGATTTGCCGCCGGCTATCCGAAATTAAAGCTCGCGAGCTTTCGCTTACGTGGCTCTTCTGTCTCTGTTTAGGCTAATTACCGCACGACCGAGCGGAATTGATCAATCAACAACTGTCCTTATCGTCCATCTCTGTTTGAGCTAATCACTGCGGAGAATGTGGATAATTGTTGATAGGCGAATTCCACTCGCTCTCGTGTTGATTAAATGGGGATTAGACCGTGGAACGAGTGTACTTCAATCTCGAGTCTGACGATGATACATTACGCGCGAAAATTTGAATTCTCTCTCGCTCTCCCGCTGTTACGTAAGCGTTAATTCGTCCACGAATACATTACCGAAAGTTGACCAGCGTTATAACGGCGACATCGAAACTTCTCCTTTGTCGTCGGTTGACGCGGTTCTTTCGGCGACGATCAGCTCGGACGGCAACAACAACAAGTCCGCGAACCAATTAACGCGTCCCGTAGACTCTGGAGAGACAAAATAACTTTGAATATACACGCGGAACTTCGGGCCAAGTCACATCCCGTGCGTTTCTTCAGGGGAAGTTTCACGGCTGACGTTCGAGATATTCCAAGTTATTTTGTCCCCCGAGCGCGCGTGTGTGTGTGTGTGGTACGTACTGTGTATTTGCCGCATGGGTAAACCGTGATCTCGGCTATGAGAAGCCCGGGTTTACGCTCGCTTGCTGTCGGCTCTCGCTTTGCCGTTAGCTCGAGTTGTCGGGCGCCTCGTAGACTGGTGGGCGCGCGACGCTGACAGCTGGTGGCTACGACTCGGCTTCAATCTGTCTTGTTGCCCAAACGCCGGAGAATATTAACAACAATTACTTGCTCAATTCGCTGCGAGGTGCGAGGGAGGGATCGAGGGGCTGGGAGGGGGGAGGGGGAAATGCAACAGTGACGCCACACCGTCGCTCTACTTTCGTCTTGACCCTCGAACATAGAGCTTGGGAATATATTGGAGAGAAATTTCAAGGGGGTGCGCTACGAGATGCGGTGGAGAGATCGTTTTGTGGACGTGTTATTTAATCCTCGTGAGCGTTGGAAAATTAACCGTAGACGAAACGCGTATAGACTATTTCTTTTTGCATTTCTCACTGCAGGTCTTGAATTGTTTGTTGATTTAATCCAATCCCATTCGGTATATGAAATTTATTATTTGAAAGCTCGCATTTATCTTTCATAACTGTATTTCTTATCTTTGCTTGCTATCCAATCGGCGAGTATGATTTTAAGCTTCCTAATATTAGTAGACGGGATGACGGCGCAATAATAAATGAATTATCAAATTTTTCTAATTAAAATATTAATTTATTTAACCGAATTGTGCCTAAAAATGTGTCTATTTTTGTTTCAGGTAATTATGCAGTTCTTCGTTAAATAATTTTCGCTAATAAAGTTCAAGTATCGTAAGTTATTTTTTTTTACTTCAAAACGACGCTAATGCGTCCTCTTAATTTAAAGGTGTCTGTAATCACGTATTATTTCATATTGTGCAACAGACATCTGTAATTTAAAGCATAGCGTGATAAAACAAAATAATATTAAAACAAAAAAATTCATTTCCATTTAATCTTCTGGCTAAATATTGAATGATTATATTGGTTCTCATAATTAAGTAGTGATGTATGATTTTAGTCAGACACGGCTGCCATGTTTTTATCTAGCAAAAAATGCTTCTGAACAAAGAGAAGGTTTTAATGTATTCAATGAACAATCCACTTTTAATTATTTATATTAATATTTTAATTAGTATCGACGCGTTTAATAATAATTGAAATAGTAAAATGAACCAATTCTAAAATTAAGTAGTAACGTCCTGTTTAGTCAGACTACGAATATCCTTTTAAATTATATATTATACTAACTGTTATAATAATGAGAATAATGCAATTAGGATTAGTTTCTTTTCTAAGATCACTCAGACATTATCTCCAAGTCCAAGTATTGAGTGTCCTCCATAGAACTGATATAAATTTGATATCGAAACTCGAAGTTATATACTTTAATACAGGAAGCAACAGCACGAAACATCGGTCGAGCAACCCCAACTTTTATTCTCCCCCACAGCAACACATCTATACGTATGCGTACGGATCCATACGGAGCAGTATTTCTCTGCCTTTTAAGTTTCACGGCTATATTAGTGCTCTCGACACTTTCTATCTTCCTCTACGATTCGCAGTATTACGAATCGTTAAGCTTCAGCATCGAACAGCACCGTAGAATATCTCGGAAAAATAAATTTTCTAATTTAATCCCCAGGCGGTCGAGCTGCGCGCCGCAGCCAGCGAATTGCCTTAATCAGGATTCAAGTGCGGCAAAAAGTCTTTGCTACGGCTTCCGATGGCTTTTGCGTGTACACCGCGGCTCTTCCTCGATTTCGTCTCTTGCGCGCGGGTTCGCCGAGAGAAAAAATCCATTTTCCGCCAGTGGCGCGTGAATTATAGCCACCGCAGCGATGGTAACCCCTCCTCCCCACACCCCCCGACATAATCGCAAATCTCAAGGGACACGTTTTCTCTCTTAAAGGCCGGCCCGTAACGAGTGTTTCAGAAGTTAAGCAGCTCCCTTTTTAACAAGCTTTTTACTGTCGATCGCATCACCAGTAAGAGAGAGTATCCGAAAGGGGTTGGGGAGGAAGGGGGGCGGGGGGTAAAGGGAGGGTAGCGCTAAAAAGAGGGCAGCTCGTTTTACAGTCTCGGAGAGACAGATCTTCACTTACATCACGATGTCGATGCCACTCTCCCCTTTCTCTCCCCCTATTTTTATTGCGCTTTTAGGGATGTCGCCTCTTGATATGGCTCCAAATAGTCGCGGGGAGCGGAAGCAGGGATCGAGCGACTTTGAAATGGCATTGGGAAGTTCGATGTGATTTTTATGAAGGATTAAGAGGTGAATGCCGAGGTCGCAAGAATGAACTTCCAAGTTTGCCGTAAAGCTGGAAATAAAACGACGTGTTTTGTTTTCGAAATGATAAAATGCCCCCCCGGCCGAATGAGAAATCGAAAGCGATAAATTTTATTAATCCCTTCAAGTTTTATGAGTAGCTTTTACATTGCCGCGTGATAAATCTTGCGAAGCGGTTGTTTCAGTGATCGCGACTGATTTTTCCGGGTTATTGCGTATTCGTATAAATAGTTTTTATTAGTCATCGGTTGCTGTGTTTACGCGGCCGTTCAATTTGCGCGTACAATTGGAAACTACGTACCGATGTCATTTTACACATTTAATAATAATGGTTTAATTTATTCCAATGAAATAATTTTAAGGGAGTCCGAAAGTAAAAAATGTTAAAAATTTAAAGACGCCACAATATAGCTAACAAAACTACAACTATTTTACTTATAACTAATAACTCGTTATATTATAATAAATATATTGCTAATTCTTGGAATTAAGATAAATACTAAATATTTCTGACACATGTAATCAACTAGATACCTTCTTCCCGTAAAGGATAAGAAATGCGATTTCGAAATTTTCTGTCGAAATTCACGATATTTTCTCGCAAAAATCAATCCACTAGATCCAGCCAATCATCTCGAATATTATACGTGATACTGTGGACGAATCGACGAATCAGTATATACATTTAACAGCTATACATGACAGGAATTTAAGTATTTATACATTGCGGGTCGAACCAAAGCTATAAACCCCGAAAGTCTGACATTCCTACGAATAAAAACTGTTACGCTGGTTACACGTACGATAATCGAGATAATCATTGGTGTGCAATTTTCCTCAACAAACTTTCCTTCCGATCTATTAACTCCTTAACAGACTGTATGGTCAAAGAGCATAGCCGCCTAACAGAAGTATGCCGATTCAGCCAAGCTCTTATAATTCTGACGAATTAGTTTTAATATTAGTTTAAAATTTTTTTTTTGCCACGAGTTTTCCGCACGTTACGAATGTCGAGCCGGATAAGTGCGAGAATAGATTCTTTTTTTTATGAGGGAAGTCGTATATTCGGCTATTTTTTTTTCACCTTTTCGAGCGCGTGAAACTGTCATGCGGACACGTATGTTGGGGATTATTGGACAATTCAGTTTTGTTCGGCTCTGCGATTTTATGACTCTACGTGTGGATCCCCTTGCTTTCTAAAAAAGAAAGCTTTATAACGACGAAAATTTTCGAAACGAAAAGGTTCGTGGCGAATTTTAGAATAGATTTTTGAGTCAGAGGAATGAATTTTTAATCAGATTTTTATAATGAGCATCTTTGCTGTGACTAATCTAATTAAATAAATTCAAAAGGATGAATTATTATGATTAATCCTAGCCATGTTGTTAATAGAATTTGAATAATTGTGGCCTCACTTCGTATTAAGCAGACACCGTTTCATTCTTGGTACAGGACCTTTTCAAGCCCAATTTTATAAAAGGGAAAAATTAAAACTAAGTGGTAAATGGCCACATGTCAACGCATCTTACAGCTAGTCAGTCAGCCTTTTCATAAAATTGGGCTTGAAAAGGTTCTATACCAAGGCGAAACGTTGTCTGCTTAATATGATGTGAGGTTATAATTATTTAACAAGGATTGCCACATTTGAAAATCAAATTCTATTTCAAAATAATTTTCTTTATAATTCCTGCTAATTAAAATCATAGGAAGAAACAATAACGATTTTTTCGTACTCTTCAATACTTCTTACGTTTTTATTATGTCTTATTTCAAATAATTGTAAACTAGCCGGTTAAAATTTTATTTTTCCTATTAATCAAATGAAAAACATAAGCATCATAATGCACAATGAATCTATTATTCGGTTTTGTTTTCTTTTTTTTTATGTTTATTATAATTCTTTTTACTCCTAAGTTCTTTTTTTTAACAGAAAATTGTTTCATTTGTTTGTTGAATGTAAATTTAGGTGAATGGATTGGAAAACCCGTAAACGTCGTGCACTTTGTAGTTTGGCAAAGTGATGATGGAAAATTGAAAAGGGCAGCCATTTTTTCCAACGATCGACGACGACAAGCATGTCAATCGACGAAGGGCAGACTACGTTTAGCATTACTTCCGCCCTGAACACGAAGCCGTAAATTTCGTGTTCTATGAGTAATAGCGTGTTCGTGTTCGACGTGCAATAAACTTCATGTTTTCTGCGTGGTACACAGTTATTTGAATACACGCATTTTTCTGAATACGCTTTTTTTCGCATTCTTTCGCTCGAAATAACTCATCGGAGGGATAGGAAGGAACTAATAAATAATTGAGAAAATTAAAGTGGTATGCAGTAAATTTCTTTTGGTTCATTGTTCTCAATATTTTGTGATAAACAATATTTTAAAGTTAAAAGTAAAGCACTCAATTATTATGAAAAGTTTGGTCATTCTTTTGTGAAAATGGTGTTATTTAAATTCAGCTATAACAACAATCGATTACGCTTGTACTATTTGGTGGATGAGGTTACATCATAATAAATATTCTAATATTTAAGCAATATGAATTTCCAATACTTTTTAAAATGCCAATTTTAGGTATTTCAGGTATTTTAATTCTCTTAAAATTGGTTTTGGTTCCGATTAAGTACATTCGTATCTACCATTAAAAAAGTCGAAAACTGAGCAGAATGTACCTTGCACGCTTGAATTTGGCAGAACTCCGCGTAAAGCATCGTGTAAAATCGAGTCGTTCCTATTTATCCAACACAGGGCCCTAAGATCCTTTTTTACACAGGATCCGGAGGACTATCTCGCGGCGTAACAAGACTCGGCCAACCGTACAGGCACTCGACGTATAATTAAAATAGCCGCGCGAGAGCTCGAAGAAAAATTCCGACCCGAAAAGATACCCTCGTCACTCCTTCGCAAAGTCCGCGAAAGAGCTCTCGTGCAGAATTGCGCGTGCAGTTCGGCTAACCGGATTGCATGAATTTTTTTTTCTTTTTTTTTTTCCTCAACGCAAGGACCCTCTCGTCTCCCCGGCGTGTGCGGCCGGGGCAAAAAGCGAGCGCGGTGGGAAAGCGCTCGCGGGACAAAGCCGCGCGGCGAGAAAAGAGTTCGTCAGGATTTGCACGCCAGCTTTAATTGAATGACATTCGCGCGGGGGAATCTAATTTTCGGCCAGGTTGTCCGAGGCTCTCCCCACGGGCCGTCGAAAAAACGGCGAGGAAATTTAAAAATCCACGAAATTTTTTGCCCGTCTTGACGCGGCCCTCCCTCCCAGTCCCACGACTTGAAATTTCGCTTCGCTTGCTCTCGCTTTTCGCCTAATGCGTTTTGGAACGCGAGGCCGCGGGCTGGCCGGGCTTTTATTACATCGTTATATATATTTCGGGTATTTTTCGGGAGATACGCGCGTAGAGTTTCCGGGGGTTCGGGATACACGTGCAATTATCCTTGAGAGGCGACTATATTCCGTTACCGCACATAAGCGGATACGGAGAGAAATGGTTTTTGGATGGGAATTATACGGTCAAAAAATTTTCATGCAGAATCTGATTTACCTTTTTTTACGACACTATTAGAAATATTTCAATGAGAAAATCTGCAAAATTTACTCTGATTATTCTTAGAGATTTATTCGTGAAGAATTTGATGTGTAAAAATTATTAAATCGAGGTCTGACCGGTTCCGGCAGTATCTACTGCAAATAGAGTTAATACAAAATTATTTATGCAAACTTCGAAGAGTATTATTTCTATAAAATTGTCTTTATCAATATTTTATTATTCAGTCACATTCTGCGAGATAATTTCAGAACAACAGAAGTTTCGTCAATTATTATTCAATTATCAATTGCATTATCAGTAGATAATGTCCCGAACCGGCCAGACTCGCAAAATCCAAACTTTCTTCAGCCACTATTCTTCGCACCTCTGCTTGGCTCGCCTCCCCTCAAAATCCACACTTTACCCTAATCCAAGCTACTCTCCGCCCACCCCAAAAAGCACTTCCAGCGTTTCTTTCGATCCCTAAGCAGTGGTCTTTACGCAACAAAAAAAAAAATAACAAAAAACGAAGGCCAAGCTGCTCCGCCAGAAAATCCACTCGCGTCGCCGGAAAATCGATAGAAACTCGAAGCGCACCATCCAGTAGCCGAGGACTTCTTATCGCCGCTTCTCCTCTACACACACTCGCGCCACTTCCAAGTCAAACCCGAGTTTTCCCCACCGCAGCTCCGAGCGCAAACACATCCAGCCAGCAGCAGAGCATAAGCGTCCGCGCGTATCTCTCGCGGGTGACGAGTATCGCAGCGATTTTCTCACTTTCATACGGTGCATTGACGCGGGGGAGGTGGGGAGGGGGGCTCACCTCGGCGTATGAATAAAATATCCAGAGCTGCACACACACACACACACACACATTGGTGGTGTATATATATATAAGCCGGAGATATCTCGGCTATGCAAAATCGGGCGACTCCGTCAGCCGCGGAATCGCGCGCGACCTCTGATTTCCCCCCCGAGTCTCCGATGGTCTTTATTCACTTTTCTCGCTCGTCTCGTCGTCCTCGTCCTCGACGCCGTCGATCGGCTTCTGGGCGAAAAGAGGATTTCGACCAGGGGTTTCGGAAAGTCCAGGCGCGACCCATGCGGGCTTGGAAATTCAGAGCAGCTCTCTCTCTCTCTCTCTCTCTCTCTCTCTCTCTCTCTCACTCCGACGCGCGTATTATCGATTGCAATTAAGAGTACAGAGCTTAATTTGCTTTTTTGTCAATTAGCGGAGCGAAAGAGCAGCGAATTGCTGGAAGTCGCTTTCGGCTGTCCGGGCGGGATGGGGGGGGGGGGGAGATTCGAGCTGGAGCGTTGCGATTATCGAATTATCCGAGCATTACCGTTTTGTTGTGTTTGTTCTTTGGATGTTAATTAGTATTGCTGCCTGTTCAAAGAATTTCGAGTCGCAGCGTTTGTGCGGTGCGGAAATTATCATTAATTAGCGGCGTCAGACACGCGAGCGAATTGAATTTTTGCGCGCGGTTGTTTTGCTTGTCGCGCGGCGCCTTCTTTATCGCTGATTATATTTAATCAACTTTGCGCGGAATCCCAGCGCCGTTGATTGCGAGGGGGAGCTGAACGAAGATTTTTCATTGTCTTTGCCGCGCAAGTTTTGAAAGCTGGAACGGTAACGTTTCTTCTGCAGCGGATATAAGATAGTAGATATTGTTTTGTCTAAAAAAAAAATTGCAATTGACATTTGTCATGCCGCAAAAAAGCTACTGAAGACAGATAATAAACTGTTGTATGGCCAATACAATTATCAACCAGTGCAATAACAGTTAAAAGTTTCCATTTTTTTAAATCGAATGTGACTAGAAAGACTCACGTCGACGTGGAGAACGCAATAAATGCGTAATAGAAGTCGTAAAAAAAAATCTTATTGGAGATTATCATAAAAAAAGCTTTCGAAAGCTCGTAACTCCGCGATAATAATAGCTGCAAGGCCGCGAGTTAAAAAAAAAATACGATTTAACCCGCAAATTTTTATCACGCGCAAATCAAAAGATTCAAAATAGCCCTTTCCACCTTCTCCAGTTCCTTTGTAAAATAAGTCCTCTCATTCGAGTTTCATTACGCGGCGCAGCCACAACTCTTTCTCTCGCGCATCACTCTTGGCTCCGCAGACGCGTATCAGCGATGCTATACATTCGCGACGGAACTGTTTCACGAGCAGCTGTCCCCCTATATGCCTCTCGAGTTTATGCGAATATAAGAGAGCTCGGCGAGCGACGCGCGGCGCGTACTCATCAACAAGAATCCGCGGAGTCAATAAAAAGAGCTGGAAAAGCCGTCGGACAGCGGCTCTCTCTCTCTCTCTCTCTCTCTCTCTCTCTGTCCTGGTACAGTAAAAGCGTCGGCGCGAGTCCGAGTATAGTCGTAAAAAAAATTAAAAAGCCGCGCGAACCGCGAGGTGCGCGCATTAAAAAAGAACGAGGGAGAAAAAAAGATAAAGAAGTCCAGGCGGCTTCGCTGAAGACACAGAGCGACTCCGTCGAAGAATGACGTCAAGCGCTTCCTTTGTGCGCAGAGCAGCGTCTCTCTCTCTCTCTCCCTCTCCCTCTCTCCCTCTGATGTGTAGGGGGACCGGGGGGTGCGTGTGCGCGTGCAGGTCGTCGGCGGAAATTCGCGCGCTTTACGCAAGTCGTAATTTTATGTGGCCCTCCGCAATAAACTCCATTCCGGCGCGCGCACGCACGCACGCGTGACGGCTGCCGAGCAATAAAGTCCCCTGAAAATCGTACGCGCGGTTCGCCCCCGATGTGAGCAGCGGCAGCAGCGCCGCGCACAGAGCAGCCGGGGATACGTATAGGCGCGCGGCTGACGGAGAGCCGCCGACTCGCTGATGCTCTCGAGACGCCGCGGGAAAGTCAGGGGGACGACTCGCGTTTAGTAATAAATGCTCGACGCGAGGGTTTATACGTCAATTTTCAGGTTTCACTTTTACGGCCCCCGGTCGACGGCTCGCCCTGTATTTCTCTTTCTTCTCCTTCGCTCCGTTTCCCTTCTCTCCCCCGCGGTCGTTTTATTTCTCGCGCGCGCGCGCGCACTTTTTTCTCTCGCTCTGTCTCGCTCTCTTGAAGCGAGAGGCCCTCGAAGGGCAGCGCGGTGCAGAAATTTCAAGTGCGTCGCGCTCTCCGGATTTTCCGCCGCGGATACCTGATTTATGACGAAGTTAAAAAAATGATTAAAAGTCCGAAATTTATTGCTCGGAATTTTATCGGCCATTCGGTCGGGTACAAAACGCGTAAAGCCGTTCATACTCTCTCTCTCTCTCACCCTCTGTCTCCCTCCCTCTCTACCACCCACCCCCCTTCGCTCTACGCTGTATATAGAACGATCACAATTTAATATGCAGTCGGAGTGTTGATAAAATTTGAAAAAAAAGTAGCAGAGCAGAGAGAACGGGAGACAACAATTTCGCGACGGTCGCACGTCCCGCATTGCGTGTCTCTTTTTTTTCTTTTTTTTTATCAGGCGTTTTCAGCAGCAGCCCGCGCGCGCGAGTATTAATCACGGAGAAAATTAGCGAAAGAATGTCAATTAGGCGACTGAAGGTGTGAGCGGAAATTTCATGTGAGAAGGAATGAAGTACGGTTAAAGAGCTTCGTTAAAAAATATACCCTCGCAAACGAGACCACTCGAATGAAAGGTTATAAGGGTTATAAGGGTTCGAATGGAGAGAAAAAAGGACAGATCGTGCGCAGTTACCGTAATTTCAATGAAACACTTTCCGCTCATTTTCCCCGTTTAATTTAATTTAATTACATACTTCAATCCGGGCATCGAAAAGCACTTTTACACAAGTAGGTCTATTCGTGAGTGTGGAGCATTTAAATAGAAATTTAAAATTTGTTCTTTAAAGTGTGTATTTCGATGGTTACGCTACTGACATTTAATGCATTTTTTTTCAACAAATTGACGACTGTCTTTAACAAACAGTTGCAAAATTTTGTTGTTCATTTGGTTTCCTATAAAGCCCTGGAATAAAGTAGTATACGTAACGAATATTTTCGCGTCGCTGTAACGCATAATATATACAAGATAAAAGGACCTTGTAATGCATCACAGGCGAAGCCCTAAATGAACCTTGCAACAGTCCTACACACGATACGCTATATGCAGTCGGTGTATATTACACCTGGAAACGTAATAAAATTATTACTTGCTTCATTATGCATTGCAAACGGCAATTGCAATAAAAATTAATGCAGTTGCGTGAAATTCATTGGCTCTAACCGGAGATCATCTGCGAACTGCTTAAAATTTTTCATTGCTACAATCATTATTAAAATTTTTTAGCCGCTCGAAGTAACTGCGCGAAGCAGTGCGCCCGATAAAATTTACTTTGTCGTCAAAATCAACGTTTCACATATTTTACGACAAACATAAATTTAACCTTGACAACCCACACTTCCAGCGCATGCAGTCGTGCCCAATCCAATCTGACACGACCGAACGTACAATTGTAAAAAATGTCTTGATAAAAAAAGCTGTAGTATAGGTATTCTGCTTTGGTAGTATACTTGAATTGATATAATAAGTTTATGTGGTAAGGTGGTTTATTTTGAGCATGCATTTTAATCGACACAATAAAAAAGAAATTGTTGATTTTGTACTCTTAGACTGGAATTTACAGCAACATCAATGAAAAGGTATAATTTTCAAGCTTGCGAAAAGTCTTTTTATGCTACACTGTAATCTAAAAATAAGAAGAAGATTCTTTTATCCTAATTTCTTACGTTTTCACTTTTTCTCTATAATCACAGCAGCGTCAATCTAAGCTTTTCGTGTTTTCGTGTTTTGGGTGGCAAGTGTACGCTCTATATCGAGTAAAAGAGAAAAGAAAGTATTTTTCGTTATAGTACATCGGGCAAAAAAATGAAAGCTTTCTAAAGTATAAATCTAGTAGAAAGAACTAAACTCCGAAAAAAATTTTTTTTATAATGGAGCTTATACTTGAGCTTATATACCTGCGAAATTTATGATGAGACTCTGAAATGAACTTTCGACAAACCGGATTAAACGATAAATACTTTATAATTCTAGGACACATTTATCATGCAAAATATGAATCATATTTATGAAGACCATAGTGTACGCCAAATAATGACTCAAAGTAACGGCATCTGTTTATGCGATTCGAAGACACACAATCAATCATGAACACTGATCGAAATTCCCTTTTGTAGCAAAAGAAATTAATCTTTGAAAGCTTATCGAAAGGAAATACATCTGTGTTATATACACGTGGACTCGTTTCACTTGCAAAAACCGCGTCTTACTTGGCTCCATTGTCCAGCATAAATACCTTAACCCATCCTCACTATTGTCATTTCACGATAAATGCATTCCATCAAGATTTTACACTCAGCACACACTCAACACAAGACGTCAAATCAATATTGAAAAATAATTTTCTATTTTGAATATATTTCCCCCTCTAAAAGGTCTTAACCATTCTGGACGTCTCTCCCTCGCTACTGCATCCGAGTACCGTCTCCCACGGACAAATAATAAACCTTTGCCCCCTGCCCCCCCCCCCCTCAGAAAACCGTGAAAGCCAACACCGAAACAAACCTTTCCTTATTCATAAACTCGCTCGAGCTTCGCAAGCACGTCCCTCTCGCGGGGTTGCCGGATCGGAAGGGGAGGGGGGGAGGGCAGCCGAGCTCGAGTCACGCCGAGCTTTATCGAACGCGATTAATTCTGCATAAAGACCGATCGGCGCAGGCGTGCGAGCCTTTAAACCGGCGATAATGAGCTTCGCCCTGACGCCCTCAAGCGACACGCGTCCTGCTGCTTCGCGAGCAGTACAGCTGCGAAGTCTCAGTGCGCGAAGGCGAAGAAAGTTATCCGAGACCGGTGTGCTGCGCGCAACTTCTTTGATCGCCGCGGGCTGACGCGGCGCGAGAGAGAGAGAAAACTCTGCGCGAGGTTGGGCGGAAGCCGAAAGCCGGAACCGGAAATGAAAATAGATATTTGCCCTCTTGTTTGCGCTGCCGATCGCTGGAGCGGAAGTTCAATGTGTCGCGATGCTGGAAGATCCGAGACGAGATTTTTGCCTAAGTCCGTCCGCGGCAAGTTTATTACTGGGAAGTCTTGGTATATGTATACGTGGGGGTTTGCTTTCCGGACTCGTTTATTAAGTTCTGTGGAGTATGATCGACACGTTTGAATTTTACTGCAAACAACATCGAGGAATGACGTTACGGTTACGTGTAATTAAACGTTTAATAAACTTTTCAGTGATTTTCATAGTAGTCAACCGTAAACACATCTTCGGCAAATATTGACGCTGCCTGACACTATATTAGTATGGTGAAACTAAAATGCATTATTTGGTGACGAAATGTCCGTGTCCGAACAAAAGATGTTGACAGGCGGGTCGAAAGCTGACAGGACTTGCAACACCCCCAATATCGAAGACGTCTGTTAAGCCAATCATAATCGACCTGCATAAAGTATACCAGCTGCGCGTATAGCTTTTCCCGCCCCAAAATACAGAGAAAATCTTCGGTAAAACTGATCGGAATCTATTCGGGAATAGGGACGACCCGGGGAGATCTCCGCAAGGGGCCGAGACCTCGAGAGGTGACGTACTCCCATTTCGAATTTCGCGCCGCTGCGACATTGTTCCACCGAGGAGATGAGATTATATCTTCGTTTACTGGAGTATAGCAACCGCCGCGATCGGATTACGCGGAGCGTTAGATGATGGATCGAGATAGCAATACTCGCGCCACAGTTGAGCGCGCGCAGTCGAGAGACATTACAATCGCCGGCTGCACGTGTATACAGATATATATATATATATTTTTTTTCACAAAGAATCATCCATATATATGGGTGATTCTTTCTGAAATCGACCGATCAAAATTAAAATTTTTTTCCAACCATATTAAATCACTTCAACTTGATGAAATACACTTCCCTGAATTTTTTCAGATTTTTCGCATCAATTATCTCTGATTTACAGAAGGTCAAAGTCGGTAAAAATTTTTTTTTTGCATTTTTTGCTGAATTTCAAAAATTCATAACTTCTGAGGGAAGCATTTTTCAGTATAGACATGAATCGGAGTTTTTTAGAAAATTTTGTCTAGTTTCAAAAAAAAATACTTTAAAAGTCATATATATATATATATATGCGTTTACGGAGAAGGAGGACGTGGTCGTCACCTCCTACGGGGAGAAAATCGCGATCGATCGGCAAATCGACATCGGCGCGAGCTTTTGCCTGTTAAGGAGAGCGCGCCCCTCTCGCCGCGTACTTCACGAAATTTCGGCTGTAAAGAAAAAGAGTTGGGGGGCCGATAAAACTTAAAAGTACGTAAAGTAGAGTTATTCGAAAAGTTGAGTTTTATAGATGAACTTCGCCCCGAGAGATGTGCCTAATTTACTTTATGGGTTTTATTGCCCTGCCGAAGAGGCGATCTCCTCTTTCTGTAAATACTCGATAAAACTAGTGCGTATTTTCGCGCGTCTAACCGTATCCGTTGAATAAAAAAAAAGAGGAAGAGAGAGAGAGAGAAGGAAACGTCTTCGAGGTAGCTTTGCATTATCGCGTTATGTCGTAAAAGCTTCTGAAACGTTAGGCGCGAAAGGTAGAACCAAAATAAAGTGCGATATTAAATAGCTGAGACGCGCGCGCGCGAGGGTATGTATGTATATGTGTGTGTGTGTGTGTGTGTGTGTATATACATATATATACATATATATGTATATATATACACACATATATATAGCGTCGCCACGTGAGAAAAAGAGCAAAGGGAGGGGGGAAGAGGGGAGGGCGGAAAGGCGCGAGAATGAGAAAGAAGAACTGAAGTAGGGACTGGGAAGGGCGGCATAAATGAATAAATAACAAATACGCAGTGGGAACGGAAATATAATGCTGAAAGATGTAAAGAAGCGGGGAGATAAAATATGAGATTACCGGCTCTCCGAAGGTTCTGGGGATGTCGCGACGGGGAAAAATTCATCGCTTACAGGCTTAGATTGTGATTTATGCACTGTCGCGCTTGAGTCAATAATTACGGAGAGGAGTAGAGCCGAAGAATCGAAATGGGTATGACAGTTTTTGATGATACGCCATGTAGGCAGTCTTTTGAGGGTAAATAAGCTCGTCCTGCTTGGAGTTCGAGCTCGTTCGAGCAAGTGATTTTCGAAATGAAAAAACGAATCGAAAAAATTTTCGTGTAAATGGACGGCAGTTTAGGGAACTGGATTTTAATGGGAATTGAGCGAGAATCAATGGGAGCATCATGGATGAAGCTCTTTCACAAATGGCTTTTTAGAAAAAAATTTATTTATAATATGTAACCCAATGATTAATAATTCATTTAATTACAAAAGTTACTTCTGAATATAAATCATTAGTCTATAAACCAGTTGTAAATTTATTTAATACTATTGTACTCCATTCAATTTCAACATTACCTCGGCTGAAACGTTCAATTTTGAAATTAAAGACGTTGCACTAGCATTATTACACGCATTCAATTTTTGATTTTCAAATTTTTACTACAGCTCTCGCGAAGTCAAATAAAATTCAGAAAAAATTATTGCAGCTTCTCCCCGCGAAGCACCTCGAGTAAAAAACGCATCACATTGGCGATGCATTTGTGAGACGTAGAATCAATATTGCAAGCTGCCCGCCAGTTAAGTTAAAGATGCAATCGAGCACTCTAGGGTTGGAAAAGAATAAAAATTTCTGCAAACTTATGAAAATAACTTTTATATTAGCACTCAGAGGTAGTTTGACTCGTTAACACACGCAAAAGCGCTGGTTTACGACCGAACCGCTGAGTAATGAAAAGTAACGTGGCACAAAAACGTGGCGTAACGACTCGCCTGCGCAAAACCTTACCTTATATGATAATTGACCCCCGCAGTTATAGTGGAATGCATTGTCAATCATGTAATGGGGCTTCACGTTCTATTCGTGAGTGTGACGAACGATGTCCCTGACTCGTTGTATAATTTATGATTTACGAAACGCTAATGGACTATTTTGTTCGAAATACAGAAGAAAAGCAGAGACGTTTTCGAATGTCTTGGTTCATGAATTTGAAATCTGTTTTTAAAAAAATTTAAATCACATATTTATTTGCTTTACTTTGATTCGTATCACAACTCTCGACTCGGTAAATTCAACAAGGTACATTCAAGACATTCGTCAGGTAACAAAAGTTAATTAAACTTCTTCAATCACATCCCATCGCTGATCGAATAAAGCTCCTATGGGCATAAACGTTCGTATAGACTTCAGGTTTTATACTGGGGCCATTATCTTCATAGATCCAAGATGCGATACCAACGATTTCATTGTCAGCGACTAAAGGACCACCGCTGTCACCCTAAAGGTGTCCATGTAGAATTCTTAGTATAGATGTAACCTTAAATATCCAAGAATTAAATTGGGCAACCTACCATGCAAGCTCCGCTTTCATCGCAATCACTATAAGCACACAGTTGATTGGATACAATTTGAATGGGCAATTGCTTTTCACAGTCGATGTTTGTGAGAAGCGTCATTTGAAGCTTCTGCAGCTGGATCGAGGGGCTACTATATCCGTCAGGTGTCACGTTTCCCCAACCAGTGAACATAGCACTCTTACCGCTGATGACGTTGCGACTAGCCAGTTGGATCTCTTTCTGGTTCTGATTAAAAATAATTCGTTCCGCGATCTGACATGGCAAAAGAAAGTCATCAGTACAAGTATAAATTTAGGTTGTTTTGCTGAGTGAGATTCTTCCAGTTCTAGTGATACAACAGTGTCACAATCATTCTGAAAGATCAGGTGCAAAATTCAAAGAAAATTCCTTTTTCTCTTAGTCTCGAAGGACTAATGCTATGCCGTATTGCAGAAAGATCAACGTAAAGTAAATGTACCGTAATAACAGCGATGTCGTTAGCAATATCTGATTCTGGATGCTGAGTCCATTCTGGATGCATCGTAACACTGGCAACGCGGTGAACATCGCCAGTTTCTGTGATGGAACTGGTGCCGGTATGGACAGTCACGTGTGAGTAAGGTTCAGAAGTGTCAGGATCACCACTGTGAGTAAAGCAGTGAGCAGCTGTAAGAATGTGTTGATTGCCGATGATTGTTCCACCACAAAAGTGTGAATTCCGCATACGAATCGATGCCTGATACGGGAAGTCCCTTATATCCGCATTGTCACCCCCGGTTACCTGCCTCCTTAGCCTGAGCGAGCCGGTTATGCTTTCTGTAAGTAGCAATTTTATAGATAGATTTACACTATTACGCGTATTGTTATAAAAAAATGCGTTCGCAATGCAAGAAGTATTTTGGTTAAAATTCTTAATTTTTTAATATGACACAACTCACAACTGAGGGGAATGTAATTGACATTACACAAATTCATTAGTTCTACTTTGAATTGCTGTAAATCGTGCACTCACCAATAATGAAAGCAAAGCAAACGAAGGAAATTGTCCACTTTATGCTTGAAACCATGTTATCCTTGAGTCTAAAAAGCATATGATTCACATAACAATAAAGTAATTACATTTGAAATTAATTATTCAAACCAGTAAATTTGAGTTTCTTTATTCTAAATCTGATAGAAACAAATAATAAGGGTAATCATTTCTGATTCGGCAATGAAACGCATATGTATGAAATTACATCCATATTATAATATGCATTCAACAATATTGTATTTCTATTGCGTATATATTTGAATAATTATAAAGCGGCTTTTAATCTAAAAAATATTCGACGCGATGCTACGAAATTGTGAAAATGTCTTATTATTCATAAAAATTTTGTTTGATCAGTTGGAAAAAATGTTTCAAATTTCACAAAATTCTCAGCTTACAACACTACATCGGGTTGAAAACTCTGTGTGTCCGAAGAATTATATGTATGATATATTTTCCACTGAATGTCAAATTATTGATTTATAAATTTTGATTTATTCATATACTAATATTTTGTACTATCAATTTTAAAACTATACATGTTCACCGTCACGTCCTCTCTGATTCCTTCGAGTCGCTTGAAATTTTGCAGGAAATATACCCTTTTTCCAAGTCACATAGATATAGGTTGTTCTTTTTCTAAGACTTCAGAATGCAAAACACGAAGTACCTTGTTTTATATCCCGAAGCTAGTTTCGCTGTGAGAATATGTGTTGAAGTCGTTTCCCAAATTGAATCAAATTTACTTCTGAGAATATCAATAGTTGGTTTCTTTAGAATATCAATAATGTGTATTCAAGTAAAACTTAATGTGTAATTGATTAATTCCTCGGAAATTGAAGGTAAAAATAAGGCGAAAAATGCGTATTGCCTTTCAATGAAACATAATATAAAAAATGTTAAATAAAACTCAGTAAACAAGTCTGCATTCTAATATATGTTAGAAAAGTTGTACAAAATATATAAAAAGTGTACAAAAAATAATAACTTAACACCTAGAAAAAGTTAAACTGATTCCTGGTTGCCCAAAAGCATTTCATACACTTAAATAAAATAAAATTACTTACTTAAAATACTGGAAAGGTTTACACTGCAACTTGTAATTTATGTGAAGAATTCAAACAGATAACGCGTAAATCACGATAAATAATTTAAAAATATATGCACGTAATACAAAAATATATTTTTTGAAAAATATATTCTTTTTCTCCTAAAGAAATACCTGTAGATTTTTAATGTCGTACGATCACTTTAGGTAATCATACTCGGCTTTATCACAGAACTGTCAAATATTTACTAATTTAGAAAATAGAAATAAAATATGCAGAATATAAAAAATTGTTTTCGGAGAATACAGGAGTCGACCGATAAACACTGTTATTATTAATACGACTTAATCAAACACTGTTTCGGAAGTCAAAAAGTGACTACAATACTCGCTGCTTATATACTGTGAGAAACGTTATTTATGAATTATTTCAGTCCAACGCTTTTATTCTAATGTATCATTCAACTCGTTTTTCAGCTGATGTAATAAGTGCGAATCCAAGAAAAGCAAAAACATCAATAAAAATCAATTAAAAAAAATACTTTTGTTCAAGCTATTTTTGCTTTGTATCCATTTTTTATTATCATTATGTAAACTGTAACATCTGTGTTTACGAAATAATTAAAATGTTATTCAAGATTATACAGAGGTGTTTGCTGGAATCAAGGTGAAGATAAATTTAAAGAATTCAAAATATTGTGCTATATGTATTGAGATAGATACTCATATACAAGTTTTCGATCGGGTCTGCCGCCGCTGCGGCCACGCTGTACTCAGACGAAAATTGGAAAATCAGCACTTGCACTCGTGCACAGCAGTCGAAAAACAGAGGGCTTATTGTTCGCTGTCCACAGGCCCCTCGCGCGCTCTTCTCAGTCCACCATTTGCCCAGCTCGAGGTAGTGACGTTTCTGAATACACACACACACACACACACACACACACACACACACACACACATATATATATATATATATATATATATACATTATATATATTATATTATTATATTATGATGTGTGTATATATATATACATTATATATATATATATATATATATATATTCACACACATTATATAAAACCGCTGCGCTAAGACGTTCATCCAAAAGTACGCGTCTTGAGTCACGTAGATAGGTATCTGTAACAATTGAGTTTCAATGAATGTTGTTCTCACTCATGGAAACTACAAACGTACGGTATACTAACATGATTTCGATAATTTACATAATTATCATGACATTTCGATTATTTGGTCGATCTTATCATAGACTTTTGTCTTATTGACAAAATCGACAAAGGTATTTTTATCTAACAATAGTTCTTTTACAATACTGGTTTTTCATATTGGCTCGGGATAACCGATAACTTAATCAGTGAAAAAACAAGAAAAAAACCGCTGCTAAATGACTAGCAGAATGCTTTCTCAAAGGAATTGTGTTTTTTATTTTTACTATTATAAGTGTTCCGAACTGAACATTCTGTCATTACAGATATAATTTTTGAATGCTGTTGGTTCAAAAACCAACGGCAATGATAAAGTGGTAACCAGTAGACATATTTTTGAAGAAAATTTAATGATCTTTCAGAATATGGCATTAGATTTTGTACATCTATGGTAAAAATGGACGAGAAATGTAGTGTTTTGAAAAAAAATCACTTGCAAAATTTCGTAAAAATTCCAAAACATGCAGTAAATAGTAACCGATTGTCTCCAAATTCTAATAGGACTTAGGTTAGGACTCAATCAGTTTGCTCACAAAATTTGAGCTTGCTACAAGAATTTGCTCCAGAGATATAGTTCGGACAGTTGTTTGCGCACGAACATACGTACACGCATTCATTTTTTGAAGCTACATTTTTCCATCTAGGGAACGCGTAAAACATGGAAATTCATCGTGAATTTCGATTTGAAAATTCACACCGTTACAAAGCTTTCTTCTTGATAAAGCGACACGAAATTAGAAACCAAACCTAAATAAGGAAGATAATGTGCCTAAAGTTAAATTAGAAGAAAAATATTAATCGAGGTGGGGATATCGAGTGATTGTATGCCAAGCAACAATAATATAAGGAGCAACGTACAAATAAGTCCGAGTGGACGAAGCTAATTTCCGGCAAGCCTATCAATACAGAAGAGGTTCGGGCGAAAGCGAGAGAAAAAAATATTGAATACGTCCCACGGTGATTTCTCAAAAGCAAGAGATCCAATCCAACTCCTCCTCGTTACGTTCTCCGAGCGATTCAATCGAAACCCCATATATGTCTCGCCGCGCAGCAAGGCTCTCGATATGCGCGGCAGTAGAGCCGAGGGTACATTATGAATAGTTGATTTTCGAGCATCGCAACGAGATAAATCCATCAAGGCCGTGACAAATGCGAGACGGACGAGCCGAATCACAAGTGTAGCGGACTATGGCCAAGAGATGAGCTTGCATTATTCACGCAGGTATCGGTCATGAAGATCGAAAATAGGCCATTCCTGAAATGTACTACTGTGTGCCCGGCGGGTTGCGAGGTGAGCTCGGATACATATACATCTATGTACATTAAATATATATGCAGGGATATATATATATGTGCGAGCGTTGCGCAAGCGAGCGTCGCGCGTGGGCTCGTGTCTGTGTGTGTGTGTGTGTGTGTGTGTGTGTGTGTGTTACAAGGTATACGTGTAGAGAAAGGGCGAAACGCGCGCGTGACGCGAATGACATTAGCCTGCACTTTGGTTAATTAAGAAAACCGATTCTTAAGTGTCGTCGACTCGTACTCCAACCTACTATGCGCACCGGCGTACAAGGGTACATCCAGACGCGGGGATGATAATGCGCAAACGCGGGGAGCTCTTGATGTTCAATGCACGTAAATCGTGCTGCTGTGGGAAGAGTCTTTAATTGCTTGCTTTAATCCGTGTAATGCGTTTTAGAGTTGCGTTTTGCGACGCGAGCGTAATTCGCATTCCCGTTCTCTGCGTACGTTCGGAAGAGACGTTCGAGCAGTGTTGGGAGATTTTTCGGCTGTACGGGAGCTTCTTTGTTAAGCCTCGTTTACGTTGGAACAATTTCATCGAAAAAGTTGAAATTGGAATTTTCGCGTCCCCCACTCGCAGAGGACGTATATATATATATACGTACGACGCATTTCCATCGCGATATTACTCGCATAATTGACTCGGGGCTAATTAAGTTCCCGATAGGATCTGCGCGCGCGCGCGAAGCGCACGATACAGCGCCGCGTCGCTCTTTTATTAATCGCAGAAACATCTATTCCAGGAAAAATAATGTTAAAGCGAAATTACGATGTTATTTTTCTTCGAAACGACTCTATCCTCCCATCATTGCTCGTTCAAGATCATTTCTTTACTTTCCATTCCACTAAACTGCAATCTGCTCTTCTAGAAATATCTATTCCACTCTCTTTCTCTCCCTCTCTGGAGAAAAGCTCCGCAAACGATCAAATTTTTTAACGAATTCAGCCGTCTCATCAGTCTTCACAATTATGCGCAATGCACACAGGCTCCTACTTGGTATGCCGTTCGGCAGTGTCCTCACTATTTTTTTTTTCTTTCACTCCAACCGAGCCAAAATCACGCTCGCGCTTATTAGACGATTCATCCTCAATCTCGGCGACTGGCGTTCGTAAGCGGTACCCCCACGCGACCTGAGAAAGTAGCTATATTAGGCGTCAGCTCGAAATGAAACTGCGCGTGAAAACAATCCGTGAGAGTCTGGCTGCTGCTGCTGCTGCTACTGCTGCTTCCTCGCGATTCCCCTTTGATTTACGATAGCCGAGGAGTTCGGCGCGCAACGAGTTATCAGGTCACGGAACTTTGACTTTTCTTCTGCAATTTCGCTGGCCTTATGCAAACCGCTGCGGGAGGAGCATATTAAGAGTGGAATGCGAAATCGGAATCAGCCGGGCGGAGTCCGGAAAACTTATTTGAATATTTCGTTCTTGCCGCGCGCGGCGTTTTATCAACTTTTCGCGTTGAGGGGTAGGAGGGGCAGCCCGCGATGTTTAGACGACTCGTTATTTTTTCGAGTGGACGATCGGAATTCTGTGCGGGAGTATAACGTGACGAATCGTACGTTTTCGTTTCTGAAGAATGAATGGTTATACCTTCTTTGGATTAAACTAAATCTGTTTTTTTTTTAGTATATTTCCTGTTAAATTAATTGGTGACAATGTAATAATAGAAATTTGTCAATGCATTAAGGGATAAATTTATGTACTGTATTCAAAAGAATTTTTGTTGCCTTTTTCAAAATTTGACATTACAAAATTTTATATTATCGATTGAAAAAATGACAGTTTACGAATTCGAACTTTCTTATGCACTATTCGATTTTAACTTACAATCCCTCATTTTCATTATATTATGCAATTTCAAATCGATTGACCGCAAGGTTTTAAAAAATAATTAAAAACAAAAATGTCAGGGTGAATTATTTCAACTAAACGTAAATAAAGTAATAATAAATATTTGGTTATAACTGGAGTTTATCTGTTTCCTTATAAAAAAATTTTTCAATTTTAAATTATCCATCAATACAAGCTCATAAAATCATTCATTCCAACAACTATTATTTTCAAATAATCATATCGCATCGACAATTGAAATCATCTGCATACAGGGTTATCGTATTGTCAAACGAATTCAAAATACGCGGATTGAAATGATCTCTTTCAAAATTAAGAAACGTACACTGCAGCGTATTTCTTTTTTTTTTTTAGTAACAATCCACGTACTGCCGACAAAACTTGGAAAATATTGACTAACCTTTCCAATTAATCAAGAAAAGAACGTCAGAAAACTAAGCTGAACCAACAGACAGAGAGCATCGCAAAAGAAATAAACGAATCACGGCTTGATTAGTCGGCCCTATTATTAATGCCGCGCGCGAAAAGTTAATAATACTCAAACCGCGCATGTAAATTGATTACATCATCAAATTTGCATAACAAACGTCGAGTCGCCTGTTTATTGTGCCCGCGCGCCCATATTGTAGAATAATTATAGGACACAATGGGTAACATCACGGGCTGAGACCAGCAATAATTCAGATTCGTATTTGCACCTGCTCTTTATATACCGACCAGAGAGCGCTATATTATATTTCTCCTCTATACGCATCCCTCTCGCTATAGAGCACAGTCGATTTGCCGCATTATACTTAGTCAGACTCGTTTCGAAATTGCGTTCGCGCAGAGGGAGGGAGAGAGAGAGAGAGCTCCGGCGCTTCAAACTTTTCGACAAATACAGATTCCCCACCGTACGCAATAATACTATATATTTCTCGTCGAAATCTCTCTCTCTCTCTCGCGCACAAACGCACGCACGCACGCACACACCCCGAAAATACATATTTCATTTTCGAAGGCCTCCGACCGGCCGAACAATAACTCCGCTAATGACGGCGAAAAAAAAAACGAATAAAATTGAGTCCGCCGCGACGGCGCCGGGAGAAAAAACCAAAGAGCCGAACCCAAAGAAGCGAACGGCATTTCCGGACAAAGGCGAATTTAACCGTCTAACCTCGTTTCGCGCGCTTCGGGCTTTGCGGCTTTTCTCACCCCTTCCCTCCCCTCCCCCTCGCGGTTGCAGCGCGCAGCTACTCCCTTAAACTGGACGCCGTCGCCGTACACGTATACCCCGGCCAACAACTTCGACGAGCACGTTTGCATTTCGCCTCTTTTTGCCGCCTCCTTTTTTTTCCGCCGTCCCCGCCTCCGCGCATTTGACTTTCAAATGCGCGCGATTTTTTTCTCATTTGAAGCGCGGCGATCTATTTGCGCGCCCTTTCGCGGGCGCTAATTTTCCCGGGGCTGCGTTCGATGTTTCGTGAAATTACATCGCTCGTATGACGGAGCTTTTGTCCTCGCTTTGTTGAGTGTACGCGTATTTTTTTCTGCGCAGCTTCCGATTTCAGACGGGGATTCTTTCGACGGTCTTTTATTTGTAACGTCGTTCCTATTCAGATGGAGTCATTCTGAAAATAGACGGAAAAACTTTTTTGAAACACCAGTTCAAATAAAAATTGTTGGTGCACAGTGGATATAAAACATTGCAGTGACTTACTACGCGAATTACTTTAATTGCTCGTTAAATATTAAAATTATTCTGCGAGAAATTTCCGCTCGCGTTGGGCCATGAATTTGACTGAAATATGGCAATGATCCCGTTAGCTCAGAAACGCATGATTCTGTCCACATGTGTACCAGAATATATCTACGTATTATAAAAGATACATAGAGGTAAGTTGTTAGGGTCTATATCTCGAGAAATATGGGACTCGCGGGACAAAACGGAGAAGCATCCATTTTTAGGACAGCAAATCATTTTCCCACGCTTTAGCCGAACCTGCGTCCCATAAGGCGCGAACTCCGTGGATAAATATGATTTAGAAGCAACTTAATAAAATTATATCATGATAAATTGTCGGTAGACCTTAGTATTTTCAATAAGCTGAAAATTGGCATGTGATTGTCCATCGCAACCCTGCAATTAAGACCTTACGGTATCGCTATGTCTGAAGCAACAGGTAAGAAAAAGTCCGAGTCTCGAGATTCCACTTGACACTGATGCATTTGCAATCGCTTCGTAATTTCTTTTGCATGAGTTTGAAAAAGTATCCAACTCAAGCTTATCTCTCCGCCCACGTTTTCCTCGTGCTTTCTTCTCAACTAACCGTCAGACGTAATAACACGATTCGCAAATCGATAATCACTCGAAATTCCGTACAGCATTTTCATCGAACGATTTTCACGCGGCTGTTCCAGCCAGTCATCGCCACCAATTCTCCGGCTTTCTCTTTCGCAGGAATCCCTATCATTTTCATTTTATCTCTTCGTACCCTTTTGTCGTCGCGCGATATCATTGCATCGTCCCTTACAGCACCTTTTCTCTCCTACAGCCACGAGCTGTTCTCGCTTCCATTTGTCTAAACATTCCATCCCCCCCCCCTCCTCCTTCCACCTCGTTCGCCTATTCCTGCAGCACTACGGCAAACTCTTCGTCTTCCCTTCGCATTTTAACCATAGAGATTTGCAGCCAAACACGATAATTCATCGCGCTTCACTCCCCCGCCTTTTCTCGAGCTGAGCGATTACATCGCCGGCGACGTCAGCGCGCACAATACGGAGCTCTGTACCGTTTGCGTTTTATGAAAACGTTGCCGAAAATTGAAGAAGCGCTACGCGCGGTGCACACACGCACACACACGCATATGCTCACGTGTACCCAGGCATACGCATGGAAGACCATCGATTTAACGCGGTCTGGACCTCAAGCTGTGCGTATGGGTTTATAAGCCGCAATTTTCGTCAGCTATTCGCTCTGGATTTGCGTTTGGATGTACATTGAAGGGGGGAGGGAGGGGAAAGCGTCGATGGCAATTTACGAGGGACGAGACTATTTGCCGTAACGTCATAGACACCGTCGGCTCATCTCTGCGTATCGTTCAAAATTTGATGATAATGCCGAAAGATTGATGTTTCAGACATAATGAGAGTCGTTTATGTGATGAGCATATTTTAATTCACGATAATTTATGTTGTGATCGTTACGTCGTCAGGTTACGATGTAAACAGGAAGAGTCAAAACTCATGTTTTCGAGCGTTTGCACTGGGATTTTTTTTATGTTTACTTCAAAAGTGATGTATCACCGTAGGTATTGACACTGTGCTTTTATACTCGATTTGTATGGCAACGCAGAATTTTTATAGCACTTAAGTTGCCTTTGAATTGATTGTCTATGGTAGATTCAATACGATATATACCCAAAAAGTTTTTCAAACTAAATTAAACTAAATATGTAAACAATTAAACTGTAAATATAAAACAAGGTTTATAAGAGTATGATCAGAAAGTATCCCTAAAAGTATACATTATTTAATTTTAATTTCGAATTTTCAAAAATGCTCTAGTTCACTTTCTACCGCTAGGGGGCGACACGTCGATTTTACTCGCAAGTGACTATACAACTGCAGCTGAACTGCTCTGTATAAAAGAAACTTTAATGGATTAGTGTATTTGGAGAAACTCAACTCAAACGCAAACATTGGCAATTACATTCCATGTTGCACTCGACCTAATCATAACATCTGTATTTAATTTGCACTTTAAATTTGAAAGAAAATAGCCGTCGAAATTTCATTGGTATTAAACTCGCAGCTCTGAAGCCAAATTGAGAAAAGCAACGGAGCCCAACCGGGTACGCGATCCTGACACGGCTCATGAAGTTCCATATATAGTTTCCGTCTCGACTCAGTCATTCTTAGTCGTCTCGCCGTACAAATGAAATCAAATTAACATTTAATCCGCTTGCAAAGTACGAGCTATTAAACGTCTCCAGCTCCATGTCGCCTGTCGACTCCATTAAAATTTGCCCAACGACATACGAATCGATGAAAGATCGCCGGATTTCATCGAGTAGCCCGTAAGAGAGAGAAAGAAAGAGAGCCAGCTGACTTCGATGCAAACAGCCTGACTTTTATTAATCCAATCGAGGCTTACGTCCGCGCCGCATCCGCTTATATAGAAGGATAATACACGATAGTTCGCTTCCATGCACGCAGGCGTAATGCAGTTATCGGCTGTCTCGAGGCTTTAATCAGAGACAGAATCAAATTGCGGTACTTCCACCACATCTGTTTCATCTTCTCCTCTCTCTCTCTCTCTCTATTCGTCTCCCATACGCGCGTGAATCCACCCGCACTCTCTCTCTCCCTCTCTCTTTCTCTCTTGCTACTACCTCTATAGGTGGCATTCTCTTTCTCTACCTGTATACATATATAGCTCTCGATCTAAATAGCATTTACTGATTGCGCAATTTCAGGACAGATACAACTATACGCTAAAATCAGAGCATATGCCGCCGAGAGCACCAGGGATTTTAGCGATAGCTTCATTTTCCGACTTGCCAGCTCGTATTTTCTGGCTTCCCTGCGAACGATGACCGTAAGCGGCTTGTCCGTATTTTTGCGAAAAAGGCGTGGTTGTAACATGCACAGAAATTCATTACGCAGGATCAAAATTTTGAGGATAAAATCAAAAAGCATTGGTTCATGTGTTTGATAACCGATCGTGTTATTATCGTATAATGCTTTTTTTCTATTTAAAACAACCTTATACCAGTGTACCTAATCTGGTGTCGTTTTCGTACATTGAAACTCATTTCTCACGCTATCATCTTCCATTAGCATAGAATTCTCGTTACAACGTCATTTCGACGCAACACCGAAGAACCGTTTCGGCAGCAATTTTTCGAATAAAAGAAGCCGCTATATCCTTTTCTCATCCAACTGCGTTGCGAACGTTTTCCAAAACTCGATCCTCGCGAAAATTTCTGCGCCAAACCTGCGCCCAAATCCGCGTTCATAAACAATATCTCAACAACAACAAAAAAAAATCACTCGCATACCCAACTCCCCGAAATCCGCAAATTTACATTTCGCGACGCGCAAATACCCGGTATCGCGACGAGTCGCGCTGTTATTTTTATCCAGCCACGCGCGCGCGCGTATTTGCGCGAAATTAGCATATTTTTCACTGCACAGCCGCTGCGTCGAGCGTTAATAAATAACTTCACATTTCTATACGCCACGTGCGGGCTACGTCGGCCTCGCGGCCGCCGATTCGACGCGCAATTCGTCCCTCCCCCGGTACGCGCGCATAATCAACCGGAAAGTCGAGCAATGAAAAGGTATAGGAGACGCGCGCGCGATCCGATTTCCGGCTGATGCAGTACACGCGCGTATGCAGCGATAGTATATAGATATATAGGTGTGTGTATATATATATACAATGCGCGCGACGACGCGTAGAAGCTCATTGGGCTACGCGCATTGGCGGAGCTCGATCGTTTAGGGCAACATTTATTCGCTGGACGAGCCTCTGTCTCTGAATCCTCTGGCTCTGGTGTCACGCGAGAGCGCATTAGGAGGTTATAGCGCGTCGATTATCGCTGATGCGCGAGCCGCAAACGACTGCAGTGCGCGACGATAATTTGCGCGCTTGGACGAATTCGTAATTCGGAATGTTTGCCAGGGGGCGATGGAGAAGCGCTATTAAGGTATATATGCGGGAGGCTTAATTGTCGGGTTGAAAGGGTATTCGAATTTCCCGCCGCTGAAAGGCTCGACCGGAAGATGCAGTCGTTTGGGCTGTGTTTATGATAAGCAGTAGTGGCCGCGAGTATCTCTGGTTATGCGGAGCTTCGAGATCCAAAAGATATGGAATTTATTGGGAAACCTCGTAAAGCCGAAAAATACAAAGAAGATACGTGGAGCAGGAGGGGATTTGAAAAACGTATCTGGATATTTTGAGGTCAAATGCATTTTCTTGAGTAAAAGTATCATAGGCACACATGTACGAAGCGATATTTCATTTACGATTTCGCATACTGGAATACGTCGTGGCATACGTGAGTAAGATATTTATTGAGATACGCCGTATCGGTAGATACACAATATTGTTCTGTTACAAAGCTTTCGTGCTTTGTCTTGACGAAATGAAAAGAAAAATAAACTGCCCGCGCGTTCTTTTGAGCTAAGATCAAACGTTTTTTTAGATAAGATATAACATCTGTTGTCTTATCTCTATATTTGGAACGTAATCAGCCGCCAATTACGAAACGGTCGCGCCTCTTATTATTTATCATTTTTCAAAAAGTGAAACATGACGGATGAATAAAATTTGAATAACTTAACGAAAATCACGTTATTATAATTTGGTAATAATTGTTTTTCGCTCGCCGCGCCGTGACGGGAAATTTGAATTTTCATCCATCTCGCGATTCTTCCCGCGTATATCGATCTGTAGTAATGGAGCGTAAGACCATGATTGCAGATACTTTTAGCGGGATTATTTTTTTCAATTTTCTCGACTCTCCCAGCGGAAAAATGCGTTTTCGTTTTCATTAGTTCGGCATTAAACCCGATAGTAATTTGCATCCAATTCGATATACCGCCTCTCTCGCGTAGGTCCGCGCCGACAACAACGTATAGCCGACCTCGACCGATAATCGAAATAGCTTTCGCGACAATTTTTAACGAAACTTTATGAAAAAAATAAAAAAATGAAAAAGACAAGCTATATAACAGCATAACCCACTTGTACGCCAGAGCTACCCTAATACAGCCAATCTATTTCCAAGAAGCTGCAGCGCAAGCTTTGTAATAAATCGCCGCCGCCAGCACGGCAGCAGCAGCAGCGGCAGCAGCGGCAGCAGCAGCGATGTAGCAAAAAAGGAAATGATCGTGACCAGAGCAGACAAATTACCGCGGGAAACTTTAAAACTGCATCGCCCAGCGAAAAACGCGCGGCCGGGGGCTGTTTACCTTAGGGGGTGCGGAGGTAAAAAATTCCAGTGGCGTCCGCTCGAAACACGTGCTTGACATCGCGGGCTCAATTATTAATCGCGATAAGCTCGGGTCGAAGAGTCTCGTAATTTCGTACTGAGAAGCTGCTGCTGCTGCTGCGGCTGCAGCAACGGACCTTCGCATCTCCGCGTCTCTCTTCCTCTCTGGCGCCAAGCCGTGACGGTTGTACGAAACGACGCCCCTCCTCCTACCCTCCGCTCAATTATTAACGGCGATGATTACGATGCATTATTGATTGCTTTAAAGGTTTGATGCGAGAGCGACAGCTCTCTATGTCCCCTCGGCTGTATCGCGTGTTCTGTAATAGAAGTCGGGCGCAGTGTACATAGGCCACATCGCTCTCGGAGCCACGTCGGCGCGGGTTACCCACCCCCCCCCCCCGAGCCCCTGTCCTGAGGTTTCGAGGTTGGCTTTTACGTTTATGCGCTTAATGGAGTGTGTGCGCGCACGTGGTTATATAGTGCATTCAACAGATCTCGCGTGATCGAGAGATTTCGAATTGCGCGCGCTGGAGCTCGTGTGTGTCTGCGTGCGCGTGCATTGATGGGAGAATTAATTTGCGGCGAAGACGGTGGCCCGAGTGTAGGGTAAAAATGTTGCGGTAATTTTTCTAGCGAAGATTGCGATGTTGAGTTAAAGGCTACGGCGAGTCGAAGCGCTGCTGTAAGTATAATTATAATTAATTACCGATTTTTCGCCGAGTTCGCCTGGAGAAATGCACTTTTCGGGGGTCCAGAAATCGAAATTCTTTTTTTTAAAGCTAGAGCTAAACATGGGAATTCTTTTTTTGACATACATAACTTTTGATCAGAGCATCGAATCTGGGCATTCTTTTTAAATAAAAGCTCTTTTGTTATACTTTATTGTAGTGCAATTTGAAATTTTATTTGTGCCGCGGAAACATTCGTACAGTTGTTATTATTCCAGTATTTTGACGCATTAATTTTTTGTAAAAGAAACGTAAAATGGCTCAGAAATATGGTTACTAGTAACTTTTTCCATGTTCCTCTGTACTTTTCACTATCTTTTGGCTTACAGAAAACAGTCTCATCGGTCCGGAACCTCAAGCTTCAAAAAAAAAATGTTTGATTTCTGGACCCCCGAAAAGTTCACTTTTCTAGTTAATTTTATCAAGTATTATGTCGAAGGGTTTAGTTCAAATTAAAAAAAAAACAATTACCGTTTTATCAATAAAATTCATTCACAGCAATTTATCCAAGCTTTAATTTTAGAGCTTTCGAGGGTATCTCGCCATCCCTTCAGCCATTATCGAACGATTGCCCAAACGAATCTTTTTATCGGAGCATATCGATTAGGGTGCGATAATATCAATCAATCAATAAAACAAAAAAAAACATATAACATAACACCGCAGTCCGAATGAGATTTTTGCGCTATTTCACGCGTCGCAGATAGCACATACGTATACGCCGCACGCGGATAGCTATTAACGCGACAACTGCCGATCGTAAAGTTAAATTTTCGCGCGGTGTCGCGGGGCTTTATCGAAAATTCTTTTGACAGATATTGCACCCGGCCAATCTGTCAAATGCATTATTCAGTTGCACAAAGCTGTCTCGCGCACCGCAAAATTGAGCAATTACAATTACGACTTGATTGTGTGCCGGGGGGGAACCGATTTCTTTTTATGTCCAAACGCTGTGAATAACAATTCGGCTCCATCTACGTATGCGCGTCACGTTGATAACATCGACGCGTAGAGTTTCATTGGCGTAAGTCCTCCCGTGCACTACAGCGGCAACTGCACCGTTTTCCGATTCGCCACTGCCTATTGTTGCTCCGCGCTTATACAAAATCCATGCATTATTATTTGTAAATGATTGGTCGATAATGCGCTGAATACATGTTGGTTAAACGTTTTATGTTGAAAGTCATAGATATTTTCTCTGTAATGTGAACAAACGTCGGTGAGGCCGAAAGTGAATTCGATTCAAACTCTGCTGAGGTAGAAGTCAAATGTATAAATGATTACATTTTTTTTCATCAATATCTCATACATAATGTCTGGTGTGATAGACAAATGATTAATCAATATTATAAATAATATTATGCGCAATATTTTGTATAACACTATTTACAATTTGGTTCAAATAGCTTTCCTGTAAGGGGATGAAATTCGATAAGAAACCATTTCACGATAATTAAGATTCGATGACAAGCTCATCGCCAACTTCCGAAACAGCCTCTATACTTCTTAAACGTTCTTTCTCTCCAACTTTTCTTCCTCGATTGTCCTCCAGTATTACGAGTCTACCACCTACTTCCGGGCTCTCTTTCTCATCCACTGCCGGGAAGTCCAACGGAGTAGTAAATCCAATTTCTAGATAGATTTTGTACCTGACGCAATGCTCACGACTCTTCCGCTCACTTCCACTGACTCAAAGGCGGCCCGATTGAGAAACGATAACTCTCTATTAGTGTCTGTTCCCTTCTACCTTTCTATGTTTATTATTTGGAATTTTTTTAATTGAACTATTACAGTCTATTTACAAATAAGTAGTTACTTGAAGATCCGAACGTTATAAGTAGTAAAAGACGAGATTGGCTAGACGCGCCGGAATTTACTGAAAAACTTATTTTTGTAATTCTTATAATGCAGGCCTTGTATTAAAATAAAATATTCTGTAAACCAAAGTAATTTTAATTCTAAAATGTATTGCGTAAAAAAATAGAAATATTCGAACAAAATACATTTTATCAAAACTAGTTGCACAATATCAATTTTGCGATATACATATTTCTAACATTCTACAAAACACATTCGGATTAAATTCGATTTCAATTACATTACAATTTTATCATTTTAAACTTTAATAATCCATAACTACATTTTCCGAGTACAGTCAATAAAGCAAAAATAAAATTTGCGACGACCGCTATTTTCGAATACATGAATTTTGGGCGGAGAAAATTTTTCCATTTCACCGCACACGTTGCAGGATGCGCAGCGAAATGGAAAAATTTACTGACGCATCAACTATTCATTAAATCTTTCTAAAACCGCAGCTTTCATTCCAGACGATCTGTTCCCAAGTCTACGATCAAAAACACGAAACGTCTCTCGAGTCCACTGGAATAAATATAGTGCGCGCGCAAGTATTATGCGCCGAGCGAAAAAGCAAAGCGCGAAAGAGCTCGTATGTATACCGGTAAAAAAGTGGAATACATTTCGCGAGAGTGCTTCATGTCAAGCTCTCGTACCGGAGCTGCTTACTTGTCCTGCGAATGTCCTCATAATTCGCAGAAAAAATAAACAAGCACGCGTCGAGTCGTTATTCAGAACTTAAATCCTGGCCGCTTTTTCTTCTGTTCATAATTTTTTTCCTTTCGTTTCGGAAAAATTCGCATCGACTGTACAATTGGTTGCTAAAGCCACCCAAAAATAAAATTGTATGATAATTGCCGTGATTAGAAAAATAAAATTGGAAATTGTGTAAAGTATATATTTTTATGTGAAATACGACGCAATAGAAAAGCTATACATTGCGCTCAATAGTTTGTTTAGGAGCGCTTCGCTCATTCTAATTTAAATTTAAATGATTTTTCTCAAAACTTACTGATTAACAGTCATTTTTAATTTACTTTTTTAACTGTACTAAAAAGGAGTAGCAACTTAATCTTAAAATACCTCAATCACCCTTGAAATAAGGGTGAAAAATTTGTTTTTAATTTTTATTTTTTCCATGCTCTACACGATTTTTTCTGTTTTATCCCGAAGGGGTCAGGGGAATCATCTGCGCTCGTGAACATCCTCTTTTTATACTAGTTAGCATACCTGCACGAGGGTGTTATCTTTCTTCTTCTCAGATGATGCAACACTTAGTTTTATAAAAAATAATGATTATTCGATGTTAGCAATTTTTTTTTAAGAAGACAAAAAAAATTAGCCTGGTTCGCTCAATTCTTTTCCTTTGAATTTTCGTTTCTCGCATCAAAACGCATTTAACGTACGTTCGGTAAATAAATCATTTACAAGCGCATACACAAGTACAGGGCATTTTTTACTATTCTCTCCGCGCAATGCACGGGCCAGTGGTCGCGCAATCCTTAGTACAGCATTGTTCTTTGTTCTCGCATAAATACACGATTTCCTTTCCCATATTCTCCTCCATTTCGCAGACTCTCGAGCACTCGAATTTTTCTCCATCTGGTTTTTCTCCTTACTCCTCTGTACGGGCCTTTTTTCCCCGCGCGCTTTTACATTTTCTATTCTCTTCGCCTCACCCCCCTCCCCTCCTTTTCCCCCCTCGCAGCCCCTCTTGTTTCACGGTATCCGACCCTTTAACCAACTGGCGAACTAATTGAATTGCCGTCTCTCCCTCTCTCTCTCTCTCTCTCTCGCTCTCCGCAGCCGGAAAAGGAAAATATTATGTCCAATATGGTAAATTCTTCTCTTTCACTCCGTAAAATGCTGTTCATTAACAATGACCCAGTTTCGCCTTGAGCGCAATATGTAGGGCCGCTTTGATAAAAGGCGCGAACATGTGCGAATAAAGACTTTTTAACTATCTCGTCGTCGGCACAATGAATTTTCCACACGCGCTTTTCTCCTTTGACTCGCTCCTTTCCCGTACGGCGAACTGGTTAATTGGCAGTACTGCGGAGCGACAAGAATAGAAGGAGCTAATGAACCGGCGGTGTAAATTTATTAATATAAATTAAGAAAACCGCCGCTTGTCCTTCTATTGGCGTGCGGCTTTCTTTCAAACTGATTCGTCGTTCCCGCAATTGATGCATATGTTTTAATTTGATTTTCCTTTATTTTTTATGGTTTGATTGATTTTCTAATTGACGAAGTATTGCAATACTTTTTACCAAATATCGCTTGGGATGACCTGAATCTCCCTGCCGATTTTAGATCCGCAGATGAAATAGTAAACGACTGTTGGATCTATACTTACACAATTAGCTGTAAAGCGTTTTACCCGAACGTCCTCGACGGCGATAGGGGATATTTAGCAACCAAATCCTTTATTTACATTAATTTCGTAGAAACTCTGAAGTGCACTTCCTTACACAGCTTATTTTATTCAAGAAGCTGTTTGTGACCGCCTGCTTCTCGGAAACCAATACATAATTTATGGTTCTTTGCTCAAGTTATGGTTTTCTATGAAGAAACATATTTTCTGGTACTTCAGCAGTACCTACAGAGTTAATGCGATCATTTAAAATTTATAGAATTTATATAGTTCGTACATCTTCTTATAACTATGATTTCTTGCAAATTTTTCGACTCTTAATTACAAAGTTACAACGTTCATCACCTTCTCAGTCCTGTTATCCCGTTCCATAAAAAGTTCGTTATTCACTCTCAAGCTCTTCTTTTCCTCGGTACCTACCTTTGCAGATTTACTTAAAATTTTTAATAATCTTACATCGCCTTGTCGCCATATGTTTCAAACACTAAAAAAAACAGCTAGAAAATGCATTTCTTACGAAACATCTCCAAAATTTACTATTGCAACGCTTCCTCGGGAAGAAAGCAATTAGAGCTAACTGCAGTGAGCTAATGTAACGATAATTAACCTACTTTGTACACAAATTTAATACGTTTCTTACAATAAGCCATGTAAAACAAGTGCCGAGATTTACACATCCGTTACTCGTCGAGAATTAAAACGGCTTATGAATAGAAATTCTCCCGTAGCATTGCACACCGTTGCCTTAACAATATTACCAAAAACGTATATATATACGTACTTTCTTCGCAACGGATATACTGCGCAGCGATGTTCCGTATTTATCGCGGAGAAAAATATCCGGCGAATTTCTATCCAAGTACATATCCGAGGATTCGAGGAAAAGTTACTAAATTGCTATATAGTCGAGGTCCTTTAACAGAAAGAGCAGAGATTCTTACACGTTGTCTATACATAGGAGAAAAAGTTTGCACGAACATCTTATTTCCCACGGGTGCACAATAGAGCCCCCCCCCCTCCCACCCTCCCTCCCTCTCCGGATTAGCTGCAGCGCAAGCTTTCGAGAATCCTCCACTTATTGGCCCCCTGATCGATCCCTTCATTAGTTTTCTACTCTTTTCGTCTCTCTCTCTCTCTCTCTCTTTCTCTCCCTTTCACCGGTGGGGCCGCCTTCAATTTTTCTAATGCTCATTCCTCGAGAATCCGATTGTCCGCTTTTCCGCAGCGAGATGAAATTATCATTTTATCGGAATAAGAAACTAGGTTCGCGAAGAAATCGCATTTGCCGCGAGAGGCGGGCTCTGCGAAGGACGCTGAAAAATATATAGATAACGTAAATAGCATCGGTGGCCTCGTCGTACATCGGGGGGGGGGGGGGAGGAAATTTTTTTTTCATCCTGAATTTATATTAATGATATTTGATGTAATCGCGCTACTTTACAACCGATAAGGATAGCCTAACGCGGAGTAGCGTCGTTTTGAGCGAACTTTTTTTTGTGCGCTACGATAAGGGTCGACTTTAAAATGTATACGAAGCTGTGCTTGTTCTATTGCTCGCCGAAAAAGCTACTTTTAATTCAAGGGCTCTTCCTGAAATTTCTTCGAACCCTTCTCAAACCCGATGGAGGTTTTTCCGAACACTTTTTTCATCGGCGCTAGAGTTGCAAAGACACCGATAGACCAAACCAGTTCGAGTTTTCTAAAATGTTATCCGGAAATTCAAGTTAAGTTTGAATTTCGAGAAGACTTGTGTCTCTTAAGGTAGTTCTACACGAGGTGGGGGTAACCTTGTAGAAAGTCTATTTCTACTCCGGTCCATTCAAAAATAAAATCTAATTTAAAAGGAGCAAGATATTAAGAATCAATAACAATTTAATTACAACCGGTTGAGTTTTTGTGTGCCCTAATGATGCTCATCAAACAAAAAATTTACAAAAAAACTGTAATCTTTTTTGTTTTCCATCCGATTTCAACAAACTGTATCTTATTTTGTTCCTTGGAAAATTTCAGGATAAGTTACCGGAATTGTTTTTGTGATAGCATTTACAGGCGAAGCACAGAATGCAATTGTTTACGTGATTCTGTACGATTCTTGCTTGTCTTTACGATTTTTTACGCGAACAATTGCATTCTGTGCTTCGCCCGTAAATGCTATCACCAAAACTCCTACGGTAACTCGTCCTGAAATTTTCCAAAGAACAAAATAAGATATATTTCGTTTAAATCGGATAAAAAACAAAAAAGATTGCAGTTTTTTTGTAAATTTTTTGTTTGATGAGCATCATTAGGGCACACAAAAACTCAACCGGTTGTAATTAAATTATTGTTGTTTCTTAGTATCTTACTCCTTCTAGATTATATTTTATTTCTCAATCAACTAGAGTAGAAATAGACTTTTTAAAAGGTTACCCCCACCCCGTATAGAACTGCCTTAAATCAACAGTAATTATTTTCCCAGATAACAGTATAAATTCTATTTTATTCGTTGCTCTAACGCGCCCGATGCATATTTTACAAGACGACGCAAGAGCGACGCAAAGCTGTCGCAAGATTAAAAATTGAAAATGTCCGCAAAAGCAAATCATCTCTTATCCGAATCTCGACGGACTGAAAGAAAAAAGTGCTTAAAATTTCAATTTCTCTACAACTCGCACGGCAATAGAAGCACTTCATTCCAGCGCTGGGCAGTAACTCCGGCCCCTTAGGCTTCCCACAAAATCCGGCCGCCCGAGCTTTGTTGCTCTTTCCGCGCTGCTAATGAAGGAAATAGAGGAGAGAGAGCCCCATAAACGTACGGGGATACGCACTTTTTCAATAGCCGTATAACCGTGTTAGAGGAAGAGGGAAGGCTTGTTCGCGGGGGCTTGTACGTCCGTCCGTCGTGCGGGGACGAGCGCGGAGTAACAGGAAAAGGGTCGCGTCACGAAAAAGATACCTTCTGCCTGTGTGCGAGCTTGCGCTAGGCTCTCTCATAAAAACTTTTCGCAGACCTGATGAGAGAGAGAGAGAGAGAGTGAGAGCAACGACGGAAGAAAGAGAAGCGGCTGGAGCAATAAAATTCAACAAACGAACGGAAGCACTAGCGCGCGCTTGGTCGCCAACTTTTACGGCGGCGTCGTTTCTCTTACGGCGGAGCGCAACCCCGAGAGCTAGTAGAGAGCGAGGGAGAGAGCGACTAGATCGTAAGAAATACGGTGGGATAGTCAAAGGGCACGAGAGACGGCGGCGCGGTCGAAAATTTCGTTACGACGACGAAGAGAGAGAGAGAGAGAGAGAGGATCCAATTAGGCTGCGACTCGAGAGTTATTTTCACTCTGCGATTCTTCTGGATTCGAGTCCTTGATTGCGGGATAAGAATGTGGTAATTTTCGGTTTGTCGATTGAAACGTGGCTGCCGCCTGATTTTCGTTCTTTTCCTCTGCGATGCAGATAGTGAGTTTTTTCGCGATAGTAGACGAACGTTAAATTGAGTGATAGAGGCGAAAATAAGCAGAAATGATCGTTCCTAACCTTCGAAAATTTCAGATTTTAGTTCTTATGGATTAAGGTTAAACTCCATTTATGTCTATGTCTACTGTCTGAACAGACTTTGCTTCATGATTGATAATTTATGGTATCGTAAAAGTGCTCATTATTTTTTTAACGAATTTAACAATTTAATGAATGAATTACACTTTATTAATATTTAGTATTACAATTTTATCAGCTCTACATACAGTTCCTGCGCTATCTATTTTTAAATAGCAACCCACTTATTTCTAATTTGTCTTCGTGTCTGACGTGATATTGACATCCTCATTGGTGAGTTGACAGTTAAGGTCTAAATGTAGCAACCCATCTCAGAAGATGGATTCATTGATGAAATTATTATTTCCGCTTTCGTTGCATTCTTTATCATCGAATCGTCGACTCGTGGAACCTTCGCAAGATCATATTGCTTTTCTGCTCCTAATCTTGATAACATTGTCTTCTCAGATTTACGTTCTCTCTCCTCGAGGGTAAAACCAGTGTCGGGAGAATGGCCTCTTCTTTCAGGTAGGTGGTGGTCCTTCAATTCGATGAGGAACATAAACGGCGTCTGCCTTCTTTCTCCAAGTCTGTATGGATGTACGTCGATCCTAACGCAGAAGTGTGAAAGCTCTCAAATCACCGACATTTGCAGGATACCTTCTGACCGTATACGTATCCAGCTAGATGATTTCGGAGAACAGGAAATTCCTGACTGCTCACTCAATCGCTAATAACGAGATGAGCTTGTCATAAAAGAGGAAAGTACGTAGTCTCACACGCCACTATGTGACATCGTCGAGTTTTAAAGAATCGACAGCAAGCTTACCAAGCTGTTGTTCTGTTCAAGTTCTTGGCAGAGATCCATAATGATTTATGCATCTGCTACGCAAAAAAGTGAACTAGAGCAGAATTTCAAAGTAGTTTTTTCAAGAATTTTTCACGATCTCGCCACAATCAACGACACCGTGTTCCACGATCGTCCGTGAAAATATGCTCCCAACAGCAGCGAAAACTCAATGAAAAAGGCTATTTACAGAGCATAACGGAATAGTCGAGCAGCCACCAGCAAATTTCACGTCAATTTTCACTTTTGAGGCACGAATCTCTTTCACCGCGTATCGGAACGTTTCGAGCCGCGACAATAGCTTCGAGCATCGCATGTATGCATAGCCTCCTCGTTTTGATGCGCTCATGCGAATCGACCATAATGGTCGAGAATCGGAAGGCTGCAGCGAGAGCAGAGTGACTGTCATTAAACGGAACAGATCATCTTGCACGTGCGGCTGACGCAGAGTCCCCTCGGCGAGTCCGGATATAGTTTTGAAGCGCGGCTAACTTCTCGCCTATGCTTCTGTATAAACAATGTACTGTTACTGTTTCTATTGCCGGTGTACGGGTTTCCGGCTCTGTTATACGGACGTCATCTCTGCAGATGCTACCACGTGATGAAGAGAGCGAGCCACATGACCGAACAATTATACGGACGAACTCGAAGTAGCGCAGAACTTCAATTAGCTGCTATAGTTTGCTGCGCGCGCGAATTTTCAATCGGATTTGATTTGATTACGGGGCAAAAAAGTAAGCCGACGGCTGCTGGTGAGTGGCGGTAAACGTGTATTCGATTACTAAATTAACATATGAATTTGCAATACTATTGTGGCTTTCGAACGAACGTTTTTGTTTTTTTAAACTGAAACCTCTCCAAGAAAGCAATGTGCTAATTGGAGGTTTAATCGACTATATTTTTGAGATAAGTATAGGCTGAATGCACTTTTTTCGACTAATGGAATTACAAAATATCTTGATTCGGTTTCCGAATACACTTTTTCAGCAGGAAAAATCATTATTAAAAATATTTATATGGACGAGGTTGGGCAAATCGAAAACTTCACGACCAAGCAGTGGTGGTCCAAATACCCCCTTTAAAGTACACAATCGTCGACAGCCTGCCGAAACATCAACCAAAAATCTACTCAGTTAACCGAAAGAGCGATTCACACGTTATATATGGCGGTATGTATACGCAAACAGAGAGAGAGAGAGAGGGAGAGAGAGATTAAATCCACAGTGCATTATCTAGGAGAGGAATCAAAGCCTCGAGTACAAACGTTTGTATACACACACAGACCATGCGCCAGAGCGCACCTCAGAAATTTCGAGCATTCGCGTACATAGTTATATAAAGTATGCACACTTGCGCTTAACGCCAACAGTCGCGTGGTAGGGGTTCGCGCGGGCTTTCCATTTCAAACGAATGTGCATATATATAATGTGTGTTTGTGTGTGTGTGTGTGTGTGTGTATATATGTATATATATATATATGTGTGTGTGTGTATATATATATGTATATGTATATATATATGTATATATATATATACATATATACATACACGTGATCGTACTGTTCACTCGCGCGTGTATGCAAGCTCTCACGGTGTTAACTGCTTCATAAACAGCCGGGCTAATATATATTACGGGCGTTGAGTCGCGCGCCGCGTTAATCTTAACGCCAAGCGACGTCCCGTATATATATATATACGTATAAACTTGAGAGCTTGTGTACACGCTGTCGAGACAGTGCCTTCGAATTCGTGTACTGTACGTATGCGAGTGTGTGTGTGCGTTGGCTGCGCATATATCTTTGTGTATTATAGCCATACGTCTACCGTAGGGGGGATAAGGGGTGGGGGAGGAGGGGGTCGCGTATACGCGGGCGGAGAAACGCGATGCAGCTTTTCGATTGACACACTTGATTTTCCGGGGCTGCCTCGGTCGTATAATTAAACGTGCTTTCGCGTCGCGCATGATGCGGACAAATCGCGTTCGCGCTCTATTACGCGCTCACTTGGCTCTCTCTCACTGGTTCAGACTCTATCGCGGCTGGTTTATTAAAAAGAAAGGTTCGAGGGGGGGATGGGGGCGCTGCATCGATTTTTCCGGAACCTTTGAAATATCCCGGCGATGAGGGAATTATTGTCTTGTCTTGTTTTGCCGGAAATTTTGCGCGAGTTTGCGTCGACGAGTCGCGATGTTTGGCCGAGGCTGCTTTGAAAGGAAATAACAGTAGGGAAAAAAAGTATGGCAGAGCTAAAACGTAATATTTATTTGTAGTTTTGACTGAAGTGCACAGGGTTTTTAAGAAAAGTGGCTCGTCTTATTTTTAGGCGTACGAGAAATCAATTTCCAAAGTTTCGGACAAATCCACTTCCCCGAGGTCATGGGCTTCCCTCGTAAGTACCATTGAGAGTATGCAAGTCATACTTTCATTGACTCGTAAATAAAGTCGCCCCCGATTAGTTTTTGCTTGAATAAATGGTTGTGAAGGTTCAATCATAAATAGTACAACGAGCGCAAGCCGTTGTTCCTTGTCCTCCAAGCAAAGCCTTAGGTGAGATTCTAACTAAACAAATCCACTTTGTTATTCGCTTCGTAAGCATAAGGAGTCATGAAGCGAAAGCAAATATTATAATTCTAAGCTGAAAGACGAAAATAAACGTACGAGATTCCTTGGAAGACTCGCAAACGCTTTGAAATTGAAAGAACTATGTTACCAATTTCTGCAGAAGAAACACAGCAATAGTTTTATTTGCTTATCCTGTCACACGTCGATCTCTAACGTGAGTCTCCACCGATATCTCGAGCATGAATTCCCGATACCCAACCACAACGTCAAACACGCCGTAGAACACAATTGAATTCCAGAACAGCTCCCCAAGCGGAATACGAATTGCAACTCATCGCTATAATTTCAGCCTCGCCGTCGGTATAAGTGCTCGCGAGACGCGAATCAATTATAAATTCTGCAAATGAAACGAAATGTTTTTACTCGTGGCCAAACAGTGTACCTCTCGCGTCATCCATTCGGCTGTCTGGCCGCAAGTTCGGTTTTGCGCATTAGTTTTCCCACCTGTCGATGGAGTCGTTAATCATATTCGAGATCTCTTCCATCGATTCAATGCCAGACGATATACAGCGGAGAAGTTAGACGAACCGCAGCCGTCCTTCAAGATACGCCCCAGAGTTGCGAAGTCACTTAAATACTGTCTCGGGCAGACAGCGCATTTGATATATTGTCTCGCTCGTCTATAATTGAATACCGCGTAAAAATTAACGCGCGTTATACAAAAGACGTCGGATACCAGAAGCAATTTGGGAACAGCGCCGTTACGCTCCACCAAGTACGGCTCGCGTAATTGTCTTCTACACGTGGATGCACATGGTCACGAGATGGATATCAAAGTTTCTCGAAAGGTCCGAACGCACGCGCGGCTCGTTCTCACCATTGGCCCGTAATTACCGAAACTAATCAGACTAGTCGAAAACTGCGGCGGTCCGCGGAGGCTCATCAGTTTTGATTGCTGTAATATTGGAATGTATTAATATGCGCTGCAAGCTTTGCGCCACGCTTTCGCCAACAGCTGCTCTGAGCCGATGTATACGTACGCGCAGTCGCAACGTTTCCTTGCGTTATGCAGTATATATATCCGTTATACAGCTCCTTCTACTTATGCGACCAGCTGGGTCTGTAAAGTCAGACTAGCATGCAAATCTTGTGGCAATGGAGCATCAGCCACAAGGAGTTGGTCTTGTCTTCGTACCTACACTTCTGAAGTTAAGCAGCACACTCGAGTTTGACTTGAAGCTTTGATCCGCATCTTCTGCTCATGTCACAAGAGCGCTACCTTTTGCGGAAGATATATACATATATGTGCGGCTTACAACAAGAACCACTTAAGTGGCTTTTTGTAAAAAATCTTTTCATGTCGAATACAAGGTGCTCTTAGTACCCCTTTTCATTGTACAATAATAACATTCTTGATATACACATGTATTCTAAATGTTAGCCGATTGTATAATCACTTAACTGCTCCTCTCGTAAAAAATGTTACCGCAGAACCACTTGAGTGCACTCGTTTTTTTTTTATTTTGTTCTCAGTCGAGAATCGCAAGCTGTTACTCCCCTGCATCCTCATAAGTTAGACGAGAAATGTATTAGAAATAGCTTCGATGGGATTGAAAATGTTTAAACATCAAGAGGACTTCAATGTTTAATCAACAATTAATTAACATATCATTAAGGGTTCAACTACCCTAAAGTTTTATAAAATTCCGTTTAAATCCAGGCGCGCTTTTTAAAAAATTATGTGCAATACCTGTGACACGCGTATTCCACTTTTCTAGTGCACTCCCCTTGCCGAAGACGCCTGGAATCGAGGCAACGAAAAATATTTGCTTCCCACTCATCGCTCTCAATGACGTCACGTAACTGAAAGTGCTGCGAAGCGAATACGAGCCTCATTAGCGGTATCTCATTAACAGATACTCTCATTAAGAAACGCACATATGTCTAGCAAACAAAGAATCTGCAGCGAGGTCTCGTTCTTTGTTTCATCCCTTAAAATTAGAAATTGCTTGCGTATTCAAAATTCGCGTTAATTAATTAGGCTTGTATTTACTTATCGAATGGCTTCAACGCCGGTAAAACGAACAAAGATGAACAAAAATAGTGAGCTGCTTCTCACGAGGATGTCCTTGTTTACAATTTTTATCTTCCGAAAATGCAAATGAAATTTTAGACAGTACCTTGAATTGTGTAAGGTATTGCATTTGTGGTCATAAATAAATATTTTAGATTCTTTTTAACAACGAAAAGTAAGAAACAAATGAATGACATTGAACTATTTCTTCCTCCTATCCGTTTGGAAAATGGTTCACAAACAAGCTTGGGATTCAGTATGTGCGCAAAAGAATTTTTATCGAACAGTTAGAAAATTTTTTACTTACGGGCACGTTTCCAGCTAAAAAATTGTCTCGGCATCCATAAAAAAAAATTATTGCAAATCATTAGCGATATTCAAAACATTATCTTAAAAGAATCCATCCACGTCATCCGTGACCGTTTGGAATCCTAATTCAAAGTACAACTATATCATTTCATGAATACTCGTTTACACCGCATTTTCTCCGTCTCCCAACCGCTCGGAATTCACGGATGATTCGCCCCCTCGAGGCACCAATTTGCAGAAACTCTTCATCCGAGAAACTGTGCCTATACCGTGTAAGCTGGGCATTCGCCGTAAGTACACGGCTACATGAGCGCCATATACATAAAGGATCCGTACGATATCATCCGAACGACTTGCATTATCGATAGGCTCGTACTACGTAAGCGCGCGGTAAGGTCCTATATGTGCGCAAGGCCGCTTCCCCCCATTGCTTGACCTCTAGTCGCTTATGCGCCTTAAGCCGAAAAGTACTTCGGCGCGGTTGCCTCGCTCTCTCTCTCTCTCTCCGGTCAGCTTTTGTCGCCGTTAAATTTTCATAGTCCAAGTTAGCACAACTCCGAGCGCACCTACACGCGGTCCGGATGCCCGTAGACGTGGGCGCGCAGGACTTAGACTTGTGCGTGGGTATGGCGGTACGCGTATAGATACGTGCGCGTGCATAAGGTAAACAAGAGCAAAACGTCGGAAGACTCGCTCGAGGGTGAATTTTGCTTGTTTGTTAACAACTTGGCAATGTAACTTGAGTTCGGATTTCGGGGTTGTAATTAGGTGGTTACGCTGGCGTTCGAGGCAGTTTTGTTCGACTGTTTCATGGTTTTAGTTGCGCCGCAATTTCAATTATCTTTTGTTTGTAAATTTAATGAAAATTATGCTAAGAAAAGAGTTAATTAAATGCGCTTATATGACCTTTACGTTTTTTATGCTTTAATTGTTCTTCTGGTGAAATAATTAAGTAAAGCCGCAGCGATCTCGACGCAAATCATTTAATTTAGATAAAATGAAAATGAAAACCTCGGCAATAACTTCGAAAGTAAAAGAAAAATAACATTTTATTCCTTTACGTACGGTACCTTCTTCCGATTTAGTTGATATTATATATATATACACACACAGAAATTGACTCACGTACCTGTATAGGTATATATATGTATACACTATGTATATACATATATACATAGAGAGAGAGAGAGGGACCAAGGGACGCGACGAAGAGGAAAAGCCAGAGCGGAAGGCTCTGGCATGAACAGCTTATTACTATTATGGGGGTTCATTCGCGAATTTCCGGACAACGCCGCAAGCGGTAATTTCCGGCTGCGGAAGCAAAACCGATTTCATATATATATATACTTTATATATCTATGTATAAAATAAATACATATATATACGTATAGGAGTCAATTGTACATATAGATATACGAGACTGTAAAGTATAACCGATGAAGAATCCCGTCTACGGTCCTGCCAGTACGAAAGCGAGCGACGCAGACTTGCGTTTTTTTTATTATCGCCAAAAATTTTCCGCCTTCGAGTTCGCGCACAATTGAGACTTAATTATCCTCTCCCCCCCCCCCCCGTTATCCACCATTGAAATAAATCGAATAGTATCGCCGCAGGTTAATACTCGGTACACTCGGTATAACATGGATGTTGAGTGTTCATTAAATTGATCTATATGTCGTACTATACGGATTATAATAAACGCAATTTAGTTTGACGCGTATTATACGTTGGGGCGAAGTCATGATTTCACAGCAATATCATACACCCGCTGAATTGCCCCCCCCCCCCCCAACCCCATCCCCCAAGTCTAACGACCAGTTATTGCGTGTACTTTATTAATATTGTCCTAAGTAATTGTACACTTTATTATTGCTTATAACTTTAATCTCCCGCGCGCGGCCTTGAGCACCGCCGCCGCCGCCGCGGAGTGAAGAAAAAGGAAAACTTTTATCTCGCGATAGAAACGCAATTTCCACTCTAATTGGCCGCGTAAATTAAGCAATAAAGTACGATTGTTGCGCCCGCGCCCTGGGGATGAGCGCTAAAATGCATATAGGGTTTCCCCCTTTTTTTTCTCAACGCGCCGTCGACTTGATAAAGTCCTCCGCAGGAAATTGGAGAAAGAGAGAGAGAGAGAGAGAGAGAGAAAGAGAATTACGTATTCGACCGTCAGCCGAGTGATTTCTCGGCGGCGAAGAGGTATACGTATATAGGATTCTATTGTAAGACGAATCAACTCCGCCATGTATATATTTCGATGCTGGTATTTCCCGCATTTCCTCTCTCCCTCTCCCCCCCCCCCCCAAGTACGTACTTCATAATCTGAAATTTCATTTCATTCAAGTTACTGCCAGTGTGTTAAAAAGGAGCTCAATCTTTTTTAATTAAAGTTTTTTACAACCTGAAATAACGGCGGTCCCCCGCCCGGCTTCATAACGCACTTCATGCGCGCCGAGCTAAACAAAGACCCTTTTTTTCCTTTTATTTTTATTTTTAGCGAACGCACCGCATTCCCGCGCCGTTATCCGGCGATTCGGGCGCTTCGGAACGAAAAATAAATTGCAAAAATGACGGCCGGGCTCGAAATGAATTTTCTCGACTGGGCGTGCGCCGGAGAGCTTGGACGAAAAACAAAGCGTTTTTCTTCTTTCTTTTTGCGGTTTTTGCTTTACTAACGCTTTTCGGGGGGGGGGTTGTAGTCGAAATTTCGGGCGTAATTTTCGGCCGAGAAGCGAATTTCGGCTATTCGGAACCGTTTATTTCGAGTAATCCGGGGCTCGTTGCATAAACTGCATGGATTTTAGAGTCTAAAATATTCTAAAAGTTGTTGCATAAAATACATTATAATTTTGTGGAGTCTGGGAATTATGAGTTTAATTATAACTTTGTTTCTTACGGGCCGCATCGTAAACCGTCCGATAAAAAAAAATGTTCGAAAAATTAGTAGCTTCTTCGCTGGGATAATTGTTATAGCCGAAAAAATTCTTTTATTTTGAAAAATTACCTGGGTTAATTAAAAATTTTCAAATCATAAGAAACATTTAATTTTAACTGCGTTGTCATTCGATAACCTGTGCATAAAACATTTATTAACGTGATTTATCTTCGAAAATCTCCTGTCAAAAGAGGAAATGACGCGAATGATTCGAATGAATTCTTAAATTATTCGTGCAGAGACGTGGATATAGGTCGAAAGAAATCGAATAACGTCGATACGGCTATTTAATAAAAAAATCAAAAAATCCATATCTGAACAACAAAAATCAGTGCAGCTCCACCTTAAACATTGCTCTTGTATACGATAATAAAGAGAAAGACGAGGTTCGGTTTTTCTCTTATCGCATGTGTCAAGCCATCAAGCGTTTCTACTTTAAGTGACTTTCCCACGGATAAAATACGCTATAGATATGATGTTACAGTAACGACTGACTTTAACAGCTTTCCAGACATACGTACGAGCGACGCTTAGTTTCGATAATATTCCAGTTTATGATATACAACCCGCACGCCTCATATGAGGAATTTTAGTGTGCGACCTTTAAGCCCCATTCCGTATCTGTGTGCACAGGAATGCAAATAAAATGCCTGTCGCGTACTCTCGTTAACGTGATTCTTTTTCTTTTAATAAATTATTAGTTTACCGGCGACGGAGGCAGTCGAAAAATTGTGTCAATCCACAACATTACATAGTATCATCAGAGAGCATTGATACACTCAATAACATTTTTCTCTATGTTTACTATTTTTCACTGTTTCATTTTCGAGAACTTCACGTACATTCAGTTGTTAGGATTTTCTCGTAAAGAGAAACATGAATATTTGAAAAACTTTCATCGCGTAATAAACAATCCTCGTACATCTATACCATAAAAAATTATCAAACATATACACATCAATAAACAATACGCTCGTGACATTTCCAGAACAAAGGAAAATTCGAACCGCGCGGAGTCTCGCGAAGAAAAATCCAAAAGTATCGGGCTCCATACACTCGTGCCCCCGATTCCGCGTGTACCCTCCCTACGCCGAGCGATTCGCGTGTACGCGTCTCTTTCGCGGCGCGTATCGCGCGCTGCGTTGAGAGCCGAGACCGATTGCGCGCAGTCACGTGCAAAAAGCCAAGTGCGCCGCGCGCGGCGCAGGCAAAGAGTAAAAAGAGGAACGAGGGAAAGAGAGAGAGAGAGAGAAAAAAATTACGACGTCACATAGTCGCTTCAATGCGGAGTGCGGGGGTGGGGCAGTGGGAATCGAAGAATAATTATGACGACAGTCGCTTTATGAAACGAGCTCCGGGGACGTAAAAAGCTCTCGAGAAGCGGAGGGTTGGGGGGGGGGGGGAATACTGCGAGCGCGAGGCCGGCATATCGCGCGGCACTCCGGGCAATCAAAGGAAGTTAATTATTCCAAGCGAAAGAAGCCACTTCCTACTCTATTTCTTCGCGGGAATCGCGACCGCCCCTCTTCCCTCACCCTTCTCTCTCTCGCAACTGTGTATATATACCTATAACCTATATATGCATATATATATTCAGTTGTTAGGATTTTCTCGTAAAAAGAAACATAAATACTTGAAAAACTTTGAATATGTGTGAGTGTGTGTGTGTGTGTGTGCGCGTGTGTGTGTGTATATTTATATGTGTGTGTGTCAAATTACAAAAAGTAAATGCACTTTTCTTCGGTCCAGAAATTGAAAAAAATTTTTTAAAGCTAGAGGTTTCGGACCGATCAGACTTTCTTCTGTAAGCCGAAAGATAGTCGAAAATGCAGAGGAACAGGGAAAAAAAACTAGTAACCATATTTCTGAGCCATTTTAAATTTTTTTTACAAAAAATTAATGCGTAAAAATACTGGAATAATAACAATTAAGAATGTTTCCGGGGCACCAATAAAATTTCAAATTACACTACAATAAAGTATTTTCATAGAGCTTTAATTTAAAAAAATATACCAAGATTCGATGTTCTGATCAAAAGTTATGCCCGTTAAAAAAAAAATTAATAAAAATTCGGATTTTTTCTGTTTCCTCCACATGCCTTCCCATGTTAAACTTTCATATTCTGTATTTCCCATGTTCCTCAGCATTTTTCATCATCTTTCGGCTTACAGAAGACAGTCTCATAGGTCCGAAGGCTTTAGCTTAAAAAAGTTCCTTTCGAATTCTAGACCAAAGAAAAGTGCATTCATTTTTCGAAATTCGACGTGTATACGTCGCTGTAAGAAATGCGTTCGCGAAATTACTTTCCCTACGCAAAACAATGGTGCTCGTAAAGTTTGCGACAAGTTCACGCTTCCGGTATATATACACATACAAGCACGTGTACGCACATATAGATGCGTTAGGCCGAGAGAACTCTTTCGAAGCTTTTTCCGATATCTTCGTTTTCTTTCTTTCTTTTTTTTTTAATTAAACACTTTGCAGCGCAAGAACGCCATCTATTAAACTGGCCAGGCGATATTACTCGGGAGCTTTTCTTGTCGTCCGAGGAAAGGCTGCTCTCTCCCTCTAATACACGCGGTGTAAAAAAGTCTTTGACAGGCGTTAAGTTAATGAGACAGCGAGAAAGAGAGAGAGAGAGAAAAGAGAAGAAACCTAGAGAACGAACGACCAGATGTATAGGCGCAAATATTGCGTTTATGGACCGGCCTGAAAAGTGCTACGCGAATCAAAGTGCGAGCGAGCATCGTTCGTCCCCTCCTCCCCGGCTCTCCCCTTGCCGCCCCCTCTTGCCGGAAGAGAATCGGCGGGAATTTTAATGAATGAAATTCCAGAAGCGAGAAGCTTTTTCTCCCTGGCGTCAGTCGTAAATAATTTATGAAACGCGATTTAGTTAAGGAAGCTGCGCGACTCATTTTCGAAGTTATATACGTATAGTCGTCGCCCGTTTGTCGATCGTCCTCGTAACGAGATCGATGGCGCATATATATGAGAATTCGAAGGAGCGAAAACGAAGAGCTGAGAATTTTTTTAAATTGATGTCGGAATCTTTTTTAGACTGTGTAGGGTAAACGGGCATATTCATAATGATAAGTCTAAGCGACGATCGCAGTAAGGAACTATTTGAGTACTTAAAGTAACACGTAATTACATATCAAATTCTTGAGAACTTGGAAAGGTACATTTTTGAGCATTTAAAAATTATATTTTCAACAAAATATTTACTAATACGGTGTTTTTAAATGCTTAAAGTACTTCTTCAAAATAACTAAACGCGCTTGATTATTTTGCGAAATCAAAAGTACTTTAGAACTTGTTAAATACTTGAATGCACTTGAGTGCAAAGTACTAAGGTACTCAAGTACTTGAAAAATTACTCGAAATCAGCATTGAAGTACTAAAAAACGTACTGCTCTGCTCGAAACTTACCGAAGCACTTGAATACTTGAAAAAAAATGAGAACGCAGAATGTTCGAAAGAAAGAGCTGAACACTTTGTGCTTAAATAAAATTTTTACTCTCCTCCAAGCACCGTACTCAAAGCGCGAGAATTCAAAGTAAAGTCCACCTCGACACTACTTATACAAAGTCCGTGGGATCGTGGAAGCTGAAGGAGAGGAGGAGTAGGGGGGGTGAAAAGTAGTCACGCGCTTGAAACGAAGGAAGGCCTCCGCGATCACAGCTATAGACAGTATAACTCTCTCGACGAAGAGCTTCGCCTTTAAGAGAGCAAACGGCAAACATCCGTATATATAGCTATATACATAACGCGGTCAGGTCGACGCGCCTTAAAATTACGTCGGCAATATTGCGGTCTTCCCGACGAGCAGGTGGTCCCGCTGCTGCGACGCCTCGTAAAGTAGATTTTGTATGGACGTCGAGGTGGCGGGGGATTGGGGGGGGGGGGAAGAAAGAAAGCGAGAGGAAGAAATCGATGAGCCGAGCAGAGGAAGAGTTTATTCCGGTAGCTCTGCAGCTCGACTTTTATGGCGGTACGCCGCGATCGCTCTCCACTTTCCTACATATGATTTACTTTTTCATATGTATATAGATACGTATATGTGCATGTACGTTTGAAATTAAGCTTTACACGAGATTCCCCCGCATAGTGTCAGCGGAGCTACTCGGTACGATTGCGTTAAATTTCGTGCAAGGAATTAGCCCATTGTTGAGATCCCAATCAAAAACGCACTCTGTACTTTGAACGCGCGTTATCGTAATTATAGACAACCGTTGACGCGACTTTGACGATTCATTGTAATCGAAAGCGTTCGATCCGTTCAATTAACGCGTCAAATCGGTGAAAGCGATCGGCTAGATTGTCAAACGCAGTAAACCCGAGTTTCTGGTCGCAGTAAATTAATGAAGACGCGTAATTCATTTATGACGCATTATTCCTCAAATCTCAAACAATACGCATAAAGCCGAGCGTAACATATCTTGGTATTGATTTATCATGTTACGCAAGGGTGATAAAACAAGCTTAGCACGAAGAGGATGTAAATTCACGGTTTGAATGTTTTAGCGCAATAGCAGTAAATGTAAAAGTACTGCTGCTAGCCAGGAATAAGAATCGCTTTGAAAAATTTTACTTCCCTCTCCATGTACGTATATACAGTTCGCTCGCACGCGTCAAAAGCTCTGCGCGAGCCGCGTACAATTCTCTCCGCTTTCTCAAATTTCATCCTTCTCAAAATCCGCCGTCCGCGACGCGCATTATTCGCCGCGCGAGAATAAAATTTATTCTCCCGCCTTTCAGCGCGCAGCGTGACATAAAACACTCGAGAAATTGAAATCTACTTCGCTGGATTAAATACTCGTTATGCGCACTGCGTTGTGTTTTGAATTATAAATATTTGCGCGAGAGTTGGCCGAAAGCGAAAAATTATTTGAAACGAGTATTGCGTGGATTGTGTAGAGGGTCTTGTTTACGCGAATGTTAAAATGATTAATCCAATATATATATTTGAACTGGAATAAAATGATTTTGTACAGCTAGACAAACATTAAATATTTTGATGCGTTTAAGCCTTGAAAGAATTGTCTAAGACAGCAATTATCTAATTGATGTTATCTATGAACGAAATATTTAGTTATGCATGAATCAATGTATCAATAATATAATCTATAATAATACAAGTCGTTAAACATAAAAACGCTCACATCTCATCGGTATCTTGAAAAACAGCGCACGACGAATTACCCCGTCGAAAAACCGCTCGAAACAAACGCTTAATTCTCTAACCCGCAGCGGGCAATTATTTCCCTCGGTATACACACGAGCCGCGCGAGGCTGTGTTTCGGCGTTGCGGGCCAATGCGAAAGAAACAAAAAATCATAAAAATCCGAAAAATTCATGCATAAAATAAAACGTTTTCCATGTCGCGGTCATAAAAAATGCAAATTCCCCCCGCGTAGCGCAACGTATGTCTTCTCCTCGCGTATAAGGTACAGAGGGTTTCGTGTAGGAGGGGGTGAGGGGGGGGGGGTCCCCTTTGGGGCTTTACGCCCTTACATACATTTCCCGTCGCACTTTCCGGCTGAACGGCCAAAGAGAAAGAGGCCGCGCCGCACTCGCGGCTTCGCTTCGCCACACTGCCGCAGATTGCTCCGCAGTGTGCGAGCACTTGGACGGAGCCGTGGAAAGGGGTAGGGGGTGGGGGGTGAGCGCCAGCGCACTCGATCCGAGAGGGATGCGTTTATACGGAGGAGGATTTTTCCGTGCGAAAAATATATCGCTGCAAGGCGCTGACCGTAACGATATCCTCTCTCTCTCTCTCTCTCACTCCCGGCTATAGGGCGTTTCTCTCTTCTTTTCTCCGCGGCCTTACCACTTCCCCCCTCCGACTTCCATACTTTTTCGGAAGACTTACTCAAGTGTGTCTGAGGGGGGGGGGGAGGAGGGGGTTGGTTCGTACGTGTGCGAGAGAAAGTCACCTCTTTTTATCTCGGCGCATTTCGGCTGGAGCGAGCAGCTCTTCTCCCATACTCGGGCGAGTGTGTGCGCGCGGGCGGTTCTCTCTCTTTCTCCCTCCCTCTCTCTCTCTCTCTCTGGCCCTTTTCATTGTTCGATTTTACGAGCGCAATTCGGTTTCACCAGGCTGGAATGCGTGAAATTCTCGCGCGTCGTGCTCGTTTCTTTGGCGAGATATCTACTCTCGCGTTTCTTTTTCAGCGGCGCCTGCGGTGGTAGGGAGAGAGAGAGAGAGAGAGAGAGAGAGAGAGAAAGAGTGGGAGAGAGATAGAGAGAGATAGAGGAGCTTGTCTGCTGAGAGCAGGATTTGAACTTAAGGTACTCTCTTAATTTCGAATAGTGGGGAATTCGGCTGCTCGCGGATTCCGAGCTTATTGTAGTTACACAGTGATTAATCACTTCGTATAATTAGCGTGCAATTGGGAAAAAAGACCGTTACGATCGGGTGGTAAAGTTACTTTTCCACGTATAATGATTACGGTAATAACAATCAATTAATGCCCCTTAATTATTTTTATTATTAGTGTCAATCACTTATGTTCCTTTGAAGATTTCAATTCCGTTTAAAAATTCGTAGTGACAGTGTCGATTCTAGGAACCATTTCGTAAAACATTGCAAAACTAAGAATAGTATATTAAAAATGTTTGAACATTTTTTTAATTCTTTTAATTTTTAAAATTTTTAAATTTTTAAATTTAAAATTTTTTTTTTAATTTTAAAATTTTTTTTAAATCTTTTAATTTTTTTAATTTCTTTAATTTTTGAAAATCTTGCCATTTTTGAAAATCTTGAAATATTATTTACATGTATACAGATTGTGTTATTTTTATTATATGTATGTATGGATGTATACCTGTGTATATCTCGCAACGGGAGGTAAAAAATTTTACGCTCCGCTTTGAGACAGCGTAAGGAGCCCTGTCGATACGCGTGTTATGAAAACACCGTTATCTTTTTCTAAGCATCTAAAATTCTCAATTGAGCATTACCGTAACGTTAACAAATTCCAATCGAACGTGTTCCATACACGACTAAACCATTCGAAAATTGCTTCATCAATACATTAGAGACTCCGAGTATACGCGCACTCATTGCATTCCCCCATTATGCATAAGAATTAAAATTTCCCACACGTTATAACGCTATCGCCACCCCTTTGCGCGCGAGTAGTATATAGTTAATACCAGGTAGCGCAGTAGTGCGCCCCAATGATAATTTGATGATTGCTACAACCTACGCCTCACATATACACCATTGTCCATGTAAATCTACCGCCCAAAGCCAAGCTTTGATCGTTAATAATGCTTCGGCTCGGCTCTCGCGCATAGATCTATATATATATCGCTGATTGCCAATGTGGCACTCGCGGCCGTCAAATCGACCTGTATACCAGCGATATTTAAGTCCGAGCTCGGTGCACGATTCCACTATAATATATACATATATAAAATATTGCCTCGAGGAACCCGTGAAAGCATCGCTAATACAATTAGCGCATACATATAGGCGTAATAATATCGCACACGCGAAAGCCGCTCTTCTCGTCGTCGCTGCCACGCCCCGACTATCGTATCTTCTCTCCGCTCGACTCTTTATCATTTATTCCTTCCTCAATTTACGGCGTAATAGAAGGCTATTATGCAGTCGCTCGCCGGATAAGAGGATAGGGAATAAACCGAATGGACGGCGCCGCGAGAGAGAAAGGGAGAGAGAGAGAGAGAAAGAGCGAAGAGAAAAAACGAAGAGGAGAAAGAAAAGAAACGGCCGAATCACCGAGGCTATTTTTTCCCTGACGTGACTCACTTCACGAGCCTCTCTCTCTCTCTCTCTCTCTCGTGATTGCTTCATTAGGTTCGCGGCCCGCCGCGCGACCGCGGCCTATACCTATGTATATACGTAGCGCGCGTATAGCCCCGAGAAAAATGACCGCAAATCACCAGATTCAAACGAGATAGCGGGTATAATATCGCCTCCCCGAGCCGCCTCCGCATATTTAATAGGGAAATGCCTTTTTTCGCGCGGATCCTCTTTCCGGGCGCCACTCTCCTCTCTCTCTCTCGCTTAATTTCGACTTTCGTCCGTGCGCCGGCACAGCGGCGCCTCTAATAACGAGTTGCCGCGCGATCGGGGAGGGGGGAGCGACGAAGGAAAATGGATTTTACGGATTCGGCGAACTTTGCGCGCGCGGCCCGCTGCTGATGCTGATGCCGATGGGAGAATTCGTCGGGCGAGACGTCCGGGCGCGGAATGTATGCGTATATATAGCGCGGCGATGACCGATGCGCGCGGTGAGTGGCTCGCGTGCATAATTCTATACTTCGAATTTTGATTGTGATTTGAAAGGTTCTATTTTGACGGTTGCGGATTTAGCCGATGATGCGCAGTGTGTGGTATATATACAATTATCGACGCTCTTACATTCGTTGGTTTTTGCGCGTCGTTGAAAATTTCAATTCGAGTGGAATGGTATACTTTGTGTTTTGTTGGGGATGTTGCGATGAATTTGCAGATTTTTTACGAAAATTCGTCCTGTTGTAGCGGATATAATACTGATTGATCAATTGGAGCATAGGTGTATACTACTCGAATTTGGCGAATTAAAATTTGAATGAAATTCAGAGAGTTGTGATACTGTGTGGAAATTTTTCGAGATTGGTCGAGAAATTTTATGTCAGCAATTGACAAACTGTTGGCCATTAAAAATTCTTAAAGTGATTTCTAAGTTTGAGTCTTTGGTCAATTAAAGAATATATAATATATCAAGTGATTAAGGAACATAATTTAATAGTAGCAATCCAGTTACCTTTTACTTTGCAATTGGTTTCTTTTTAATTTTTTAATTCACGATACACGTCAAAACAATTTTCCAAATTGCGAATATGTTCATTTATAAATCGCGAATCAAAGCCGAATTGCTAATGAGTCTTCCGAAAATTCACTAAAGTGTATCTCTCCACAAAGATACCTCTCAACCAAAACGGGCAGAAATAAAAGTCGGAGTGAAATGAAATCCATTCAACAGAGTATACGAAAAGGACACTTGGCCGATGAGGCGCGATTATAAAAGCAAAAATTTAATCCACAAACGAACGATTTACAGATATCTCAATGGCATCATAAAATAAATAGCTCATCCGTACCGCGCGGAGAGCTTCGCTTTTTCCAACAGCTACCCCCACCCCCATCTCTATCCATACACTTTTTCCGGCAAAGCAATGGTTCCGCTTTGTGCGCTCTTAATTAATTTCCGCAAAGATTATCTCCATCGTATAACCTTACGGCTTTTTCACGATTCACCTGAAGAGAGAGACAGAGAGAGGGGCTCAAGAACGCTTTAAAGCCTCGATATTCTCGCCTCCGCTATTTCCCTCTCTCTTTCGCTGGGACTTCTGAAAAGAGGCGCGTCGCCTCGTAAAACTCGCCGGGGAGAGCGCCCGAGGCTGATAAATGGAAGCGATAAATATCGCAATTAATATGGGGTCGCGCGCGAGCGCTATATCGATGGGCTGCTGCCGCGACGGCGGCGACCTTGCTCGATCGTAAATTGCGAAGAACTCGCCGAATGCCGGGGTACTTGGGGCAACGTTTTAGCCGCTGAAAAGCCCTCGGCGCTACCCCCGCAGCGGAGCGCGAAATTCGGCTTTGCCGCTCCGCGGATTAGCGCGAGATATGAAAAGATCCGCGGGTGGTGTACTTTCGCTTTCGCTGCGCGACGCCGGGATTTCCGTTACAAGCGGGCTTGATGCGATTTTTGAGTTATCGATGCGATGTGCTCCTTTATTTCGTGCTGGGGACGGTGGAGGAATTTTTTTTCATCGCGTGGACGCTGCCTTTCTGATTTGTGGAGTTCGTTGGAGGGTCCGCGCTCAAGGTATTGAAGAACGTAAGGTTCTAATGATTTTTCTACTTTTGATAATTAAGTTTGAAAGTAATGATTCTATTCGCTCTTCGATATATGGCTCTTCAATAACTGTGCGAAGAAAACAGGTCTATTAATTGTTAGTATACTGTCGAGCAACGCAGACATTTAGTGTGACAACTAAAAATATTTCTAGATTTTCAATAAAATTTACAAGAGTTCTAATAAAATAGTAGACTAGCACGTAAATTTTACCTTTCAGTATAGTCATTTTTATGGTTTTGACGCTATATGGCTGCGATACTGTTTTCTCGGTGTAAAATGTAAATAAATGCTGTAAACTTTTGTTTACGAATTTCTATGTATTCAATCGTTTTAATATAGCTTTGTGTTCTTAAGAATATTCGGACTCCAAGATAATCTCCAGTGGTTTATGTTCTCTGAACTGTTCCTCAGTTCACATCAATATTTCATACACTATTCGTATGAATTAAGCTTATAATTTTAAAATTAATTAAAACAGTTTTAATTCTCCGACAATTTAATGCGACTCGATCTCCTTAAAATCATAGGTATCGCAATTTTCTAGTATATAATTATAAAACTGGAAAATAGGAGGTACTAGATCCTCGAGATTTAAATAATAAAATGACTCTCCCGGCGCGAATTAGCGCTTTAATTAACAACGAAATCATAGTGTATTCTCACGAGCCGAGAGCCGATAATGCCACGCTTTTAAAAAATATAATACACACACAGTTATAATCGGTTAATCCTAATTACGAATTGAGCGCGGAATACGAATAAAAATTGAACGATAAGCAAGTTGGCGCAACGAGGCTTTCTCGCCGTTCGAAAATCAAGCGGCGCCGCAGCCGAAAAGTCATTAATGTTTCCGCGCGTGGCTTCTAAACTGCGTAAAAGCTTTCGTATATATGAAATACTCCGGGGCGACTTGTCTCTCTCGCGCCGTTTGGAACTGCGGAACGCCCCGAATTAACATGTTCGTCTGCAAAATTAAAACGGCGCGTTATTCAACGCTTCTCTCGAGAGCGAGCTCATTTTCTTTTAATACACTTTAAAAACTAATTAAGCCCTGTACAATAAAAGCATTAAGCGGCGAGCGAGAAGATAATGGTTAACACTTTTGCGCCACTTGCGCGCGAAACTTCCCCCCCCCCCCCCCACCAAATTTATTTCGACGCTAAATTTCAAGCTCCCGCGCGCAATGCGTGTGTACACCTCTCGCCTGATCCCATTATAATAAGCGAGACTTGCGCCGAGGAATACATACATTTATATGTGTAAGATATATAAGCGAAAGACACTTGCGAATCGTAAAGGATCAGGGGAGGGGAGGGGGTAAAAAAATATACGTATATTATACAGAGGCGCGGCATAATAAAACAGATGGGCAAACAGTGTTTCCGTAATCCTTTACTCGGGCCGTGCGAATCTTAGGCAAAGCTGCGCTTTGCTCTGCAAAATTTATGGCCCCGCGCCTTGGGAATGCAGTGGCCAAGGAAATCTGTAGGGTTACTTTTTGCAGTATTGCCGCCCTCGTAGAGGGGAAGCTTTGTAACAATAAATTTTCCAGTTGACGTAAAAACGGGTTGGAAATACATTTTGCAAAGGTGCGCGCACGGCTTCTCCGTTATACGCTTTTATATAAATTTTAGCTTCTGCACTTGATGGATTTCAATCTGCGTTGGATTATTATTTTTATCGCTGTTGATGCGCCGTGCCCGATTCGGAGAGAACTTTCAGGAAAAATAATAAAAGCCGTTATGAAATAAACAGTTTATTTCATTTTTTATCGAGCTCATCGCTCCTGGAAAGGAAATATCCAACGCGCGAAAATGGAGAACGATGATTGCTGCGTATGCTGTGAAAATTTTCGTCATTGAAACTCGACGACGTTGAAATTTCGGGGAAAAGGCAAATTTCTCAACAAAAGAAATATAGAACAAACGGAAACTTCACTATTCTCAGGGAGATGATAAAAAATCATCGCGCACCGACGTCGCGAGAGATACGAACTTATCGACTTGCACTCAACTCCGGCCGTATACACAGAAACACGTCGATCAGTCCGTGTATCGAGGAAACGGGACCCCTGCGGGGGATAAAAGCCCGACTTCCATTTTTCGGGCTGGCAAATCAATTTCCAAAGTTCCGCCCAAGCGCACACGCACGATCCAAAGGGAGCGCCGTTATTCTCGCTTTACTTTATCAACTCTCCAGAATCTCCACCTCCGAAGTTCGAAGAAAGTTAGCTGCCAATAATTTGGCATAGGTTTCTCCGCCGCTAGTTTCCGATATATTTCCTAAAATCATCCCTCTCTCGACTCTCTCTCCCCCCTCCTCACCCTCCCGCATCCGCTGCGAAAGTCTCGCATGTAGGAAATTTGAATCTGAACGAGCGCGCACTGTCAAACTTCGAATTCTCCTCGGCTCGCGCGCGGCGCGGATCGCGAGAGCTTTTATACGCGTGCGCGCGTGCCGAGAGAGAGCTTGCGCGCGCGCAAGGCCATCAGACGCACTCGATCTGCGCTTGTTATACGCGGCGCTCGCTGCAGCAGTATATATAGTTTGAACGAGAGGATGTTTCGCGGGGTCTTCGCCGTTCCGCCGAGGCGCACGAAATCCTTTCCACTTTCGATGAGAGAGAGAGAGAGCTTTTCTTCCCCCCCTCCCCCCCGAACAGATGTAAACTGTGTAAAAGTTATTTGCCCGTTCGTTTATTTGTTTCGTTCTCGGTGAGATCGCTTGTTTGGATTTCGACTTTTCCGCCCCTCCCCCCCGAGAGTCGTTGGCGCAATTGAAAAATTCGCAAGTTTTTGCGCTTACACTCGTAATTGCACGCGTGTACTCGCGAGAAAATGGAAAAATCACTTGGGTAAACGTTCGCTCTGCGAGTACAAAAAAAAAAGTTGACAATCCGGGTGTCGGATATTCGCGCGCTCTTATGCCGATTAAATTATCGTGGAATTTTCGTCCGTGCACGTTGTTATTTTTTTTTTTCTTTGCTATTCTGAGCCCGCAAAAGTTATAAGTGGCTCGCTCACCTCCGCCTCTCGCGTCAGGCGAATTAATCAGTGCTTCTAAAACTATTCGAAGGAGCGAAACACTTCTTCGCGCGGAGCGAGAGAGATGTTTGTATAATACGGCGCGCCGCGGAATATTCGTTATTTCGACGCACTATATATATATAAGTACAGTCTAATGCGGAGTCCAACTTTGCTCGGCCTGGCGGTCAGGCCGAGTTTTAATTACTCGATATAATTTCTTCGCGAACGCACTCGTCTTATCGCGTACACGGAGAGAGAGAGCAGGCGAATACACCGCGGCTCTGCGCGCGTGTAAACGCGCGCGCTCTAAAATCACTTTGCAATCGCGGCCGCGCCCGGGGACAGAGCATTAATTAAAATTCTAATCTTGGAAGCGGGAATTTAAAACGAACGCAGCCGCTCTCTTGCGGTTGGCGCGCGCCTGTTTCTCGAATTCTCTCGACGCGGCCTCGCGCAGACAAGGCGGGACTTACTTTTTCGGCTTCCCACCGCGCTGACGCGGACAAACAGACGCAGAGTTGACGGCAGAGGTGTTATGTATATATATGAGTATATCCAGGAAATTTCGGAAACAAGTCGGACGGAAAAGTTCTGCGAGATATTTTCTTGAAGGCACTACACCTGCCAGATCTCTTTTTTCTTGTTACTTAGGTCATTCTGAATGAGAAGAAGCTCGCGTGCACGGAAAATCTTAGGGTATACTTTTTCCGGAGCAAAAACGACTCGAAAAACGAGATTTCAGAGATTTTTTTTCTCGAAAACTGTGGACTTTTAAAAATATTTCATTAATTTTTTGTAAAGAGAAGCATAAAATGACTCTGAAATATGGTTACTAGTAACTTTTCCTAATCGGTCCGAAACCTCTAGCTTTAACACAAAATATTCAATTTCTAGACCAAATGAAAGTGTATCTTTTTTTTAAATTCAATACATATACTTGACTACTTTTCTCCACTGCTTTTGGGTACAATATATTAAGAAGTAGCCTCCGGGGATTCGAGCTCGAAACATTCAAAAATCTTCAGAGCGTTTTGTAATGATAAATGGAAGCGCATACATGTATATTTTATTTCTCGCGCAGGCCTCCATTAAAGGGCTTTTGCGATATTGAGTCGACCCTTAGTGTGTGTGTGTACGTGTGTACTGAGTTGACAGACTCGCGCGACAGAAGATTCTGAAAGCTGTATTCACATGGCGAGATCGTTCTGGAATTGGAAGTTTGAAAATCGCTCACAATATGTGGCAAGGAAATATCCGTAGACCGACGCGTAGACGTACGGAGTAAAGAAGAGCTGATGGAAGAGAGATTTGAGAGGTAAACAAAGGAAATGCAGAATCGATCGAGAAGAAACATTTTTCCCCCCTGTATCGGTACAAACAAAAAGTAGTTTATACGTCGCGTAGAAGAAACTATACATTTTACCCATTTGTTTCCGAATAGGTAGTTCGAAGCTCTTACTTGTCGCCCATAATGTCGAATGCGCGATAAAAATTGTAAACGAACGCATTTCAGAAATAGTCGGCCTGCCCTCGTGGCATTGATTAATTAAACGACACTGGGAGCAAAATGGAATTGGACATTGTATTCTATTCCAGAATCGGGTTGATACACGCAAATAAATTATGCATTGTTTTGCATTGTATTGTACGCGGATATATTGTTGTAATCCAATTACTTACTAGATTTTCAAGCTTAGACTCGCCCCCCGCCCCCGCAACCCTTCGGAGTTTCCGCAGTGGCTGCACGTGCGATCGTTAGGTGCGGGGACAGCTCGACTCTGCGCCTGGTGTGCTTCGGCAATTGTGCAAATTCCTTTCATTTAACGGATCAGTAAAGTCCACCCTGGATTATTTAAATTAATTGCTCCTTGTAATTATATCTTTCGCTCCGTTTTCCATAGTCAAACAGTGCGCGCAGACCGCTGCGGATGTGGCAACAACCCCCCCCCCCCCTTTACCCAACTACTGCAGCGCACTCGATGCTTCGGCAACTTTGCGAATTCCTCCCATTTAACGGATCGACAAAGTCCACCCTGGATTATTTAAATTAATTGCTCCCTGTAATTATTTCTTCCGCACACACTTTCCGGAGAAAAACAGGGCTTTTAAAAGCGTTTGTTTCGTTCGGAGCTCGCGTACGCGAATCTTCAGCGATTATTTTTCTCGAGAAAGCGCGGATTGTTTGAACGAATCGAACGCGAGCTTTTGCGCGTTCTCGGCCACGACTCGATCCGGGGATCGTCGAGAAAAGCGGACGCGTTGTTTGTACTATTTTTTGATGTTCAGTAAACAATATCTTGGCGGCTGGAGCTTGAAAATCCGTTCTTGAGATAGTTGAAAACAAAATGTTGACGCACTTCGTCGAAGTATACTTGAAGGGAAGAAATGTAAATAATGTAAATTAAAAATTTACTATTTTATTAGTTAATGGTTAAAAAAAATAGCATATGCTCTTAAGGATAAAATAATAACAACAAGAATGTTGTTATGAAAAGCATTTCAAATGCCAAACAATTAGAAATAATGATTTTGCGAACAATTCTATGGAGAATATTTAATTTTTTATCCAACAAAAACTTGAATAAAATCTAAAAACAAACAATAAATAAATAATTATACCATTGCGTGTTTCTGTTATTACTCGCCCTTACAAGCAAATGTTTAAAGCAAGCAACTAATTCCATACCCGAGGAAAAAACTCAAACGAGCGACTGGTAACGAAAGCTGCCAAAATAAAGAGCAATCGCTTTATACTCGCCAGTCTCTCCAAGCAACCGAACTCACGACGCGCCATTCTTATTTCTCGCCGATCTCGCAGAGCCACAATTTTCGAGCGGTTTCTGGACCAGACATCGCTCGCTACACTTCTTTCGGGAGCGTACACGCCACAATTTCCTCGCCTCATACCTACAGAGAGTATAGAAACGAGGGGGCGAAGAGCCGGTCTGCGGCGCGGCTCGGAAAATGGATTTCTCGCGAAAATAACTACGTGGTTTAACGCGTAAGCAGCGGCGAACCACATTTTGTTGACAGGGAATTTCCCCCGGCGCCAGGGCAGGTTTCGAGAAAATGGGGAAAATTCGAAGATGCTCCTCGGTGTCCCGTGGAAAGTATTCGCGGAGGTTTTGAGAATTCGAAAAAATTCGAATCTGCCCGCGAAGCGAAATAATGCACAAGTCCACCCCCCATATACAGAATTTTCACAAATATTCCTTAATCCGCGCTGAGAAAATTTTACTCAGGAAAAATCTTCTAAAGTTACAAAGCAAGTCCAATTCAATCAGGACGTACTTTTGGGAACGGATCCCGTAGTCCCACACACGCACACACACACACACACATACGTGCGCGCAAAGGCAGCCTAGGACCTCTCAAGCACAAGGCATATACGACCGATCAGTTAGTTCGAGTCTGGCAGCAGACGAGAGTGAGCACGAAATAAAAAGGACTTAAATTTATTTCACTCTGTTCTTTACTGTGCTCTTTTACGACACCTGCTCCCACCCCCCCCCCCCACCGCCCCTCTAAAAGCCAGGCAAGTCCACCGTTTTATACGCGGGTCTCAAATGAAAAGTTACACCCTTATCCTCTCTTCCCCTCTTTCCTCTCTCTCTCTCTCTCTCTCTCTCTCTCTCTCTCTCTCTCTCTCTCTCTCTCTGTCTCGCTCTCTCGAATCACGATAATTCCCACAAATATATTAAAAGCAAGATAAGCTCGATCAAATCCAATTTCGCACGTCTTCGCCGATATAACTCGCGCCTCTCTCTCTCTCTCTCTCTCTCTGTGTACTCCCGCGGCAGTGCGCAGCTCGCTCGCGCGCGAGCAAATCAATCCCGGCCGAATGGCCCGCAATAAGTTTCGAATGGAAGCGAAACCCTATAGAAAAGGGAGCAACGGGGGGGGGGGTGGAAGGCTATACGCATCAGCGCCCGAGCCCCGGTAATTTTTCGTATAGAGGCTGCAATCGCGTGTGCAGCGCGCAAGTCCTCCGCTTATACAATCAGGACTTTTCAATTTCGCACCGGAGAGAACAACTCTCTTTCTCTCCTTCCCTCTCTCTCTCTCTCTGTCTCTCTTTCTCTCTCCCGGCGCGCGAGAGATGCTCCCCCGGGTATATCACACCGCCCAGAACAATAGCGCTCCAGCTGAGGCTCCATCTCTCTCGCTCTTTCTCTCTCACCCTCCGGACAACTTTTCTCCCAGCGCGAGCGCAAAAGAGAGAGAGAGAGAGAGAGAGAAAGAGAGAAAGAAAGAGAGAAAGAGAGAGAGAGACGGACGTACACGATGAAAGTGGGATAAAATGCGAATACGGATTTATTAGAATCCTCCGCGAGGGAGGGAGGGACTGTACAGCTCGTGTCTGTCTATTTGTAAGCTTCGTGTCCGTTCCCGGGATTTTTCTTGCGAAGAACTGGCTGCTACGCGAGCTGCTTCCGTCTCGGAGCGATACGCTTGTGAAAACAGGAGATGATCTCGGTTTCTCTCTCTCTATCTCCGCGCGCTTTTCCGCTGATGCGCCGAAACGAGGAGGGGGGATGAAGCGGGGAGTGTTCAAGTTGTTCTCGGGGGCCGCTCCGGCGTTCTACGAACGAGACGCATGCCAGAGCTGTCTTTTCGCGTATGAATAATTTTTATCGGGCATTTTCTTTTTCTCTCTCTCTCTCTCTCTCTCTCTTTTTAAACCGGCTGTATAACTTTCTCTCCCTGTCTGTGCACAGCTCTCGGTGCGTTTCGCGGCGGTGACCGGGGGAGATAGATAGATAGATAGATAGTTTATTCAATAATTTTAGGACTAAGGACTCCCGGTCCTTTATAGTCTTACAGTCGTAGAAACGTAACAGCTTAGTGAATTAGAATACAGATAGACGCAGGGCGATCGCAAAGGCCCGCTCAGTTATCGCAGAATAAAAGGTTACAATTAAACAAATAAAAATAGATAATAACTTAAAAACTACTAAAATGTGACAAACATATTAACAAATAAATAAAATATAACGCAATAAAATAAACGTGATAATAAAGACGGTAGCAGTTGTCGCAAAACAGAAACACGCATAAAAGAAAAACATATGTTTACGCAATAGATAATTTGCTGAGCGCTTCAACAGGCGGTGAAGTAGCTACGTCAGCGAAGGCGCGGGTCGCTGTCGGCAAAATGCTTCGCGAGACTATTTTGGAAGCTCCACGGAGAAAATGCGCTGGTGTATTGCTCGCGAAGGGCGGCAGGGAGAGAGTTCCATAGCTGAGCGGCGCACAAACGGAAGGAGCAAGCGTAAAAATTGGTCGCAAATCGCGGAATATGCAGGTCGAGCGCCGAAGCCCTCTTGGAGCCCTGCCGACTGGAGTCGCGGAAACGAAGCTGGTTGCGAAGATACGAAGGCGTATCAGTGCGAAGCACCTTGGCCAGCAAGCAAAGAATGAGAAATTTCATTCGGCATTTAAAAGATGCTACTCCGAATTTCTTATAGGTGGGCGAGATGTGCTGAAATCGGTTTATTCCAGCTACGAACCTTAAAGCTGCATTCTTGCAGCGCTCCAACTTGACCGCCAGTTCGTCGGTCAGGCCAAGGAGTAACGACGGAGCGTACTCCAAGTAAGGAAACACCAGAGATTTGACCAGCATCAATTTTGTCGCAGGTGGTAAGAAGAAGGCTCCCCTACGAAGACGCGCTAATGCGGCAAAACATTTCTTTGCCGTGATTTGGCAGTGAGGCTTAAGAGAGAGACAGCCGTCGAGTGTTACCCCAAGCAATTTAACGCTATCGCTAAATGGAATCGATTTTCCTTCGACGATGACAGGCTGAAGGTCAGCACTGAGGGTTCTGCCCAGGAACGCACGCGAACCGAACCAGATGGCCTTGGTTTTAGCGCTGTTTATTCTGAGACCATTGGAATTGGCCCAGCCGACTATGTTGGCAAGAGTGCGGTTAATATGCGCTATGATATTATCTGCCTCGTGAACCTTGCCATGCACGTAAATGCAAAAATCATCGGCGTAAAGGTGGAAATTGCACTCGTTACATACGTCGGGTAGATCATCGACGAACAAAGAGAAGAGCAAGGGCCCTGGCAACGAGCCCTGGGGAACTCCGGAGACTCGAAGAAGAGGCTTAGACAGTTCTCCCGAGGGCGCGGCGACGACCTGAAATCTTCCCGAGAGGTAGGAAAGGACCCAGGCGCAGGCCGCGTCGGAAAAACCAAAGGTCTCGAGTTTATTAACGAGTAGGGGAATGTTTACCAGATCGAACGCTTTGCTCTGATCGATGGAAACTAGGAGAGTTACCATGCCCTCATCAATAGCCTGACGTATGTCGTCGTTGATCGAAATAAGCGCCGAGTGAGTGCTGTATCCTCTCCGAAACCCTGATTGAAAAGGGTTAAGTAGATTCCTGCTCGAAATGTAATCCGACATCTGCCGAAGCGCGACAGCCTCGAGAATTTTTGCAGGGGCGGGAAGAATGCTTATTGGTCGCAGATCATCGGCAGTGGCCGGCTCGCTAACCTTAGGGATGGGCATGACGCGAGCAGTCTTCCAGGAATCAGGGAAGATGCCAGATTGGAGCGATGCATCGAAAAGATGCATAAGAACTGGCAATATAACACCAGAGCACTCCTTGAGAAAGCGCAACTGTATACCATCGAAACCAACAGCGTTAGAGCGGGCCGCACCGAGCGCAGAGAGTACCATTTCTGCAGAGACGTGTTTAAAATAAAAGCGATCGTCAGGAGGAATTCTGACGGTCGGACGCAGGTCACGGAGCGGAGCAGGTACATTAGAGCCGACGAAAAATTGGTTGAGCTCGTCAACCGATAAAGGAAGTTGCGAAAGATTACTATTTTTGCCACGAAGGCCAAGTTCATTTATGATACTCCAGGTTTCCGTGCTGCTCCGACATTCAGATAACCTCTTACAATAGTAAGTGTTAGCGGCGTTCCTAAATACAAGCTTAACTTGGTTTCGCAAACGATTGTACCTCTGTTTATTAGCTTCCGATTTGTGGCGGACGGAGCACGCTTTATTCCGCAGATTTCTGAGAGAGCGTAGCTCAGGAGTAAGCCAGGGCTGAGGCCGCTTCCTAGGGGTGAAAGTGTGCATGGGAGCATGGCGGTCGTAGAGCTGGAGGATAAGCTCCGTAAAGAGGGTGACCTTGTCGTTAACACGTGGCAGCTGAATAACAGGTGACCAGTCAAGCTGGCGCAGATCGCTCCAGAGCTGATGGATGTCGAATTTTGAGAAGCTGCGACAAGTCACAGTCCTGGGAGCTCGGCTAGGCAGCCGAGGAACGGAAAGTGAGACAAACAGAGCATCATGGGCGGAGATCCATGGATATCGAATCTGTCTGTAGTCGAGCGGAGTAACCGTGTCGTCCAGGCAGATATAATCGATAGTGGAATCTGAGTGTTGAAGATGGTGGGTCGTGCTGAAGGGCACAGGGGCCAATGAGAATGAGCTGAGGGACTGCGCTAAGATATTACGTTCAGTCCCGTTTGAATGCCATTCAATGTTGAAATCGCCCATAAGGATGAGCTGGTCATATCCTATGTTGCAATAGAGTATTGCTTCGTCGACAAGGCTCCAGAACCCTGATTTCGGGGGACTGTAGATGACGACACATAAAAACTTATATTGCTGTATAACTATTTCCGCAAGAAGGAACTCGGGCCTTTTACGATAAATGTCAGGGCTCTCCGAAACCCCTACTATCCTGCAACGGGCCGCATCGCTAATATATAACGCGACTCCTCCGCCTCGTTTGCCAATTCTGTCATGCCTGAGCAACGTGTACCCGGGAATCGCTAGTAATGATGACGGGTCAGAGGATTTCAGCCATGTTTCACTAATACCGAACGCCAGGGGTTTGGAATCCGAGACGAGAGATTTTACGTCGAGAAAGTGCGCGATTAAAGATTGGGCGTTAATATGGCCGAAGGAGACGCTGCTTTGCTGGGACTGGACCGGTCTATCAGCCATAGTCGATCCTAACAGATTTACGCTCGATTTTAGCCCGGAGAATACTGCATTTGGCCTTATCAAAAGCAGAATGCGCATCATTTAATTTTCCAGTTTTGCAATTTACACAACAAAGAGGACGCCGCTTATCGCATTTAACAGTAGTGTGAGACCCCGCACAATTACCGCAAGTATTCTGACCAGTACAGTCATTGGCCTTGTGACCAAACTGCAGGCATTTAAAACACTGCAGAATAGTCACATGGTCGGCGAATTTACAGAGCTGCCATCCCAAACGAATACCATCGCGCCTAAAAAGAGCGTCGCGCAGCTCAGAATCCATTTGGACTACGCAAGATCGAAACTCCTTTTTCCCCTTGGGGTAGAGGTAGACGACGCTAAATCTGTCCGGTGAAACATCCGGGAAATTTTGGCTGACCAGAAATTTAATAATATCATCTTGACTGAGATCGACAGGGATCCCATGAATGATTACGCGTGGATTTAATTTAGCGTCGAGTTTAGCCTCTAAACCCAGGGTTGCCAAGGACTCACATGTCAATAAAGGCTCGAGCGCATCGCCGGTGATAAGGATGGCACAGCTGGTCTTCAGGAGGATGACGCGGTCCACTCTCAGCTTCAGGTCTACAGGATTAACAGCTTGAAATAGGGCGGTCTTGATGGCCGTGGAGTCGACGTAGTTGTCCTTATGTGAGTCGAGCGGTCGCACAAAAATCCTCTTGACACTGACGACAGGAATAGGTTTACCGCGGCCGAGATTAATACGGCGAGAAGCGGAATTGGAGCTCGGAAGCATAGCGGCTTTGCTTGCGTACGATGATGACGGCGCCCTCGATGGAAAATCGGCGGTAGCAGGAACATTGGAGGCGCCAGCCGGCGGCTGGGGACACGCTGCCAAACTCTCCACTACTTTTTCCAGGCGGGCACAGGCGCTTTCGATGGGACCTCTACATGAGTCGGAGGCAACGCGTAATATGTACGCAGAACTTAGGCGCGTAATAGCGTCACAGAAGGACTCAAGAGCGATGCTGACTTGCTTTTTGGCGTCTGAAAGCTTGGCATTGGCAATCCAATCGACGATTTCCTTACGTTGCGAGCTAACTTGAGACATTATGCTATTAACCTCGGCAATCGTTAATAGCTGAGCTGAGCAATTAACAGCACTGGTAGACGAAGAGCCATTGTTTACATCAGTGTTTACGATGTTATCAAACACATTGGGCGACTGACGAGTTGAAACCAAACGTTTCGCCAAAGGCAACGAATCTTCGTTGGCCGCAAAATCTCGGTCTCTCTTCTTGCTTCCGATATTCTGCAATTCTGGTAGTGCATCTGGATCCTCAACCACTTCCATGGCATGGATGGATGATTGGTCGTTATCCTCAGAGGAGAGGGGAACCTCTGGGTTGCCGTCCATGGCGAAGTGCGAGCTTGTCGCACGAGTACAAAAGTAACGGCCGATCAGTGATTTTTACAGCTGACGGACGAGAAACTGCAACTGCACCCAAAACTGAAGTCACAGCGAGTCACAGAGGGTTCATGCATCACGTAGATGCAAAAGAAAAATAAACTAAGCACCAAAACACTGCAGAAAATTGAACAAAGTCAGGAGCGACACGAAACACAACCGCTCCCATCGACAGAGAGAGAGAGAGGGGGGGGCGAAGCCGCTCTGGTTATGAATTCGGAACGTTCGCGTTGAAGCTGCGCTTGAGCTTTCGCGAAATCTCGTTGGAAAGCTCGCGGAGTCTAGAAAATAATAGCAAACCGAAATGTTGCCGCGGCGAACACCGCGAGGCCGGATTCTTACGTGACGGTCTGTATTTCGAGGTTTAAATATTGATCTAAAGGATGGATTAGCGGTTTGCTCCTTGCGAAACGAAATTGCGTTTGCTCTTTCATCGGAAAGCCAAGGATCCGAGTCGCGTTTCATTGGCGCAGATGCTTCCAAGTGACGTCGCCAATTTACATGCGAGTAATTTCGTCCCCGTAAGTTTCGATACTTACCGACGGCGGTTTTACAACGAAAATGTCGTTGCAAAACTGTGTATACCCTTGAATTCGCAAGCGATCGCCATGGACTTCATTGAAATTGTGACGAGGAACATTACATAAATATTGCGCTAAGACAGAGCCGTGAAAGTTTTAATCGACAAACTTTTCCCGAGTCTTCGCTCTTATTTTCGCTTGTTTGTGCGGAGACGATGCTCGTTTCGCAATTTGCGTGACCGCAGCGCAGCCGTAGAATTTTATTGATACTACAAATAAATTTTTAATTTTCAAAAGAACGCGGCCGAGAAGTCGAGTGCTTACTTCCAAGGAGTATACGGATTAATAAATTAGCGAAGAAGCGCCATTCCGTTTATAAGCCCAGTAAAATGTGCGATTTATAACGTCCAATATAAACTTAATAAGTTACGTGACCGCGACGCACTCGGCGTATAATTGAATTTCAAACAAACGTGCACTACAAACTGATATATCCGATATCATTATTTTTTTTTATCCCACGATACAAAGCGCATTGTATTCGGAAAGAAGTTACTCGCTCGATCAACTTCAACAATTAATGATAGTTTGCTCGAGACTTCGGCGTAATAAAGGCTCCGGTATGTATACGGCGTATTTGTATTGATATATGAACAACGTAATAACTATGAAGGTGTGTCGAAACTGCAACGACCCTGTGGATTCTACTTCGTACGTTGCTTTCGACGTGTCCGTTATATATACACGTCGAAGTGAAGACACTCCTGCGTCGAGGGGCTGAAGTTCGCTGGGGGTCCAATAAAGTTGTAGGTCAAATCCGAAGCTTTTCTAACCGGCCTCAATATTGCACGAGTGCGCATTGTTACATATTGCGCAACATTTTTTTTCAAATATTATCAGTTTAACAATAAGATTTTATTGAATCGTTTCGTTGAATCGAACTGATGCACGCGCTTTATCGATCGGTATTTTATCGCGCTTTATTCGGGGTTTAGGTACGATAGGGATGAGAGTCAAAATTATCTTTATAGCACGTGCCACAATGGACGTCATTAATTATAGAGTTATTAATCGGAGCCATCCAATCAAGTGCCAATTTAATTATCATTGTCATCGCCCCGAATTCCCGGATTATGATTTGGATTCGTTGAACTGTCCGCTCCTTGTTTAACAAATACGTATTAAAGCGAAATTCATATAGTTTATTTAATTATTAATAGCGATTATTTAAGCCAACGTAATTGGTCAATTATTTTAAATGCACTCTAGAGAGCTCTCGCGATCCTCGTTTCGCCTCATCCTTAATTTTGATTTCGATTGAGTTTTGCCATAACGACGGCCATCATGCTATACGCTGAAATTTAATTCACGATGAATTGCAATTGCAGGCCATTCATTAAAGGGTAATGACTTATCTGATAAATTTTCGTTCTCTTACGCGTGGAATTTTGACGGCCAAATCATCTCCTAGCTTTACACAATGGAATTAGATAATATTTAACAGGTTTAGTGCCACACGAGCCGTACGGCTGAGCTACGCGATGGTAAATGAAACGATCTAATAATTAAATTTAATTTAATGACAAAATCATTGAATTATCGACTATTTTAACGAATGCCGTAGTATAATAACAATACTGTACATAAAATTTTATCAAATCGAGTATAAATTCAAATGACGCCCAACGGCTCTCGCCAAAAAGCGCGCTGCTAATTATTCCAATTTTATGTTACAGGTAAGTTGCCGAAACGAATAAACCGGAATCAATCTGCTTCCGCAGGCGTATACTCCAACTTTCCAATAGAATACGTAAGTAGCTTTCCTCTCGACGCTAATACGGTATGCGCATTTAAAATCTCCTCATAAATCTCCCAATTGCCCCAACAACGGCGCTACAATTTTCATAGCAGAGCCGATGTCGCGAAGTATTAATTCCGTTCAGCACGGACTCAGCGAGATCCCGCGCGATAATCCTAATTAGAATCATTGCAAACAATTTAAAACGGAAAGCCAGCGCGGCTCGGCCCCCCTCCCCCCCTCTTTAATTCCATACCTCATTCAAATTCCGCGGTGCGATGCGCTCGCGCAGATATATATATATATATACAATAAATCAGGGAAAGTCGCCATTTCCAAGAGAAAAATTCGAATAAAAGTGCTAATAAAACGAGCGGAGCATACAGCTTTCTGCAAAGGATTTTTTTGTTAACTTCATTTGTTTGGCGGTAAATATCGCTATTTTTACAAGTCAGGTTGAACTAGCAATTCAGCATAACTTCGTGTGGGGAAGATATCAATCAACTTATGTAAATTAAATATTTTATGTTGATTATAAATATTAAGAAACTTTAAGGATGAAAAAGAAGAGAACTGATGCATCGATGACAATTGAATTTTCCGCATTCAATCCTATCGCATTTCCAAGAATAATAATCCGAGGAAGTTTGATGTTTATTTCAGAAAAATATTCTTGACTGCGCATGTTTATTAAAAATTTTATAAATCACAGCTTTTCATAAACCACAAAATGGAGTGACAATAAAAAATTACAGGTAAAGACATTCCAACCCCACGACAAAAATTTTTATTCGCCAACAATCGAGAGATGTAACCCTAGTAGATCTCCTACTCCCCTCCCCCCCCCCCTCCCCGGCTCGCAACGACACCCGTGTGCGTCATCGCGAAACAGATTAGCCGATCGAAAGTGCTTTACCCCACGATTTTACATTTCGCCTCGGCATAGAAGGTATATAACACAACGGCTCCCCAGGATCAGAAGAGGAGACACAGAGAGCAAGTTTCGTAAAGGAGAGCTGGCTTTGCTCTCTCCGGAGGAGAGAGAGAGAGAGAGAGGAGCATCAGCCTTTATCAGTTCGCATTAATATTCAGAGTCACAAGGGCTGGCACGTGCGCGCCCTACTCGATCCCTCTTCGTCGTCGTCGTCGTCGTCGTCGTCGTCGTCGTCGTTATACGAGGCGCCGCATAGTCCCTTTCCATAGCAAGAGCGATTCCCTCGCATTAATATCCTAAATGCTCGGTTATTACTGAGATCCCGGGCGAAGCGCGCCGCGGAATATCAGCTGTGCTTAGGCGAGCCCCAAGCAAGTATCATACATCATTTGCATTGACTTGTTCCACGAGGCGTATAGTCGCTTTCGTATAGTTGCCCGCGTTCTCTCCTGGCGCGAAAGCTCTGCGCTGCGGACTACACCGCGACGTCGGGGGGGGGGGGGGGGAGGGGACTGTAATTGTAACCGGCACTGGAGAGCGAGATTTTATTTTTTGGTCGGTGGAATGTGGGATTTCTTTTTTGCTTTGCTTTACATTTGTCGCGGATTTCGTCGTCGTTCCGGCGTATCGGTGTAATTACTTTCTTTCGCTGCAAGAGTACCCTCTGAATCTGAAACAGTGAAAATTCACTGTTTCTTAGTCGATATTATTAACAATTTGAAAAAGTTGTAATGGTGCAACTGTGAAAAAGTGCAGAAGGACTAAAAATAGTGAATGTGAACATTGCAGATAGTGAATAAAAATAATATTTGGGTAGCACTATGCATTAGCTGAAATAGTGAAAATACACTACCTATAATGTTGCAAATACATTACTCAAAACAGTATGTGGCCCTAGTAACAGGAGGCTAGAGGGGACATAAATTTTCGCTTATTCTACGAGTTCATTGTTAGCTGATTAAATAGTAAATTTTTCTCGTGTTGTAAAACGATTAAGTCCATAAAATTTCCCTTTTTCAGGGAAGTAGGTTCTCTGCTTGAATAATGAATTTCTCGGATGTTAAAAATGTATAAGTACCGAAAATTTCATTCCTCTTAAAAGTCATTATGACTCACTGACAAAATAGTAAGTTTTAATAATTTTTGAAATTTACCTTTTGCTAAAGTGATTATGTACTGGATAATCAGTGTTCCAGTGATAATTTAAAGCAAATACTTGCTACTGTTTGAATCAGAATTTACTAACTGGATAGTAAACGCAATGAAGCAAAATGATAACTTATTTCATAAACAGTGACTATTCACTACGTACTATAGCGAATTATAATTTTCACAACAATGCACCGTATTAATTAGTGAATATTCACTGATCTGTAAAAAGATATTTTTTGTACTACGTGTAAATAGTGAAAAATTTCACTATTTGGGAGGTCAATATTATTTATCTATGAGAAATAGTAAATTTTTCGCTGTTTTAGATTTAGAGAGTATGGAATTTTTTTTTCTTTTGAAGGACCTCATCATCTCGAATTGTAATAATAATAAATTATAATAACGAGCCGAAGAATAAGAATTTTTTATTCGTGGGAATTTGTTTAAATAGTGCATTAAAGGATACTGCAAACTTAGAAACAATGTGAAGAACGTAAAACAATTTTCGTGCAATCCGTGTATTCGAGGTGCAACCAGTCTTCAAAGATCAAAATCCACAATTTTCATGTTTACCGCAGGTAGCGCAGACTTTCTTTGAGTTAGGGCATCGAAGAATACTGTTTTAAAGGTGTACTGTAACAAACAGCACTAACTAAGGGGGAGTAAGTGTAGGAGTTTCCAACATAAATTCCTCTTGAAGGTCCCATTAAAAAGACACAAGGAATGTAAAAAAATTACTCCGCCTTCTTTAACGTTTTTTAAATTCATGTTCTATTTCTCGTTGTACGTAAAGAATTTCACTTCAATAAAAAAAGCAATGTATAACGCGACGGGATGTATTTCACGATTTGTTACGAAAAATAACTTTCATGGGAATTACTAAAGTCCAGAACAAAGGAAAAACAATCAATCACTACAATACGAATTTATTCTTCATTCCTTCGCTACTAATTTTACGACTAGACTCGATGAATTACTAGCTCTCAGAAATATAAATCCAACCGACTCCCGCAGCGACTGAAATTCATCTACCGCCGAAAACCAACGTCTCGTAACGTTTTACATTACGATAAAGTGAAATTTAACCTCGACCGCTCGACTGGTGCGCACCAGTGCCCTCGAAAGACAAAGCGAATCACTCAGAACTGTATAACGTTTATTTTCGTAATGAGCGTAAAGTGTTGTTAAACGCCCATCACTCATGCTATCTTAGCCGGCGAATAAACTCATTTCAACCCTTCCACCCCCACCCCCCTCTCCACCCCCGGCGAGCCTTTTATTACCATAAAGATTAAAGGCTGTCTCTCGGCATAATCTGCGACGATCTGCGCTGCTATACAGAGCTTCGCATGTACGCGCGGCGGACGCTAAAGCCGACGATAACGACACTGACGGCAACATGAAAAATTAGCGAAAGCCGCTTTTATGAAAAAGGAGGAAAAAAATAAAGGGGGAGGGAGGGTAGCAAAAAGAGAAAAAAAAGGGGTACGGAAAAGCGAGAAGAGAGACGACGACGAGCCCGCCTTCTTTGGTCATTGGCGTCGGCTCCGGTAATATTTCACCTATAATATCCCCCTCTCGTGCCACTGGCCGTCAGGCCAACATGCCTTTCGCAACATATTATGTAAACACGCGCGCGCGCGCGCGCGGTGCAATATTTTCCTTCCGCCCTTTTTTTTCTTCTTTTTTTTTACTTTTAATACCTTTATAGCCACATCCAGGAGAGCCGTCCTCGTATTCGTACCAGCGCCAATGCTTTATGCGACCTCCCCCCCCCCCCCCGCCCCTCGTCCACGTATGGGCACCCCCTTCGTGAATTGCTCTTGATGGCCAAAGTGTCCGTTACAGGGGGGGGATACGGGTTTCACTTATACGCGAAATTCTTTGAATTTTATCCGCGGGCCGCGTGTGTACAAAGGAATTTTAACTTGCAAATTGAATCGGCTCCGTGTATACCTGGGGCGAGGATACGGCCGAGGCGTGTATACAACTTTACATTACCAGTATCTCGATGCGGAGCCTATATCCCGGAAACTTTCGTAACGTCGCGGCTCCGAGAAAAAAAACCCTCGCAGCGCAAATTCGGCGCTGCACCGCAGCTGCTGCGCGCAAAGTCTTCGTGCCCGCGAAAATAAAGTCGTGCGAAATCTTTGGAAAATTGGGTGGGTCTATACGAGCAATTCGCCTAGAAAAATGCACTTTTCCGGGGTTCCGGAAAACGAAAATTTTTTTTTTAAGCTAGACGTTCCGAACCGATCAGACTTTCTTCTGTAAGCTGATAGATAGCCAAAAATTCAGAGGAACATGGGAAACGTGAAACATGAGAATTTAGCATGGGGAGGTATATGGAAAAAAAAGAAACCGGATATTCGGATTTTTATTTATTCATTTATTTATTTTTTAAACGGACACAACTTTTGATCAGAGAACGGACATCACTTTTGTTGCATTTTATTGTGATGTAATTTAGATAAAATTTTATTTGTACCTCGAAAACATTCGCAATTATCATTATTTCAGTATTTCGACGCATTAATTTTTTGTAAAAAAAACGTAAAATAGCTCAGTAATATGATTGCTAGTAACTTTCCCCATGTTCCTCTGCACTTTTCACTACCTTTCGACTTGTCTTATCGATCCGAAACCTCTAGCTTTAAAAAAAAAATTTTTGATTTCTGGACCCCCGAAAAGTGCATTTTTCTTACACGTACAAGATTTCATTGCCGCAAGGAAGCGTCCGCATCTGCGCGACAAGCGACTCTCTACAGAATCCTCCTATATAACTGTTTTCCTCTGTATGCGCGTGCGGCACGTATTATTTTTTTGCGAATTCTCCGCGCAATCAAAGAGCGCGAGTCGCGCGAATGAAAAAACAAAGCGAAAACCCCCAGCAAAGCCGGGGAAAACACACGCGGACGCGCGGAGTGCATGACTCTCTGTCCTACTTTTTAGTCGCCGCGCGCGCGCGCGTGTGTATTTTTTTTCCCCCTCGTCCCCCCGCGCGTATATATACATATTTTCAGCGCCCCGACGCGCGCATACTAAATTCGCGAAAACTGGCCGGCAAAGTGCATTCGAACGACGACGCGGCGCGCGTTAACAGTTCAACGTCGAAAAATGCGCGAAACGCCGAACGTCGAGGGGGGGGGGGGGATGGGAGTTCCGGAGTCAATTTTTTTTTTTTTTTTTGTGGGAAAAACAGGTGGCACACACGCGCGCTCGTCCTGCCGCACGCGCTGCCGAAAATGAGGGGAGCACGAGCGGCCGGTTTACGATTCGACGCCGATAAAGTACTTCCACGAGGTCTCTGTCTCCATAAAGATCTATAGGAGGGACGAAGGGGGGGGGGTGAAGTGTGCGGTAAAATTACTTATGCGCGCGCACGTGGTCTTACGAGCTTTTCTCTTCTTTTTCCCCGCCTTTCTTTCTCTCGCGCCACTGCTCTCGGATGCAGCTCAGCCGCATGTGTATTCCGTTGAATGCGACTATCACGTTGTCTCGCTGCGTCATTGTCGCGCTTTTAAAAAATTGGCTTCGCCCACGCGCGCGTATACGCAACTTTCCATACTTTTGCGCGTTATTTAACGCGCGAAATTCTCGCGGTTTCTTTAATTTCGCTCCCTCTCCCTCGAGCGGCTTGCTCCTGCCCGGGAGAGAAGGAGAGAAATGATGGGAGGGACGGATAAAGGGAAGAGTCCGGAGGGAATACGGATTCGAGAATCGCAGCTTCTTTTCTCTTTTTTTCTCGAGACGCGGTGGATCGTTTTCATTTTCGTTTCTCCGCGACGCGCGTTCTCTTTCCGGGGGGGAGGTTGAGGCCATTTTCATTTTTTACACCCCGAAACGAATACGGCCGAGTCTCGAGACTGCGACGGGGATACACGGCGGTAAATTGGACTTAAGGAGAAGCGTTTTCGAGCCAGTTTAGATATTAACATTTCGGAAAGACTATATATTCTCGCGTCGCGAGAGAGGGACACGATTTATTCGACGGGAAAAGAAGTGTTTTAGAGGGAGAAAGTATCGCTTTTTTGGCTGTAAAATTTCGTAATGAAAAGTCTCTCTTCCCCCCCCCCCCCTCCGAGAAAATAGTAGTGCCGTTGTCATACGATAGCAGTGATCCAGTCCTAAAGGAAGGAATCAGGCAAAATTGATAGTATCTACATTTTTCTGACTGTTCATCGCGCAAATGGATTTTGCGTGAACAGCCATTCAAGATTATTTCGAATCAAATGGATTATTTTCGCCTCAGATAGCTTTCCCACGCTACGTGTATAACTCTGATATAAGTAATGGATTTATTTTGAAATTCAAATCGCGAATAACCATCCATTTTCCCGGCGCAGTACCACCGACTTCACTGTGTACAAAGTAGTAACTGGATGTTTACAAATACACGTAAACAAAAAAAACTGTTTCAACATAGAAATGATGGACGGATAACTATGTTACTGCTGTTTTGTGTGTGCGATGTCCATACATAATTGTAATGCTGTTTTGTACGTTGGAAAAAATACATTGTACAACGACTAGCTGTGAAAATGGCTGCATAACAAACATTTTCTATGCATTTATAGATAATTCTATGCTTTCCTTTGTAGGACACCTATACTCTAAGGTAGTCGCCAGTTAAACAACATTGACAGTACGAAACTCGAAGAAATTTTTATGTATACAATGGCATATGCTTTAAATGACACTTGTCGAGAAAGAGGTGCCCCCAAAATCGCTGCGAAAGCCAAACTTTGAAGATACCTATGTATATAACCGATCGTTACGATGTTTTAATGACTGTGCAATATCTAGGCACAACACAAGACAATATTCTTCTATGCAAAAAAAGCATAATTTTAATTACATAAGCATACGTTTCGGCAAAAGCCAAGAAGAATAATTTGCTCGCGCATATATATCCACTATCTCACCTCCGTGCCGCGAATATCCAATAAACGCCAAAACGTCCACGATAATTGAACGCAGCGTCCAAATGACCAGCCCTCTCCAAACGCATCGACGGGGCCTCAAAGTCCACCTCCCCTGCATTATTCATCCAGCGCGGCGAAATTTTCGGAATCTCGCGGGCATCCTCCGCCCCTATTAAGACGTCGGGGCCAAAGCAGCTGCATTACTTATGCACGTCGAGCCTGAGAGAGAGTCCAAGCTCTCCTCTCCTCCTCCATCCATCGGGCATACAAAGTCTCCCCAAAGCTTAGCCCAGAGACAGAGCGAGCGAGACAGAGATAGCCAGCCAGCCACGTTATCATAATGCCTCATCGTCGTCCCACACACTCTCTCTCCCTCTCACGTAGCTCCACGACGCAAAGTGCGCGCGCTACTGCAACTCTCTCGCGTAAATCACTTTACGGCGGCTGCACGTACACTATACACGCGCGCGCGCGACGATCATCCCTCTGTCTCTTCCCCCCCGCCCAGAGCCCGGGATGCCGGACATAGTTGAGGAACGAAGGAGGTGCAGCGCAAGTTGCCCTCCCCCGTTGCCGCGTCTGCTTCTGCATTGTTCTCCTTCTTAGCCTGCATAATGTATACGCGTATACACGTATATACGCATGTATACACGTGTGTGTGTGTGTATACGTAGGGAAGAGAAGTCTGCAAGAACGCCTCGGCGATTAAAGCTGCCGAGAGACGGATTTAACGAAAAAATTCGGAGCATTCGACCTCCCTCCCCCTGGCTGGGAACGCTTTTACACCGGAATTCGCGCGCTGAGGATTGCCAGCGCCGGAAGTCGCACTGCCTCGAGAGATGAAGATCGCTATGGGAATTCGGAGCCCGCACGAGCGAGAGCGCGTTTCACGCGCACTTTTCTCGTGTATTCTTCGCGAATTCACGGCCTTTTTAACGCACGTCGGCTGCGAGAACGTCGCCGGAGTCGAAGACGCGATTTCGGAGTTTCAGTGGAAACGGCCGAGTTTGGTCAGACGCGGCTGGCGTTCACCGGGATTTTCGAATTTTTTTTGTGGATCCAAGCGTTTTACGTATAGGAGTCGTTGAACGGATTGACGAAAATTGTCTATTCCGATTATGCGAGGGAGCGAGGGATTAGCGTTTGACCGGCAAACGTCGAAATTGAATTCCGCAAGCAAGTTTCCTTTCTTGCGGTCCGTGTGTGTGCGAAGGACGGGAAGTATAACCTACTTTGGAAACTATTCCGTTATGCTAGCGAGATTTTTCAGTCCGTCGAGGGGACAGATGCGTTAAATAGTCGGGGGAAAAGGAGAGCAGTTAATAAAAACACAGTTTATTTTTGCAATCGAAGATTCTTGTTTGTGTTTCTTGGGTGTCGAGACTCGGCGATAATCGGCAAAGTACTTGTGAAAATGGGAATTGCATGGATTTATTTGCTTTAAAAATTTATTTAAGATTTAAAATGAATTAAAACTTGTGTTTAAGTAATTTTCGGATGCTGTTGAAATTCCATGAAAATTGTGCATACAAATCAGTAGTTTTGAAATGAATGAAGAAAAATTAACGTGAATGAATTTTCTAATAAGTTATTCATTATATTTTCAATAAATGACTTTGAAAAAATATTCAAATTTTATTTCTCTCGTTATCTCGAAACTAACGGTCTCAGATCTGCGCTGAAAGTAGGAATCATAAGTAGTTTTGACAAAAATATCTAAAAACTCTTAAAACGCATTGACATCGAACTTGACACCGAAAATTGACTTTATTTTTATATTCGCTTTAATTTGTTCGCACTGTATACTAAACAGTGTATCACAAACTCAAAAGCAATCTAAAAAAAAGCACAAAGCAATTCTCTTACAAGTCACATTCCAGGTATACGGGCTTCCAAGTCCAAAATCCATACACCTTTCATTCCCACACTTATCGCGCGGACTTTCTTCAAATCAACGCTTCATTTTCCCACTACAATTCCAAAGCTATCGCACTCTCCTCAACACTAAGAGAAAAAAAAACAAAATAAATCCAACCAAACTCACAGCCGCTCGTCCAATCGAAAATCCGATTCCTCTTCCCAAGACAATAGGTGTAAGCTGTCGCCTCTGCCGGCGCACGAAATATTCGTCGAATCGACACCCACTTGGCCCCTTCGCAGTCCCCCCTCCGTGTGAAGCGCCCATACCTATATACACAGCGTATACCAATCGTCGTTTACACTCGGCGGACAGACGTACGGGCAGAAGTCGAGACTCGCGCTCATATTAAAGCGCCCGCCGAGGAATACCGAACGCGAGCCAAATAGTTTACGCATAGACACCGTCCAGGCTTCGGCTCGTATTTCAAAGGCTTGGCAGTAGTTGGCGCGCGTCGAGAGAGAGAGAGACAGAAGAGAAAGCCCGAATGACGGCTGCTGGAATTCATTTGCGTCCGCAGAGGAGAGAGAGAGAGAGCAGCACCTTCGGCTACATATAGCCTCTCGGCAATGCACACACGCGCGTCTCGCGCGGCGTCCCTCGCGCTGACGACCACCAGACGTCGATTAATTCTCCCGATTTCCCCGCTGTCAGTCGGGCTAACGAAGACACACGCGGCCGACCTACTCGGGGGGGTTGGACGAGGTGAGAGGGCGAGGTGGTGGGGGACGGGGGATTCATTTAACGATGAATGAGCGCCGGAGAGCTCCTTTATGCGACAAGATTTCAATTTCGCCGGACGCGATCGATAATGCCTCTACTCTATGTATACCTTCGAATGCGAGCCGCTCGAATTAAGGCAATGCAGTCCTGGGAGAGAGAGAGAGAGAGACTCTCTCCACTGCGTGTGCTTGTGTGTGTTTGCAGTAATGGGGGCTTAATGGCTAATAACAAGGCTGTACCGGCATATTGCGTGGCGGTTCTATCCGCTGGATCTCTCTCTCCCTCTCTGTGTGTCCTTCGCTTTGATTTCGCTTTCGGCTGCGAGGGGAAAAATTGTTGTGGATGCGTGACCGGTGTGGGCGGTATCGGAGCTTGCGCAAGGAAAATTGGCGGTCGCCGCGTGCACTCGGCTATATGGGCGCTGATTACTATTTCGGTGGAAAAATACCCTTTACCGGGGATTACGAAACTTTTTTGGATACTTATCGTGCAAGCGAAAAACGTTGAATACACCATAGCTTGTTCGTAGGGGTTGCTTTCAAAAATATTCGATTGGCATTTTACAAAAAAAAAACATGCACTTTTCTTTGGTCTAGAAATCGCAAATTTTTTTTGAAAGCTATGAGGTTTCGAACCGATTAGACTTCTGTAAGCCGAAAGATAGTCGAAAGTGGAGAGGAACGTGGGAAAAGTTATACTAGTAACCATATTTCTGAGCCATTTTACGCTTTTATTACAAACAATTAATTCGTGGAAATACTGGAATAATAACAACTACGAGTGTTTGCGAGGCACAAATAAAATTTCAAATTACACCACAATAAAGTACAACAAAAGAGCTTAAATTTAAAAAGAAAGCATGACCAGATTCAATACTCAAAAAAATAAAAAAATAATAACAATCCGAATAGCCAATTTTTTCTTGTTCCTCCATATGCTTCTCCATGTTAAATTTTCGTATTCTACAAGGAATTAGGATTCGGGTTACGTTTTAGGCTCCATGTATATCAATATAGACTATGAATTATGCTAACCATAACCAAATTTATTATCATCATTTTTTTAAAGTGGACACTTCGCGTACGAATTGTGTTATGTTTTGGATTCAGTATATCAGTCATAAACTATGAATTATGGTAACCATAGTTACGTTTACTTAGCAACCAATCAGAATTTCGTATTAAACGCTTCACAACAAAGGACATCACTTTTCAGAAGAGCGATACTTCCCATGTTCCTCGGCATTTTTCATCAGCTTTTGGCTTACAGAAGAAATTTGCAAATTCTAGACCAAAGAAGAGTGCATTTATTTTTTGAACTTCGACATATGAGCGTACAAAATTAATTTTAGGTACAAAGTATTCATCTATATGTACTAAACACATTATGAATGGATATACTGTATACGTATAGATGTAGATATCTGTATATGTAACGAGTCCATAAGAAACGATAATTTTACGCCCATCACGAGCTTGCGCGTAAACACCTGCAGACGCACGTCGCAACTCAAGAAAACAGAATTAAAAGCTCCTAAAATTCTTCGCGAGCGCTTGATTGAAAAAATTATACGTGATAAAATTCAGTGTTCTCAACTCCCTCGTTCCGCCTCCTTTACCCCCCCCCCCCTCCCCGCCCTCGAGAAGGGAAAAGGAGATCTTTTTTTCTTCCCGACGTTAAACACGATACACCTGCGCGACGACGCGAGGTCGTTAGTTTGATTGGCCCTCGGAGCCCCTTCTCTCTCTCTCTCTCTCTCTTTCTCAGCCCCGTCTGCAGCTGCGCGCCCGTGACTTTTATACCTGCGTTTTTCTCCCCTTTTATTATATCAAAGATAAGTATACCCATCAGATGCATTACCAGGATTTTTCACGGAACCCTAAAAAAAAATATCCAAGGTTCGCGAGAGGGCTTTATATTCGAGTTCATAGCCTGGCATTTTACTACCCTAGAGAAAAAAAAAAGCCAAGTTTTTTACAGCGCAATCCCAGCGAGTATCACGTCGCGAATCTGACTCTCTCTTTTTGCTCTCGAGAAAAAAAAACCCTATCTCTCTCTCTCTCTCCCGAGCCTCTCATTACCGGCCTTCGCGTGTAATATCAAAATCAGCGGGCGATCGCGCGCCCCCGCGAACTTTCGGCGGTAATAATCGCCCCGCAAAGTTATTGTCTCTCTCTCTCTCTCTCTCTCGCTCCATCTCGCGAGGAAAATGCAATAAAAAACAAAAAGAGGGAGAAAAGGAGCCGCGCATCAACGAAAAGTTATTCAATTTTGAGCTGGCCCGCGGCGGCGCGCGCGCTTTGAAACGCGCTGACCGCTTTGCGAGAATATTACACGGCTGATTCTGAATATTGCGCGCGCGCGAGCCTTCGAGCGGTTGCTCATGCGTTTCGAGGGAGTGCGCGCGGGGGCCGACGGGCGAGAGCTTGCGGTCGTTCGCCGCACGTTTCCAGCGTGTAAGACGCCGAAACTGTTTCCGCAAACTGGATACGCGTGGAAGAGCTGAAGTTGGACTGTCTCGCGATAAAAAGGAAATTCCGTCGTCGTTTTGCCGGGCTGGGGTTGCGTTGCGAGGATGGATATGGGGGGGAAGTGTCGCTGCGGTTTCGTCGGGCGTTCACTCGGTCATGTCGCTGAAGTTTCGTCGGCGACCGGCGATCGTCGCGCGGTGTGTAGCACGACAGCGGTTTGCGGCCGTCTGCGCAGCTTGACAATTTTTTTTAACGGCGGAGACACTACGAAAACGTCGTTATCGCGTTGAGTCTACATTGAATAATTTCGAGAGTGCGCGCGAGTTTTAATAAGTCGATTCAAAATTCAAATTTCCCGCCACCGTTGCTCGCGCGCTCGGTATACGTATACACGCGAGTGTACAGCATAGTAGCTGTGTGTAGTGGGAAATTTGAATTTCAAACTTTATTCGCCGATCCCCCGCTTCGGGAGGGGGCGAGGGTTGCGCGGCGAAATGAAACTTCGAATTTCGCGGGCAACTTTTCAGCGGACGAACAAACAACCGATTCGCTTGCGACAAAAAGTACGGAATGATGTTGCGAAAAAGTGGGAGGCACGATTATCTGTGCCGTTGCGAAGTTTGAAGGCCGGACTGGGCATCGAATTACATGATTTTGAAATGTTATTCAAATGCCATTTCGCCGTGGTGTATTTAAATGCAAATGGTTGGTAATTGCGTTACGTTAATTTTGCTTTTATTACATTTTTGTAAATGAATATGTCGGTCTACTGAATCGTGGCGTAAAATTTGCATTTTTAATTTATAACTCAATCAATAATCGCACGTAAATATTAAATCAAATTGTGAATATATACGTATAGGGGCCTGTATACATTTTATTTGAAATATTCATAAATGATAAATAATTATTATATTTAATTCTTATGTAATTTGATTTATTTAATATGAACTTAATACCTTGACATAATATATATTCATCGTATAAATCGCATTTACACGTCGGCATAACTTACATATCACGAATATCGATTACGAAAATAACACCTCTGCTTTTGGGATAACAATAATACCTTTTAGAGATTCAATATTTTATATTATAGTTTTTTCATCACTTTGATTCACATACGATTCAAATAAGTTTATTGGATTAGGATTCTTCCCCGCGCTGAAACAAAAATGAACAATCCGTGAAGTTTAATGACCAACGAGTAAATTGTCACTACAGCAACTTCCAAATTACACAAGACGGTAAGCATAAGCAAGAAATTTGACAAAATAATTTTGCCGACTTGTCTACGTCGTCTCTACTCGCCTCCACTTGAACATGCGCTAAAAAATAAAGTAACTTTCGCAAAAGTAGACTCCGTCTTTCTCTCACTCTCCCTTCGCTCTTCGAGTCCCAAGCTGAAAGTTGCAGTACACAGTCGATGCTTTTGTTCGATTCTGAATTGCAAATTGTTTGTCGGCGGCAAAACTTGCTAAAACCGTCAGCCCCGCTGCGTATGGATGAAAAGCTTTGTTTCCCAACGGCAACTTAAATTTCGCGGAAAGATGAATCTCAACGTTCTTTCCACTTATTCTCGCCGAAGAAGAGAGAGAGAGAGAGAGTCCCGCTTCCACATAATTCTCTCGTACGCAAGCACGTTTTCCGCGAGCGCTCGGAATAAATTCGAGGTACAGGTTGCAACCCCCCTCACCCACCCCTCAGTCCCGCGACGTTAATTGTATTAACAGCAATCAAGAAATTTGCATTGCGCCGCTAAAACTGTAATAAGCTTATAAATTTTCGCGGGGCGGACTGGCTTAATGACGCGGAGTGAGGAAATTCCAAATATATTCCGAGCAAATGTTTGCGGAATACGCTGGAACTGACAAAGTTTAGAGAGATTTTAGAATCTCCCTCCGCGGGACCGATAAATTCAAGTTTTCAAGCCTGCGCGCGCGCGCGTGGCTTTATCAGATTTCGAATTCCCTCGACGACTTTCTCTCTCCCCACCCCCCCCCCCCCATACCGTATAATTTCGTGGAGAACCAGGCGCGGCTGTGCGCGAGAAGCCAATGTTTACAGCGCGGCGAAATCTCTTCCCCTATTATCATCATTTTTTTGCGATTACACGCAGAGCGAGTTAGCGACTGTATAATCCGCGATATTCGCCAGCGGGCAGTATAATTCGTTGCGACGCCTGTGTTTTCCGAGTTTGTGCCCGCGTGTGTGTGTGTGTGTCCGGCTATAATATCCGTTGCGCAAGATTGAACAGCTGATAACGCGAGTGATTATACGCTCTCGCCAAATGGAAAACCAATACACTCGCCGATTCGAGTCGCGCGCGCAGCAGTTGGGAGGAGAGCTTAAGCTTACTTAGGTAAAGCCCGGCGAATTAAAAATTCATTAATCAACTAATCACTCGTTAAATCCCGCTGTTCAAACTCGCCGGGCAGTTTGCTCAGCTTTACGGGGCCGGGGGGTGGCGGGAGGGGGGGGGGGCGTGAGCCACCTTCAAAAGAAAAGCACGAGAGTTTAGAATACTTGAGCGTTGCGCGAATGCTTAAGTCGAGGCTCAATTTTTTTAAATTGAGTTTGAGATGGATTATCGCGGCGCTTAGAGAATGCAAAATGCATTCTGGTTGCTGAAAGTTTTAGAAGGCGCTGCTCGGCGGCCGTCCGCGATGGCTATGTGGACTAATTTAGTAATTGATTTTCATTGGAAATTATTGTTTCTGGGCTTATCGAAAATTTGAAAATTGAATGGAAAATCTGGCTTGTTGCACGAATCTTTCGCGAAGTTCGGGTGATTGATAGAGCCCCGCACCGAAGACAAGTTTTTCCATACAAAGAGCCTTTACCACATCAGCCTTGTATATCTCGAATGTATATATAAGCCATAATATTTGTTCCTTTACAAGTGGATAAAGTTATCTTTATTTTGAACAGCCTGAGCCGTCTTCAAAATCCTTCGAATCCTTTTTCGATATTTTCTCGAACACTTTTTTGCTCTCGAACGCAGTATTCCAGTAGAACAAGTAAACTTGAATTTCGCGATGCTACTGATATGAAACAAATAATAAAAATACGAGTAGTTGAAAATAAGTAAATATAGTCAACCGAACAATCGTATATTTTAATACACACGTAAAAAAGTTTCTATGCATTCCAATTCGAATTCCTCTACTCGTATCGTAACTAATACACTTATTTGAAAAGAGAACATCGGCTTATTTGCTCAACGGTTCCTTCGAAATCGTACGGCCAACAAAAACGCAGTATTCGACCAGACTTTCCGCTCCCATTAGGGTTGGATAAGGTCCGAAGGGGCATTAGACCTCATCTAGACACCATTTAAACATAATCTATAGTTCTCCGCACCGAAGCAAAAAAAAAAAAACAAAAAAATGTAAAAAATTTCTTTCACTCGTATACCGCTACTATTGTGCAGTGCCCTCAACCAATAAAAGCTTCGAAATTATTCCAGCGCGAACGATACCTGGATATGAAAAACATAACTTTATCCGGGCGAAAGGCGTCGCGCGCATACGCAACGAAATCGAAGCCCTCTGCAATAAAACGTACTCGGGTATGACCACACACACGCACGCACGCACACACGTACCTATATATATGACAATGAGAGACCCGGGTATAGCTTAGATCATTGAAAGCCAAAACAGGAGGTGTACACACACACTCGTCGCTCTCCCTCTCTATATATCTCTCTCTCTCTCTCTCTCTCTCTCTCTCTCTATCTCACCGCAGAGATTACGCGGGAGAACGAGAGAGAAGGAGCCACTGCGTCAAAAGGGGCGCAATACTCGCATTGTTTTTCCCCGCTACAGCGGCGGCGGCGGCGGCGGCGTCGCTGGCGAAGTAATAAAAGCCGCAAAGTCAATTTTATCGCGCTACCGCGGCTCTCGTGCAGCTCTCTCCGCGCACCTATATATATATACATATATACACATATACGTAAACACAAAGAGAAAGCGAGGGGGAGAGGGGGAGAGAGAAAGAGCAAGCTCTCCGGTATACGTCTCGACGCGGCAAATCCAAGTGGAAATTCGCGCGCGCGCAGCGGCGATTCCGAGCACGTTGTCGCTCGCGCGCACTTCCTTTGTTTACCTCGACTCGCGAGAGTCTCTCACCCCCACGCACACAAACGCACACACCCACACACACACACACACACACAGCCAGACACGTGGAGTGAAAGCGCCCCGGCGTATAACCCAATTTCCCGAGATAAAATTACATCGGCCTTATAAAAAAAATATTGCTTTTCAAATCTCGCCCGCCTGGGGGATGAGAGACTGTCTCTCGCGACGACGACGACGACGGATACACACGCTCGCCGGGTAAACTCCGGCGAAAGTCGCGACTTTTTCTCTCTCGCTCTTTCTCGGCCGCTTCGGAGAAAGAGAGCGAGAGAGAGAGAGAGAGAGAGAGAGGAGGCGCGCTTATATTCGGCCCGAGAAAATTCCGTCTTCCTTCCGGAATATTTTACGAGGCGAAGGACGACCGTGACGACATCTGCGCGAATCCTGAAATTTCATTATTTATGAAGAACTATTTGCGCCCGGCGCGCGTATAACACAACACGCCCGAGTAAAACGTGCGTATACGCGCGCGAAGGGAGAGCGCTTTTCCGCGCGCCAAGCGTCACGACTGTACAATGGACGCGCGCGCGACTGCGTCGGGGGGGGGGGGGGGAGACTGACGAGAGTGCAAAGAAAAAATATAATGTCTCTTAATAACAATTAATTATAAATTAGTTTAAATTAAATTATTTTTTGTATTCTAATAAAAAAAACTGTTAAGTCATCGTTATTTTCATAATATTTTAACCTTTACATACATCGTTGACGATATAGGTTCGGCATAGCGTGCCCAGAAAACGTCGCCGGCTGACGGGGTTACTGGCGATATTCTTCCCGATAATCTATCGACAGACGATAACACAAGGCATTCTGTCTTATACTCTGTGTTATAAGCGAGCGAGTGACCGCTGACAGGAGTCAGTCTGAATTTGTAAAGAGCACTGAGTGTCGGGCTTTCACTCCATAGGAATGCAATTATTCGTACAATAAAACTCTTCTCCTACACGTAATTTTACCATATTTTAACAACGCATACAGATCGCCCGAGAGGAATTTCGTACCGCAGGTCTTATCTCATCGAAGCTTATATACGCAGGCTATATCGAGTCCTTCTTCAGCGCCTGCACTCCAGAATGCAGCGAGCCTTTTCGATTATTCACGAGCTTCCCCCGCGCTCCCGGGGCCAAACAAGTGTAAACGTCCGTCTGCGCGCAGCTTTTTGCGGCTCGGCATCGGGACGTGCCGAGCGATGCGCTCGCCTCTCTCTCTCTCTCTCTCTCCGCCCGTTTGCAATTCCTGCCGAAGGCGCCTGCTAACCTTCACCCCGATATCTCGCGCGCTGCGCGCAAGATGCGCAGGGAATTTCAGGAAGCGAGCGCTTCTAGCTCGGCTTACGGAAAATACCCGGGAAATTTGAGTGTAAAGTCGCGAATTTACATTTAAAATTACATTGGCGGAGTTGAATGTGAATTTCGGGGCCGTGGGTGGGGGTGGGGAAGGGGGAAGCACTCGTGGAGATGGTGCGGAGTATGACACTTGCTGTAGAAATATCTTCGATTGAGTGGAGGTGGAGGTTTAGGTGGTGGAAGACGTTCGGGAGTGTATAGCGAGGGTAATTTATAGGGTTGCGCTTGGAGACTCGAAAGTTACATGCCGACGTCAGCGAGTGTTGATATCTATACCGATGGATTTAGTGTGTACGATAAAACATTTTTTTTTTCTATATAGGGTGTAATCGAAGGGAAAAGTTATCTGCATAATTTATAAAGCAATGCATTACATTTTTTCATGAAATTACAGGTAAATTATACGAGCTATAAATTTACTTTTAATCTCGCGTAATAGCTTTTGAAAAACTTAGAATGTACCCGGGCTCAAAGTAAATTTGCGCTACCTGTAATATGCGAAAATAAAAGTTATCGACTTCCACCATTCTGTGGGTTAAACGGGTACATCTGGCTCGACGAAATCAGGACGAAAAACCGCAGAATAAAATTCAAACCTTCTCCGTTCGCCGTAACCCCCTCCCATACGCGTATATCAGCTTACACGGGATCTAAAAATTTAAAAATTTTCCACGACGCAGTCGATACGCGTATAGCGAGCTGTTCTTCAATTTCTCGTAGCCCGAAAAGATCAGCCATAAATCCCCGCGCGAAAAATCAAACAAAGGCGAGGAGAGCGAGGCAAAAGATCCCTTCCCCGATATATAAACTCTTTATATCCGCGAGCGCAACTACGCGCCCGGCAGCAGCAGTAGCAGGAAGACTACCTCCACTATATATAGTAAGGAGCAAGCGGACCGGCTCGTCTCTCGGCATAAAGGGACATACGCTGGAGGGCAAAAGACAGCGGCTTGTCGAGCCGTGGTAGAGAGGGCGGTGGGGGGGGGGGGATATGGCTATAGGTATACATACGTGCAGGGTGCATAGCTCGCAATCTCACATACGCCGTATTTCCCGTGGGACCTACGCCTTTCCAGCCCTACGCTCTGCAAGCCCCTCGACGACTCGAGGACGCCCTCGCGATGCAACAATATCACTGCGTCATATATAATATACTTATATCCGCGTTTAAGTCTTTGATAATGGAAAGCGAGTCCCCTACTCCGCCCCCCATTGTGCCGCTCTCAATGCTCCTGGTTTAACATAATATTTGCGACGGAAGACCCGCTGGTAAGGTCTATCCCGAGCAGTCGCCATATAGATCTCGCCATTCATTCGGAAGCGCCTGCGTTTCCGGCCTCCGCTCGCCGATTTTCGCGACTCAGGTGCGGTACGTTACATACGCACCTATACGCGCATGTCCACGAATTTTCGGAAACAACTTTTCCCAAAAATTGCAAGAAATTTTTTTTTTTTTTGTTTTGACGGTACACCTACCTGGCCTGTTTTTTCTCGTTTCTTAGGTCATTCTAAAAGAGAAAAAACTCGCGTGCATGGCGGATCGTTGGGTATACTTTTTATCGGAGCAGAAAAAACGAGAAATAATTATCGAAAAATTAATTCGTAGATTTTTTCTCGGAACTATGGACTTTTATAAAAATCTCATTACAACAAAAATATCTTAAAATTTATCGAAGAATGCTCTGGAATTTTTTCAGATTTTTCCAGAACATTTATCGAAATTTCGATTTTTTTTTTAATTTTCGAGAAATCGAAAATTGTATTGGATCAAACTGAAAAAATCTCAGAGCACTCTTCGATAACACATTTTTGTTCTAATGTAATTTTTCTGAAAGTCCATAGTTTTCGAGAAAAATAATCTCTGAATTCTGGTTTTTTAATTATATTTTTCGTTATTGAGTCCTTTTTGCTTCCTTTTCTCGTTCAGAATAACCTAACGAACGAGAAAAAGAGTTCCGTTAGGTGTGCCTTCAAGAAAACTTTTTGCAACTTTTCCATCCGAGTTGTTTCCGAAATTTCCTGGACATACTCGTATACTACACATATATACGTAGATTTCATATTGATGGCGCATATACGTCGCAGCCACGCCAAGTTAACGGCCGGCTCGTAGAATAAAAGTTATAATCATTCGATTTCTCGGGACAGTTTCGTTTTCAGATAATAATGTATATAATACCAGCAGCGCCGCGACGACAACGACGCGCTGACCCGAAAATTCCAGGCGACTCGGAACACTGTCCGCCTCGACGGCGGCGGCGAGTTGTGTATAACGATTTCATCTTTCGCGGTATAATACTCGCGCCGAGCGAGTGTATCGCGGGAAATAATTGCGCCGTGAAAATGTCTGCGGTTGGGCAATTTCGCCCGCGCGGCCGTGGAAATTGGGTTTCGACTCGTTGCCTCGGCTGACGTTATGTTCGTACAGCTGTGAAACGATAATGTACAGTTATTAGAAAAAATATTGTCTGATACGTGCGATTATCCTTACGGGATTAACTGAATCAGGCTGTTTTCGAAAACGTTTATGCAGATAAATGTGTGTGTACGTGTGTTGGGGGGAGGGGGAGGGTATAAGGGGGAAATCCGATAACGCAAAGTTAACACATTGCAGTTATTGTTATCATTGGATAAACAGGGGGGTGTACCGCATATTTGTCCGAAAACGTATAATATTACAACTAATTATCGAGAACAACTGCAAATTGTAACTATAAATACCAATGTATTGGAATTACTGGATATATATTAGAATCTATTAAGTACACATTGTCAGTACTCTATTTTAATGAGATCACTATCTTTCTCGCTAATTATAATTGTAATCGCGTATATCATACTGTATTATCTCTGAAATTTATCAATAAAGTATCAACGTGCGCATAGTTCATTACAATGTCGTAGCTCAAATATTTTTCCTACAAGTCCTTGGCGCAGCGATGCTGTGAAGAGGCATTTTCACTTTAACTTTTGATCCGCTGACAAATCAATAATTCTTATGTACTTAAAGGATCAATGCAAGACTGCAAGTAATGAAATATTGTTATGATACTTTCCAGTTCAGTATAAACATTAAAAATCAGTGAAAACAGAGTGAACTCGAGAAACCGTTCGTGTCCCTTCGAGCGAAAAATTCGAAATTTTCCAACGAACGCTCTCCTCGCGGGGAAAACAAAACAATTTACAAAACTCGAAAAGCCCTTACACACCGTCTCGTACTATCGTTGGTACGCGCAAATCCTGACTTTTCCAAAATACAATATTCCCTCCCCCACCCCCCCTCCCCATCCCTCTGCCCCTCCAGTCGTACAGTCACTCAATAAGTTAGACCCCCCCGCCGCCAGTTAAAAAGTTCTCTTATTATATATAAGCGACAAGCGAAAGTTTCGCCGAGAATATGTCTAATACATTATATACAGGGCATGCGCGCGTTTCTGCAGCATCACGACTTTTTCTCCCCCTCCCCCACCCCCTCGAGCCTTAAGCACTCCCATTTTTTTCCTCGCCGCACCGCATTTCTGTACGACATATTGGCGAAGTTTTCGCCGGTCAGAAGGCGAAAAGAGAGGGAGCGGAAGAGAGCGTTGCCCCGAGCCCTTTTTCTCTCTCTCGCCTCCGCGCATCTCTCCTCCGTCAGAGGCTGTATACCGGCCACTTATATATACCGCCGGCTGGAGAGAGAGAAAGAAAGGAGGAACGCGAGAGCGAGAGGGAGAGCCGACGACTACTGGCTCTGACAGGGTATAGGGGGGGGGGGGGCTGCTATTCTCTCAGCGATAGCCTCTTCCCAAATAACGATTGAATCCTGGCTATAGGATAGTTTTCGGATCTTTTACGCTTCTCCGGCTCATTCAAACTTTTTAATTAATCAAGTCGGCCCGTCGCCTATATACCATCGGTGTATCTATACGTATATATATAGAAGAGCGACGCGATGCCGGCGGTAGCCGGGCAGCCGGAATTAGCCGAGGAGCCGAGCGATATTGGATTTCATTCGATGCCCATCAAGGAGAGCGCGACTCGTGCTTCCCGGCCGCAAAGATTATGGGTCTGGGCTAACTTTTTGGAGAAAGTCGAGGGGGGAAGCGGAGGCACCGGCGCAATGCCGAGAGAGAGAGATTACGATCCGAGGGATTGATTGTATATATGGCTAATGTTTTGGGATATTGTTTTCGTAAGTGCATTAGTCATGATGCGCGTGAATGTATGAAAAGACGTTTTTGTATGGGGCATAGTTTTAGTAATGATTTTTGTCGGTACAGCCCATGTAAGAATGGACCTACGGCCCAGTACTGGCCCAATAGTGACAGACTCTGTGTCAGTACTGACAGCCGGTACTTGACCATTATCGGACCAGTATCGAAATAATAAGAACGGCCCAATACTGTAGTAATTTACTGGCAAATTGTAGTGGAGACCAGTACTGTGTCGTTAATGTAGAATAAGGAAAATAAAGTTTATACAAAATTATATATATATGTATTTATATATTTATATATTTATAGAGATGGAGAGAGAGTTACTTTAAATTCTCGGTCCCTCGCGCTGTGTACGCGAAAGTTGGCTTGTCCCGCTAAAATCTCGCGATCGAAGAAATTATTCAAGCCAGCATGGGATCCCGTATTTATTTATTTATTTTTTTTTTTATACATCTCCAGCATCTTCACTTTTAAACAAGGAAAATTTCCGTATTGACAACGTTAAGGTTGATAGAGGAGAGCAGCAAGATAGATTGAGCAAAGTACAAGGCTCTGCCGTGTACTTTACGGAATGTCGGTCGGGAGTAGTATATCTTATGTGTCTCTTGTGACGCTCGTAAATGCCTCATGCAAAACACGTCGTCCATTTAAGTAAAAATAAAAAAAAAGAACGTTAGCGCCAGTCTGCAATAAGATGCAATAAAGTTTACGCGCTTTTCGCACAATGCATTACTATGCATTAAACACTTTCGTCCCTTTTAATGCAGTAGCAAATAAGCGCGAAGCCAAAGGCTATGGCTAACCACAGGCTATCTTTCAATTTATGCGATAAAAATTCAAATTGTAAAGTGGCACGGCATCTATGTGAAGCAAAAATTGGCTCGAGTCCAAGTCCCGAAATTCGAAAAAGTTATAAGAGCCTGTGCTTCAGCGCAAAATGCGCAATTTACGACCTTTCGAAAACCGTCTACTTTTGCACGGTTGACAATAAAAATTTATAAATGGATTTTTGTCCCCCAAACTAGCGTCTGCGCCACCGAGTGAAAAACGGTGCGTGTCAAAAATGTTTAAAAATAATTTATCTGAGTGTTGATGTAGGAGGTACAATCTGCAAGTTTCGAATAATTACTTAGTCAAATCTAACGCAATTTTTGTATTAGAATTGATACCGGTGGGCAAAAAGATTATTGATCGATAAATCTTATGATGCAACAAACAACAAGTCCACGTTCATATCGAAAAGTATTTTACCTTTGTGATAACTCATAATATTATTATGAATATTTAATGAAAAATGTCACTCCTAGATATTTAATGAAAAAAATCACTCATGTGTATGAATCTACTCAGAAGGAAATGAACTACGGTAAACAAATATTGCGCGGACATAAGCTTACCGGTGGAATTTACGATGAGACTGAAATGAGCTTCCCACAGTTGACGAACTGACAAATTCTCGTACAGGTATATTATATAAGGTCTAGAATAAATTCATGATAAAAAATTAAGAAGCATACATTTATTGTAACTAAAGTATTTGCCAAATAAAAAATCAAAATAACGCCATCCATGCGCTGCTAATAGAAATAGGATCATAAGTAATAGTAAATATTGATCACACTGGATGACTCTTCCTTCCAGTAATCCACTTTTTAAAACAATCTCATAAGAACAATTCGCCGGTCACCGAAAGAATATTACGCAATTGGCTATATAATTCGCAAGTACAATTTGAAACAAAGTTTCCTGAACTAAGATGGAGCGCATAGCTAAATCTCGCGGGTTAATCACTTCCTCTGTATTCAGGAGACAAGGGGAAGACAAGGGGCCGTCCAATTTCCATTTGTTACTACCCGTACTGGGTTTACGTATATATATGTCTGCAGATGTATACACGTATGTGTGTCTGTGTGTGTGTCTGTGTGTAAGCACATACCTAAATCCATGTATGTATTTATATTTAGAAAGGTCTCGTAGATAAATAAGCGAGGCATATTATACGAGTGAATTACACCTTGTGCGCTGCTCCGGCAAAATTTACGCAAGCTCGCCGAATACGTACATGTTTGCCCCCCCCCCCCCCCCGGGAAAATGACTTTCGCGTGCTGTAACGAAAATTCTGAGATACGCTCGGCGCGGAACGGCGGCGTATAACTGCGCGCCAGTTTTCTACGTCAGTCCATTTTCCCCATCCCGAAATTAGCTTGTTACAAATCTACGGGGAAAGGCGAGGATCGTTTAATCAACGTTTAAAGTGCGCGCGCGCGCGTCGGCTATGTGCATAATCGACGGAGGGAGAGAGAAAAAAATAAGCTAAGGGTACACGCCTTTCGTGCGCGGAGACCGTCTCTCCTTACCTCGTTTTAAAAGTTGCAACTTGGAGAGAGAAAGAGAGAGAGAGAGAGAGAGAGTGTAGTGCAGCGCAACGAGGACATCAGTTCTCCTCCCCCCACTTACGGCTGAATTGCCTCCTCTTATTGGCGTAACTCAGAAAATTCGCTGCCGCGAGCGCCCCCTCGGCTCCATTACTGCAACTTTTTCACCATTGACCCCTTAATCCTCTCAGTTTTTCTAGTTTCACCTTCTCTCTCTCTCTCTCTCTCTCTCTCTCTCTCTCGCTCTTTCTCTCGGGATTTTTTTTTCTCGGCGCTACACGTTCGACGAATATAATTCTCCGACAACTATTAGCTGGGATTGTCGAAGGGACGCACTCAATTATCGTTGATTTTCGCCGTAGCGAAAGTTGGATTTCCTCGAGCCTCGCCGTGTGCGTGCGCGCGCGCGCGCAACGTCTGCTGCGGGGTTCGTGCGAGCGAAAATAAAAATAAAAAATGAAGTTAAAAACTACAATTAGCCGGTAGGCTACGGAGCTGTTACTTTTAGCGCGATATATAACGAGGTTGGCTTGCTGCACTTTGCCGGGCGACGGCTCCGCGCGCGCGCGCGATACGTCGTGTGATTGCAAATTCGTTTTCATTTTCGTTTAACAAAGGGCGGATTTAACGAGATTTTCTTTCGAACTGCGTTATATGGCTCGACAGATTTTCTAATCAAATTTCGCTGATATTCATGCACGTATTTAAATTCCGTGTAACTATACACATATAAGGGGGTTTTATCTAAGAACAGCTTAGCAGTTTTTATTGATGCTCTTGTCTGAAAGTAATAATTAACGGCAAGATCAATATTCTCTGGGTATTGTCTGGCTTGCACTTCGAAATTATTGTCTTGAAATGCGAGGCAGGTAAAGACAATGCCAAGATTACCCTCGGCATCTCGTGAAGCTCTACTAAATATGAAAGAAGCCTCGAGATAGCGCGCGAGTCGATATTTCCCGCCATATTCACCTCGTGTACCTATATCAATACGAGGTATCAATGGCGAACTCTGAATTCGTAAAATCTCGCTTTATGTATTCACAAGAAATTTCCAACTTTTCTGGCTTACACACATATATATATACATCCACACGCGGGGGCTATATCAGTATATCGATAAATTCCTCTCCGCGAGGGTAAAAAGCAAATCTATGTACCGAGAGCGTTCGACATATCAATAATTTTCCGAATCGTCTGTGGCGCGCAAGCATGTACATGTATTTATAGACACCTACACAGGAGCTTCCCGCATGCGATTGCATAGTATACAGCTGACTCGTTCGGTTCTTCTTTAGCAACTCAGGCACACACTTAACATAAAATATTCCCGGCGTCTTATTTATCGACTGGTCGAGGAAAATCGGCTCCAGGGGAATAGCGCGCCGAGTGATTGATAAGGGTTTTAGATGCGGCAATAATTTATTAAGCAGTCTGCGAAGAAAAAAATGGCCATTCCCCACGCTTGCGTACCTCTCCTTTTCTCTCACACTCTCCGCGCGCATATATTTTGTATTAGATCTAATGCAAGGTCAGCCCGTACGTGCCGAATCGGAACAACTGCTCGACGTTGTTCTGGATTCGTGCGTATATAGTCTTCAGCATAGTTGTTCGTGTTTCTTGGGGGTTGATTTAAACGTTAAATAATCGAGCAAGAAGGTATGATTGTACTGCAAAGTACATTCGGAGTACTCGTTATGGGAGTGCAAGAGGCAATCGAAAATTCAAATTTCGCGCCGCAATACATAATAGACAAAAATAAACGACTCTGTGTTATTATTGTTGTGTGTTTGTGCGTTTTCCTCTAACTCTCACACTTTTGAATATTTTTGTTACTGAAAAGAATAAACAACTAATTTGCTTAAAATCAATAAAAAGAGATAAGAAAGAAGAAGAATTTCTCGACTTCTTTGACCTTCAACGCGTGTAAGTAGCAATATCTGGTTTGTCGTGGAAAAATTCTTTCAAAAGAAATCCCGCAGATGCCTTTCTAGGGCCGCATTGTCAGACTTTTCAGTTTTTATTCTTAAAAGTCTCTTCTCTTTTTACTGAAATGTATGGGGGTAGAGGGGGGAGAAGGGGGATAAAAAAATGAAGGCTTTTAGAGAAAGAGAAGTGACAAATCAAAAGTTGAGCACATCATACAAATTTTTCAGAATGTAAAAAGACGAAAATAAGCGCGTGACGAAGTTGTCCAAAAATGACGTTTCTGAGACTTTCTTTACAAGACTTTTGTCAGGCACAAGCCAGATAGTTTTATTCTCTACTATTTCACAAAGTTTGAAGGCAGGATTTAAATTTTTCGCAAAATGGCATTTGACTACCTGATTTCAATGAATTATTCAAATATTATTCCACGCGATATTTTAGCAGAAGACGTAGCGAGAACGTTAGTGCAATGTTACTCAAAACCAGTGATCATTTTCCAAAATGAAAATGTTGCTAGACTGTGCCAGAAAAGTCGAAAAGCTACAAATCATCTAAAAATACATATTTTCAAAACCTTTCCGAAACGCAATGAGATAATACTCTTAAAAACGTATTGGAAACGTCCTTGAAATGAATTACAACTGTTGGGACGCTTTATTTTGTAGTATACGCAAATTTCACTGGGTGGCGTCTTGTAAATTTTACACTCCACTAAAGCGGTCATTTTTACTTATAATATAAGAAAAGCATATTAATTAAGGTGATACAAAGTGAAACATAGCATTTCAAACTTTTCAGGCATTTCTTTTTTTTTCATACACATTTTAACGTCGTACACTTATCAAAGAACTGAAACCAACAAATTAGTTGCAGTTTTTCGTCACTCCCCTCCACCCCCCCTCCCACTCTCTCACTTCAATGTAACGAAAGACGCCCTACTAATACGCCTCTCTAATTTTCTTTTTCCCCAACGCTCCCCGATCGCTTCAGACCAGATAAAAAGAGCGTTTTCACAAAGGTGCGTGCGGCATCTCTTCGGTAATAACAATTTGGCGGTAATGACGTGCTGGTGGCCTCCGGCGATAGCGGCAGTGGCAGCTCTCGCCCTTATACATAGTGCTCGCCAATTAGGCTCTCATTTGCCCTACAGCGTATAAGACTCCTCCTTCACATTTTTTTTTCCTGTTCTCCCCCCCCCCCTTTTTGTTATACACGCTGAAAGTGCGCCATTTGCCACGAGCGGCAATTTTTTTTTCTTCTTCTTCGTTTTCACGCGCGCAACCCCCGCACTGCGCACCCCGGGAAAATCAAGCCCCGGCGACGCAAACGAGTGTAACATGACCACACGTACAAAAGATATAGAAGTGCGAGGGGGGGGGAGGGGATTTCCGGGTCGAAAACACTCTCGTTAACGACGGCTGACGAATGCGCGTGTAACGACGACGACGACGACGACGACGACGGCCACGTGCATCGTTATCGCTCGCGCGAGCGAAATCACAAGCGAAAGCTCCTTGCGCGCTCGGAACTGTCCGCCGGGCTGTACACGCTAATAATCAATGGTGTTTCGCCGGAGACGCGATAATGGAGATAGCTTCGCATTATACGCTTTTAGCGGGTCCCTTTTCTCTCTCTCTCTCTCTCAATGTCGCCGCGATGCCGTACGCGCACAGCTGTACTCCGACTCGAGTGTTCTTCGGATAATTGACTGAGATACTTTCAAGCACGTCTGGCGATGGATATAGTGCGCTGTACGAGAATGACCGTTCGAGAAAAAATTCGTGCGTTGTAATGGCTATTTGTAATGTATATGCTTTTTGCTTATCGGAGGAGGGGGGATGGAGGGGCTCGGATTTCTTACGTTTCAAAAAATGGAAATACGAAAAAGTATAATAACATATTCTAATGGGATGGTAAATATTAATCTGGAGAGATGAAGCACCCATGTAATCTCAAAAAGTTTGCTAGGAAAAATTTAAGGTTGTTTTGTGAAACAAAATATCCCGAAAAAAATCGATTCGTTATGTGTTTGTTTCAATTCTAGCGATCAGTGAAAAATCCATCGATGAGGGTACCCTTAGCAACTACAGCTGAAATTCACCATTTCATTAGAATTGGTTAACCAACTTTGTTCATATTTTAAAGGTGTGCCCCTTATAAAGCTAGTCTTGTTCCAATAATATGTCTTAATCTCTCTATAAACGTAATGGGAGGTTTTAGAAATTCGAATCTCACTCGATTTTAGAGAAACTCCGTGTGAAAACGTCGCAATTTTACGATTTTCATTGTCGTAACAGATAGCAGAGTGCGAACCTCGAATTCTCGCTCGACTCTATGACTTGCAAGTCTGCCAATCTACTGTTTGATCCACGACTGTCGCCGACGATGTATTTCACGCTTTCTTGTTGCAATCAGACACCTCTGACGCGTCCAAGATTCATTTTATCCGCGTAAATTTCTTTTCTCCATTCACTAACAATAAAATTGGAACATTTCAGTCAAATAGAAAATAATTTTGAAAGTTCACAATACTATTAATGCTCTGCCCTTGTTTTTAATAAAACCGTATTTTTTGTAAAATTAAAATTAAAAACTCCAAACAGAATAATCAACTGCTCTGGAAGAAATCATGATAATGTAGAATCATAATAACTACATGTCGTAAATATTTCAGCCCATTTTATCTAGAAGTTAATGACAGATTTTTATGTATCTCCGATGAATTATTTGAGCAGTTTATAGCGTAGATTACTTCTAAAGCTATGAAAATTAAAATTTGTTTAAAAAATTGTGTCCGAATGTCTATATATGCCAAAATAAAAAAATCGGTTTTCCCCATGATTGACAGCCCTATAATTGTCAGCTATTTTATCATGATTTCAAATTGCTCTTGACTTTAATATTCCAAAACTAAAAAATGCAACAGAGTATAAATTGTAATCAAACAAAAAAAAATGTATTGGTCCAAGTTTTCGATGACTTTGCGTAAATTTTGGACTAATTTCTATGTAAGATAAATAAATCCAAATAAATAAAAACTCAAAGGTGCAATATTTGACTAGACGTTTCTAGAACATTTTTCTTTGACACCACCAAAGCTTAGGCTTGTTAGAAACGATCAATGAAATCACGCAACGTTCAATGTCAACGTCGTGTTTCCGCTTGATTCCAGACCTTGATTATGGTCGACGCTGTCAACTTAGCCTTTTGAGCCGAGCTCCACTCGAGTTCCCTCCATGGGAATGTATTTTAACCAAATTGAGTGTACTACACCTTGTTTGTGCAGTTAATAGCGAGTGTCATTTACGTTGATTACTCTCCGAGCTTAAAACTTGGCAGTTTCCGTTCCCGTGTCATCGATGACTTTCCTTTACCGAGAATCGTTCAGACTAAGAGTTGATTTGTAGGTCGCTATTAAAATGAATTAAGCCCATAAATCTGTTTAAATTTAATGAATCTATGTTGGACTAAAAATTATTAAAGCGTCATCACCACTTTGCTCGCGATATAGTATCACGTCGATCACGATCAAAATGCTAGATATGATTGACTCGCATCATTTACTCTCTCCTTTGCCGAGAATCCTATCGCTGATTCCCCACTTCTTGTGCCGAATGCCTAAAGCTGAAGAAAATGGCTGAAATTTCAGGTCAATCCTTCGATCATCTCGCGCTATGTATGATGACCTTCATCTATACGCAGAACAAACTCCCACGAGGTTTATGAACTCGAGCCATCCCCAATTGGCAGCCAGAGTGGCGTGGATAAAATTGACGATTCGTACAAGTGCCGGTGCGGCCGCAAAGGAATACCAGTGAATTCTCTCTTCGCGTAATGTGGCCGTCGTCGCGATAGCCGCTGCTATATCTGGAACAAAACTTTGTCAGTGGGAAAACTTTGCCATTCTCAGTTTTGCAATATTATTTAGATGCTTGTTCAAACTTTAAAACTCGTATTTTTTTTTAATGTTTCTATCGGTGCTTACATGAGCCGTTCCATCAACGTCAATATGCATTTCAGCCGTGTTTATGTTTTCCCGCTCCAAATTCAGCGAAAGAAATCTTTTATAAATTTTGCTTTGTTTCGAACGGATGATTATTTTAAACGTAAAATTTATAATAATTTTTTACATTTGAGAAGTGTACTAGTTTTAGGAATGACGAATAGGTCTGAACAAAAAAGTTGCTTCGCAATGAACAGCTTAACTTTGTGATGCGAAGACTACAGTACAATAAAAAAAAAACAAGAAAGTGTTTCAATATAGTGTATGTTTTTCCCGAATGTTGTGTAAAAATCTACAAAGTCGTATATTTTTAGAAAAAGTTAGTTTTATCTACGCTCTCTGCACTTTTGGCTGTCTTTCGGCTTACAGAAGAAAGTCTCATCGATCCGAAACCTATACAGCTTCAAATATAAAATTTCGATTTCTGGACCCCCGAAAAGTGCATTTTTCTATGAGAATTGGTCGTATAAGTAAAATTGTCAATGAGCTACAATACATTTTTTTAATTCATGTATAGCTCAATTACGATGAGCACAATTATCAACCAAACACGCTTAAAGCTCGGCGATCCGGAATTGAAATCGACTGTCTCTCGAGCGCGACTGTCGGGCGAGAGGCTCTGCTGCAGTCGATCGATAATCTTGCACACACGTTCTCGCGCGGGCCGCGCACAGAGCCTAAGCCCCTCCGGACATTTTTCATTTTCTCCCGGACCATTCGTCACTCTCGCCTAAATAACTGAAACTTCAATTCTCGAGATTCATCCGCGTCAAGCCATTGAAAGCTTAGTCCGCGCGAAGATTGCCGCCGAGTTTCTCGGCTTCCCTCCTGACACTTCATCCTTCGCCTACACGTATGTATGTATGTATGTGTACATCCATCCTATTTCGGAAACAACTCACACGAGCAAGTCGCAAAATTTTATATCGAAGGCACACTTACGAATCGAAGCGAAAATGACTCGAAAAAAGGGAAATAATTGAGAAAAAATCCTGGTAGAAACGATAAATAAAACTTGGCATACTTCTTTTTAAATTAAAGCTCTTTTACGATAAATTAGCTAATTTCGTTATAAATTAGCCAATTCATAATGAAATTAGTTAATTTATCGTAAAAGAGCTTTAATTAAAAAAGTATGCCAAGTTTCGATGCTCTGATCAAAATTTATCCCCATTTGAAAAAAAAATAATAAAAATCCGAATAGTCAATTTTTTCTTTTTCCTCCATATGCCTCCCCATGTTAAATTTTCATATTCTATATTTAGCATGTTCCTCGGCATTTTTCCTCATCTTTTGGCTTACAGAAGAAAGTCCCATTGTTCCGAAACCTCTTGCTTCCCCATGTAAGAAATAGTATTTTTTTCTATCCCCGGTCGAAAGTACATTGATTCATTTAAAAAACGAAATCTATCAGATTGCTTGTAGGTTATGCGCGTTTAAGGACTGTCGATGCCCGCCCGACATTTGCAGCACGAGCGAAGCGAGTGCTGCTGGTCGGGGCGGGCATCGAAAATACATAAACAAGCAGATTATTGTAAATTGCTTAAATAAAAAGCAATATAAAAGAAGAGAAAGACAATATTGATAAATTGATGATTAGAAGATTCAAAGTAGCAAATTTTTTTCAGATAAAAATAATAATCTATTTATTGCAATTTTCACATGAATAAAAATTATTTACAATGTTACCATGAAAGTACAATTTTCATATTACTATCGTCATCAGATGTTATATTTGTGTTAGCCATACTGTACTTTTTTGATTACTCGTAGCAAGTTTTTAAGACTTAACCTCGTGCTGCATAAGCTCTCAGCTTTGATACGATGTGATTTGACAAAAAAATTTTTTCGATTTCCAGACCAAAGAAAAGTATGCATTTTTTCATTGAAATTCGACATATACACGCGTACATAGCTATATACATTCCGCCGAGCTCTTCCACGCGCCAAACAAAAGTGATACTCTCTCTGGCGGTGGCGGCGGGTCACCATCAATATTACCAGCGAAGAACGCGAGGGCTTCGCGCGTATAACCTGTTAACACGCCGATAGCGAGCCAATAAATTTCGCCGATAATATAAGATTTAAGCGCTCGCGAACTTCAACAATGAGCTGCCGATATATATATACACCGATATAGAAATTCGTTACGCGCGCCCCGTGTCCCCGCGCCTGTGTGCGTCTGCGTCCATCACGTGTGTATCTTCGAAAAGTCAACTAATCGCCGGAATTCATTAACCGCGAACTGCTGCTCTCTCGCCACCCTCTATACCTTTCTCTCGCTCTATATCTCTCGGAACGAACTGTGCAGCGCAAGCATATCCACACACGTACACTCGCAACTTTTCCGGTGCACAGCGTCGCAGCCCCTATCGTCGTCGTCGTCGTCGTCGATTGAAGAACTCTATTGGACTCTACGTATACGGCGATGGCTTTTATTTCTCTTCGGGCGTCAAGCGCGGCGTTCGCGTCTATATACGTATATACACACGTATGTATAAACGCATGTATACGGATGTACGGGGAGGCCACACCGCAGCTATACACGCGCTTCTTTGAGTTTGATAGAGCGGAATTGCTCGTGTTTAGAATTCAGCGCTGGCCTGCCTCTCGCTCTTAAAAGTAGGTCGCTGAAAGCGAGAGAGAGAGAGAGAGAGCGCAATGCGATGTCCAATAGGCACGAACTCGATTCAAAACTTTTGCCGCCGCTGCGCGAGATCGCACACGTGTACATACGTATATAAGTATACATGTGTATGTACGCGCGCGATGTTTTGCTACAGTCGAACACACGGCCGCCGTCGCCGGGAGCATATACTCCGGGAAGTTGGTGGGACGAGGAGGAGGAGGAGGATGCAAGAATTGGATGAGGCATAAAACTGGCGGATTTTAAATCGCAATGCGCTTGCAGCTCCAGAGAGAGAGAGAGAGAGACGCGTCAAATTTTTTGAAGAGAGAGAGAGAGAGAGAACACGCGGCGGGCGAGTCGCGCAGATTGCAAGGGGCAATTTATCGCCGTGATGCTTTTGTGTGTGTGTGTGTATAGGTGTAGCGCGCGCAGAGGGGTGTTATTCTCTAACTGTCTTGTTAGAGATATTGCGAGACAGAGCGACGCAGACAATTGAGCGACGTGTGTATACCGGTTCTCTGGGTGTCGTCTAAAATGATGGAATTGTTCATGGGCGACCTGATTCTTTTGGATTTTCCATGCGCGCATGTATAGCCGTGCCTGTGCACAGAGAAAGAGGAGGCGTAGAATTTTCAGTCGACTGAATTTTCAAATCTCGAGTGCGCGCGATGCAGCGGTTGCGCTCGGATTTGGTGATTTATACACTATACCTGTGCCGACGAATCTGAATTGAACGTCGTACAATATACTGTGGGAAAATCCGTACAGTCATGGAAAAGTAATTGTAAATTACGGATTCGAGTGGGGTGTTGCTAACGTAACTGCTTTTGAGAAACAAAAATGTATGGATAAGAAAAATATAAATCAGCTCATAATAGAATTTCAACCGCAAGTGTGCTATAACAATAAAATGAATCTTTATAGTTTTTCGAATTGACGCGATACGCGTGACTTTTTTCGAATCGACGCGCAGCCGGGCAGCTAAAGCATTTCGATAGAAAATTTTTCAAAGCGAATTTATTGAAAATGATCGTCTCCTCAGCTGCGCCTACACGTATCTCTACCACGCGATGGACCAAATGGATTGATGAAAAATTTACCAGACACACCCTCGGCCAGGGTATTGAATTTTTTTCATTGCCGATACATAATACGCCAAATAGAATAATAGAATAGCGCGTAATTCTCCCTTATATTTCAAAATTAACCAACAGTCAGCCAACAAAACCCTATACCCAACGTCTCGCTGTACTGCAGTCAAAGAAGCAGCATATATGACCAATTCTCCTGGAAAAATACACTTTTTGGGGGTCCAGAAACCGAAATTTTTTTTTTAAGCTGAAAGATAGTCAAAAATGCAGAGGAACATGGAAAACATGGAACATTTAACATAGGAAGATATTACGTGGAGAAAAAAGAAAATCGGCTATTCAGATTTTTATTTATCTTACTTTTTTTAATATTTATTTTTAAATTAAATCTTCTTTATTGTACTTTATTACAGTGTAATTTGAAATTTTATTTGTGCCTTGAAAACACTTGTAGTTGTTATTATTGCAGTATTGCGACGCATTAATTTTTTGCCAAAAAACGTAAAATGTCTCAGAAACATGTTTAATAGCAACTTTTCCCATGTTCCTATGCACTTTTCACTATCTTTCGGCCTACAGAAGAAAGTCTCATCGGTCCGAAACTTCGAGCTTTAAAAAAAAAATGTTCGATATCTGAATCCCCGAAAAGTGCATTTTTCTAGGAGAATTGGTCGTATAGCCAATGCGCAATACATCGAGAAAATTAACATCGTCGACTTTACATTTCAAACTGGTTTCATCGGCCGCGAGACCATATTGATTTTCAATCCCGCGAAAATTCCTTCAACTTTGCCTCGTCGAATATACCCCCCGGCACATATATATACATCCATACACACACATACGTACATCGCGTATCCCGGTCAGATCACAAAGAATCAGCGGATAGATCGCGCAGCGAGCCGCTGATGCTGAGTAACTCGTAGGTCGATGAAGGCATACACTTACGAGCCCGCGTGCGTCTGTGTGTAATATATATATATATATATATATATATATATGTATGTATAGGGTATAGGGTGCTTTCGTAGGTATCGCGAGAGAGGATAACGCGCTCGTACACACACGTGGGTGTATATATATATATATATACCCGGATAGATTCTCCGATCCCGCAGTGATGCGCTCGCGCGCGCGCGCGCCCACGTAGCCAATAAATTTTGCATTTCCAAGACAAAGACTCGCCCGGAGAAATACCTGCGCGTCTCTCCTTCCTCCTCTGCAGCAGCAGCAGCGGCAACGAGGCATGTGTCTGCGCGCACGTGTGTGTGCGGTGGGGGAGGAGGGGGGTGGCTCCGTATACCCGTCGTGCCGCCGCGATCTGGCCTCGGCTAGAATAAATAAACCGACGAGGCATTGCCGCGAGAAACGAGAAAAGGAGATAGATAGAAGGAGGAGGCGGAGGAGGAGCACACAGGACTAGCCGGAAATGCGGGAGATAGAGCGTGGAGAAATAAGAAAAAGGCGCTCGCGCAGTGGAGGGAGAGAGAGAGAAAAGCCGAGGAGGTTTTGTACCTCGGCGCGCGGAGTTTCTTACCTTGGGACGAGCGCACGGACGGATTTTCAATTCGTCGCTCTTTTGTTATTCAACGCGCGCTTGGCTTTGCACTTTATTTCTCCCTCCGTCTCTGTATAGAGAGAGAGAGAGAGAGAGAGCACTTTTTTAATTATCAATGGAGACGCGATTCTCCCCCTCCCCCCCACCCGCATCATATCGCTTCTCTCTCAATGCTTTCCATTCTGGCGCTGAGTCGCCGGTGTACACGAAACAGCGTACCGGACAATTAGGGAGGGGAGAAAATTGAAAAAATTCTCGGAAAAACGTCGGCTCGCCTCTCCTTGTTACTCGCACGCCCCCCCCCCTCTCGCTTTCCCTCTCCCTTCGAGGAGGTCTCCAAGTTGATTAAAATTTAATTTATAATAAAGCACGAGCTGCTCTCCCGCTCTCGCCTTCCCTTACGCGATAATCCATCGCTTCGCGAAGTTTCGGGGGATTGCGTTTCGAGGAACAACCGATCGAAGACGAAGAGAACCACGCGGTGGCGTCGAAAAAAGCTCTCTCTCTCTCTCTCTTGCGCGAAATTGGAAGTAAACTCGCGCGAATTTCGTCGACGGATAAATAGTAAAGCGTCTCACGTCTCGCTGTAAATCGGAATCTTTATCTGACCTTTTAGACCCTCTCGACAGCCCCCTTTATACACGCGATAGACCCTTTTTCGATCGCGGAAGAACGAGCGGCGAATACGCAATTTTTCAAAGTGTAACGCCGTACAATTTTCGTTATTCTCGGCGTAAACAACGGCCAATTTTTCAACTGTAATACGCGTCCGAGCGTCTCGAGGCTTCGCGCGAGAAAAATGCAATCGGCCCCGCTCTCTCGAACGTCTCCTCGCCACCCCGTGTACACCAGTCGATGGAAAGCTCGACAAAGCTCGATTTCCCCATAGATTTGTCATTAGGAGAAATGGCCCTTTTTTCTCCTCGCTCTCGCGCGAGCATCTGCGTATAGACGACGAAATACCCATCGATCGCGAAAGGGGGGGGGGAGGGACAAAGAAAGAGACAGAGCGCTGGAAAAAGCAATTCGTATTTCGCTCAAACGACTTTCTAAATCTCACTGCGCGCCGCGACTCTTGGGCGCGGCGCGCTGTATACTATATGTATATATATATATATGTATATATATATAGCCCGTATTGATTTATATCACTGTCGATCGGCGCACGAGCTCGACGAATTGCGTCTTAAAGCCCCTCTGCAAATTTCCTCTTTCTCTTTCGACGCTATGCTCCAGCAGTCGTTCCGCTATGTATACCCTCCCCCCCCCCTCCCTGCATCTTGTGTACGCTTCTCTCTCCCTCTCTATTCCACATTTATTTCCGTATATTTAAAATTCCGAAGGCTTATTCCTCGTGTCTCGGCGCATCTCCCGGCTTCAGTATATATACCGCGTGTATCTATAGGCCGCTATACTCTCTTTCTCCTGCGCGTATACGTGTATACGTATATATGTGTATATAGGTATAGATGCAATTTGCGCGCGATCTGGAGGAGCTCCGAGTATACCGTATATCGGAGGGAGCGAGGGACCGAACGAACGTTTCAGATGTTAATAAAGATTTCCAACTTTTTCTCGGGGGCTTCTTCCCCTCTCCCCCCTTTACTTGCGGCGAATGGGCGAGTCGCTCTTACATTGGACGCTTCGTCGCCGAAGTCCCGGCGGATTAAATTTCGCGAGGGCCGATGGCTTACCGGCGAAAATATCGGGTATACGGAAGGTGCGTTCCACTTGTTTTTCCACTTCGCTTTTCCGCAAAATGCTCGATCTTCTATTCTTTCGCGCTATTGTCAAGGTGGTTGGCTCTGCAGTGTACTGTTCCATCGCCGCGGGCTCGAGAGCGTTTTAACGCAAACAATTTCTGCGGCTAAAGCGTCGTCGCTCTTTTGAAGCCGGAGCTCCGATTGTAATCTCGCTCGTTTCGCGACGTACCGAAATAACGTCGTAGTTAATATAATACGAGGTTTCACGGTAATAAAAGAATTGTTTATTTGTATGAATAATAATAATTTCTCGGAATAATTTAACGATTTCTTTTATTTTTGGGATCTAAAGAAGCAAATGCACAATTGTCTCGCGATAATCGTCCTTTTTACCCTGCCCTCTCATTGAATCACACGTCGGCGAACATCGCTATGTATATACTGAAAAAAAAAAATATTTATTATTTTCTCGGCGTGTAACGAACTTGCACTTCTGCCCCCTCCCCCGTGGAATTGTTATAGCCTCGAAGGAAAGTTTGACGAACGCAACTTTCGGTATAATTAGTTTGATTTGAGCGTTTCGTAATCGCGAAACAAGATCGATCCGGCGCCGGCATCGTTTCAAAGTTTCCGCGGATTATTTTCTCGTTGCTCTATCTATCGTAGACGAAGCTGAAGGGGGAGAGTGAGGGGGGGGGGGAACTTTCTTAACAATCCAGCCTCGAAAATCGTAAACTCTATACGCCTCTAGAAAATTAATTCTCCGTTCATTTCGCGCTCTCGCGGAAATGTTTCACGTTTTACCGCGCCTTTTTTTTTATAGATCAAGTCTTTTTATTTTACGACCCTTCACTTTTTTTCTGAAATAATCTCGGAAAACGAGCAACAGTACTTAGTACACGTGTGGCGCACGTAGGCGGTTCTCCGACAGATTAACCCATACAAATTTATATTTTTTTTTTTTTATTTTATCAAATCAGTTCGATTGAATGAAAAATTTTTCTAGATTTCTTTGAATCGAGTATGTTTAAATTGCAAAAAAATTCAGGGCAACGTATTTCATTGAGATGAAGTAAATTAGCATAATTAGAGAAAAAGACTGATTAATCTTTTTAATCCTGTACATATATCCCCGAATCGTTCAGCTACGGCAGCTCCTACTTGTAAAATCGTTGAACCCTGGTTGCGGGAATGAAAAACAGACCGAATTCACGTGCTTTCCTCTGAAATCGTAAACTTTTTAATCAGCAAGTGACTAGTCAAAAGACATAAAACCGTCGAGAGTACGGGTATAATCACGTTGGATACCTGCTCCCCCTGAAATTTCACTACCCTCAATTGGGAAAGGTGCTAATTAAACGAGACAATTTTTACGTGAAAGCAGTAGTTAAATTGATTGTAAAACTGTGTCTAACACAAGATATAATTTGGATATTATACCCGTAGCTCCATAACATTATACTAGCCTAGTTTACATTTTTGCAGATACCTTCTACTAAGGAGAAAAATCTATTAAAAAAACTAACGAATTCGCAACACTTTTGGAAACCCGCTTTCCCTCCATTAGAAAATCTCTGCAGTGCAAACAAAAATAGGAGACTTTGACTGATCAAAATTGAATTTTTCTTCAAGGCAAAGCCACCCATCCAATGCAAACGTCACGCATTTCGACTTCTCAAAACCGTCAATCACGCGTCTCGAGCGATCGAAAGTAGCTCAAATTCAACCGCAAGAAAATACTCTTCGAGAAAACAAAGCCAACCTGAAAATATGACTTCCAACCAATGGTAAATATTTCCGCTGCAGGATAACGCGCTTTCGCCGTTTCATTTGTGTATAGTCGGCCGCGCGCCAAAATACCGGCGCGTCTGGCCGTACCCGGGCCGTGACTACTGCGAATAATGCGCCGCGGCGCTAAAATACGCTCGACAGATGTTTCGCCGCGCTTATTACGTTTCCGACAAGGAGGACAGCTTTTTGCGAGGGCAACAACGGAACGATCCTGCTCCTTTTGTTTTTGCGAGCCGCCCGCAATTTTCTCGCGAATATCTCTCGATCGCGCGAATGCGCGCGCGAAGCGAATCGCGAGAATTACGAAGGTCATACTGTATTTTACGTTTCTATGTGTGGAACAACGAGTTTATTCTTGGAAGAATTTTAGAGTCAATTTATTACGTGATTCGTCACGTGATTTCTCACCAATTCCGGTTTTCTTTTACAGTGCAGTTGAAAGACATCACAGTTTAAACGAGCCGCCCTCGACTGCATTAAAAATGCTGTTTTTCATTGTGTTTTTTGCATTTTTATAACACAAATGTCCGAATACAAACAAAAACTTCAAAAACTACGGAACGCGTTCGTTCTGTGTTCGCAAAAGGAAAAGTACGAACTCTAAACTAAACATCAACGTGTTCCAGCAGACTTCCCATCGCAAGCCCTACGACACAAGCAGCCACGACGGCGCAAAGCACTTTAAACGCACCTTACGCTTCTCCTCCGATGGCTTGAATACTTAATTCCATCAACTCGCAAGTTCGCGCGTGGCTTACGCTGGTAGTGCGTGTGGATCGTCTGCATTTGCGTAAGCCTAAGCTCTTCGCCAAGACGGGACACGCCCCTGCGGATGCGCTGAATTTGTAAATCGTTGATCCTTCGTTTTCTTCCTCTCGCCGGTTTTGGCCGCAGCGTTACGGGCATGAGGGTAGAGCCAGCTCTCAAAAAAAAAAAAACAAAAATCTCAAAGCGCGCAGCTCCGGCGGCCGATTACACATTCAAGCGGATATGCATTATTGACGAAGCGCGGAAGTTGCGGAAATTACAAATTAATCAGTCTGTACGTATTCGCACCAGCGGGCAAAGTATACCGCACGCACACGAGCAATACACGAATCCAAACTTCCCCCTCGAATTTTCGCCGCAGACGAGCCGCATATCGGAAGCTGCATATATAGACCGAATGGGGGGGGGGGGGCGTGTATTTGTATCCTAAGCACACAAACGCCTCCGCGCCATACTCCGAACTTATGATTATACGCGATAAAGCAAGCTCATAAATATCGGTATCCGCCTCCAGCCGGAGATAACTTTGCGAATTTTCAATTCAGCGAGGGAGCAAAATATTTGCGCAACGGTTCGAAGAACTCCGCGCAGCGCGCACGCGACGAGGGAAGGCTACCCCCGCCCCCCTCCCCCTCGCCCCTCGCCGCCCCATCGAGACAAGCAAATGATGAGTTCCGCGAGCTCTCTTCCTCTCCGTCAGAGCGAACCTCATCTGCTTTCATAGACTCTCCCGAGCTCGACTGCTCCGGGGCGAGGGGGGAGGGGGATGGGGGGGGGGGAGAGGAAGGGGTAACAGAGCTTCCACCTTTTCACGCTCGACTTTCTCCTTTTCCCTCTTTCTTCGCTCTCTATAGCGACCTGTCGCAGCCATAGTCGCCTATATAAGCATCAACTCCCCCCCCCCCCCGCCCACCTCGAGTGAGCGCTTTGCCGCACTATTCCGAGATGAACTTTGACCCGCGCGTGGATGACTTCTTTTTTTTTCGACTCCGACTGGCTTTCTCGCGCGAAGCCGTATACACGACGCGGTTTAGAGACTTGCCAAGTCTCGCGTCTATGTGCCAGTCTAAATGCCGGATCTCGGGATCTGCGCGTCTCGCCGAGCTCTCGTCGCTCGCTTCGGCTTGGATTAGCCGCAAATCGCTCCTCTGAGAAGACTGCTAATGCTGCGATTTCGGATTTCAATGGGGGGGCTGCTCTTGGCTCCGGTGAAGCTTAGGTTTTAGAAAAAAAAAATTGCAATTGAAAGCGATGCGAATGCGTTTGTTGGACAATGTTTAATGTTTTCAATTGATGAGCTGAAAGATGCGTTTTCTTCTGTTCTTTGGTTGTATACGTATCGTAATACGACGTTTGCGCGCACAACGATTAATTTTTACTTTAACTTTGCCGGAAAGAATCCTTTTGACTCGGAAGGAAAATAAAAAAATAAGTAGCTTGTCATGGGGGAGTTTATTCGAACGAAAAGCATTGAAACCAAAAGGAATCGCCAATTTTCATCCAAGAGGAAGAGCAACATCTCTGAACCTACACTTTCTTTAGAAAATATTTTCTAGATAATAATTTTGTACAAAAGCTATTAGTTTCGAAGGAGGAAAAAATTTTTTGCAAATTCGAATCAATATTTTTTTCGTATCAAAAGTCTTTACAAAAAATTGTTCCTTCCGCTTCAAAAGTATACGATTCCTCTCCCACTGCACTGCGTGCAATTAAAACTTTGCTATTTCTCTCCAAAAACTACAATCAACCGTCTCACATCAAACTTCCCGACGCGTATGCAGATCTGCCATTTGTCAATACGCAATTAAATTTCACAGCCAACCGGACGTTCTCTCGGCGAAAACACATTCCCTCGTCGCGTCTATATATATATACGTATATGTATGCAGCCCCGCACATTATCGAAGAGCAGCTGCGCGTCTCCGGACCCGTTTCCCCGCGGGCTTAATGACCGACAATTAGGCGCGACAGCTCCTCGCTCGGGTTTTCCCATTGTTTTCCGGTTAGCTCTCAAAAACACTCGACTCGGCTTGGCGCGGCGGGGCCTATACCGTGTCCGAACAATTAAAGCTCGTGTGTCGAGTCGTTCGCGCGCTGTGTTCTTCGCTTTTAAAAGCGTTTTATGAGCGACGGACTGGCCTCTTCGTTTGGGATCCCTCGCGCTTCGAGGCGATACCGTCGCGCTGACGCTCCGAATTGAGGGGAGGGGGGGGGTGGCTTTTGTCAGTTTTATTGGCGCGGTGTTTATTGGAGAAAGTCCGGGGAAGATTGACTTTTTTTTCATTCGCAAAATTAGTTGACGGAAAGTTACGATGAGCCAATATTGTATTCCTTAAAAAATTGCAATAATTAATTTGATAATAATTAATAGTTTATTTTTGTTTATTATTGAATTTTTAAATTATGCAATCGATTTTATTGTTACACGCTTGTCTTCGATCGTTGCGTTAACAATCTCGAGGGGTAAGTCTGCGAAAACGAGACGAACTATTTAAGATTCCACGCAGCCGCAGATCTGTTTCTTCGCTCCACGGACTCGTATACGCGAAGAGTTGCCGTTTCACGGCTTTCTTTTCGATCTTTAATTAACTCGGGCACTATACTCATTTTACGCGTTCCACGCCGCGCTCGAGCCATTGCGCGCGAAACTATTTCCCGCGAGCTTTTTCCAACGCTGTTACATAATATTAGCACAACAAGGCCGATCCTTTTTCTGCAAAGTAAAGACAGCTCTCTTGGCCGGTCATTGCGCTAATAGAAGTTACATGTACACCTATATAGCAGACATACAGTAAATCGACTGTTTGTACTTTTTTTTCTGATGTTTACCGTTGGATCGTCGCGAGACTTTCGAATGTTTACGCCGATTCCATATCGTCCAAGGATTTTCCAGTGAGGTTTTCCACGGCTGCTTTGTTTCGATAATATCAAGGATAAACAAAATTCTAGCTCAAATCGTGTTTCACGTTGTTTGCGAAAACTCGCATTGTTTATTTGCTGCTTTGAGTACACTGTACCAACCAAGTATTTTGCGCGAAGTTTACATTTTTATTTAAAGCAGCTTCATTTCAATTACACGCCTACTCTCGATTCGTTGTTTTCGTTCGAGTACCGAGCTTTCGTTTCTATTCGCGCAATTATCGGGGAAAATGATGTAACGCAACAGCTCGAGCATTCCCTTCCACGAGGCAATCCCAATTAAATCCTGTGCTACATTGCGCGAGAAGCCGCCGGTCGCAAAAGCATAAAAAAACAAACGAATCCGGAGTAACATCTTCCCGCAGTCGCGACGCGAACACACAGGCGACTTAACGATTCCATCGATTTTTCCGTGCCGCGTACGTCCCATAGGTACGTACAGCTCGTGCCAACCCCCCCTTTAAATCGTTAAACAGTAAGGGAAGCCCCTCGTGTAAGACGAGGCTCGTTACGTTAAATGGAAAATGCACCGCGCGCACGTAGTACATACACATATATATGTGTACACGGCTGGAAGGAGAGCCAGAGGAGCCGAGAGACCGGAGAAAGCGGGAGGAGGGGAGGAAGATCGAGGAAGGGAGGGATGGGAAAACAGAGCCGCGATTTATGCAGCATCGGGGGCAGATGCGCGGAGAGAGGGTGTTGGTGTGTGTATATAGGCTAGCGCGAGATGGGAAACCCGATCAGACGATATCCGGTTTCTGGGCAATTTTCGTACTTGCCAAGTGCAGCGCGAGTGTCTCTCTCCCTCTCTTCCTCGCTCTGTTCGCGGTTCGCGCTCGATCGCACCCCCTCCTACCCCCCACCCCGCTCTCTATACGTATATATTAGCAAAGTCGTTAACAGCACGCGAAATATGAGGATGCGCGCGGGCCAAGTTCGCGATAATTAATCGCCCTCGAGCTGCGATGCGTCGAATTTATTATTGATTTTATTTTGTCGCGCGAGCTTTGATTTATCGCGAACTTTCTGGTGTATAGTTGTAGTTTCGATGGAAGGGACGTGGACCTCGAGATGTGTGAATTTGAAGGCGATGGGGGGGAGAGAGAGAAGACGACTTTTACGTGGCGATATTTATCGCGGGATTTGAGGAAGCGAGTCGACTGTATTTCCTGAAAAACGATGACAAATTGGAAAAGGTGGTAGAAAGATGTTGTTGTCTACTGCAAGTACACCGAGATATCGGTGTCGCGTATAGCATTTAAGGTGAACTGCTGGATTACGTGGACTTATTTTTAGTATAGAAAACATTGTCCGGTACTTATATCAAAGCAACAGGCAATTTAATTCAAATTCATTATCCTATATAATAAAATATAATTACAACAGCGTCACCGAGGTATAGCCACTGGTCTAGCGAATTCGTCCAGCAAAATAAAATTTCTGAATGATTTTTTGAACTACATTAGAATCAGCAAAAAAGAAAGCTCGAAATGTATGGAGCTGTCGAAGCAGTCGGTCTTACCGAAACAAGTGTAAAGCGCACCGTCTCGACGACGAGCGCGTCGTCGATCCATTTGACGACTCCATTATCACGTACGCCAGTATCGACGGAGAAGACTACGTCATAACGATCCAATGATACGAATTTACAGGGCACAGACGGCGAAGACTCCGATCGAGCCGTCTCACCTGATCGAGACTTATTGTCTCGGCATTGGGTAAATTGGTTTTCCCCGTGAGCGAGAAGATGAATAGCGAAGCGGGGGATTTCGTGGAGACAATCTGGAAAGGAGCTGGGAACGAGGCTGCGATCGCGCGACACCGAGTATCCGGATTCGCGCGCAGCAGCAGCCGAGTTCGCAACTTCGCAGTTGTGTATTTTGACAGTTTAACTTTGATAGTTGTACGTATAGCTGTATATAGACCGGTTGCGCGACTTTGGATCTGCTCGAGTGTATGGCCAATTCTCCTGGAGAAATGCACTTTTCGAGGGGACCAGAAACCGAAAATTCTTTTTTTGAGCTAGAGGTTTCGGACCGATCAGACTTTCTTCTGTAAGCTGAAAGATAGTCAAAAAAGCAGAGGAACATGGGAAACACGGAACATTAGAATTTAACGTGGGGAGGTATATGGAGAAAAAAAGAAAATCGGCTATTCGGATTTTTATTTATTTATTTTTTTAACGGACATAACTGTTGATCAGAGCATTGTTCTTTAAATTAAAGCTCTTTTGTTGTACTTTATTGTAGTGTAATTTGAAATTTTATTTGTGCCTCGGGAACATTCGTAGTTGTTATTACTCCAGTAATTTAGACGCATTAATTTTTTGTAAAATAAAACATAAAATGGATAATTGAAAATCTAATAATTTTTTATTTTTTCCTACGTTTCGAGCCTAGTAAGGTTCCTCTTCTGGGCAATAAATAATAAAAAATTATGCTTTTTTAAAGTAACGAGAACCGCTCCGGATCTTAAAAGCTTAAGGCTGACACTGACTCAAAACTCAAAAGTACAAATTACTTACTGGACTCGAAACGTAGGCAAAAATAAAAAATTATTGGCTCGAAGAGATGATTAGATTCTCAATCATTCATTCTACCAACATCTAGCGTTAGAAGCAATTACATCAAAACATAAAACGGCTTAGAAATATGGTTGCTAGTAACTTTCCCCACGTTCCTCTGTACTTTCGACTATCTTTCAGCTCACAGAACAAAGTCTCTGCGAAACCTCTGGCTTAAAAAAAAAATTTTTTTTCGATTTCTGCACCCCCGAGAAGTGCATTTTTCTAAGTGAATCGGTCGTATACAATTCGTACGCGCGTCTGATCGTCCAAATTACCGGGATCCCAGACAGACGGCCGCGATCCCCTCGATTTCCATCTCTCCATCGTGACATGCCAAGGGAAAACAAGGGCGACGGGTCCATTGAAGCCATTCCCATGCTCTCGTCGCATCTCAGCCTCGCGTCCCCCCGCATCCCACCGTCGAGATGGAATTACCAGCCGTGAAACGATCCCACTCCACCAGGAGAGCGCATGTTCCTCTCGGAGTAATTTTTCTCTCTCTCTTTTCATTCCGAGAGAGAGAGTGAGAGAGAGGACCGAGCCGAAATCAGATAGTCGCGTGCGCGCGCACACGGGACATCCACACGTACTTCGTAAGCGATCTCCCCGGCTACGTGTCTCAACTTCGACAAAGCCATAGCAGCAGCAGCAGCGGCAGCACCGAGAGAGAGAGACGGAATCGTCGCGCAACTAGCTTCCTTTGGTAACGACTTTCAAAGCCGGTAATTAAACGCCCGCGTATCTCCGGCTCAACATCTCTCTCCTCTCTCCTCGAGGATTTCGACTCGAGCACGTATAACGTCGCTGCGGCTCGAGCGTAACAGATAATACCGCGAGAACGCGATAATGGATTAAAGAAAAAATAACGCCGTGTCGCCGCCTATCCAATCGAAAAATTTATATATATCGTCACGCGGAACCCCCCGTGGAGAGCAGAGGGCGGATGGAGCATAGGGAGCCCCGCAGTTTCCAATCGAGCGATCGACGAGCCCGCAAAAAAGGACAGTGGCCCACTGCGCAGCGTATCTCGATTTTTCCCGCTTAAAATGTGTGTACGTACAGTCCGGGATATTCTCGCTCTCCCGGAGAGAGTTTTTCGTTGTCGGGAGCGGATAGTGCGCGCCGACGAGAAAAGAGAGAGAGTTTATCGACGCGCCGTCTATTTCCGATCCATCGCCGTGACTGCACTGGCAATGCGCCCCCCACCCCCAACCCCTCCCTCTACTATATGTACTGTAATGTATACGTATATACATACAGCCAACGCTGCCTCGACTCGGAATGTTTTTATTCCTCGTACATATACATACGAACTTTGGGCGCAAGGATTTTCTCTCAACTGCTTCTCTCAGCCGGATCTCACGCTCGGTTTCCCGTTTTACACGCGGGAGAGAGAGAGAGTTCGGTTTCGAGTCGGAAATGCGTGTCTGTGTGTATGTGTGTGTGTGTGAATATAGACGCGCTGCTCTCCGTGACAAATTGTTTACAGCGGTATAGCTCGTCGCGCAAAACAACTTCCCGTCGCGCGCCCGTGACGAGGAATAGCCGTTTGCGGCAAGAGGTGTCTGCCTCTCCGCGAGATTCGCCGAGGAAAATAAACTTGAATGTCGCGCGCGACGCGAGAGGCGAGTCTTGAGGATCGAAGGGAGAGCGATGGTTTTCGTGAGAAATCGCGCGGAGCCGCGAGCCAAGAATTAATTCGAATGAATAATAACTTCGCTGCTCTCTAAATTTGAAATAGTGAAAATTCACTGTTTTTTAGTCCATATTAACAGTTTGAAAAAGTTGCAATGGTGCGACTGTGAACTAGTGAATAATCACAGTTTGAACGGGTTAAAAAATGAACCAATTGAAAAAGTGTGGAAGGACTACCTAAAATAGTAAATTTGAACGTTGCAAATAGTGAATGAAAATAATATTTGGGTAGCAATGTACATTAGCTGAAATAGTGAAAATACAGTACCTACAATGTTGCAAATACATTACTTAAAATAGTGGGTGGCCCTAGTAACAGGAGGCTAAAGGGGACATAAATTTTCACTTATTCTACAAGTTCATTGTTAGCTAATTAAATAGTAAATTTTTCTCATGTTGCAAAATGATTAAGTCCATAAAATTTCTCTTTTTCTGGGTGGTAGATTCTCCACTTGAATAGTGAATTTCTCGGATGCAACAAATGTATAAGTACCGAAAATTTTACTTCTCTTAAAAGTCATTATGACTCACTGAAAAAATAGTAAATTTTCATAATTTTGCAAGTTCACCTTTTGCTAAAGTGATTATATACTGGATAATCAGTATTCCAGTGACAATTTAAAGCAAATACTTTCTACTGTTTGAATCAATAAATATTTACTAATTCAATAGTAAACGCAATGAAATAACTAAAATGATAACTCATTTCAAAAACAGTGACTATTCACTATCTACTATAGCGAATTATAATTTTTACAACAATACACCGTATTAATTAGTAAACATTCACTAATTTGTAAAATGATATTTTTTGTACTACGTGCAAATAGTGAAAAATTTCACTATTTTGGGAGGTTAATATTATTTAACTATGAGAAATAGTAAATTTTTCGCTGTTTTAGATTTAGAGGCTATATAAGTATATGGATCGACGTATATGGAGATACTGTATCGTTGGGAGTAAAATGCAGAAAGCTTGAAAAATTAATTGTACGAATTACGCAGTGTTATCGCTTTCTGGAGAGAGAGATAGGACACATAATAGTTTGGTGCGGCTAATCGAGAAAACAATTTTCATGCAAAATATCTATATAGCCGCGTGCAATTACACTTAATCATAACATGAAGACTCGAGTTGGTATAGCGTGGTAACCCATGAACAATTTACGCGATAATAATGTTGGAACCCTGCGGTATAACCACCTCGTTACCGCACGTAATTGCCAAAAGCTTTGTTCAATTTTACTTCGAATGTAATCTAAATTAATCGAGTAATCCTCATTAAAAATGTACCTCAGTGCGTATAACTACGTGATAATAAGGTGAGACGATAATAAAATGTTTAGACCGCGTGAATTCGACAATCGCTGTGTGCCATCTATGTATAATGCGGTGTACGCCACCAAAAGCGAAATCCAATGGGATAAAAAGAGAGCAACCAGTTGGCGCTCCAATTGAAAAAGATTTTTCATCGAATCAAAGCGTTCCTTTCTCCCGCGGCTTTCTAACGGTCCTTAAATTTTCATACACTTTCTTGATACAGTCGTTCATTCGAGCATCAAACAAAAGAATTCATTCGCCCTCAAAGACTTTTCTCATCAAACTTCTCGTCTCTCTCAGGCTAATGAAAAAAAGAAAACTTAAACAATACAACACGCACACCGCAGCGCGGCCCCGCAATGAATTCGCGAGAATAATAAAGAGCGCTCGCGACATTTAAAAATTTTTCCCGCGCGCAATGTTTAATCTCCCCCCCGCGGCGGCTGAATCGGCCTCCTTTATCAGTTCGCGCGCATTGACAATGTTCCCCGCGGCGATTCGTCCGCAACGCTCCTGCGGAATTCGTCGTCCGCCTCCTTCGAGAGCCTTTCATCCTCTTTTCACCGGAGAGCCGTCGGCGCACCGCCAGAGAGAGCACCGAGAGGGAGAGCGCATTCTTCCTTTCCAGAGTCTCGCTTAGCTTATCATCGTGCAGAATGCACTTTAATAACGTGACGCACTTTTTCCCCCGGCAATATCGTTCGTGTGCGTCTCTCTCTCTCTCTCTCTCTCTCTCTTTCCCTCTCGAACACAATAATCTGTGGACGCAGGATGACGTCGCGCATAACTCTCGAATTTTCCAGGCCTCGGCCGCGCGTAACGCGACGTATGTAGTATATATGAGTACGTCCAGGAAATTTCGGAAACAACTCGGACGGAAAAGTTGCAAGAAATTTTCTTGAAGACACGCCTACCAGACCTGTTTTCTCTCTTAGGTCATTCTGAAAGAGAAAAAGCTCGCGTACATGGCCGATTCGTAGGGTGTACTTTTTTCCGGGGCAAAAACGACTCGAAAAAAAAACGAAGAATATATTTAACAAAAAGAGAATTCATAGAATAATAACGTCTTAAAATTGATGAAAGAATGATCTGTAATTTTTTCAGATTGATCCGATACAATTTTTGAATCTTCGAAATGAATGAAGTCGAAATTTCGAAAAACCTCCTCAAAAAAGGCATTTTCGTTCTAACGAAATATTTTTAAAATTCCATAGTTTTGGAGAAAAAAAATCTACGAATTCATTTTTTGTGAATTATTTTTCGTTTTTCCAGTTGATTTTGTTCTAGAAAAAAATGTACCCAAAAAGATTGACCATATGTACGCGAGCTTTTTCTCTTTCAGAGCGACCTGAGGAACGAGAAAAACCAGGTCTGGTAAGTCTGCCTTCAAGAAAATTTTTTGCGACTTTTCCGTCCGAGTTGTTTCCGATATTTCCTGGACATACTCATATGCATTTCATCGCGAGCCTGACTTTTCTGTGCGGTCATCCCTTGTTTTATTCTCCGTAACAGGGATTTTCCATATCGCTCGACTCTCTCGCTGCTGCGAGCGCGCGGCTGATATACCCGTATTATAGTGCTCGATAGTCACGAGGATAAAATATTGGCTCGCCTATATACATAATGTGTGTATATATAGAGTCGAGGGTTTCTTACGTAATGGGAAAACGATATAATTTTGCAAACGAACCATTAACAACGTAGTGCACGGACTGAAACCGACGTATGCACGTTTTCTGCGATTGGCTGTTTGGATGATCGTCGGCTTTCCGGAATGAAATACACACTATCGCGCGTAAACGCGGTAATTGATAAAGCGATCGCGCGCACTTTTCCGACTTCTAATAAAGCTCGCGCGAAAGCGAATTGGGAATTGGGGCGGTCAGTCCGACCGATACACGCGGCTGAATATTTGTACACGTCGTTATAAATGGCTATAATAATGCCTCCGCGCGCGCAGTATATAGCGAGAGCTCGGGCTGACGTTTTCACGTGTTGCAGTAGCGGGTGATGCATGAATGGTATTCATCATTCAGTAAAATGTAATACTCCTGATATTGCACTTTCTCGCTGTATATAAAACGGCTTTTAGGGGGATGAGGTCCGAAGAAATGATTCAATGGGGGCAACTGGAATGATTATTTATCTATTAAATGGAGTGCGCACTCCGAGACTGGTTAATTCGAAAAAATATGCATGTATACCGGCGGAAAATTCAGTGCGTTCGTTATTTTCGCGCTGACATAGTATATACAATTCTGGAAAAGGGTAACTTTACGTAAGTGACGCGAGACGTCCATTGTACACATCGATCGTTCAGGGAAAAAGTATGTATTTTTGAAGCAGTTGTCTCAAACAAAAATTTTTTACACATATTGAGTTATTTTTCACGAAATGAAATCTTCTATAGACTGAAAAAAGCCTAAGAGTCATGGGCGACTCGGTTGAAGTTAAAATTCTGAAAATTTACCTTATAGAAAGTACTTTGGTTCAGAAACAAATTTTAGAAAATACTAAAAATTTTTGTAATACAGTGATTCTTTTTTCCATATGGCTACTTGACAATACCAAAAATCTCAATATAATTCATGCGGTTCATTGACGAGCCATCGAGTAAAACCCATTAACAGCAGATTAACGGCGACCTGAATTTAATCTGGTAACGATCAGAAATCCTATAAAACATAATGAGGAAACTATCCGAGAATACCGCGTGACTTCCTATTCAGCGACAGGTTCAATTAATTCTTTTCAAGACTGCCGGAATCCAGTAATTTAATTACCAAGTTAACCGCGAGGCAGAATACTCAAGTCTCGACTTGGCACAAAATCGCGCAGCGTTTCGTACCACTTAAACATTGAGAAAGAAATCGAATGGCTATTATTACAGATCTCTCAATTTAAAATCAACAGCCTGTTCTTCGTCTTGAGTTAATAATTGCCTCTTATACGACTTCTGCTAACGCCCTTGACATATACATATACGTTTTACGAATATATGCTAACTACAGCGCGCGCTCATTGCAAATTGCGCAGGAGCAGCGGAAACTATCTTAATTGCGAACAATCCTCACCTCTCCCCCCCCTCTCTCTCTTCCTGTCACTCGCCTAATCCGAAGTGGCAAGAAGCTTGAGAATCAGAGAATCAGTCTTATGTACGTAATGTGGTACGGGTTGCAAAGGGGTAGGGATTGGTGATGAAAATCTTGTGTTGGAAACGATTTTCTCGAGGATCACGCTAAAGGCTGCTGATGTATCTGTTAGAGCAAAGGTAAGAATTTTAGCTTTTTAACCATTTTGAGTTTCGTAGATTTTTCGTTCTAGAATCGACTTATTTTTTATAAACTTCAGTTTGATACACGCACCGAGTCTTTAGATTATAATTGTGCTGAAAAAATGTACAAGAGCAAAAGTCTTAAAAGATTTCTTTACAATATAGAAATTTTCTTTACATACAGAAATCTACAAAATTAATCGTATTTAGTCCGATCAGACAGACGTTGTTATCGATTCCTATAATACATTTAATTTCTGATCTTTATTATTTAAAATTTTCACATCCAAAGTAATTTTGATGTTTGTAAATTATCCTCCTGGAATAATGAACCGAGTTAATCAACGGAAATCAAATCTAAAGAACTAATCAACGTACTTTCAATTTGGACCAATTACTGTCTTATGAGGATTTTTTTCTATAAATCTACCTTTTTTATTTATATTGTTTGAAGTTCCATTTACAGTTTTAATTTACGTTATTAGGTATAAATATTGTACGAGCATAAATTAATTTACATTACATTAATTAAAGTATATAGTTATAGAGAATATTTACAATTATTTTTCATAATTTATTCTGTATGCATTTTTTATAATTATTCTGCATGTGTAATCTGAAATCTACTTCGTCAATGAATTTAACTACTTTATTGCAGTTGATAATATTGTTGAATAATTGAAGTAGAAAATTTTCAAACCTACGCTTTTTATTTTATTTTGTTACAGTGAACAGTCCATAAATAAGTCTTCGCATATTGTTTCATTTTCTTCATTTATCATGATAGACGTAAAAACGTAAAAACGTAAAAATACTAATATCTCCACGATATTATTCTAAACAATATTACACGCTATTCTTGTCGCAGTAATTCACAGAATAATTACTCGGGCTGGAACGAGCGAACCAACGGGAGCTTTGGTAATGAGAGCTTTGGGATATGCGGAACACCATGAAGACAAACGGTGAAATATTTTGTGCATATAAATAAACAAAACAAAACAAACAAAAGCGCAAACTTCCATGAGTCACCTGTCGGTCTTCTTCTTCTCCATAAACTTTGATCGTTATTCATGAACTTTGCCATTTCCAATTCTCGACTCTCGCTGGTCAAAAAAGAAAACATTTTGAACTTACTTTTTAGACGAAAACCGCGAAATCGAGCATCACATGCTGTTATGGAAGAGACAAGTGGTGCATACTTATAGTCGTGCTAGAAAAGAAGCAGATAGCCGTGACGATCGTACTTTTATTAGCTTATTCATACGTAACTCGTCGACAGATAAGAAATACTACACTTTTAACGGTATCACTTGTACTAATGTGGTTTTTCAGTATGAATATATTGCATGCTTTTAAAGAATTCCATCGGTTTCCAAAATAAATATTAGAGTCTTAAAGAATTTTATTTGTCGGCAGTATGTTATAATGATTAAAATTTATTTGTAGTCTATTGTAATTGCATAATAATCGTTACTTTTGTTACAAGGGTTTGTTCATTGTTATGATTAATTCATTGTTATCAAGCATGTATCCATCAAGACGCATATTATTGATTTATGTAATAATTCTTGAAAAGAAGTTAAGTTGAGCAAACCGTGCGCAAAAACAATTTAATAACCTTCATCTTCAGAAACACATTAAACTGGTATATAGTTGCGGTATGTCGTTGATTTATTGCACGGGAGAATGAAATATGAATTTTCAGAAAATTCACGTTACAAATGAAGTATTTTCTATTGCAAATGGGAAACTCGTGGTAAACAACTCGTAATATCATTCATACATGATTTTTCAATTTTGAAGCCATCATATATAAAAAAAAACAGCACGTGGATTTCTTACATACACTTTCAATTTCAACCAATGAATCGTACAGCGTAACGCACAAGTAATGAGTTATAACTTCTAAAGGTAGTAAACCATTAAGCGATCAAAATCTCTGACGCCTGTATTTCTTAACTTGGTCACGTACGATCTTGATATTCCGTAAGAGAAATCGTGTTTCTATCGAATTTCCCGTGAGAATATGTATCGTTGAATACAACTTTACTGTCTGGAGCTGATTGACTGAACATCGAATTTCCATCGACCACGTCTCATTATTTGACGAAACTTCCCATCTAACTTGAATTATCGGAACTTACTTGGAAGATAGGAGCTTACAACGTAGATGTAGACGTAAAACGTTGATCAATTTCATTAATATGTGCAGGGGTCTGAAATTGGATAAGATAGTCGTGCAGATTTAATTGTATTATTTATTACCCTTAATATTACCATAGTTTTATTGGATGAATAAGAAATATTACAATAAAAAGAACAGCTTGCTACGAATATTCAACAGTAAGGAATGTAAGCACGAAAATTTTCAATTATTAAACTATTTTTATCTTATAAATTTGAATAGTTTAATATATTGATTAGAACATTTCAGGCTTTATTCATTTTGATGTGAAATGTTTTTATTGAAAGAAACTTACAATAAATTTTGGAACGAAAGCTTTAATTAGCTATTTAATTTAATGACGATAGATAAGCGTATTGGTATCTGATACATGATCTCACCGTTACAATAGGAAACCTCGAATGTTCTTCATTTACGGATTACCAACAAAGCCATTTAACAACGATCCTTTGAATTAGATTTGAAGTGTACGTTCGAATTCATCGTATAGGTATATGTCTCTCTCTCTCTCTCTCTCTCTCTCTCTCTCTCTCGTTCTCTGCTTCTTCGCTATGATCATCAGCGGTCGATTAAGCGACCAATTAAGCAGAAGTGGGAGATTGTACAGACAATTCAGATCAGCAAGCGTCATAATGATAATGTCAAAAACGCTTTGAGCTTCAGTACGTGTGCAGCACCTCCTCTATAGAATCTATGCTCACTACTATTAGATGGAATCACTATGGTAATCTCATTGAAACATTTCAGCACATTATTTTGACTGCTTATATGCGACCGCAAAGTACGATTTCACTTTACTCGCCACACTTTAAAGCAAGATCTTTATGTCTGAATTAGAAAAACTTGAATTCCAAATTTTCGACCAAATGGAAAGGGTCGAAATTTCATTAGATACCGAATCGAAACTTACATTGTATATTACGATACAATTGTGATAATCAAAAGTATATCATTGAAAAAAAGAAGGTTCACACTTTACGAACACTCTCTTTCTTTCTCGAGTCTGAATCAGAAGAAAACGTCCACATCCACGCGAAATCGACACGGTACATATAGATATCGCCGTCGTTATACGCGAAGGCGTTGATCAGATTAAATTCGCCAAACTCATTTTCGCAAAGCCTGGCTAGCCGCCGGAAGTTAGCGGATCATCTATAACAGGTCGAAAAGCTCGCTCGTGAGTTTAACTTGGCGCAAATCCTGCAGACGGTTGCAAACCACCGGGAGTACTATACCCCTGTATTACATCACTTAGTTTCCTTCAGGTGCGCAATGCATCGCATATCGCACTCGGAACTATTCGCATATTCCCTCTAATGCGCCAACTTGCCCGCGGGCCCTAACTATGCACTTAAGAATGACAAACTTATTTTACCCCAACTTGATATTCTCATCTGCTTTACAACGCGTTTTCAATCATCCTGGAAATTCACTTCATCCGGATAATGAGCTGAGCAGTGGATTGGGGGTTTTAGCGAACAACTTTCGACGGTTAGTTTTGAAAAAGTTCGAAAACAATTTTTACTCGTATAAAATATCCATCAGTTGATCAGTTGAATATTTTAACGAACGACGTTCGTTAGTGGTTATTTCCATGAAAACTGACAGACTAAACGATGCCGTAGAATTTTCACAATTTGTTCTAGCTCGAGAATTATTTAAAATTCGCGTTTAATTCTTCATGCTGCAGCCGTCGCAGAATACTTTGAAGCAGATACATCCTGCGCATATTTTTTATTTGATTTAAAAATTAACTTCTCGTACGTATACGTGTCGCGAGCATAAATCATTCCCAAAATATTGAATTTTAAAAATAGTATTAAATTTGAACGGCGCGCGAGAGCCAGTTTAATATCTTATCTCGAGATCTGCTGTGTTCTTCGGTCAAAGTTCAATCGCGTCGATATGATCCGGGTCGGGTTAGGTAAAATTACATCGTCCCAGCCAGGAGAGTAGTGGACGCGCGAAACGAATACGGGGACGAGAGAAGCAAAGGTGGATTTGATAACTGCCGCCGTTTCTCGAGTCTCGCAATACGTGGAGATATCTTTATTGGGCTCATTCGCTCCAGCGACAGTCTCTGTACACGTGTGCCGTGTTTATTGTGAACCCATGAATAGCGTATCACTGTAAATACAGATATATATTTGCAAGTGTAAGAAATTACTGGCTTCTTTTACGTATCGATTCTTGTCACACACGTGATCCTTCGATGCCAAGAAAGGTCGTACGAAATATATACGCATAGAAAATGACTATTCTGGGATAATCGAAAAAAACAATGATGATACAATAGAAAAGAGGATTCTTGGAAAAGAGATGGACCATTAACTTTGTCGAGTGCAATTTCTCGCGAACGTGATATTAGCGTAAAACGGTACAGCGACAAAAGATTGCATTTACAAGTCATACGATAATGAGGTGCTAAAGCGTCTTCTTGATTAAAAGTCTCCCTTCTGAAACATCCTGCGAGATTGTCCAGGCTCACGAGCTTCGAGTGTCTCCCGCGTGGCTAATTTCATCTGTCTAGGAAGAGCTCGTTGTAATTATCTTTTTTTTTTGTTGTCTGCATTGTACCGTTTCGATTTAGTCGAAAATAACGTTAGCCAATCGAAAAAGGACTCGAATCAGCCTTGTCGCGGAGGTGACAGTTTTACAAAAGGTACGAAACGTTTTACATCGTTGGTTTCTGGGTAGAAGCCAGGTATTTGTAACGATGTACAATTAGTGATCGAATAACACGATTCTCGACTAATTTGACGTTTTAAACGTTCACGGAATTTATAGAGACGTATTTTTTCGTAGCAAGAGAGAGAAAATCAATTAAAAATTCTGATTTCGCATCAGCGTTACAGTAAAGAAAAAATACACGTTTTCATAAACATCAATGAAACAGTCGTAGCTAGAAAATTATCTTTGAATTAACTTTTTGAAAATTCACCTAGAAAATTAACTTTTTGCAAATTCACCACAAAACGTAAACAAATCAGCGAAATAAGTAATAAATAAATTTGTTATTTATTTATTGTTTTTTTTTACTGCGCGCACTAGCGCCTTTTCCACGAAAACTGACGTCGCAGTCGACAGGCGAAGGTCCAACGGCTTGGCAAATTATTTTGCATGATATCAGTATAACCCATGGCAGACAAGCAGTAGTTGCCAAGCCGGGGAATTGAACTGGGGTCTCCGGCGTGATAGAATCTCACCCTATCAACTGACTCACTGAACTCTACAATTTTATCAATTTACACGTTTTTTTTTTTCCTCGAATTCTATCAGAAAAAAAGTGGCACTGGTGTCTTATTGCCACTCCTTTATTTCTACGTTCTGATTGGATTTTGTAGGTTCGAACGCGCGAAATTTGCGCACAGTTCGAATTTTTTAAAATAACAACGAAAGAGATGTAATAAAGCAATAAATACAAGCCTTGGCTACGATTAATTCGGCAAGAAATTGCGTATTATTACGAGATCCTTCCAAGCCGATTCAAAAACAACAAAATTTTCATGCCTCCTCCTCGAGGAAGCGAATCGCTTACATCCGCAGGCTTCAAATAGTTTACTTAATAGAAATCAATTCCGCGCGTCGACTTTGCATTCGTATTCGTGTGCACTACTCGCAATGCGCATAATTACAGCTATGCGCTTGATACCTATATACGATATACTCAACTCGGTATACTCTTGGCGCTGGCGCTACGAGACCGGCAACGAGTTATATCAAATACAAAGCCAATTACCTAAGTACACTAAACACAGCTTTGCCTATAACTACGTATATTATACACTGCATAATCGATATTTTCTATGTACACACACTCTCTCTCACGAGCTACCTTGAAGGAGCTGGTAGGCCTGCGCAAGCCAAACACTGGAATAATAAGCTTCGTTCAACTACAACAACCTTTGCATTACGCAAACGATAAATCTCTATTTTTTCTCGCTTCTCTCCCGCGAAAATAGCGCGATGTATACACACGTGTACGTATACATATACAGTTCGCTCACAGTAGCTGATTTTCAAAAATTTCGAAAAGCTCCACTTGCATTTTTCGAACGACGTAAACGCGCGAGCAAATTGACAAGCGTTTTTACATTTTCAGTCCTCGCTCGATCCTGATGAATCGCTTCGCCGTAAAAATATCCTTTCCCTCGTTATACATTGTACAACGCAAAAAGCGTGCGATAAATCCCATCGCATAATATCACCAATATCGAATAATAACCTTCGATATGTGTATACGTCCCCTGCAAAAATTGATCATATTATTATTCTCATCGGATACTGTTACACCCTCGCTTTTGCGACAACCAACCTCTCGCGTTAATAGTCCCGTGGGAAAATCGACTTTTCAACATATATATAAATCGCGCCGGACCGCTGTTGAAAACAACCAGGTGGTATTACTATTTGGTTATACCATACGGTAAAACCGTCTGTACTTAGTGCACTTAGGTAATTGGCTTTGTATTTGGTAATTGCAATATTACCGTATGATTTTTTGACTCAGATTACCGTATATGGCGAAACCATGTGGGAAAACCATGTAGTAACTTTGTCATGGAAAACTAAAATGAAGATCTGTATTATTATTTATCGCAATTTTTATTATACGTACTCGGCAGACGTGCATGCATACCATAATTTCAAAGGATAGATTATAGAATTAATTTTTTTATTTATGGTTTTTTTTGTAAGCTTTTACACGAACCTTACATAAAATCTCTAATTTATAAAATGTGTACAAATTTAACACATACATTTTATAACCTTACTTACTTAATTTAACACATACATTTTATAACCTTACTTACTTAATTTAACACATACATTTTAAAAACATACATTTTATAACCTATCCTTTCAAATGATAATGGTATACATACAAGTCTCTCATGTATATGTGTGTTAAAAATTGTGATCAATAATAAATTAGTTTTCCACGTAAAGGGTATTACATAGTTTTACCACGTGGTCTTGCCATATGGTAATCCGAGTCAAAAAACCATACGGTAATATCAAAATTACCAGACGGCTTTGACATATGGTACAGCCAAATCGTAAAATCACCTGATCATTTTCGACAAGGGAGCATTAGCCAAGGAATCGAAAAACGAAAAATAAGTTCAATCGCATCCAGTCGCTCGTATAATATACAGTCGCAAGAGAAGCTATCACCAATATACCGGAATTCGCGTCTCTCGCGATGACAGAGAAGCTTTCCGCGCAACGCGCGAAATCGACATTTCGAGGGCGTCTATATGTACCAAACCCTCTCGAATTAAAGTGTGTAGCTTTAATCGCACGTATCGACGTGCATCCCGAGATATAAAGGAAATAAGCCGTTAAGTATGGCGCGATGACAATAAAATGCCTCATTATTCTTTCCTACACCCCGTCCGCCCACTCGTTGACTTGGACCACTTATCACCACACCCACGCGTATACACACCCACGGATCTAGCGGCAATCGCGAGTGTGGGAGTGTGTGTGTGTGTCTGTCGCATGCGGCAGTCACCGGGGCCGCATGCACGAGTTCTTCCCAGTGTCGCGCGTCGACGTCGTGCCTGTACACACACACACACACACACATATATATATATATATATGCACATACTTATACTATGTATATATATACATAATCTAGGCTAGGCTTATCTAGGGGGGGGGGGGGTAGCTTCCGGGCGAGCGAGCGAGGGCTGCGCCAGAGAGAGAGAGAGAGAGAGAGCAGTCGAAATGGCCAAAACAGCCTCGCCGCTGCAGGGGGGCGATGTCGGCGTCCGCGCGGCGCGCGGTCGCACTGCGGGATCATCTGTTTCGAGCGTGATAAGCCTAGCCGCGCGCTGCCGTTGCTGATGACGCCGCCGCCGCCGCGGTGAGGCCGTTGTACGCTGTATATATACGCGTACGTGTGTCCTATATATGTATACGTATATATATATATGTATCGTACTACTACCGGTCCGTGTACTCTGCCAATGATATCCTGCGCTGGGACGCATGACTCCATTATTATATACTGACAGCGAAGCTCCTGCGGCTCGTCGGGAGGAAGAGGGGGGGTGGGGGTGGCTTTTATGGGCCGCGCGAGGTGAGTCGCGCCCCAGTACGACGATTGCGCGTTGTACTCTGTATTTGCGGCGCTTGATGATTCCGAGCGCGTCGATCGGTCTCGGACCTGTGTGGTCTATGCGGTTGAATTCGGGTTTTTCGAAGAGTCAGACAAGCGGAAGAAGTGTATTTATTCTGAGAGATTACGCTGCTGGTTTTTTTTTTATTACCGCAAGCGAGTTGGAATCGATGCGAAAATACTCGTTTACATCGTTTAATCTCGTCGTCGACTTTTCCAATCGAATTGAAAACTTCATTGTTGCGCGCAGCTACTTTTTTGCTGAAAATGTTGTATAGTTAGTCGCACTACTTCTTCATTTCCGCAGGTAAAATCACGTCATCGGCTTTGACTCGGAACAACTCTTCTTTCAATAGGCGCTGGTTTAAGAAAAATTTAATTTCCTCGAAGAATCGCTCGCTGCTTTTCGAGCATTCGACTGTTTCTCGTATGGAGTTCGCCGCGCGCCAATAATTTTCGAGTTGTAGCCGATCAAAGCCGTATAATCGCCCGGCGGTGTTAACTCCGCGGTCGCCGGCCGTTATCGCTCTAAACTTTCGATCGCAGTCAAGATAAGTATAATTGCTGTACGAGTGTACACATCGTCGCTTCGTACGTACGAACGTTTTAAACGTGCCAGGCGTCGAAAAGTGGCGAAATTCACACTTTTCCGCTTGTTTTCGCTTCTTCCTCGATTTTTTTATTAATTTTCACGTGTAACGTGTACTTCATTAGAGTTTGCATCAAACTAGTTTATACCGCAACCTTTACGAAGTACGAAATTTCCGTGAAAGATAAGTGTAAAAGATAGTAAATAATTAATTATTGTAACTGGAAAAGTAGAGATAAGTAAATAAAACGTTTCTAAATTTTCTAATAGCAGAAACTGTAGTATACCCGTTGCAGTCTTCGCATAATTTATTAATATTTCGTAAAATGATGGTCGATCTAAATTACAATTATTTGATACTGCTTACCATGAGAAACCTCTGCTTTTAGGAACGAAGTTACTCTGCACATAGAACAAGCGACTTCTACGTCTCTAATCAAAACTCAGAAAATGCCGTAAAGAAGCGTTTAAAAAATAGTATCGTGTAGTTCCATGAGGACCAGCTAAAGCATCGTTTCCCGGAACTATACAAGCGAGGAAATCCGAGATACGATGACGCTTCCACTTCAAAAGAGCCAATTTTCTAAAATTAGTTTAATTAAAAAAAAAATTACCCTATAATTTACACAGCTAATGACTATTCGTTATCCGCTCAAATGATAACGTCACACTGTACATGGAAAACTCGGCCAACGCAACACTCGACGTAATTGTAGCAATAGTTACACCCTTAGACCCCACGTATACGTATATATACGTAGGAACGCGAGCGATTCAAAAGTCAGAATGATGAATTGAGATAGCGCCCGCAGATTGCGGCGAGTAATTATTCCCGAATGTTTCGGGGGTATTACGAGGATACCGGCGGACAGGAGGGACGTAAAAACAAACACTTTATTCGTCTACTTGTCATTAATTAATGAGATTATTCAGGGGGGGGGAGAGGGGCGAGTTTCCCACCCGGGCAGCGAGGATCGGCTCTACATATATATATATATTTGTTCCATCGAGTGACTGACGCGTTGCCTCGCAGTCGGTCTACTCCTGCGCTATAATTAACGCGAGACGCTATATAAGCGCGCGAGCGCTAATCGACGAGGCTCCGTAATGAATAGTGCTTCTTGCTTAATTCGTCGAATTAGTTTAGCGCACGCGCTTCTCGCGCGGCTTATGCGCGCCGGGGCCGTTCCATTATTTCTATAATTGCTTCCCGAGAACAATTCGAATATTCGATCGAGGAACGGGAAGAATGAAATGCATAACTTTCCGATACACACCGGCTGGGATGTATTAGTCTAATTGTTCGTGGGGTCAGGCTTTTATTGTGCTTGGGAAAAGGGTGTTCATATATATATATATATATATGCATATGTACTGTGCGCAGAGGCGCGCGTGCAAAAAAATCTGTGCGCGCCGGTAATAGAAACTTTATCTCGAATTTACGAGTCTATAAACACGAATCTCATCTCCTTCGAATGAAATTAAGGTATAGGCGCGAGCGCCTTGTCTCGGATTTTTCTCCGCTCGTATACATGAATATATATGCGAAACGTCGTCCCGCTGAATATATATTTCCATGTATATGAGAATCCCGCCGGCGGCGTCTCCCAATTAATATAAATGGAATTCATGCGTTTCTTTGACGCTCCGAGCAAAACTGTTTATATATATATATATATGTGTGTATGTGTGTGTGTGTGCGCACTTGGAAATTCACGAGTTCAAATTGCGCCGTCCAATATAATCGCGCGTGAATCGAAAATTTTTTCGCGGCACACACGACGTCGTCGTCGTCGTTACTCGACAAAGCTCGTGAAAAAATTCCGGCAAAGCTCTCTCTCTCTCTTTCCGCGGGTGCATTCGAAAAGCGCATAAATCCAGGCGAAAGTTGATGAGACGCCGTAATTTGACGTAAAACGCGGCCCGCGATGCTAATGTGGCTAACGATTTAACTGAATCATAAACACCGCGCGGGGCGTATATAGCCGTTGCCTTTAAAACTGCTCGTGTATACGTAGCGAAGTAGTCAGTGTAATTAACGACACGTCAGCCTGAAACCCAAGAGATTAACTTGTTCTTCCCTCCCCGTAAGCTCCTCTGCGTAGTATCTGTGACTTCGCAAAACAACCTGTCCGACTTAAATGCCTAATTTTTTTCTTTGCGATGTCTGAGCGCATTTTTTTTTCTTTTTTTTTGTACGCCTACACTTGCACTTTTCCGCGGCGTTATCCCCGCTCTAATTCTTTGAATCGCGAAATTATCGTCCTCGAGCTATTTCGCGTTTCTCGTTCCTTGATTCGGGAGAGTGCGAGACCGTTTATTTCCTATATTATAGTGGCTTACGAATATTGGGAAGAGTTGGAGACCTGTGGACTATATTTTTTAATTGATAATGTGTTGTTTTCGAAGCGTAATTTTTTGTAACCAATGTAACTTTTGTAAACTCTTAAAAGATTGTACTAGTAAAAAACTTTTAGGTATAAAATGAAGCGATTCAACATTATTGTAATATTTATCGCTTCATAATTCTTCTCTTACATAGTTATTTTCAAGGTCCAATTGATTAAGTGGATTCGACATTTTCTCGATGATTATGATCTCTATTAAGATTTCTTACTTTTTTTAACAAGATACTTTAAATCTTTGTTAAAAGTCTGTTATAATCTTTCAGTGTAATGCATCTTTTCTTCATTTTAATTACAATGAATCGTCGTCTCGGAGTTGTATATAGGGAACTTTAAATCTTTAACTGCAGCTTTATAATCTCAATGCGGAGTTATAGCATACTTTTCATGATAATGAAAGTTTATAATCCATGCTCTCTTTTTCTTTTTTTCCCAGTCACGTTAATCTGAAAAATAAAAAATGCATTAGAAATGATCTTCATTCTCAAATATATCTCACGTAGAAAAAAAAAACTTGAAAAGTATTCGAAAAAAGTATCTAACAAATTAATGTTCAAACTCGCTTTTCAAGTCGCTCTACAGAACCATGATTTTCCACGTGCAAAATATATGAGAACGAAAATTCATTCGAAACATACGCTATCATTGAAAATGTAATCAACACAGTTTTCCAGAATAAAATGAATAAATGAATAAATCGAGCAATGCGTTCACGCAAACGATCAACTTAAAATAACTCCACTTGTTGATGCATACCGGCAACGCGTAATATCTGACCTTCTTTCTAAATGGACGCTGTCTTCATCGGCTACTTACACAAAACAATTTGCGCTAAAACCAACTGATCTTCGCATTACATCGATTGTTCCTTTCATCGATCACTCTGGCGCGCAGCCTAATTACCGGGGCGATTCTCTCTTTAATGCGATCCGGCTCTACGTACGTATAAGTACACCGAGCTATATACATGTAGGCCAGCGGAACTTCGCGCGTAAGTTTCGGGCGAGTCTCGAGCGAAGGGTATACCGTCTGTTCAAATATAAGCCAACCGGCTGCACCGTATGCAGACGCCGAACGGCGAAACCAAAACTGGCGAGTATTCGCGAAAATGTATATATATATAGGGGTAATAAGCCCAGAGCGGCCTGTACGGCGCGATTTTCCATTCTCTGATTCGAGCTGACCCCACAAGGTCACATTTTGTATTGAGTATGCTTTCCGAGAGGGAACAGGTTGGCCGGATTTTCAGGGCGAGGCTTCGCTCAGCAGAAAATATTCCATCTCTTGCGATTATCTCTGTATTGGGATCGAGTCGGGAGTTTTAATAAGCTCCGAGGAACTGGAGGAAATCCTGGTGGAATAGCAGTCGTTGGTTGTTGATTAATTGTTAATAACTGAGACCTCTGCAGCTGTGGCGTAGGGATATGACAATCGATTTTTGTCAAATAAAATTGAAAATCTGATGTAACGTATAATGTTGGTGTGATGGGTTTCGGGGTAAGAATTAATTAAGTCCAATTGTAATAGGGCATTTGTCGTTAAGGTTTCTGTGAGCGGGGTGTGCATACTTAAATTTTAATGAACCTGAAATTTGCAATGTTGCTTCCTTTTTTTACTTTCGAAATTTTTAATAGGTAATAGAGTCCAAGAATGCGGTTAAAGCTACAATACAACCCCTTAGCGAATAACAACTTCCATTTCCGAAAGATGTATCAATGATTACAAAACGTATTGATTATCAATTCGTGAGACATGAAAAAGATCCCGATTTTTTTACGGCGTAATAAAGCTTACGTTCCAGGGAGTACGCCCATATTTTATTTTTTACCCTATGCTGCCCAGAAAACCGTCAAAATAACGGACAAACGTCGACTTAACATCGATTCTCTCGAGTCCCCTTGATTCTCCAAAAAGAACAGCGATTTCAGTGCGCAAGATGCACTACACTGACTGTTCACCATCTATCAAATTACAACAAACCATACCAGTACATCCCCTCTTCAGGCGAAATTTACGACTCACTATCTCATCTTACATCTCTCTTTTTTCCGAGCTCTCTTCCCTATCTCTGTCTCCCTCCCTCTTTCGAACTGTCACTATATCACCGCACGCGACCTTTCACTGTTTCTCATTTGCTCGGTTTCGTCGGTTCCAGCTTATGTTGATGCCACCGTATATACATATACAGTACACGCCTATAGGTCTCGGCCAAGTTTTCATGGCATATACAGCGCGTATACGCGTCTATATACGCGTGTGCGCTGTATACCAGTCAGTTGTACACCCTCCACACAATGGAGCTTTCCAAACTAAGGGAATTTGTTGATGCCACGCTGTCGCGTCGCGTCTCGCGCTGCGCCGCAGCCCAACGAGCGAAATCTATGCTGAAGTCTACTCGGCTAAGAATATATATATATATACATGCGCGAGAGGCTGCAGAAGAGAAAGAGCCGGGGAACGAACGAAGGGAGGAGTGTATGTATATAGCTCGACGAGTCTTCGCGAACTTGAAAAGCTCGAGGCGATGGATGGCAGATTTTTACGTCGCAGGAGATTGTTGGTCGCGTATACTCGCTCGTTTGCCGAATTCACTTTGGGCGATTTTCGCCGGATCAATTTTCGGTTTACGAGACTTTTCCCTCAGTTTTTTAACAGGCGCGGGATCGAGCTCACCGGGCTCGGGGATCCCACGGCTGGAAACTGCACTGGGCGAGTGATTCCTCGGTTGAAAAAATAAAATGTGTATATGCGTATCTCGGAGTTCTATCAGGTATATACGTATATAGACTTTTATAGGTATACACACGCGTTGCTTCGTCGAAGCTTGGAATTTATTTCGATTTTCGAGAAATCGATTTTTCCGTTTATAGATAACGTATTACAGAATTCAGATAATCTTGAGCGAGTTGAAGTGCAACTGGGAGTTGAGGAATATTCGCGTAGATTTTTATTTCGACGTTTACGCCATCGTTTAATGGACTCGGAAGTTTAATCCAATATACATTTTATTCGGATTATTGTGTCTTCGTTGCCCTGAAATTCTTCTTGATTCGTTTATTCATTTTATTTCGATTTTAACCATTTTAGGTTTTTCAAGTTGAGAGAATTTCTGTTTCATTTAACTAGAATACCTCATACTTACATAACAATATACTTTCTGTGTTTGAACAAGAAATATATTCAGAGATAGCTAAATGCCAATAGTGGTTTTATCGCTGATTCAATACAGGCGGTTATACGGTACATCAAAAAATTAATATCCCTGTTGCTAGAAACTATCGAACGAAACTCCATATATGTTTTTCCATTATTTTGTGCAACGAACGATTTCTTACAATTTTATCCATAATCCGGAAGTCGAGGACGCTCCTCACAAGCGATTTATTGGAAATAAACGAACTTTCGAAAACTGTAATTCCGGTTCTCTAAATATAAAATTTATTTTGTGCACAGTTGAAAATAGGAAGATACAATTATAATTTAAAGAATTATTTAAATTTAAAGCTATTTCAAGATGAATTAACCGATGCGCATAAAAAAAAACTAATTCAATAACCTCTCTGTCAATTTTATCTTTGCTATTTTAGACTAAGAAAATTGCACCTATAAAGTCTCCTAGAGCTGCCTAGAAAATCCAATTCAATTAAATCAATCATTTCAGAATATAACACGTCACTGGCGTACACGTACGAGCAAATACTCGTGCATCATAAGCAAAATAGCGACAATGGCCAAAGCGAGCTGAATCTCTCAAACACAAAGAGGCACTGCACGACGAGCAGCTATCAGTTAATATAAGTCTGACAGCGCCTGATAGAAAACGAAATAAAAAGGACATAAATTTATTTCATTCCGCGTGGGCTTTATTGCGCTTTTTGCCCGTTCCTTTCAAAACCCCCGCCAACAAACAGGCGTATGTATCAAACTCAGAAAATAATAATTCAAATTCCGTGTCGTAGAACTTTTATTGCTCATTGCCGCGGAGCTATGCCGTTCTCCATGTAAAATAAACTGGGGCGATTAAGGTTTACATTGAAACCGGACCATCGAAAATTGAAAGTATGATTTATCGTTGATGTAACTACAGCAGTTGTTAAATAGTTATGAGTTTGTCGAGATAATCTCATCGAAAGTTATTGTTATTCGAATACTGTGCGCGGGCCAATCAAATGGAATTCAAGGAAGTATTCCAAATCTGCGATTAGAATTCGAACATTCCGCGATTTTGTGGGGCCGTATATAGAGCGGGCTAATATCACAAACATAACTCTGGACATAAGTTGCAGCGCCTAAACATCAAACAACAATTATTTCCTTTTCATCGTTAAACAGTAATCCTTAGCGATGTCATCAGTGCTGAAATTTCGCAATAGCTGTACTGTTTACGCAAATGCAAATATTCAGTAGCTAACGGCTTTGTGGAATTTTCAGTGGGTACTTATACGACCTTTTCGTGTAACATGGGACGTATGACATGGGAATGTAAAAGCGCATGAAATTTCGAATAGAAGTGATTGAATTCGCATAGAAATACACACAGGTGAAACAAAGAAACACATCCGAAAATCAGATGATTAATGGCATCTGCGTTTTCTTCTGGAATCTCATCGGTATATTCCTTAAGATTTCAACGCAACTCCTGTAACACATTGCAAACTAGGAATGAGGTGAAAACCTTTCCTAAAATCTGCATGGTCACCTCGAAGAAAAACCATTCGAAAGTTTCTACGCAAAAACATATATATGGATACTCCGGATAGTGCGCATATCCCATCCCACACCGAACATCGCATTTTCGGGATTGAAAGAAAATCGGGCCGTTCGCGGCGCAAGTGTAAAGGACCTCTCGAAAAAGTCCTCTCTCTCTCTCTCTCTCTCTATCCACACACGCGAATTCTCGTCGTGCGGCATAACCGCGAAGCAGCAGAAACAAAGATCTAGGGTATAAGAGCTGCGGAAAGTTCGAAAAGCACGCGCCGTGAGAAGGGCGTGCGGATACACATGAGCGCAAGGCCAGATGTGTCAGAGAGTAAACGAGTGTTTGTATGTAAGTCTTATACGTGCGTATATATATATATATATATATATATATATATATATGTGCATTCGTTCTGGCCAGACACGAGAGTAGAGTAGGGATTCTCGTCGTCGTTGCTCTCAAGTCATGGTCGTCGTCGCCGACGCCGCCGCCTATACATATATACACGGCTCATTGGTAAGCACGGCACGAGCGGCTGAAATAAATCTTGTCTTGCCACTCTCCGCTCTCCGGAGCACGTCTGCGTATCACCGCGGCCAAAGTAGATCTCTATTTCATTCTCTTTTCATGCGTTTCTGAATTATTTCGCCCGTCCCTTATTCATCGGCCGCGGGGCCCTTTATTCGTCAATAATTAATCGCGTTGTTATTGCCGCGCTTCGCTTTATTGCGCCGCGGTGCGTACACTTCGCTTGATTGCGCGCAAGGGCTTTCGGAACCGCGATAAAATGATCTTTCTTGGCTTTATCGATCGTTGTACTGCATATCTGTCGATTAAAATTGCAAAATTAAACTTTTAAAAGATTGCTCGGTAAAAGCCGTATAGCCTGTTTCTTGCGGTGATACTTTATAGATACAGCGTAATAGAGCACTGTGAAATTTTAAATTGATCATATTAGCGGATAAGTTTGTAATCGTATTTTAATTTTAATTTTCTAGATTTAAAGAAACGTATATCATGCATGTTTCGAAATAACGTAATACACCACGAAATACACCACGTGAAGAAATGTTTTTGTTATAAGATAAATACAAAATATTGAAATAAAATTAATAAAAATTAATTTATTATGAAGAAGCATAATATGTGCTATAAAAAAAAGTTAATCATACCGAGACACTGCAAAAGGCGGGTGAATATAATTCAAAATGAATAATGCGCAAGTTTTCGCGCCCTTACAATTCTTTCTCCTCTTCTGTACAGACTTCGAAAACAATGTTTTAAAAAAGTGTGACGGTACACACTTTTTGTTTCAACGCGTCCACGCGACAAACGAAACATCCATATTTTCGCGCGATAATTCAAAAAGCTCGGACGCTGCTGACTGCGCGGCTCGCAAAATCCCTGCTACCAGATACTAATAATCACGCGCTTTTATATAACAATAAAAGTCTGGGCACAAAAGTATTAACCGGCCAATAAATCAAGCTTCAGCGATAAATCAAAGATTTCTTCTATTCTTTTCTAGAAGCGAGACAGAGAGAGAGAGCGAGAGAGGTAGGGAGAAAGAGACACTATAGACTGCTGCACTGGCAGCGCAAAAAGTCGACACTCCGGTCCAGAAGCAGCGCTTTGATTCATGGAGTTCGAGCTGGCTGCCGGTCTATCGGCTTGTCCTGCAGGTTCGCTGGCGTTGGTCGTTAACGGGGAAACGCGGCTCCGCTTATGTCGCGTACAACGACCTTATTTTCTCTTCGAACACGATCCCAGATGCAAGTTTTTCGCCGGGCTTGGGCCGCGACTTGTTATAGCCTTTCGCGAAAAAAAAGCATTGCACTTTCTTCGCCGCACTGACGGATTGATACGACGTTTTTCGAAAATTTTGCCCTTCCTCCGCGCAGTCCCCCGAAGCGCGATTGAGACTTTTCGAGAATTCTATAGCGCGACTCTTTTGATATGCGTATATATATATATATTTCTATTCGAATTTATCGACGATTTTCGAAGAAAAATCGTTCTCCACGCTTCGGACGATTATTAATGTTCTACGTAATTTATGTTTCAGGTGTACGGCACTTGGACTTTGCCGGGAGTTGTGTGTGACTTTTACATAGCAATGGACGTAATGTGTAGTACCAGTTCAATATTTAATTTGGTGGCGATTTCCGTAGATAGGTAAGTATAATAACGTACTTTATGTATAATATTTATCAGATTTTTGAATATGATTAGCTTAAAGAAAAATATCAGCTTTAGTGTGGATTAACTTATAACAATGTTTTATGATTTGTTCCTTTGCAAAACATAATTTTTTTTGTCAAATTACACCCTTGTGAAATCTTATAATGCGTTTAGATTTCAGCTAATCAAAAGTACAAAAATGACGAAAATTAATTATAAAAAAATTAAATTATAAATAATTAAATATATTATAATTGTTATTATAATATATTATAATTGTGGTGTCTAAATTGTTTATAATAAATTTGTATGAAGCTAAAATGAATAATATGTTCGATCACGTAAATTCACGATCACGATATTTCGCAGTGGTATGTTATAAAAAATTACCATTCATATCAAGATTTCAAGAATACTTATCATTTTCTATCAAACATCAAAATTTTGCTCGTTCCCTTTCTTTTTCTATATAAATATTCGCTTCTACATTACTACGTAGAAAATTCATTCACACGACTTCGTAAACAAAGTATTTACAACATTGTATAAAGAAATAGTGTACAAAGAAGAAATAAAGAACAAATGTACGATGCCGCGACTGTGCCCTTCGAATTGCAGATATTTCGCGGTGACCCGGCCGATCGAGTACGCGAAGCACAGGAACAACAGGCGAGTGTGGCTGACGATACTGCTCGTGTGGGCGGTATCGGCGGCGATCGGCAGCCCGATCGTTCTCGGCCTCAACAACACTCCCGATCGTCTGCCCGACCTCTGCCTCTTCTATCACACCGACTTCATCATCTACTCGAGCCTAAGCAGTTTTTATATACCTTGCATCACAATGGTCTTTCTCTACTGGAGGATATTCAGCGTAAGTCCGCGAAAAATTCGCGACGCCGCTGATGTATATGCGCAAATCCATCGTATTTCGGAAATAACTCGCACGAGTAAGTCGCAAAATATTTTACCCAAGGCACACCTACCAGACCCGATTTTTCTCGTTCCTTGGGTCATTCTGAAAGAGAAAAACCTCGCGTACATGGGCCGATCGAGGGGTATACTTTTTTCCGGAGCGAAAACGACTCGAAGAAACGAGAAATATAATTTAAAAAAAAGAAATTATAGATTTTTTTCTTGAAAACTATGAACTTTTATGAAAATTGCATTAGAACAAATATGTCTTAAAATTCATCGAAGAATGCTCTGAAATTTTTTCAGATTTTTAAATCATTTTCGAAATTTCGATTTTTTTGACTTTACGAAAAATCAAAAATTGTATCAGATCAATCAGACATATTTGTTCTAATGCAATTTTTATGAAAGTTCATAGTTTTCAAGAAAAAAACCGCTGCTAACTGAGTAGCAGAATGCTTTCTCAAAGGAACATAAGCAGTACAGAAATGGATATACGTAAGGTTTGGCCACGGCTGCGGTTGAGAGTTTAAAATTGGCCATAAATTAATTTATATTTCAACAATGTCATCATAAATGCTTTTCTAATGTTCTTGTAATACTATGTCTGCTATTACAGCGACAATATCTATCTGCTATTAAAACGAGAAAATTAAGCTTTGTCTTTAAGAAAGCAAAATTGATTGCGATTGATTCTTATGACGCATTAAAATTAAATTTCTTGAAATTAGTCTGCGTTTCAGCGACAATGTGTTAACAACTTTTATTTTACTTTTTTAGTAATGTCTGCTATTACAGCGACAACATTCGTTTAATCTTACGCTGACACGTTAATTGAATTAAACAATTAATAAATTTATGATTTAATAGTTAGGCACTGTCAAATTACTGTACTTATCAATTATAATCTTCTGTTGAAAATAAATGATACATTTTGTTCCCTGTTGAAATTGTACTATTTTATTTAAATATATAATAACATTTCTTTATACTAGTACTGATCACCTTTATATATGCACGAAATCATTCTACAAAAATACTTTTTTTCAAAGAAAAACTTTACGCAGAATTGACTATTGTTATACTTTAAAAAAACATGTACTTATATAGTATAAATATAATGTAGCGTATAATCAATTAATTTTGTTTAGGCAAGGCAGTTAGGCAAGGATGGCAGAAAAAAGTGCAGGGTATTAGACTAAAGTGAAGGATGATATTAAAAAGTGCAGGGTATAAGATTAAAGTGCGGGGTGATAGTAAAAAGGACAGGGTAGTAGAGTAAAAGCAGCTGCATACCAAATTAGGAAGCTATTTAAAGACGTGCTTTGCACGAGTGGGCGGGTGGGAAAAATAAACCATCAATCGCCTCCAAAATTTAATCAGATCTAAGTTAGAAGTGCCATAACATGTCCACAAAATTCGAGCTCGATATATCGATCCGTTTGAGAGTTATGGTGAATACAATTTTTGGCACATACATACGAACGTACGTACGTACGTACATACATACACACATCCGTACAATTTTCAAAAACACGTTTTTCGGACTCAGGAAGACTCAAAACCTAAGAATTCATGAAAATTATCGATTTGAAAATTTGCACCGTTACAAAGCTTTCTCTTTGAGAAAGCAAAATCTATAATTTCCTTTTTTGTTAATCAGTTCTCGTTTTTCGTGTCGTTTTCGCTCCGGAAAAAAGTATAACCTTCGAATTTCGATCGGCCTTGTACGCGAGCTTTTTCTCTTTGAAAATTACCTAAGGAACGAGAAAAATCAGGTCTGGTAGGTGTGCCTTCAATAAAAAATTTTGCGACTTGCTCGAGTGACTTGTTTCCCGAAATAGGATGGACATGCACATATACCGAAGGCATATTATACGACTATACGACTTGATGATTTCCAGGCGCTTCGCGACCGGGAGAAAAAGAAGCGCGCGAATCGAAAGTCGAACATGGGCGACATTAAATCCGGCTGTATTATAGAAAACATAGCTAACACGAGGAGGTGAGTAGACTTACAGCGCTTTCGTAATGGCTTGCGCTTTTGTTGCATATATATACAAGTATTTTTGGTACATTATGTATATTTGGTGATAAGTTTTGTTTTCGTAACAAGAACGTCGGATCGGTAGAATGGAAACGTCGTCCTGGTAGAAAATAAACCGAATTCGAATATTTGGAAAATTTTCCATTGAACGGTCGCAAAAAGTACGACGTGTGTTACAAGCGGAGAGATGAACAATTTCTCGGTGAGGTGATAAAACTTTAGCGATAAATTTTATGATAATCGGGTGATAACTAAAGTCATGTCGGCCACGCTGGACACGACCCATTTTCCTTTCTACAGTTTCGCGCGGTATATACGTGCTAACCTTTTAATGTATTGTTTTGCGATGAATGAAAATATCTCGTGTACAACAAGCGGTTTTGAAATCTTTATTTAAATTATGTATTGGCTATAAGTATCAATGATCCAACTCCAGCCAATACTTTTTCCTCTTTTTGGCCAATAACTGACGAATTTTTAGCAAACATTTCTACCAGGATATGCATACGTATGATACCTACAATATATATGTAGAGTAAGACATTATATTCTCGCTAAATTGCTTTGATTGAGTCATGTCTCATGATGAAGTTCGCAATCGCACGGTTCACTAGATTCATTGTACGCGATTCTTCATTATAAATTGTGGCTTGTGTTTGCCTTTATTACTTTATGCGACCAGTAGCTCGGAAAATGCACGATTTACTACTGGGCTATACATATAACGTTCATTCTGTGCCAAGTTTTCCTGGAACTTCCGGATGAAGAATTTGTCAGAGTTTGACCGCACGATGTTCTTGTTATGAAAGCACTCTTCGTTAAAATAATTAATAATTTATACAAAGTTTTTAGAACTCCTTGCATTCCTTGTTTAATTGAACTTATACATTTTCATTTGAAAGCGGGCGCTATGTATATATGCGCAAGTAGAGACAAACAAAAGTAAGACTCTACGAGCCGAGATTATAAAAGCTTTATTTTTGCAAATCGGCTTTCGCTGCAGCACAAACAATACGATAATGTTTTAAAATCCTGAAACTGCTTTTCCGTAATCTTCTCGCGGCGCAGGCGCTGACTGGTTACACTTTTCTCGAAAGCCTTACATCGTGTCGTGAAAACGTCGCTAATTTCCAATTCAGATTTTTCGTCAAAGAATAACAGTAAAGCGCGAGAGCTTAAATATTTAACGTAAAAATTAAACTATCAAACAACGCGATAAATTAAAAATTTTAATCTAAAGCAAACACAGAACTACATAACTATTTCGCTCTTAAATTTTATAATAAAAATCCAAGCGTAAAACAAGCTACGAGATCCTCGCCCTTTGTTACAGCGCATTACGAGCCATCGTTTTCCCAAGTTTCAAGCTCACGTTGTAACGCGCCCGGCCAAATGTAAAAATCGAATAATGTAAAACAACCGCATTATCCCGCGGGACGTATATATATATATTCCGCGCGTAAGCTGAAAATTTCGTATAAAGTGATCGATGAATTATTGTCGCAAGCGCGCGCAGCCCAACCACACATCCCGTCGCGCGTTTTACTACGGCAATTTCATTTCTATCATTTATACGCAATTCGAGCGTTCATCACTATTTGTTACATCTGCGCTATACGTTTACGGCGCGGGAAATTTGAATTCCACATCGACTTTCGAGGGGGGGAGGGCCTCTTAAATAAACTTTTATAGTAAAAAATACAATAACCACCAGCTGGCTGCAGAGACTTACCCCCGCGCGCACACATACACGTATATATGTATATGTACATATATACAGACACGCGTGTGACTCGAATAAATCGCGGAACGTTCAAAAGCTCGGCATGAAAAGCTGCAAACGCGGTAAAGAAGGCCATTAGTCCGATCCATCAATATTCCAGGGCTTTCGCTAACCTTCCATCAAAAAGTTAGCGTCTCACCCCCCTCTTGCCCCCTCCCCTGCGGCTACGACTTAACGATGATTTCTCGATTAACATGCGTGGCTGGAACGGCGACGTTGCCGTTTCGCGCGTTAACGGACAGCCCGCGCACCCGGCCAATGCCAATAAATTGGAATTAGAGAGGAGTTCGCTTGACTGCGTGTATGTACTGTGTACGGACTGGCCGAGCGTGTGGTATGCGTTATATATACAGCGGGGAATGCAGCCTGCCGGTGTGTTGCAGTCGATTTCGCCTTGTTTCGAATTTGGAAGCCAGTTTTGCCCCCACGCGCGGGTGTGCATTAGAGAGCGATCTTTCGATTGATTTGCCGAGAGTGACTGTATCTTTTGTTATTGTCCATAAAGTGTGGGTCTCCGCGTGAAAATGACGCTGTAAAGTAACTCCTATAGAAAAATGCACTTTTCGGGGATCCAGAAAACGAAAATTTGTTTTTTAAAGCTAGAGGTTTCGCACTGATCGGACTTTCTTCTGTAAGCTGAAGAATAGGTAAAAATGTAGAGGAACATGGGAAAAATGGAACATGACAATTTAACGTGGGGAGGTATATGGAGAAGAAAAGAAAATCGGCTGTTTGGGATTTTTATTTATTTTTCTTTTAACGGACATAATTTTTGATCACCGCATTGAATCTGGGCACATTTGTTTTTAAATAAATGCTTTTTTATTTTACTTTATTGTAGTTTTATTTGTGCCTCGGGAACATTCGTAATTGTCATTATTCCAGTATTTTGACGCATTAATTTCTTGTAAAAAAAAAACGCGAAATGACTCAGAAATATGGTTACTAGTAACTTTTCCCATGTTCCTCTGCACATTTGACTATCTTTCGGCTTATACAGAAGACAGACACATCGGTCCGAAACCTCTAGCTTTAAAAAAAGAAACTTTCGGTTTCTGTACCCCCGAAAAGTGCATTTTTCTCGCAGAACTGGTCGTATACACAGCCCGACGATCATCCGCAAAGAGTATAACAACGTTATTTACGTCGTCGCGCGCGCGAAATACCTTCAAACAACGTTATCGCACGTTCCTCGACAATTCCAATTTAAAACCCATCACACCCCCGACACACGTCCCTCCACAATAACGCCATTCAACGACGTTATTCCATACGTCGACGCGTGACTTTTTCAATAGCGCAGTATATACCGTCGAACGAGAGACGTTCGCGGTACAAACGGGTCAATCGAGTCTGCTCATTACCAGTCGGAAGTCGATGCGGCTGCGGTACAGTCGATATACAAGCCGCTCGTATATGTATATATATACCCGTACAGTTCATTGGCGTTGCCGCGAGATCGCAAGCTCTGATTTCCGAATCCTTGCGCGCCTCGGCTTCGATCCGTCTCCCGTCGATGCAAATAGCGGAATGAAGGCGTCGCGGCGCGAGCTTTGAATAGTGTAAATGTTGACGATCTCTCTCTATAAACTCCGATCTTAATACTTGTACTGGAAGCGGTAACCCCCCCCCCCCCTCCTCCCCCAACTTGTGTACAGCGGTAATTTCGAATTCGCGTTAAAGTGATTGCCGGGGCTTTGAATAAGTTGTCGAACCCGCGCTACTTTCCCCGCGCACTTCCGCAATTGATTCGAGGTAAATTCGAGTTTTGCGCGCGTGCGGTGTAAGCGCTGCGTAAGGCCAGATTGTATAGCTGTACGCGCGACTGCCGACAGTTTAAGAATTCGGTAGAGTCGATCGAGCGAGGAAAGAAACGGAAACGGGGTAGAGAAAAATTAGGCAATAGACTCGTTGTGATTTTGAAGCAATTAAATTGACCAACACAAAAAAAATATCTGAAACAAATAAATGTTAAAGGCTAAATTTTTGAATATTAGGTAAATTCCTTTTTCGTATATATACGAAGCAAACTGTTCGAAATAGAATACAGGGAGAATTATGAAACAAGAGGTGTATTCAAAGCTTTGCTTAACTCTCAATTTAATATATGTTCGCGAAATAAAGGAGTTAATCTCTCCGGAAACAAACATATTCAGCGAGTTAGCATACGCGGCTGATATAGCGTTTCATTTCGAAATAATTGCGTTGAGCTCGACGGCACCGAATGCCGACCGAAACGTTGACGATAATTCGGCCACTTCGCGATTAAAGAGGCTACCGCGATTTCCGAAAAATTAAAATTAAAAATTAAAATACAAATTATATACACGCACGCTTTCGCAAAATATCGATCACGCCTAAAAGCACTTGCGCTCGATTGCCCGACGATGCAGCATGTTTTCCAAAAGTTCAATCTCCACTTTCACCACCGCTATGATCGTACGCAAAGCGCAGCATTGCGATTCTGCATCCCAGTAAGAACACTTTGACTCACGTGTCACGCAAGCGTTGATTGGCAGACCCACGATTAAAATAAAAAAAGAAAAAGAAAGAAGCAAGGAGAAAAAAATGAGTACAATATATAGTGTAATGCTGTAAGCAGTAGACGCTTTTTAGAGCAACATTTGACTAAGGTCACACGTAGTGGGTATTCTGTGGCAAGGTTCGCGGAGACGGCGCTCGGTGCGGCGGCCCTCGTCGCGCCCGGCATCGAGGAGCCGACGAACACGGCGTCGGGCAGCAACGAGGACGAGGACGAGACGCCCCTCGACCCGGTCGTCGTCATCTCCAACGACAAGAGCACCGAGTTCTTCCTCGCGACCGTCGTCGAGGAGGCCGCGTGAGTACAACGATCTCTAATATAATATAATCTATAATTTTCATCTTTGTCCTGCTTCGTCGTATTGCTGATTGTGTATGTGGGAAATTCCGTTAAAAATGTTTGGATAATTAGTTGGAAAATTTAAAAAGAAAGACTCTGGGACAGCGTTTTTCCTCTTCTGTGGGACACGCGGAATACGAAAAGATTGCGTTCCCAAGAAAACGATTGTGTGACACTGTTTTCTTTTTAACAATTTTCATTTTTAACAATGAAATTTAAAAAGCGAAAATGTTTTCTTTGCTTTGCACAGTTCTCGAGAATCTAAATGTTTCTCACGTACAAACTACCTATTTAGCAGATGAAGGGAGCTTCAATTAAAGCTATAGAACATTAAAATCGCATTGTGAGATTGGAGTAATTGGCACTCGAGCAATTTTATCAATTTTCCAAAAATCGTTATCTTGCAAAATCGAAAAATTGCTCGAATCGGTCTGAAAAAATTCAGGTGCATTCTTTGACTGATTTTAACAACTTTTTAATATTTACCCATTTTTCAGGAAATGCATAGTGTTTCAATAAAAATTTGTCAATCCTTTCACGAAAAATTTTTATTTCATTGTTAAAAAAACAGTATCGCACGAACGTTTTCGGACGAAAACTATTTTTCTTTTTTCATATTCATCGTGTTCTAGAGAAAAATAAAAACCAATTATTTGAATATTTTTGGCCTCAAAATTACCATCTGCCCCTTGCCCCCGTGAGTCTGACCTTGTAACATTTAAATATTCACCCTCAAATTCGAGTTCGCGTCAATGAATTCCGCGGCGTTTAAACTTGGATTCGGAGGTCTGCGCTGAATATTTCAGTGTTAACATCCGCACTCGCTCTCGGCGCGCATTCGGAGCGCGAAGGGATCATGAACTTTGGGCGGGAATCCCGTTTAACCAGGTGGAAAGTATAGCGCTACAAACACACGACGTCGTCATGCGATATATGCGGAGCGAGTTCGCCTCAAGTTTGCGAGTTTTGACACTCACATTTGAATGTGCGCGTGTGCTACCAATCTTATAGCGTTTACAATGACGTTTCGCTATATATGCCTACACTCGAACTTCGGATTATTAAAGTTTATTAAATATTCAATTACGCGAACAACTAGACGAAAGATACTTATCGTGCAAATTTTATTGTATTCGCTCCGAACGAAGACTAGCCTGGCTCAAATATTCTTGGCAAAGACTACTTAAGTACTTATGGTGCAGATGAATTTTTTTTCGATAGGAATACTTGCAACGCTTTTGGAAATATTCTAGATTTTTAAATAGGCGCGGGGTGGGCTCAAGTTAAACGCGAGTATTCGTATATGTTTTATTAATAACATTATTTTTTTAACCGCAATGAATCATTATTCACCATAAAATATTCACCGTTTAAGTATAACAGTTTACACTAAAAGAATACATTTTCAGCTCAGCCCGATGGAAAATCATTGATAATTTTTAATTTCAAAGCATTCCCCATAAAATACAACTGATTCGTTTCCCTCTTACCTCCGTTGCTCAACAATTTTTCCCAAAAGCAAAACTTCCAAGCACTCGAGCCAAGCCTAACACTATAGGACGCAACAAACCAAAAACTAAAACGACGTTCGCCATCCCTTCTTCCAATTTTTCCGGCCAACCACACGGGGACGCCAACGAAAACACCGTACGACAACACGAATTCATTATTTCATTCCCACGTCGCGATAGAAGCCACGAGAGAACAGCGCCCGCGCTCGTTTGCAATTCGACGAGAGGAGAGAAGAAAAAGCGCTCGATCGCGCGGACGTTTCCTTGTCAGCGCTCTCGTCGCGACGCCAGTACCTCGGCCACAGATTGTATAATTGCAAAAGTTTATCCTGACTCTCTCTCTCTCTCTTTATCGATCGAGTCGTCTCGCGCGTCGACCGGTGTACATACGGCGGTTAACGGCACTGTCGAAACGATTATTTCCTATCTCTCTCTCTCTCTCCTTCCCATATATATATAGTCGCGCACACATCCAACGGAATTTCTCTCCTCGCGACACATAAGCAAGTTGGAGTTTCTCGCGGGTCAACTCGAGCTTTCGTCTTAATTGGCTAGATCTGTTAGGCGGTCTTACTTCTGCGCGCCTCGGCTATACGTATATACTGCCAAGTTAGTTGCTCAGGCTGTCGTCGAGGCGCACTGCTCCTTCACCGCCGCGACTGAATAATATATTATATATACGGACTTCCAGTGCGGTGGCGCACGTTTTTTCCACTGTGCCTCTTTCTTCTTCTTCCATACTTTTTTTTGCGATGCCTTACAAATCTATATGTCATATCCGATACATGTATAGTAATATATAGTAGACCATTGCGCAGACGGTTTGTCTAAACGGAATAACGACGGGCCTTGAAAAAATTACTGCGCATAGATTTTACAATGCAAATTGCGATAAAGCAAGCTCGCTCTCGTACGTGCTTTCGGTTACGAGTGAAAAATCGTGGGGAAATGGGTAGCTTCTGGAGCTGTCCTTTTCAATACGCATGTGTTGATAAACAAAATTGCCAAGTTCTATTTATAACCCCAAAGAAACTGCCGCTACAACGAGCTGATCCGTTTCAGCTTTTGTATATCTTGTAAAACATGTGCGCAGTAATTTTTTCAACATCTTTTGTTATTCTATTTAGACAAACCATCTGCGCAAAGGTCGGTCCGATTTTTCTCCTTTACTATATATATATATATATCTCGGATATGACATATAGATTCGTAGGGAGGAACCTTAAAGGCGTTATTTGCCATCCTCTTTCTATTTTTCGCGTCACGGATACGCGACGTAAGGTTAAAAAAGCCGTATAGCCGGAATCGGAATTCTACGCCGCGTTGCGCCTTTTAAACAGTACGGCATTGCGCAGTACCAGCGGTGGGAGGGGAGGGGGGGGGGGAACTATGCGCAAAAGTGTACTTGTACGATTTGTTTTTGGTGAGCCGCGCGTAAGCTCGGCGCAGGGCTCGCCATAAATTGGGCTTGAATAAAGCTTTGCCATTTCGACGAATATAAATTAAGGGAAGTAATTACTTTTTGAGAAAAAGAATTCGGATTAATTTACTTCGAACTTTTCGCTGGAGTTTTACCCGAGCTTTTTTCTGCGGTCGAGCTCTACGGTGTTTTGCAAAATAAATTTTGAGAAACGCATTCGAGGAATTGAAAGCGCCAAACCACTGTTTAACGGCTAGTTTCTAAACTGCTCTCGGTCTAGGCTCGAAATTTACGTCTCGTTAGTGCAGAAACAAGACGTAGCGCGATAAAAGAACTAAATTAACAAAATGTATAGAAAATTAAGAAAAATTAAAAATGTAGTGTAACTATCAACACAAATTTTTTTCGTGCTATACGTCTAGATTGAGAACAAGCAATGAAAATTTATACGGAATTGTATTATTAAAAATTGTTCTCTTTTCAAAAAATGTCGAACTATAGATCATCGCATAAGCGACTCTAAAACTCGCGTCGCATCTGTTATTCCTTTTTTTTTTTATTTTTTCTTTGATTTACAACGATCCTCATTCGTCATGATCACACCTTTCCTCTAACGTTATAACATTCTACCGTCAGTCACCTTCGATGTAGCACGTCACATTGATGGACGTGAATTTAACATCACTTCGTGGTCCTTTACACGTCTCGCGTTAAAAGAAATGACAGTCCGTTTTGTTTATAAGCTTCCGAAAAATTTATTACTTTTAGCCTCGCCAATTACATTTTTTGTATCAATTTTTTCACGAGTTATTTTTTGTTTCTTTTCTCCTGTTTTTTTTTTTTTTTTTTTTAACAAAATATTTTCTTCCTCCCGCATTTGCAGCGCGTCGCCAAAATATGACTCGGGAGTAATCGCATATTTTATTTTGCGGTTTAAACTCCGCGGACTTTTGTGTTTATTTTTTACACCGACACACTTACACACCTCGCGTAGCTGCAGGCAGAAGAGTCAAGAATTTCGAATAGCTCTCTTTAAGAATTTCGCAGTCGGTTCGCAGTTTGACAAAAATTTGCGTTATTATATTTCGCCAGAGAGCCGCGCGTCGCGCAAGAGAGACATAAGCGCGCGAGAGCAAAAATTTTAATAAATCCCGAGTACTCCGGCCACCAACTTCCCCTGCACGTTAATTCACCGAAAAAAGAAAAAAATTTTTTTTTCAAAAAACCACCTCTCCCAACGCACCCAAACACAAAGCATACCTCTGCACACACACACGGCAAGACAGCAGAGCTAAATAGCCGCATCGGTTTTTTTTTATCAACTCAGCGATATTGCGTTATCCCAGTTAAACGCGGCTCTCGCCTCTTCGCGGCAACTTATACTTCCCGAGCTCTCGCGTAGGGCAACTATACATATACACAGCCTCTCTCGGCACAGCTTTTTCTTCGCGCTTCCGCGCTCGGTATTTTGTTCTCTTTATTCGCGCTCGCGCCCGGCAGCAGACTCTTCTGCAGCGGCGCTCCTCCCTCCTCTTCTTCCTCTCTTTCTTTTTTTCCTCGTGTCCCTCTTTTAGTTAGCTCCACCTAAGCAGCCGAGCAACTCTCGTAAAGCGCCGGAAAAAAGACTGCTTCCTATATAGCTCTATTTCCCAGCATACCCCCCCCCCCTGCCCCTCCACACACCCGCCTTATTTCTTTCCCGCCGCAAGGCGGAAATTAAAAGACGGGCAATTTCGAAACTTTCTTCGTAAAGCTCCTTGAAGAGAGGAGCGCAACGTGTGCGCGAACGCGGCTCGCGCGCTTTAAAAGATACCGCGTGCACCCCCCCCCCCTTCCGCTCGTCCTTTGTGTATATTCTCCGGCAGCGGAGGCGCGTGTGAGGAATTAAGGGGCGCGAGATTATACGCTGAATTTAGACGGATTAAAGGTCGCGAAGGTTGCCCTGGATACTTATGCTTTCTCGGGATTAAATGCTCTCTCTCTCTGTCGGCAACGCACGGCGCGAGCGAGATAAGTTAAAGGCGAACTATGGCTATGGGCGAAGAGAGTGAAGGGAACGAATCTAATCGTTTTTCGCCTGCGCGCGTCTCGCGTCTGTAATTACAATTTGAGGGGCTCGGGAAATTTAATTTGAAATTCAAATTTCGCGCCACGCCGACGTGTGGGTGTATTCTTTCGAAGGGGGGAGGGAGGGGGTGGAACGACTGCTCGTTTTAAAAACGTAACGATCGCATTGTGAACGAATTACGATGAAGCTATAGGAGAGAGATACTTCGAGACGCGATGATCTATCGTTTTTACGAAGTTTCGAGTTTGGATGCGCGTCTGATGGATAAACGATGTTGGAAGGTCGCGTCGAAGAATTACGATCATTGTATGCTAACTTTTTTCGTAGCAATGTATATTTTTGTGAAAATGAGAAATTTTGTAAATCGACGGATTGGTATACGCGCACAGTAGCGCAACCGTCTCGTTGTAATTTTATTTTTATTATTAAGCTTGCAAGCGTAAGGGTTCGTTTCTTTGTCGACTGAAATTTTGAATTTTTAATTAACTTTCAGATCTCTTTGTAAGGGAGAAACGTGTAATTACAGAAAGTAAATTATTCTTTCGTGGAGAATCTCGCGGCTCGAATGCCTCTCTTTTTTTGTAAAGTACAATTTTAATTTGTTGTATACAACGAAAGGAGTAAGAATTATAGTCAGTGCGATGTAATATTCCACGGCAACGCCAAAATGTTTCAATTACTTAGTCGAAAAGCTTTGCAGAGCTTGAAATTTGCTTTATTTAAATTTTTTTATTTTATTGGCATTTTTCTATTGTTCTTGCATGTTTACATCTGTATCTCGCTTCTTAATGGATATTGGATAATGGATAACTGAATCCATAAACAATATTGTTTATTTTATTTGATGCTCTATAAGTCAGAAAGTAAGCGGCGCAATATTTCGCAAAATTGATGATAACATACATTTTTATAAAAAGTAATTTACCGCATAAATTTTAGATTGTTCCATACGCTGAATAAGAAATATGAGCGTGTTACATTATAAGTTTCTAAGTAAACGAGGAAAATTTTCCAAGATAACGGGGGTGATAAAGCGTCGTGCAAGCTACATAAATTATATAAATTTAAAATTTTTTCATACGTTGCAGATCCCAAAAATAGTAGAGGAAAAAGCGAATATTAAGATAGTGACATCTGATTATGAATCTTGTACTTTTACCCTTACGTAAAAAGGAGGAGTAAGCGTTTTACATTCCTTACATATAAACGATCCCGATTGAAAACAACAAATTATTTCTCAATCACTGTATCGTCATCCCGTAGGATATTTGTATGACAACTCAAAAAAGACCTGAACTTGCACAATTGCGTTTTTGCGTATCGAGTCAGTGGAAGGCCGGGATCTATACGATATTTCAGTTTCTTTTTATTGACTACGTTTTTTATTTATTTTTTATTTAGTTTTTGATTTTATAGCCTTAATCTATTATATTGTTGTAATTAAGCATCATTGTTATTATTATTTGGCAATTTTAATTTGTGTATTGTTCATGAACTATTGTAAATGCAATTTGTAAAAAATTTTTATTTCTTTTCAATATTGTACAGCCCCGAAGAGGAGCCATACTGGGCTCGAAACGTAGGCATTAATAAAAAATAACTGGCTCGAAGAAATGATTAGTTCAATTGTTCATTTTACCAACATCGAGCATTAGAAGCAACTACATTTGATCAAAAAAGACCTATTCAAATTTAACATTATTAGAAAATCCATAGGTAAATCAATTGGTCAACGACCCGAAAAACTTAAAGTATACGAATTACATGTCAAATTTATCATGTCTTCGGCGAATCGATTTGTCCTAATACTCCAAAAATGGCAAATAAAAATAGGTCTCATTATATTCTTTGTTGACTTTGTCGATCTCTCCGAGGCAGTGGTTCAGAAAGGGTTTAAGAAATCAAAATCCCTTTTCTTTTAAAAAACGTTTTTCAAAAAGAAAGGGATTTTGATGTCTTAAAAAACGTTTTTTAAAAAGAAAGGGATTTTGATTTCTTTAATCCTTTCTGTTACGGGGCGAACGTATTCCAATAAAAATTTCCAGCGATCCCGCCGACAAACTCGCCCCGCCCGTTTCAATTCACCAACCATAACACACTGACGAACCGATTTTCCCCGTCCTCACAGATGCCGTTTCGGAGCCGTGGCGCAGACGCAGCTGAGCACGGCCAGCACCCGCAAGGATTCCGGATACGATCCGGGAGCGAGCAGCACGATGCTGAGCGACGCGATCGAGGTGACGGTCGAGAATTCCAGTCCGAGTCCGCATCCGAAGGCGGCCTCGGGGCCGTCCTCGTCGACGTCCTCGTCGCCGCCCCGGGGCGCCTCCTCCTTCTCCTCGCAGCCCAAGAAGAACGGCAGCGGCCCCAGCAAGCACGAGCTCAAGCAAATAAGGAACATCGGCTCCCTGCTACCTCTTCAATTTGGCAGGCAAATAGACGTTTACTCTTTTTTCTTTCTTTTATCTTTTTGCTCCCTCGCTGATATGTATAATACGGTTTCTTTGGCTTGGGCTTCGCTGTGTATATATAGTTGTTCCTTCTGCGACGTCTGTGCAGCGAAATTTTTTTTAAAACATTTTTGTTCCGTTGTTTAAACCAATCCCTGTCGCGTCACGACACTTCTCAACGCGTACCGTTTAAAACTAATGAAGACGAATGAAAAGATCTTTTATTTCTTAACAATTCAAAGTAATATCAAAGTGATTGGGCCCCCTTAGCAATTTTAGCCTATTCAACTTGGCTAGTTTTAATTTCATTTGAATCGGACTTATGCTGTATTAAATTCTGAGATTGAATTATTTCCGAGAATTCGTATTCTGCTTCACTGTATATACCCGCTAAGTTATTTAATTATAAGTTTTGATTAATTTCTTCCGTATACTTGTGGGCGCAATCTTGCTCCTAAATCTTTTCTTCCCGGAAGTTTTGAGGATGTGTGACATTTATGTAGACACGACAAAAACTGAAAAGAAATACACATCGCGCCCCAGAGAAAAGTACGCGATTTATCTTTTTCTACGAGTTAAATATCCTTTCAAACAATTAATATCTCGTCAAGCTTTTACTCGTAAATACGTGTTTTACGCGTATAAAATTTTTTCAAATTATATTGGACAACGATGTAAACTCTGGAACGTCGCTTTTAAAGGTACCGAGTGTATACGACTTTCTCTGAATAAAGGCGTTGAAAAGCCCTCTCGCTATGCTAGATCTAATTCAAAAACATGTAATTTAGAGGTAAATCTGGAGATCTGAAAATAATTAAAATTTTGAAAGATTATACACGCGCAATTTAGCAAAATAATTATAAATAAAAAATTTCAAAAACGTCAGGTTTCATTTTCAAACTGCGTTCAATATCTTCCCCTTCTCGATCCAAAGTGCATATTCAAATATAACAACGCAAGGCAATACTTTCGATTTTCAGTAGTACACAACGATTCAAAAAGTTTCCACACACTAAATTTCTTCGAGTGGAATTACACTCGATGCTTCGTGGCGAAATCAAATCAACAGGCTTCGATTGAAATTTTCACTCTTTGACAAAGGGTGAATTTTCCCTCTAAGGAAGAGCCATTTTTTTTGTTCGTAAATAACTGATAAATAAAGAAACTAACACAAAGAACTAACATTTGCTTAATAAATTATTAATTAATTTATAAATACAAAAAAATATCAGGAGACTGCAGTGTATAGGTATAGATTTTTACTTGCTCGTATTCGTATTACACGTTAAAATTACCCACACTATTACCTACACAATTTACATTTTACCACGTAACGTTCCTGAGTTTATCGTCAACTGCGCATCTCTCTTTCTTCCCTCAATTTTTTTGTCCACGACGAATTAAAACCATCCCCAACAAGAAGGGATCGAATCCCATTCGAAATACATACATCGCGAGCGGGTTAATTGCCAAGAGAAAAAACCCCGCGATTCCCGTCCAAACCCGACCAAACCCACCTCGACATTGCATTATCTCTCGACAGGTCGAACGCGTCGGGGGTCGGCGGAGCGGGCGGTATGGCGTGCGCGGTGAGCACCGTGAGCACCGTGAGCGTCGGCGGCGGCGGCGGCAGCAAGAAGGAGCGGAAAAACGAGTCGTCGACGTCGGGCGGCTCGCGCTTCAACCTGCGCAAGGCGAACAAGGCCAGCAAGAAGAAGGGCGACAAAATCTCGGCGAAGAAGGAGCGCAAAGCCACCAAGACCCTCGCCATTGTTCTCGGTACGTCTTGCATGCAATGATACGCGTGTACACACCGTCTACTCTGAGACTCTCCTTCTCTCTCCGATTTTCCTTTCCCGTGTTTATATACTTCCTCCTTTTTTTTCGGCTCGGCGTTTGCTCCCATTTTCCGGCTCGAGCGCTCGCGCGGGTTCGACGTTGCGGAAAAAACGCCGTCGCGATGTGAAGCCGTAAACGGAGAGAGGAGGATTATATACCATTGCGCGCTCGCGAATTTCTTGGGCCAACTCTGTGCCGACCTCTCTGTATCTGGAATCGCCTTCGTAATTTTTAATAAGATTCTCCGCGAGTGACGTAACATTGAAAGTAACGGTAACGGCGATGGCTCTTTGCGAATGCAGCCTTTGTTTCTGTAGTGTCTTGGATGTTCGATACTGTGTGGCGATGAGCCGGAATTAATCGCTGGGAATGTAGTGGAAAATTTTTGGTCGTCGGGAAAGTGATCCGAGTTTAAAGACACGTAATTCATCGTTTTGATTTTATTCCGAATTGTTTACAGAATCACATTAACATTCTCCTTTCCAGTAGGACTATATTAGATTGTCTGAATCATTTTCTCGTGATTGTTTTGTATACTTGAAAAGAAAGTATAGGTACTATATTTGTTTTTACTTCGTGAGGGTTACGAAGGTCTGCCAAAAGCAAGACCCCACATGAACCCGCGAGTACTAGTACTATGTATTGATACAAACCGGAAAGCCTAAATCATGATCCCAAACACCGCAAGTGTCAAATAAGGTATATCATAAACTTTTGATCCTCAGTATAACTACTTTTTTTTAAACTTTTATCCTTCCTATTGTTTAGTTGATATCCTTCACATTTTTAAATGACACCCTTTCCACACTTAAGTTACACTCTACCCTCAAATTGCATATATAATTTCGTCTCAGCTCACTTCTTCTCAATTGAATACTTGTCTTCAACAAGTGGAGATCTCATAACCTATCAACATGAACTCCTTCAAGCAACAAATAACTGCAATGGGAATTTACCATCAAGACATCGACTTTATCCATGAACTGCACATTTTACTGTCCCAAATAATTCTCTCTGGAAACTAGACTCCCTATCCTTGCTGAATGCTGCTCTAGTCTCCAAAAAATGACTGTCCATCTCTAAATCCACAACCAACTTCAGACAATGCATCCATTGTTTTCATTTGTCGCCGAAACCAAAGACTTTCTCAAATTCTGCAAACCCCACTGACTAGTTTATCTACTTTTCGTGTACTTACTAAGCCCCATGAAAATAATTTCCCAAACTAATAAATGACATATCCAGTAATTCTGAAAAATCCTAAGTCTTCTAACCGAAAAACCTTAACAATACAATCATTAGCACCCACAAAACCTAAAAAGAAATTTAGAATTTAAGAATAGATCTTAGAAATATATGTTAAAATTATATGACTCTTTTCAACCTGTTACAGAATTAAGGAGATGTCACAGTCCATTGAAACAATCGCTTATAATAAATAATGAAAATAAGTTTTTATTAAAAAACCAAGACATAGTTGTCGTCCGCCATTTCACGAACTTCAAATAAATATCTCGAGAAATGCTACGTTTAATAACATCCCAAAGTTACGTTATTCAAATCTCCATTTCTAGAGATATTTAAATATTAAAGTTCAAACTTCGCGAAATAAGTGTCACGAAACATTGCCTTCGCCACGCTCTTTCATCCGCCACATAACGTGGCGCGAAATTTGAATTTTAAAATGACCCTGACATCTCCTTGAAAAACCCGTCGGTCTTATCGCAGACTCTAATTACGGTCGATCAATTGTAAACTTTCTTCGCTTGAAGGTGTATTCCTCGTCTGCTGGGTGCCGTTCTTCACGTGCAACACCATGGATGCCTTATGCTCCAAGATGAAAAAGGACTGCCAGCCAGGCGTAGCGGCGTTCATCGCGACCTCCTGGCTCGGCTACATGAACAGCTTCGTCAACCCTGTTATCTACACCCTGTTCAATCCGGAATTCCGCAAGGCCTTCCGTAAGCTCATCAGCCCGTAGACACGTCATCTTAAATGACCGTCGATGCTGCCGTTCGATCTCTATTCTATATACATATTTAACAAAAAAAAAAGAGAAAAGAAAAATTTATCCGCGTCGATAATGACAGTGACGATAGATTGTAAGGGCGCGCACTACACGCTTGTGTATTATGCCGCTCAGCGGTACTCAACACCAACGAACATGTGCCACTTCCTCGTTTAGAGTTACGTGTGCCGAGAAGAACGCGAGAGAATTTTTTTATTCACGGCATTACTGTATTATTCGTTGTACAGTACGCTTTTCTTTCACTGGTTAATAACTCGGTGTTCGGTGACCATCCTGTTCGCGTGATTGACGTGTGACGACGTGTCTTTTGTAAAAATTCCAATTTCAGTCACTTTTTATTAAGTGTTCGTAAGTACATAGCGCTACACATTCGTGATTGCCAAATCGAGCTTATAAACACGTTAGAGAAAGTCTCATTTTTTTTCTTTTTGTTGGATTTAAAATCTTGTAGAACTGATCGGCGAGAATCGCTGTGAAACCTCAGTGAAAATATCTGTATAAACCAGGCAAATGAGCATTGCAAAATATTGCAGCCACACAATGAGCATTTTTTTTCCGAATCAAAGCCGTCCGAAAAGTAAGACGATTTTCTTTTCTTTATATGAAAAGTTCTTCTATATTATTGAATGACATGGGTTGTATAAAAATATGAGCATAACAATGAGTATTAAGGCCCTGATTTCGTCTTCAAAGCTTTTATCATATTGAAGGTTTCAGGGAGAATTTTTTTTCTTATTTTATCGAAAGCTCAGTTGAATATAAACCTCTTTAATCAATTGTAGTATATGAGTATAATTTTTCATTTTGTTATCGAAAAAATTTAATAAATCATTTGCTCTTTTTCAGAGATGTATAGAATTTACTGTTGAAAAATAAATAATTTAAACCGCGGCAGTATTATTAGAAAATAAAGATGACGATATATTTTTCCTAAAATAGAATTTGCATAAATGTAACCAAATAATTTTATTCTGGTGGATCTCTGGTGAATATGATAAAAATTTATATTCATTCTGATAATGCACATATTACGTTTCGCAGCTATAGTTCATATTAATTACATAAATATTTTATATACATATGCCTTAATATTTTAAATTATTAATTGAGCTTAATTCTAAAGTATAAATATTATGAAATATAATAACATGATTTTTTCTTAAAAATTTTATTTTGCTGTTTATGCTAAAAAAATTTTAAAAAACCATTTAATTTGTTTATACATTTTTATTAAATTATTACTGCTGAGTGTAGTGATGGATCAACTATCTTGTTGTCCTTTTGGAAAGAAAGTATTACCTAATATATTATCTCTACTGATATGTTGTTTTACGTATTTATTCTGCTGGTAATGTTGATAATATTACTGACATTAGTTAAAGAAATATCGTACTAAATTTACAGATACTTTAGCTATTATTTCTTGCTCATTAAGATGAATCAATCTTACGATATATGATTCAATAAGTTAGCTGAAAAAATTGAAGAGTGGAAAAAATAAAAATATCAATGAAAATAATGTTAATGTGTATGAAATATTATTACTTTAATATGTAATTGAATGAAGTTCACTTTCACTACCTATGTATACATTTAAATCAGTTAATATAAGTAAACATTTCCACGTTTCATTTTAACTAAATGGTTTTAAAAATATTAATTATTGAATAGTTTCTACTATCAACATCATCCATTTTTCTAACTTTGAATAGTATGTAGAAAGGGTGTGAATACAATTATTGCAAATTTTAGTTTCCAAATCTGATAAGAGGTTAAAGTATACAATATAATGTTTTAATACTTTACATTCGAATTGACTACACGAAATCTCCTATTACCGAATTTTAAGACATATCAGAACAATTTTTTGACATTGTATGGTGAAATAATGCAACCATTTCCAGATGAAAAAAATTCATTGAAATCATCCATAAATTCACTGAATTATCAACAATTCCAAACTAATTGGAATCAAAAGAAATACAATGTGAGAATACTACATTAAAATACACATACTCATTTCTTGTTATATAGCTGCATTGTACATTTACAAATGTATATAACGAAAGAGTTGGATGACTTTAGATAAATAAGCTTAAAATAATATATACAAAGCAGAATAATGCTTTAGTTTCGTTCACGAATATCGTGAGCTGCTAAAATCTTTGAAAGTGTGCAGAGTAGCTCGATTTTAAACTCGTGGCCATTATTAATTTCCATATAATTTTTTACTTCAACGTAAATAATAGTAAAATTTATGTAAACGACTTTTTATAGTTATTTCTTACACAATAATAATGTAAGATTGCTATATTTACGTACGAATGATAACATTCATGTTACCTTTAATTCGACAAGACCTTCCATTCTTTTAAATTCATTAAAAATTATTGAATAATTGAATTGCACTTAATTATAAAGTATCACTATGAATCGAATTGTATTGTTCAGGTAGGATTGAAAGATATCGCAACCTTGGGAGAAACTAGAAAAATTTCTGAAGTTTATAAATTGTTTGGAATCTTGTACTCCTGTAATATTAGTAACATCTACTTGACTCTAAAAAGTAGCTTATACTCTGTGCCTTTTCAAGATTATCGATTGTATTATCGATAAAAAGAATAATAGCAAAATTGATTTCAAAGTGAAAAAAAGTAATAAACAAATTAAAAATTTAGCAATTCAATATGAGTAGCATTGCCGTATATCAAAACTCATCTTGCTTTCGGTGTCCTCTATCCATAGTTTAAACAAACAAAAACGCATGGAAAGCTTTTCTGTTTATATAAATACATTTTCCCCATGCAGTAGCGAGGGATTGGCCAAATTTGATGCGAATATTTGTTGTATGTAAAAAAAAACTTACCCTTGATTTTAAACAATGTGAATAAAGAAAATGCGACAAAAATGCAAAGGTTGCTCCCACCCCACTTATTATATTTTAACTCATAAATAGTAGTAAATTGCTATAACTTTTAAAAAAATTTAAAGAAAAAAAAGATTTTACAACACTCAAACTAACATCATACTTTTATTTCGATAAAACAGTAGAATAACGTTTATTATTTGCGGTTGAATTGTAAATTAATTAAGTAGCCCATCATTACCACAAGTATTGTATAGGGAGTTGCTTCGATGACAGCCAAAGAAATCAAGGTTTTTTTTAACCTGCGATAAAAGCGATGGTTATAATATATACATAAAGAATAAAACTCGACTATGCGCATATATAGATATAAGAAAAAACGTCTTCTATATAATTTCAGTAAACTATCAAACGTAGAAAATAAGAGAGTGCAAGAGAATTTTACTACAACACTTCACCTTGTAAGAATCGCTGTATTTTTCTAACCCGATAAGTTCTTTTCTTGTAAATAACTTTAGAGCGCGGCGTAAAATTGATATTTCAAAGTTTCTGCGATGCGTGATTATGTAAAAATATAGTTGTACGTGTACAAAATGAATATATGAAAGCAAAGTTTAGCTATCGGGGAATCTGTTACGTGTAAATATTATACTTAAAAAAAATAGCGTGTCTGAAATTGAACGAATCGTTGGAATTCATTGATAGTGAAATTGACAAATTTCTGGTAACTCATTACTGAGCCCAGAGTTATTCAGAAATTTGTGGGCGTATTAAAGGTCTGACCACTTCGTTTCCTTGAATATTCATGGAGGAGATGCAGTCGTCAAGGGTTACGAAATTTATGTAAAAAAATTTTTTTGTTATGTAGTTATTGTACAAAAAGAAATTATTAAAACGTTATTTGTAATAAAAAAAATTTATTGCGATTCGTAAATGTTTATTAACGATAATGTTGAATTCTTAACCATGCATCGGTTACGTAGATTGCGCATTAACTAATATTCAGAGTTTTCATTTGAATAAAAAATTATGACGCATACTTATAATCATTGTTGACGTGTTCTCGAAATTTTAATAATTCCTTTTTGTGCAGTCGAATAAATGAGCGAACTTGTTGTACATCTATAATGCGAAATGAAAAAGTGAAAAATAAAGCAGCTTGCGTTCAATTGCAGTGGCGAAAAGTATGTACTTTGATTTTCAATGGATTTTCTTATTCATTGTCGTACTAATGGTCTATACAGGGCATAGGTCTTAAGTCGCGTCATTTCTTTCGTTTCGCGAAAAAACAAAAATAAAAATAAAAAAAATGATAAAACGTGCAGTGTAAGAGAACGTTTTGCGAGAAATATATGGACGGAGCCAAGAACTTACTGTAATCGTAGTTAAAAAAAAAAACAATGTCAGTCTATGACAAGATAAGACAAACTTGTGAAATCATGCAAACAGTTGAACAAGAAAAAATTCGCATACATACAGGCACTCTTACACGTAAACACAACACAGTACGGAATACAAACTACACCAAAACAAAAGATTGTTACAACTAATAAATTATAGAATAAGTTAAACCTTGAATGATTTATTTCTATCACCCTACATTTAGCTCGTAAGAATTTTCATCTAATTTTTCTGTCAAGAAGCATGACTACAATAAATACAAATTAATTTTGGCGTCAATACTTATATTTTTTTCATTTCACAAAAATGTTGTTTTGAAACACACTGTGAAAATACGTTTGCGTCACGTTTTATCAATATCATTTGATTGTGCTTCTTTTTCACGTTTATGCCGAATTATTTGCGCATTATGTTTCATTTACCGTTCCACGACATTTCGCTGTCAGTAAGTATAAAATGTTGCGTTTATAAAACTTGAGCGCAATACGCGACGGGCAGACTTTTAATTGAATCCCCCGGCAATTTCGTGGGGAAAAAAAAATCAAATTTTCGTCATTCTCGAAATTGATTATGAGCTTTCAGACTTGAAAAAGAATAATTAAATTCGGTTGAAGAGTTGTGAATTAACGCGATTTGCCATCAAACTCGAAGTTTCACTTCAGCAGTCTCGGGAGGATAATCTTCGGACTCATCGGATTTCTGTCCGAAAACTCCGCAAGCTACCAGTCTTCTTCGAGAAAACCCGCTACTTCAACGAACAGCCTCCATTTGTCTTCACTTAAAATGTATTTGCGTAGGCACCTGGTCTCAGTGAGCAACCCTCGTCTTACTGTACCTGTATATATAGGTACGTGCTTAGCACGTTTTTCGACCTTACTTCGGGAATAAAACATCCGCTTCACAATTCGATTCGAAAGAATTATCTGAAAACGAGGATGGAAAACAATATGAAACGAAATTGGTTATATTGTTTATTCAAAATGATTGGATTTGTAAGAAACCAATAAAGATATTGAAGAGAAAAATCGAATTTTTTATAACTATAATTTGCTTATATAGTTGTTCTCTGGTATATTAGAATCTATTATATATCATGAAGCTTGAGACTTGTATAGCAAATAGTGTTGTTCAATAGCCACTTGGAAATACACGATATCTATACAGCTTTTGTAATCAACGAATCAGCAGCTTTTTCACCTGTTCTATTGTGGCGCCAAATTTAAATTGAACATTCTCGGCAACGAATTTTCGCCATCCTCTTTCTAACGTAAAAATCAAAGACTATATTCCTCTCCGAAAGCCTGCTTAAAACGTCGTCTTATTGACATGATAATTCACTTTATTTCTGTATACAGCACAGAAACTATACACTCAATCTCCTCGAGCTCTCGCGCAGAGCGCTCGAAGGGGATCCCGAACGTCCCTGGTACAGAAAGAAAATCCTGTTTATTGACAAGTAATACTACCTAAGTGCCACTCGCCAAATCGAAAGAAATTTCGTGCTCCGTATATAAGAACAAAGAAGAAGTGTTGGGCGTGTTTTTTTTTCTCTCTCTCTCTCTCGTACCCTCTAAATTCCCCTTCCGACCTCCCCATCACCGTCCTCGCCATTTATAACGTAATTATCCCAACGAAACGTCCATCACGAGCGAATAGAAAACGGCCGTGGAGAGCTAATAAGTAGCTGCTGATGCCGTATAAAAGTAGCGTTTCGTTGCCGCGCGGAGTGAATGCTGTCATCCCCCATTCGAGCAATCATTATACTTTATTGCAGCATTTTTATGGCAGTCTTGCCATCTGCTTCCGACTAATTACGATCGTATAAAGCGAGTGAAATGTTCCGAATGCCGTAAAGTTTCTCTTTCTTTCTCTCTCTCTCTCTCTCTCTCTCTCTCTCTCCTGCAGGCGCACATATACAGCTTGTCTATATATACGCTGGAGGACCACGTACGATTTTGCCCCACTTTTGCAAAAAAAAAAAAAAAAAAAAAAAACAGAAAGAAATCACGATCGAATCACAGTGTCTTCAAAAAGTTCCGCTTTAAGACACTGTATGAAAATAGTCTTTAGAAAAAAAAAATTTTACTGGAAAGAACTAGACGACCTCTTTCCCCGTAATAAAATTTTACTCAGCGAGCGAGAGGCTAATGTTTTACTTACTTATAGATAAAGCTTTTATGGTTGTAAAAGGAGAGGCTGTATAATGGCAGGGAAGAAAAATGCATTTTTCAGAAGAATTTACGAGCCCATTTTAATAATGGTGTATAATGGTGACAATTAACAAGTGCAGGCGTGTAACGAAACGTAACAATGAGTTTTAACAGTCTTATAAAGTCTAATATTATACTATACATAGTGCGTCGCGCTAATCGTCTTGGCGACGATTACCCTCGCAGATAAATGCACCGCGACGTTAATTTAAGCTTCGAAACACTTGGACGTCTCGACTGACTTCTTGGTCATCGGTTAAATGTTGATGACTGCGGACATCTCTTCTCGTTTTCTTCGAAATTTCGAGCATCGCCAAACGACAATAATTGTTCGCTAAGAAGCTCATTCTCGATCGTAAAATCTTACCATAGATTCTGAGCAAATCCAATCTGAAATGTAAAGAAATAAAAAATGTTATGGTATTAATTTTTTTAATAGAAATCATCTCATTTTTTTCTGATGTACGTCGTATTGATTAGTGACTGAGCAGCCGGAGGGGAATAAGTATTATCGATTGTGGAGATGAAGACTAATGACAGGTTTCTTTATGAGAAACAAAGGAAAATTAAAGAAGAAAATCGTAAGTATTTATCAGGTAAGATATTTCGAATGACATATAAATGATGAGTTCGCTAATAATAGTTTTGAAGTTGGAAATGTCACGCATATTGCTGTATTATAAGTTATTAACGATTTCAAATTTATTAAAAATTTATTGAGTCTGGCAGACAATGTACTTTCGTGAAATTAATACTTAAATCAAGATAAATCGTGAATTTTCTCACGGAAAAAGTTGCGAATTTCTTAACACACTTGAAAGAGATTGAAAAGAGATAAAAAAATATTAAAGTTGATTAGACAGAGAAAATCAATCACTTACGATAATCTGTCACTTTACGACCTATATGACCAATTCTCCTAGAAAAATGCACTTTTTGGGGGTCCAGAAATCGAAATTTTTTTTAAAGATAAAGGTTTTAGACCGATGAGACTTTCTTCTGTAAGCCGAAACATATTCAAAATGCAGAGGAACATGGGAAAAGTTGCTTGTACCGATATTTCAGAGTCATTTTACGCTTTTTTTACAGAAAATTAATGCGTGACAACACTGGAATAATAACAACTACGAATGTTCTCGAGGCACCAATACAATTTCGAATAAAACTATAATAAAGTATTACAAAAAAGCTCTAATTTAAGAAAATATATGCCAAGTTTCGATGCTCTGATCAATTGCTCTGATCATTAAAAAAAAAATAATAAAAATCTGAATAGCCAATTTTTTTCTTTTTCCTCCATATGCCTCCCCATGTTAAATTTTCATATTATATATTTCCCATGTTCCTCGGCATTTTTCATCATCTTTCGGCTTACAGAAGAAAGTCTGATCGGTCCGAAACCTCTGTAGCTTTAAAAAATTTTTTCAATTTCCAGACCAAAGAAAAGTGCATTTTTTCATTGAAATTCGACGTATATAGTACGGCATATATAGTACGTCGCGCACGCGGTAACACTTTCGCCTCTCGCGTTCTACCCCTCATTAAGCGCAAAGAAGAATAATTCGCTGCACGAACTTTAGTCACTCGATGAGCATCGCCCCGGCAGTGTCTCTCTCGCGCGAGCGGCAGAGCGCTGCAATTATAAAAAAAAGACAAAAAAACAAAAACAAAAAAAATTCCACCCCTCGCCTTCGAACGAGAACCGGATAACCGCGCTAACGACGAAGAAGCTGCTGTCGCCAGCGAAACTCAGTTACACGACAGGTCAAGCCGGCAGTATTATTCCCGCTTAGGTGCGGGGGGGGGGGGGCCAAGAGCGTCGAGCGTATACACAATAACGTCGCGCAATATACAGCAACTGCACGAGGCTCTCGCGTACACGCATATACGTCTATATATAGGTGTGCACGTATACGCGCAGGTACACAGTGTATACGCTCCGGTCCCTTAATTTCGTTATTACAACGCTCCGGCGCAGTGTAAGGTCCGCAATTCAGGCGCCATTAATCATATTCGGAGCTGGAAGTAATTGCGAGACATCCGAAGGAGATCTGGGCGCGAGAGAAGCGGTGTCGCTTCCTCTACCCCCAGTAGGGGGGAGGGGGGATGAAAATTGTCGGGGTAGTAGCCGTGTACGAGGCGAGGGTGGGAGAGATCGCTTGACTCGAGGCAAATATTAGATAGCGGAGCCCGCGATACGCTATACGTTCGGGAAATCGACGTGTTTTGCGTAGCGGCGCACCCGGAGAGCTTCTGTTTGAGCTCGAGAGCTTTTAGAGAGCGCGGAGACGCTTTGGGAGAGAGAGAGAGATATTAAAGGGGATGTGCGCGCGCGAGGAGCGAGAGGCACACTTGGCGATTTGGGGAAGATATTTGATGACGTGGGTGTCGGGAGGGGGGAAGTGCGCGCGATTCGTTTGATGAAGTATACGCGCGGGGGTTGATTAGTTGGGGGGATGGGGGAGAGCTTGTTTACTGTGTCGTCGAGTTTTTCCAGGTAAATAAGATTTTGTTATCGATTGAGCTGGATGTAAAGCGGCTGCATTAAAAATAGGGGCTGCTGGGGAAGATATTAAGATTTTACGCTTACTTGCGAAACGAAGTTACGCTCATTAATTTTAGACAGGTTGTTCATTATTGATGCAGTCGTGTCTACGTGGAAAATATCTTTTATTTACTCGCGAGCTCTTGAAAATTTAAAGTATCGCACAAGCGTTATACACTTGTGAAAAATATGTACGCCCGATATTTTATTATAGAAAAAATGCTTTGCAAATGACATTTCAATAAATCTATATTAGACAAGCACAAAATCACCTACATAAAAATTTCCCAAAATTAGCTTACCTTCGTTAGCATAGACTCAGCTGGTTGATACATTTGTTCGGAATTACTGGGTGACATGAGGTACTCTATTCCTCCGTAACCACTCAATTGCAGCTGCAACCCTGGAATTCATATTAGTTTCATTAGCAAAACAGGTTTCTCCCTCTCGCTCTCAATTTCGCGTTCGTTCATCATTGCCGATGTACGAGACAATATTGTATTAAAATTCTTTGCTTCAAGTAATAGCTCAGAACGATTAACTATAGTTATGTACGAGTTCTTATACCTGGAGAAACAGCTTGGTTGATTTGCATAGGTTGCTGAATTGGTTGCTTAGCTTCTGCAGTATTTGGTAACAAATAAAACGATCCTGAAACCATAAATTGCGTATAGTACAAATTCTTGAAATAAGACCTAGGAATTTATTCGAAAAATTTTATATAAATCAGTATTATTGATTACACATTATGCAATATAATAATCTTTAAAATCACCTAAGGGTACATTGGTAACCATGGGTGGTGCTGATTTTGCTGGCTCTTGAGGTTGTATGAGAAAGTACGCAGGATTATTACTTGGGGCTGAAAAAAAAGTCATTAGAAATCGATTCACGAAACTTTTCATCGGCATCTCACTCTACACGCCCGAGCATAAACCAAACATTTGTTTACCATTGTTAACGGTCGGATTTAATTTCAGCTGTACAGCGTCCACCTGACTTTGTCCAGAACTATAAGTATTAGGAACTGAAAGCAGACATTTCGAAGTGACCAGAAGAGTCATAGAATTTTTCAAATAATCAATCAATTCTCAACCTGCTGACAGGGTCAACGACGAGCGCGCAAAATCTTGGGCAGGAAACGCAAGTTTCACCTGACCGGTTGCTTCGCCTGTGGAAATCGGTGCGGTCGGTATGCTAAATCTGACCGGGGATACGTTATTGTTGCCGCTTTGAACGTCCAATTGCTGTCCCAGCTGCACTTGCAGCGGTTGATTGGCGAAAGCGTAGCCGCCTTTGGTGTCGTAAAAGTAGACGCTCTGCTTGACGTTCGACAATTGCTGCTTGTCGGATTCGATCGGTAGCAATCCGTGCATTGGCGATGGCAATTCTTGGGTCACCGTTCTGCAAAATCGCAAAAGTTTCCCGCTCAAGCACTTCACCTGTCGTTCCGCGGTATTGAGAAGATTTAATATTCTCCCAACTTCGAGCTGTACTTTAAACGACACGGCGACGCGCAATAACAATCTTTTACTGTACCTGAAGTCGTAAGACGCCTTTGGAGACTCGTAATACGAGTCGCTGTTCATTCGATGGTCGGTGGTGTGCTTCAACGTGTCGGAAGGATTCTTGGACGTCGTCGACGGAGTGGTCGATGCCAGATCGATTGGCTGAGGACAATCGATCGAGTTTACTGGCTATATAGAGCTTCGGATCTTTTATTTCAGCGGCAATTAATTTTAACCAATGCTCCCGATTCGCAAGAAAAGAAAAATCGATAGAGATCGAAGAAATCGTAAAATTGTTAAATTATGATCTCATTGTTAAGTTTACGCTTTCGAAATCCATATCGCGAATTTTAATCTCGTCCACGCTGGCCTTTCCATTCTCTCTATCTCCCTCTACGGCGAATCCATTTTATCTCCACCCCGCAGACAATAGAGACGTTTATTTATATACATCAGCTTCGCCGTTTCTTTTTTCTTCATAAATCGATTCTCCGAAACGAGTATCAGAAAGCATATCTCCGCGCGGAAGAAATACGATCGAGCTTACCGTGCTTTCCGCCGGCTGACTCGATGCAGCGCCGGCTGCAATTTTCTGCGAGGACGACGTCGCCGCTGCTGACGTAGGCGATACATAGCTGGCGGGATTCTGCTGCTGCTGCTGTTGCGAGACCTTTAAGTCCGACGTCGAGGACGGCTGCATCGGAATCGTCGACGCCGACGAGCTGGCCAGAGCCACTGTCGCCGACGCCGCCTTTGTCGTGGCCGTATTCTGCGCGACGGCCAGCGGATTAATATCCGCGGAAGTCGTGCCCGCCACCGAGGCGAAGCCCAGCGCGTGGTTCCCTTTAACGTGAAGAAGCAGACAAATCCATGATTTACGACACGCGGTTATCTGGTTAATTGAACTTGGTGGATGCGCGAGGTGCTATTAGGTCGATTTTTTCGCGAGGGTTTTTCCGGGAATCCCGCTCGAGCGATTTTTGCACTGTCGCAAGTGAGAAGTAATTAAAATAAAGAACGCGCGCGCTGCGCTGACAGGTACACTTGTAATCTGAGATTTACCGAAAGTGAGATGGTTGGAATGACCGCCAAAAGAAAGTGGTTGTCTCTTTTCTGCGAAAGTCTGGTGTTGATGATGTTGATGCTGTTGTTGATGATACTGATGATGATGATAAGGTTGCTGCTCAAATTCCAGCGGTTGATGTTGATGCCGAACTTGCTGCTGATGATGTTGATGCTCAAATTGTTGCTGTTGATGCTGATGCCCAAGTTGCTGATGATACTGATGCTCAAATTGTTGCTGTTGATGCTGATGCCCAACTGGTTGCTGTTGATGCTGATGCTGCTGCTCAACTTGCTGCTGATGATGCTGATTACTTGGTTCCTCTTTAGACTTTACAGCTCGAAGATCATTACTAGAGTCCGTACTCGGTTTTTTTTCTACTGTACCCAACGATTGTTTTTTTGAATCCTTCGGAACTGGAGGGGGTGGACCTAACAGATTGAAATCTATACAATTCCAAGATCAAAATCTAAAGTTTATCTTGATTTTATAATTTCATTAGTCATTATTATTATGCCACTATGTGTTTGTATTGCTACACTTTGTTACGGAACAATGATAAAACTTTATGTCCAGAGCTTACACTAGCTTATATTCATCGACACAGGATCATATGTGGTTTCCTTTGTAGTGGTTATCCGCGTAGGCAGCATATATAATGTCATTAATGTTCTGGTTTTGCAGTGAATTGTAAAAGTAATTTCGTTATTTAAAAATATCATTTACGTGCACACATAAGAATAATTATGTATACTACATACTGTGCTACAACTATAATAGTGGAAACTATATAGTGAGAGATACATAAATTACCAGAAAAATTGATATAGCTATATATAAATTAATTGGATATGAAAATTATGATTAAACACATACGTTATGCTCATGATTATCTTTGTTATGCTTCAACAATAGTGTAGACTCAATATACAGATTGTAATAGTTGTGTAAATTGACTTCCCGCGTTCTACATAACGGACTTCTCTAATCCTGTTACAAGTTAAGATTGACCTCTGGAGCCAAAACCATTATTGCTTGTGAATTTCGATCCGAACTTAAAAACAATACGCATCACTCTTACATGATAAGATAAAAATTTATAACGAATAAACACTTAGAATTTTTTTATCTATTGGTTCATATGCAATAAAATGTTGGGATCTGAATGATCAGCTTACTTCATCCACTCAACGAACAATATGTCAATTATAAAAAAAACTAAAATTTAGAATTTTGTGTAGTCTTATGCGTTATTCATTTCGATTCTAATTTTAAAACATAAAATAAATAAATTTCCATCTAAATTAAAAATCAAAATATTTATGCACATATATATTTTTCCAATTTCCGGATCGAAACCCCCGGAGTAGTTCCCCCTCGAGCCCGTAAAACGGCCGAGAAAAAAAATTCATATCACGGCAGCACTAACAAACCTTTGTACTCGTACGTAATGACCTGACCCTCTCGGAAATCGGTCGGTCCTTTCCAGCGGAAAGAAAGTGGCCTACTCGGCGGAAAATATGAAGAAGAAATTGCCGAGTCAGCGAGGAAGATACGACCCTCGCGATACGGGGGTCGCGAAGGTGGTCCTTCGGCGAAAATCTCTGAATCATCATCGCCGAAGGATTGCGGCCGAGTGAAGAACGTTGGCGACGACTCGTGTCTGGATGGCGAACGAAGAAACGTCGGCAGCGACGGGGCCTCGACGTAAGATGGAAATTTACGATAGATATCGGCGTCGTAGGCTCGTGGCGGTCGCGAGGCGCCCACCGCCGCGACCACTGCGATGAAAATCACCTGGAATTAAGAATTTTCTATTTTTTCATAATTTTTCGAGTTAGAGGACTGACATGTATAGGCTTTAGTTGTTCGAAAAATTAATTGTGGAATTTTGTTTTGATATTTGTTCTATAATTAAATTATTTGGTATAAGCTCAGAAATAATGTACAGAAATAATCTTTACTATTTTCAAATTTGCTCTTTCATCTGTAAACGAAATTTTAAGTAGATCTAATATAGTAAATATTAAAACGCTTTTCAATAGCCAAATTTAAAAATTGTTGTATATAATTTTAAATTTTATTATTTAATTTATATACTACGATTTAATATATTATTGTAATTAATGAATTAAAGTTAAAAGAACATAAATATTAAATAAAAATGTTTACTTTCTGAGTATTTACGTATATACGGGCTCCCATAAACAAATTGTTGTTGATAAATTAAGACTAAGATATGTGTAAGAAATAAGTGCAAATAAATAAAACAATTATCATTTCTTATTATGAATATTGTTAAGTTATGATTGTTATAAATCATGAGCCCCAATAGTGCCTCTTTACAATTGAATAATTATTAATTCTAAATGTTAATTTTCTGTATGAATGGTTTCTGTATATATTTTAAAGTAAAACAGCAACATATGACTGTACTATAACAAAATGAAAATCATGTTACAGTATATTAAAAACTTTTTTTTCAAATAAATTTTCAAAAATAAAAAAATGATCTCTTGCATCACAAAGATAATTTTCTATACATACAATCATAACAAAACCTTTTTTATTTCAAAGTACTCATTCAAATCTTTAATTAAAGCTATTGAGATCTTCAAAATTTCGATTTTTCATTTCACAAATCTATTACCATTGGGACATGTTTTTTACTGAAGTTTTATTTCTAAGTGTTTCAGTAGACGAAATTAAATTTTAAATATCTTACTTTACTCCTTAAAACCTTCACTGTGAAATATGTGAAGCCCTTTTTTAATAAACAATTCTTTTTCTTTTTTTTTAAAAGAGTTTATATCAGTTTTATCAAATTCGTTTTAATGAATTAAAAAAAATTATATAATACTTATAATTAAAATAAGTGAGACATAAAAAAAAATTTCGTCTACTGAAAACTTCAGTAAAAAACATGTCCCAATGGCAATGGATTTGTTAGAAGAAAAATCGATATTCTGAAGTTTATTCAATAGCTTGAATTGAAGATTTGAATGATCACTTTGAAATAAAAAAAGTTGTGTTGCAATCGCTTGCATAGAAAATTATCTACAGCTTTTTAAACAAAATTTCTTTTTCCAGCAGTCAACCCAGACCTGACCCCTCAATTAATTACAATAACAAACACGCGGCTTCAATCGCAATCAACACTTTCTCACTTCTATCGAAATATTGTTCATCGAAAAATTCCCACATGGAATTCAATAAGACCTCGAACGAAAAACCTGCTTCGCTCCGATCGATTCACTTTCTCGCCCGTCTCGACATGCGATCCGAGGAGATGCCGCCTAGAAACCGGTGGAAAAGTGCCCAGCGCCTCGCGCCAATCGTCGAAATACTTCGAAAAGCTTCACTACCGCAAAGTACGCCGGGATCGACTCACCGGGATCTTCATTCGCCGTGTGTTCTCCTCTCGCCGCGTTGCTGTTTTATCGCCGCACCGAAAAAAAACGCGACTTCGATGAAAAAAACGGCCTCGCGAACCGAGGCCGCGGATCTCCAAACGGCTGTGTGGCTGTATCGACGAGCAGCTCGGACTTTTATAGACAGGCCGGCCGATCGCGATCGATTGACTTCCACCTCTGGAACGGCCGTCGTCGACCGCTTTGATCGTTTAATTCTGCGCTCTCGGAACCTTTCTCTCAGGAATGTCGCGCACGCCTGCGTCCCACACTGCCAAGCTATTTTACGCACTTAATCGCGGGAATTCCTCCCAAAGTGTCCCGTGCTTTGTTACGTCTTTTTGCGGTAACGATGTGAAAATTTGGCTCGTATGTTCGAAATCGAGGCTTGACTTCGTTGAAGCGTACTGATAGTTTTCAATTTTTTGGTATTGTTTTTAGACAAATTTGATTATATGAAGGGTAGTAAGAAGTTGATGGTAAACTGTGCAGAGATCTTAATTGTTTTGAAGTCAATTTATATACTGGCTATTCAATGGGTCAAGTAAAAATTTGAATTTCGCGCCACGATAGAAGGCTGTATGTAGATAGCGAAAGACACCTGTAAATTCTCTTGAAATAAATGTAGTTAAACCAAAGTCTCAAAAAAGAAAGACATAGTTACCCTCGGAAGTTTTTGAAGCTTGCATGTAAATATCTTGTGGAATGGCATTTGAATAATACCTCAAAATCGTGTTATTCAAATGGCATTCGGAGAGATATTTAAATCTTAACTTCAAACTTTATAAAATGGTATAAGATAATTACAGAGAGGACGGCAACTGTGAGCAACTTGGTACTGAAGTATTGCATTTACTTCTTTTTTTAGTTTATTATTTGTTATAACCGAAAAACTGCTTTTTCGTTTGTTATACACTATAGCGGGTGAAATTTGAATTTTTAATTGACTTTAACATCCCCTTAAAATTGAAATATGAATGAAACATCGTATATAACTTGGTTTACATCTGAGAAACATCCATGCAAATTTCCAGAAGGCCACAAAGTGGCGATAGAAATATTTTCATGTAACGTCAATATGTATATTTCGTTGTTTGCATATAACTCCGTGAAAAACTATTTCAATTTCAAATTAAGAAAGCATTAATATTCAAATTTTAATCAAATTTTATTAGTTAGGAACATTGTCCACTTAACAAAATCATTTTTTCAAGGATTTTTCATGTAGCAAAAGTTTGTTGAACAGAAAAATCGCACGTTGAACTTGAAAAACTTCGTCAAATTAGCATCAGTGTATCGAAAAGAAAAAGTGCCATCATATACAAAATGCATAGTTCCTATTTTATGTAATTTCATCGGTGTAATTTCTCCAGTGAAGCGTATATCTCTCGAATGCGTGAAAAAGGCACACTTTTCGCGACTAGGCTCGATCATTATACCGGTAGAACGTCTTTAAGCGTAAAATTGTACAGGCGTGCATTTGTACCTCAAAGAATGCGAACGCGCTCGGTTTTTATTTCGGTCTGCAACCAAGTATGGCTCTATGCGCCTATACTGCCTTCAGCAGAAGAAAAAGAAAATCCAATCTGGTTGCTTCTTTCTCGGTTCATTGTCTAACACGTTTACTGATCGATGCCGAACGACTTGCACTTCCTACGTATGTGTGAATTCCACGGTGTCGATGTACTCGCCTCTTACGAGCGAAAGAATGCATATATATGGCTCTATATTTTTATCGGACTAGCCTCTTTTTTTGCTCGAAGTAAGATTTCAGGCTAATCGATCGTTTAGGAAAATACGTTTGTGCAGTTTTGCAGGTTTAATTCGCTCATGCGAATGACAACAGTGGATTCTAAATAAAAACTCGAATAAAATCAATTTGTCCAATTTTACTTTGACGATTATATTCTTTGTGGAGAACAATTTGTTCGTAATTTTTAAATTACAAAGCGAAGATTAACTATGCCTAAACGTAAGGAAACAATTCTTTTCATTAAAATTTTATATTCTGTAATTTTACAGTTTGTTGCAATTTGATTTAGTCGAATAACTTTTTTTAAAAACTTACACAAATAAAATATGCTGGTTATCGATACAAAATAATTAATCATTTGAGTAAATATAAGTAAAATCTTACATTATCATGATAATCAGTGCACTGAGTACTGTATGTATAAAGCAACAGGTACAAGTGAGAAGATCCTCCTTAAACATTTCACCGCGTGCGAATTCAATAATCCATTACTTCAAATAATTTAAATGGATTATTCTAAACATACTTAATTTCACGCGACTAAGTAATCCATACGAGCGAAGAAAACGTCTCCGAGAAAATCCGATTTTCGCTACAATGGTTTCAAAAGGCAGCGTGAATCGTTTCAACTTGACGTAAAAATATTCGTATAGAGTTTCGCAACGATTCGACGAAAGAAAAATAACCAAGTAAAAATCCACAAGACAAAAAATCGAATACCCTTTAAGAAAGCTGTGTACTTACATGTATTCATATCCGTTATGTAAACAAAGAAAATGCGTATAGCAACCGTACAGTACTGCATGTTTCTCTCTTGTCATGTAACACGAAAGGCTGAAGAGAGGAAAAACTCGAAAGAAACGGAACTTCGCTGTTAATATTGACAATATAAGTACGCAAAATAATGCACGTAAAAGAAGTAAGTATATGTCGAATTTCAAAAAATAAATGCACTTCTCTTTGGTCTAGAATCCAAAAAAAAAATTTTTTAAGCTAGAGCTTTCGGACCAATGGGACTTTTTTCTGTAAGCCAAAAGATGATAACGGAGGAAAAGGAAAAAATTGGCTATTCGAATTTTTATTATTATTATTTTTTTTAAACGGACACAACTTTTGATCAGAACATCGAATCTTGGTATATTTTATTTAAATTAAAGCTCTATAAAAATACTTTATTGTAGTGTAATTTGAAATTTTATTAGCGCCTCGGCAACATTCGTAATTGTTATAATTCCAGTACTTTCGCGCATTAAATTTTTGTAAAAGAAATTTAAAATAGCTCAGAAATACGGTTACTAGTAACTTTTCCCATGTTCCTCTGCATTTCTGACTATCTCTCGGGTTAGAGAAGAAAGTCCGATCGGTCCGAAACCTCTATAGCTTTAAAAGAATTTTTTCCATTTCTAGACCAAAGCAAAGTGCATTTATCCTTTGAAATTTCCCATATGTACAATCATAAAAAAAATTGCACACACACACCCATTGCCATCCTAAGATTTCATCGTATTTTTAAATGCAGACAAGCAAATGTTTATTGATTTCCCCACCGCACTATAGTCCAGTGTTTATTTATTTATCTTTTTTCTGCGCCTCTCTCAAACAGCTTTTTCATTTATTTATTTATTTTCGTAACGGAAAGAAAAACACCACTCCGGCAGCTCGTCGCGCGCGATCGAAAAAATAAAAAACAGAAAGAAGCGCGCGCGTTCGCAAACACTTTTTACTTTCACGACACACACACGAAGAGTGTGTAACGTCACGTATGTACGCGAGCTTTCTCTCTCTGTCTCTCTGTATATCTCCAATTTATATTCCGAATTGATTTACTACGGGTGTACCAGGGCGCAAATCTCCATAACGCATTCCGACATGCATATCGCCGCTCTATAAGCCGCATTAATATTTTACGCTACGACTGGCTTTATAAACCTTTGCGCGCCGCCTCCTCGGTCTAAATAACGATATCATTTTGAATCCCCGCGCCGGCGGCCAAAGCCACGAGCGCGTCTTTTCAGACGTATATACTTACACGTATAGACGCGCAGTAGACCAGAGCCGCGCCAAAAGATCCATAAGGCCGCGAGTATACGTATAAGGTGTACGGGAGGGATATGTGGACGACCTTCCCATTTAAATATCAAAATATACATGCAAATTCGATGGCATAGCTCAACTTAAATGGAAGTGTCGATTTAGCCGGGGTTAATTGAATTGCGCCAAAGTTTTGCTTGCGCTTCGCCGTGTGCGCGATATGCGCCGCAGTCCGCGCAGCGCGTGTACGGCTGTTTTCGAAGGGGGGACGGGAGCGAGAGAAAGGTGTGTACCTTAGGGTAGATCAGAAATGAATTATACGCAAATTTCATTACAGCTGGTATTCATACTCGGCGTTGCATTCGCTTGTATGGCTTGTGTGAGCAGAAAGTGTGGCAATGGAGCGATTTTTTTGTAGATACTGTCTACAAAATAGATTTGAGAATACAACACTGAGAATAATAATTGCTGGTGGAAAAGTGTGAATTAAATTTTTATCAAATTTCTTGACGGACGAAACTATTGAGTTTAATGTAGATAATTTACTTGAATCAATGGGTTTTCCTTGGTAAAATGTGCATTACTGATTTCACGAAATATGTTATGCTGATTAGATAACATTAGTGAAATAATTGGTTGCTAAAATTACTTGGTTAATTTCATCATATATTAAAAATTTTTGATGTTGTATAATAGATTAGTACAATTATTTATTTATTTAATTTATCTTATTTATTTGAGACGATCATCTAAGAATTTATTCTAATCAAGATTCATGTTTATATTATGTAACGAACACTGCAGTTCAATTAGTACTTAATGTATTTGAACGAATCAGCTAATAAAATTTATTACAGTACAATAGATAACTTATATTATTACAAGTCATTTCGAAAATGCTGCTTCATATCCCTCCATCGTACACCCAAATTAATTAAAATCCAACTATTCATTGATACTACGAATCGTCGACTTTTGCACAACAAAATCTTGACCCATCAAAACGGTCTAATGCGATATGGCCTGCATTCACAAATACCGTTTTCGGAACACGCGGCATCTTTATCGCGCGGCACATCTGGATCTGGACTCACGCCACAGTAGGAGAAACAGTCAGCTATGCTGAAACAGATCTCTGGGAGGGGGGAGGGGGGCAAAACAAAATTACAGTCGAGAAAAAAATGTAATATTAATTTACATACGGCGTCACTCACGAATACTTTCATCTTCGCACTGGCAGTAGTTGTTAACGCAGGCTGCGTCTCTCATTCGATTGTCAGGGCCGCGGCAGTATCGGAAACAGTCGCTCACTCTCGAGCATCTGTCTAAAACACAATTGGATCGTCTCGTTATTACTTAGAATTATGTTAAAATTTTGAACAACGCACTGCGCGCTGCGAAAACACGTATTTCGCGTGTATAAGATGTAACGTCATTTCGAGACCTACTCCGAGCGTAAACCGACGATAGCGTAAGCATAAAAAGAATAAGATAAAGTTTTCTCATCTTTCTTGATGGAAGCGTACAACTCGGCTGTGTCACAAGAACTAATGCTAAAAAGCCGTATAGCCGCACTTGTGTGTACGAAGATGCCGTCTCTATATATATAGTATACTACGTTATCATACTTTCTTTCGATTCAACGAGATTGAGCAAGTTTATAATGAACATTTCAAATGTTTTACAAAAACTACGTTACGGCTGAAGTGTACATTTAAAAATTAAGTTTTTGAAGCTCGGTATTCGCAGATTGGTGAACTTTTTTCTGGTGTATATAAAAGCGCGCGTATACACGTCGAAAACATCGAAAAATTTTTAAACGCGTATCACCGCTGATTGAACGACTACCCGCATTGTTCCGCGTACATGGAAATCGAATATTGCGACGTGATTCCATTGTACTTTACAAAAATATTTTTTTGATTATTCGCGCATTTCGCTTGACGCAACGTCGCACACAGACAGACACTGCATATACGGGACTTTCGTATAGTGTGCGTTGGAATACCGTCTGTTAAGCGAATGAAAAAATCATACTATAAGCACAGCCTTTCGCAACGATGTCTTTCCCATCAGTTCAAGGCGAACATACATTTTTCAGTCGCGATTACATTCCCTTATCTTCCCTGCGCGTATACACTTATACACAAGAGCGTTTGCGCTTTTCCTTCTATCTCGCGCTGTATGATCATTTCATAGGCCGCTTTAAACTATTCAAAGCAGAGAAAACGCTTTGGGGAGAGAATAAAGCCTGCGCGCGCGAGAGAGAGAGGGCAGAGATCCTGATGCGGGAGGAGGAGGGAGGGGGGGGGGATAATTTTAGGAAAATTATTTTTATCTCACCGGGCGACGCGGCTGCTATATATGCGTACACTCAACGTGTGCAAACGCGTATACCTATACGTAGAAGTGGGCAAAAATGCGCATCAACTACTGCTAACTCTGATGTGTGCAGCTGTATATATGGCAAACGCACAGGCGAGCACAACGCGTTGTTTATGCGAGAGCCATGAATATTTCATGGAGGACCCATCAGTAGCATTATCGGGGACTGGGCTCTTATCTGCTATTATTTATAATAATGACGCTTGCATTTGAAGAGGGAGAGAGAGAGGGGGGGTGTACAGGCGCTCATTTCGCCCCAGTTTTCATGCGTCCCTTAATATAGACTAGCCCGTCATGTACACCCGATGATTCTCAACTTTTCTAAAGTGACCGGTACAAATCAATATACAATAAATATTTACTTTAACACTTTCGAGTATATACTGTTTTACGTTCGATCAACTTGTATATCTATCACAAAATTTTGTTTTAAATAAATGTAGTTTTTTAAATAATCTACAGAAGGTTAAAGACCTGAAAGGCTGATCAAAATACAGTACAGAACTACTGGATTTCACCAAGACAAATGTATATAAGCTACTCGCTCAACATAACTGATTAAAAGGGGAGAAATAAGCGATATAACCAGTAAAGTGAGGTGCACGAGTGCTTTTCTCAATCCTTTACGTCGGCAAACAACTCCTCCTTTAGAATCAAGATTTCAAGATCAAGCTCATTCACTTTCAAATGGAAGTAGCTTTAAGCGAATGCCCAATTAAAGTCGAAGAAAAGGAAAACCAGAAGGATATACTTTTTGAATTATATAAAATTACATAATTATATCATTATATAAGTATTTATATAGCAATACTGAATTGTTATTGAATGAATAAAGTAGTGAATTGAAAAAAAAGAAAATCGGTTTAAAAAATCTTTCAAAAATTACAAGGATGACTAAAGAACAGAAATTCGGTGATTTTCGAAATGCTCCGATTTTTCATGGTTTTCGTACAAATTGAACATTTTGCACAAAGTGTAATAAATAAAAACTTTGTGTGTTGTTAATTGTGGAACTAAGGAATCTACTTGAAAAGATGATAAACGCTTAAAAAATGTTTTTAAGCGCTTATCAACAATTTTTAGAATATAGAGGCAATTAAATTAAGTCTGAACAAGCGATGCACTCCCTAAATTATTTTTCTAGAACAATATACTTTACTATGCATAATATTACACTTCACAAAAATGATATTGTATAAATCATATGATAGACAATACATCTCTAATATAGGCAGTTTTATAAATTATATAACTATAATTATACATAACAGAAGGCAGCTGCAATATATGGTTATTATAATTTCATTTAGATTTTTTTATCTCCAGATTGTGGCGCGAAGTTTGAGTTTCTAAAGGAATATGTTATTTTATCGAATATCAATGAAACTGAAAATAATTATATAATATAACAGCTTGTTCGCGTCGCGACCAAGGAATAAAAGAAGTAATATAAATTTTACTGAAGATATGAATTCGTTACTACAGAATAAGTTATACTGTAGATATTCCTTCATTTGAAAAATGTATTGCACAGAGAGAGAAAGAGCTTTACTCAAACAAAAGATACAAAATGTAAACCTTTACATTTTTTACTATAATAATTAGGAGCTTTATTTAAATAAAACGTAAAAAATAAACCTTATTAACTCTTAACCCAGTAATTCTAAAAATCGCTTTTTATTTTTACAGTTACATCAGGAGGATTATTGGCTATTATTATTATATCTATTTGGTGCAATGCGCTTGCGGCTTATTGCCTATTCTGGCTTCGCCAATAAGTACAGCGATGGCGCTGCCTGCGACTTTCGACTCGCAAGTACACCGCGCATATGCACATTTGTTGCGATCTGTCGTAGTTTTCGTGAAGAAGTAAGTCATGTCACATCGCATTCGCATAATCGTTGAAAGTCAGAAAATTCACCTGTCAAGTGTAAACATCAAAAATTAAACGCGGTACTTACAACGAAATTTTCACAACGTGTATACGATACAGCTGGGAAAATGACGGTAATAGCCCGCTGAAATATATCAGTCGTCAGCAATCGTCGACAGTGTAATAATAGAGTGGCTTGTATACACACGCGCCACTGTCACTGTGCCCCAATTATTCGGAACTGCGATCGTTCGACTGGCCCAATTACTCTGCTCATCGGGGTTGACAACGCAAAATGAGCTCAGGATTCATATCCGAGGCGGAAATCGCTGAGCAGCGAAAGATTCGCCAGGAGGAATGGGAAAAAGTCAGATCAGCTGATCAGCCTTTAGGTTAGGATTGATCATTGAATTTGAGAGTCGATTTTCCGGGAAAACAATTGAAATGTACCGTTGGACTTGATTGTTTCTGTCATTTCTTTTTTCTGCAGAGGCGCCCGAGGAAGCTTACGATCCCAGATGCCTGTACGATCGGCTACAGGAGCAGAAGAACAAGCGAGATGCGGAATATGAAGAGGCACACAAACTCAGTATGTTATTGATTCTCACTTTGCCATATCTGTGTATAGTAATGGACTTGTTTCTGTAATCTACGTTTCTATGTATATCGTGTAAACGCTGTTAATTTAATGATCGCAATCTGAAGCTAATACTTGTTAGTTTTTCAGAATGTTCATACTTTTCGTAGTATTCTCTGTTTGCAATAACAATATTTTCATACCTTCATTATTTTAACTTTACGTAAATATGAGAAAAATAAAACTATGACATCTACAACATATGAAACCCTAACTGTACCTAATGTTATTTCAGTGTTCTGAGAAAAATCATTCGATACCTTGCTGGTATATTATTAGGAATCCATAGCTCTATTTTCTTTTCATTTTACTTTTTGCATACGTAATGAAGTTTGCTTGTCGGAATGAAGTGTATTTGTTTCGTGTACTTCTTATAAATTTTAAATTTAAATAACCCCAAAGGTATCATTAAAATTTTATTTCCTTACAGAGAATATGATAAAAGGTCTGGATGATGATGAAGTGGAATTTCTTGATTTAGTGGATAGAACAAAAATGGCAGAAGAGCGCAAGAAGAATATAGAAGAAGAAAAAGAAATGCGTGATTTTAAAGCTGCAGTTGCTTCTTTACAAGAAAAAAGTTTAGATGAACGACTAAAATTAGAACTGAAACAACCAGTGATGCATAATAAGTCTGCCACTTCAAGGTATGTGTATTATTTATTTATATGACTGATACTATATTTAAAATTCCATTTAACAACGAATATTTTGAAAATTTATTAAAAAATCTGTAATAAAAAAACTTTATTCATTAATTAAGTTCACTTTTTCTTAATTACAGCAACAAAAATTCACAACTTAGGTTACTTGCTGGTGTAGTTGTAAAGAAACCTGCCAAAACTGAAAATGGTAAGGATTCAGTACACGCATAAAAATAATGAACTAAATAAAATCAAAATGTGCCTATTATTAAAAAAATGTATTCACTTATTTTAGGATCACCTCCACAAGCAGCAAAAAGGAAATTATCTGATAACGAAGATAAAACAGAGAAAGATTCTGAAAAAAATTCAGATAAGCAAACAAAAGAAAGTGATGATACGAAGGTACTTGTTCCACCAGAAGATACTGAGTTACAAACTGGTGCTCTCAAGTGCGTAGCTATATTACCAGGATTAGGATCATATGAAAATTCAAGTGATAGTGATAATAGTTCAGATTCTGAACCAGAAACAAGATGCAAACGAATTAAAATCGATATGTTGGGTCGAGAAATCATTCCTCCCAAAGAGAAAGAAGAAGGTCATTAATTACCTATAATATTATTATATTATTTACAATGTAAACATTTATTACTAAAATAACAAATTAAAGAGTTTTTTTTCAAGTTCATGCCTTTTTTACCTTTAAACCCCATTAAGAAGTCATTCAATCATCATCTTTTTCTATTTAATAAATATAAAAGCTCATAAGACAATGTTATTTTCAACAATATTACAATTTAATAAACTGGAAAAAATGTATTTCGCTAATAAAAATAGCGTACGTGAAAAAAATAGATCTCTTAGCTTATAGAATTCTCTATATATTGTGTACAATTAATTAATGTGTTTCTTGACCCAGTAAAGACAATTGTTTCAGGAATTGCCTAGCATTCGTTAATGTGGTAGAACCGTACACAATTCTTTTATTTGTTCCACCTCCAGTCTTTTGCTAAAATCATAAAGATTAATTTTAAGTAAATATTAATCGAATTTAAGTAACATAAAAAACGCGTTGGTGAAAAGATAAAGAGTGTAAAATAAGTTCGATTTAAAATTTTAGTAAATATCAATTTTCACCAACAATAATTTGATTTAATTTATTTAATTCCTTACCTTTACGTAATCCATTAAATTCTGATATTCTATATAATTTCCACCTCCAACAATAAAAACTATGGCTTCTTGAAATACTGTTCGATTCTTTGGAGCCTGTTCTGAAGGTTTTAACTGTTTTGGATCAAAATAACAATAATCATCAGTTTGAGGAGATTGTTTCATTTCTATTAATTCATCGACTATCCTTGTAACAGGCAAATTCTATAAGAAAATTTAAAAGTGAAATGAATATTTTAACATAATTAATATCTCAATGTCTTGTAAGATCTGCTTACTTACATGTCTTTTTACCACAAGATTTTTTACACCTTCCATCACAAAGGAAGATCCCTGGTTCATTAATTTAGAAAACATGCTTACAGTTTTCGTTCCACCACCTTCGTAACTGTTTTGAACACCCGCCATCTTCATATAATTTCTAAAAATAATGAATTTATGTGTCATTTTAAAAGCATAAATGTTCTTTACACAGATATTTTCTTCTTTGCTACTTACCTCCATCTCCTAAGATAAATTAAGGGATTTAAATCACAGCCAATATTGGACAACGCTGCTTCATGTTTATTATATTCTGCATCTGATAGATTCGTACAAAGATAATACATAATGAAAAGTCGCAGTTTATCTTCAGGCAGACCGCATTCTGGATCATTTATGATATCCAGAATACTTCTGTCTAAAGTTTGTTTACTCATTATTTTCTCTTCAAGTTCAAAAAACGTATCCAAACGCCGAGATTTTATTGCATTTAAGATTCCTGCGATAACAAAATTAAAATGAGTAAATAATAGAAACAATATTTTTATGCTAATCAAATAACTTATTATTTACCTGTAGCTATCGTTGTATGCATGTCAATTAAACGTTTCATTTCCAGTAATTGAGGCAAGGAATTTATTGCACTAGTTAGTTTGGCAGTATTATCCGTTACCATTGATACTGCTTCATCACTTTCATTGTCTATACCCTGAAGAAAAAATACGGAATAATTTTTATTTAAAGTTTATCTAAAATTATTGCCACAAGAATTTAATCAATTAACCATTGACGTTTTCAGCTTTTTGACTTCCTGTTCAAATGTACGATATTGCTCAAGCTCTTCTTGAATAGCTTCAGCAACTTGTGGAAATGGACTGCCTTTATGACCAGACCAAAACTTGTCTGTATTATCGAGCTCACAAGCTCGCGTCTTCGATCGTGCACCACCAGCTGGAGACTTTCCTGCACTCTCTTCAACAACAAGTCTGTTTAAAGACAGTTCCAAGACATCATGAGCCAATGCTTGATATGTCCATGTATGATGGAAAACTGTTGCCATGTCGACACTGCGATCTAAAATTATCAGTACTGGTCTCTGAAAACTGAATATGAAGGTTGAAACTAGGTTGAAACTAGATTAGTTACACTACTGATTGACAAACTTTTGACCATACCTAAAATGACTAGACCTAATTCCTTCACCTTGGAACAAAGTATTTCTAGAGTCCCAAACATTTTCTCTTAATTTTTTATCAAGCTTTTTAGAAACCATTTCTGCGGCATTGCCTCTGGGACATCTAATTATAGGGACTGTTCCAAGAGTTACAAAAACTGAGAAAAGACTATCTACAACTATATCCATAATTTGATCCATTTCTGTGTCTTTCATTTCTCCTCGGTTCAAGGCTTTAAAAGATAATAAATTTTAATTTAATGATTAAATTCCAAAAATGCTGTATATTATACTAAGATTTGAATAAAATTTTTTTACCATGATAAGATATAATGTCACTATTCTGATGTCGAAGTATAAAAAGATCATCTTCTAATGTTATAAAATTAAGATATTGATCAAATACCTAAAATCAAAATGCACATAATAATCTTAATAAGCATTATGCATACAAGTACACACAATTCTTATACCTTGTGAATATTAGCAACAGCTCCAGCCATCACAGCTGCGGAAGCTAAATCTTCCATCTTCTGTCTTGATATAGGAGATATGAAATTCATATGATAGACATCATATAAATTGTTTTGTAAGTCTTGTCCAATGCGACCAATATTTTCATCAGTTGGAGCACAAAAGTAAACAGCTGGCACTTCCGGAATAGGATCTCTATCCGTGTGTAATTGCCTGTGATTTACGAAAATGAATTAAAATTAGTAATTCATATGACATTAAGGAGAATATAAACAAACATACATGTGGAGTGTGATTCCAAGTTCTCTAAGTTCCTTGATTGATATTAGTGGAGAAATGATATCTTGTCCCAATCGATCGTAAATCAAAACTTTCCATACTGGTATCGCACCTTCTGGTCTTGGCTCAGGATTGTTCAAATTGAGCATTTGCTTCAAAGCACCTATGAATAAAAACAATATTAGATAATAATATATTTAATAACGTTTTTTAACTAATTAAATTTGTAATGTACAATCAAAATTTATCGTTATTGTGTTAATTAAATTTATTATTTGAAAAGATTGTTGGCAATGTTCTTCTTTGTCATGCATTGCAAAAAAAAATGATCGCTTGCAATCATTGCAGCAAAACATCTGTTTATTCTAATATGAAATTATAACAACAAAATTCGACTAAATTTTTAATGACACTAAGACAGATAAAAATATATAGAATAGTGAAAATATTCTATATTAAATTAATGACAATAAAGTTATGCATAAACAAATGCTTTTCCCATTAAAGTAAAGATGCAAGTTAATGTAACCCAGTCGTATTTACCAATTTGCTTTTCTCGAAGCGACGCCATCCTCGCGCAGCAATGAAAAGCCCAGAACCGTACAAAATCTTCACATATGAAATAATAACATGTAAAATATAAAGCTAATTAAAACACATGGAACTTCAATAACAATCCCATCGCACAGTGGCACACAGGCACACGCCACACACTGAAAAGCATATGACGTTGACAGCCATCGACTACGTGGTTACCTGAGATGAGCCACGATTTTACACGACAAAAACGAAATTCGACTTTTCCGACCAAAAACTCCGAAAAATCGTGATCGAAGCGAAGCAACAGTCGTAGACGCTCCGTATCGCGTATTATCATCGCTCACCTCCGCGATCCAAGTTAATTAATCGCAAAAAATCCATCGATTTGCATTCTGCCGCCGCTGCGCAACGAGACTGACCGTCACGCAGGACCATCACGAAACGTGTCGGGTTAACGCGACGGTCCCTACTCTGATCGAATATCGACTTTTGATTTTGCAGCTGCGCATATATATCTAGTTGGTCTACTTTGTCTCTGGACTTCTGAGAAGGTTCTCTCGCCTAGTCGTCGCTCGCATCGCATCTATATAACCCTTCTCTACACCCTCCCTCCCTCTCACTCTCTATCTGTCTCTCTCTTCTTTACCCTTTCTCCGTCCGGACTTTCTCTTAAAATAAAAATTCAGAGGACGTGCGAATTTCCTTTCCGGCTTTCGATGCACGATGAATTGAACATCGAAGCTCGTCTGCGCAAAATGCGATGTGTGGAGGTACAATGAAGTTTTTGTGATATACCTTATAACCGAAGCAATGAGAGCGTAATTGTGATATGTGAATGTAACAGGTAAATCATATAAGTTCGTAACTAGACGATATTGTGTATATACTTACTTTGTGCTCGCGCGATTGAGAAATGGCAGAGAATCTCGGTAAACGGCCCTCCAAGGGAATCTTGAAATCATCCAGCAGCTTTGACAGCCAAGAAATTCCAAGGTGACTAATTTTCTTCCATTATCTGGGCACTCAATTGTACCATTGGGAGTCTCGTTCAGGAGAGGAGCGCTCGATCCCATTCTGAATTGACAAAAGCAAATGTTATTTAAAGATAATCGTATGATTTTGCTTTTTGATTGCGTTGAATATTGATGTTTTATTGGGTAAAGGCACTGGTAGTCGGCTACCTTGGGAGGAATTTTGAGTTTTAGTTGATACAAAGTAACTGTTATTAAGCTGATTATAAGAGAAAAAAGCATGAAAACTAAAAAAAGCATTTATCTTTTAATTAAAATCACGCTCACAATTCTTGCCTATGTAGGAGCTGTTTACTATTAGCGCATGGTTGACTACTGGTGTATTTACCCAAGTTGCTTAATAAACTACTTCATTTTTTTTGTACTATTTTGAAACATAACGTATACCTGACAAATGTTGATATTTATTTGTTTAGGGCAACAAAAGAAACAAAATGGGATGAAATGAATATTATAGCAACATTACATCCAGCAGATAAAGATTATGGACACATGAAAATTGAAGAACCCAAAACTCCCTTCAATTTTGAAGATGCTAAAAATGTTGACCACTTAGATTCTTCAGCTGTAGCATCCAAGTAAGTTGTACTAATTAATAATGTTTTGCTGTTATCAGTTGGCCATGATGTAATATTAATTAACTAATACACAAAATATTCTAGATTAGAGAAAAATATTAAGCCTAAAATATTTGAGGAATCAAGCGAAGAAGAAGATGTAGAGACACCGGAAGAGAAAGGTACTCAATTCTAACTGAAATATTTGTAATTGAAGCATTTATGACATTTTATGTTTGTAAGTCCTAACTTTTTTTTTTGTTCTTGTTTTCAGAAAGGAGAAAAGCTTTCGAGGCAAAAAGAAAAGGTCACTATCGAGAATGGGAAGCTGTACAACTTGCACGTAAAAAGCTTTTAGAAGAAGACGAAGAAGATGAAAATGAAGAGAGAGATGAAGGTGAAGAATCAGAAAAGGAAGAGGATAAAGATGATGTAGAAACATCAGAAGATCACCAAAAGGAAAGTGATAAGAAAAATCCAAGCAAGTGCGTGCCATTACATGAAAATGACACTAAATTAGAATAAGTGCCATGGCAATAAATATGTCATAACACTTGTCACGCATAAATCGTCCATTGAGATTCATATTTTTCAAAAGAAAATATCTCATTTTGTGATTTTTTTTCTGCTTTTTTTATCTATATACTATGTTCCTCATATTTTTTATAAACCCTGAAAAAAATTGTATATAATTATATGATTTTTATAATTCAAATTTGTTAAGACAATTAAGAGATTATGATAAAATAGAATTAAGTTTTATACATTTAATTGAATTTAAAAATTATACACTACTGTTAGAAACTTTAGATTATTTATCAGTGTGCCAAAAATCATTTTTTTTTAATTCTCATCTATTATTCCATAAAAAATTAATTAGCAGTTGGTATACACATATTTACTTTAAAAGTTGAGTCTAATAGTCTTGTCGATTTGTCTTTTTAAATATATTTGTGATTGAGCGATTTGCCAAAATTAATTAATTTAATAAAATATTTCAATAAATTAATAATTAATTTAAAATATAGAAGTAAAAGTAAAAAAAGATATTTAGTTAAAAATCATCTAATAGTAGTGTATTAAACTATTGAATACATATTTTACTATAAACTACACATATTTATATAATCGTACATAAAAATTAAATTTTATATAAGTGCATAAAGTCAATATAATTTTACAAAAAAATTTTTTTAATTACATACATTTTTTCCCAGGGAGCTAGCTGTAAATCTATGCTAACAGCTTGTAACATAAAATTAAATTTAATGATATACTTTATTATTAATATTATTATTTTTTGTATCGCTTGCAATTCATTGCTAGGTTACAGCTAAAGTAACATTGCCAACACAGATTTACTGCGATGAATACATTAAATATTTGTATAATAAACAGTCTTTGTAGAGTTAATCTATTAAAAGTGAGGCTATAATAATTCCCACTTTGGTATCTTCCAGCTAAATAACAAATAACACCAAATAACTCCATTTTAGACAAACTGCTTTCAGAATTTTACAGTATTTGCATAAAATGAGAATTTTAAATAACAAAAATATACTGTTAAACATTTATGTTTCTGTTGTAGCTAATAATAGTGTATTTTTGTGTTGTAAATAAGAAGGTTAAGCTAAACCCTGTTAGAAATATCTTCAATTACATTAGTAACAATGCTATCTACTTGGTAATTAAGTAAAAACAGAAATTATAATAAATTATAATTTTAACTTTTTTTCTTCCAAAATATAAATTATAAATCAAATTCTTTTTCTTTGAACATATTAGTTAAATATTTTTTCAAACCTTACATATGTCATAAATATATTTTTATGTATTTAATAATCACTGATTAGGATATTTATTATGTTTTAACAGAAAGACTTGTAATGTCAAGTATCTAAAACCGACTGGAGCCAGTCGCAAAAATGGTTGTTGTGCATGTGTAAAGAAGAAGTTCAAGAAACAATATTAAAATATGATTGTACTATTTGACCATGTGAAAGTTTTGAGAATCAAAAATATATTACAAAATAGAAAAATTTTATTTAAATAAATGGTTAGTCTTAATTATTATCATAAACTTTGTTTAAATAAAAACTAAAGTAAGTATAATATTCGTAAGAACAGATAAAAATTAATATATTTACAATAATTTTTTTACACATTTACAAGATTTCATTAGATTTAATAGGAAAAGCTGCTTCTGAACAAAATATTTTTTCCTTTTTACTTTTATCATCAACTTCAGTTTTTAAGACATCATCATTTTCTTTATCTTCTGATGCAATAGAATTTAATTTTTGTTCTTCAAAATTATTAGATATATTATCCTGGGAAGTTGTATCAATTGGCAAACGATTACCCCAACTGGTTGCTTTAGCACATCTGTATAAAGGTCTAAATTATAAAGAAAATTATTATATCAATTATAAGAAAATTTATATTATTAATTATACAATCTAAGTACTTACTTTCCATGTTTCGTAGGTGTAAAAACAACTTCCTCTAACTTTCCACTTGATGTACACAAAGAACATCTAACATGCTTTTTGCGAACTTGCGTTGGTCGTACAACGCGATACCAATCGTGATCATTAGTACGTTCGCCTACAAGAAAAAGTATAAAATTAATAAGATTTAAAAAAATCTTTTGTTCTTGTTATAATAAATCAATTTATAATTTTGATTACCTTTTTTAAAAACTACATAAGAATACAATTCATTTTTAGCATCTGATGGTCCTAACAATGGTAAACTTTGATACTGTGCAAGAAAATTGCATGGCGTCTTCCCCTCTTCATATCTTGGGCAAGATTGTTCATGGGGACACTAAAAAGATTTATTACAAACTTTAATTTGATTAAATCACTACTTGTATATGTGGGAAATAAAATTTAATTTTTAATTTTCGTGATGAATTTTCTCTTTTTACGTGTATGGATTTTTACGATTAGTCGGGCAATAAAAAAAAAATTACCATTTACTTATGGCATAGTGGACTCAAGTTTATTGCAAACTATACTAAAAATGCAAAATAGTATATTATATTATACTTACAGGAGCGAAAATAGAATAGTTGATTTTCTTATCAATCCTTTCTGTCATATATTTAATAAAATGTTTAGCTTCATTAACGAGCTGTAACAAAAATATTAAATAATTTTAAACCTTATAACTTTAACATTTAAGAAAAACAAATACTTTCCTTAAAACCAGCATTTGATCCTTGTTCAACAATCACTAAATATTTGCTTGTTTTTCTCCATAATTTAGATAGAACATCTAAACGATGTTTTGCATCAGGTAATTCCATAAGAGAGTATGCACTTACAATAAGTTCGTGTTTTAGCTAAAATTCATGTCATACATAATTATTTATAAATACTTTAATTCAGTTTTTTAATGTGTATTAGCACTTACATTGGACACAGGAAGATATTGCCGATATAGAAGAGCTCTTATCTTCTTAGGTGAATAAGACATAATTGCTTCAGCAAGATTAATCATATCATTTGAAATATCAATGCCTAAATACTCACTCATATTTTTCCAATGTGCATTAGCTGCCCTGTAAAGACAATGAATTAAAAATTTGGAAAAAATGGTTACATACTTATTTTTATAAAAAAAAAAACATAAAAGTATGTGCATGTGTTCTAAAAATATTATTTTAGTACAATTTACATTTTGTATATTAATTTTTATACTTTACACCATTGGATTCGATATAATCATATTTTTCAACTAGTATTTCTTGTTAATGATTTTATTATTATATTTTACTAACCATAATGCACTCCCAACACCAGATCCAAAATCAAACATTGTGCTAGGATTAAAATTTGGATCCCTAATGCTGATTTCTTGAAAAATGTTGTACAATGCAGAATACTCTCCTGTACTTCGCGTGATCATATATAATAAACTTCTGTAATGATTGTAATTCAAAGGTTTCCAAGCAAATACTTGTTGTTTTAACTTTTTGATAACCCGTCCCTTTACCTGTAGACGCATTTGTTCTATTTCTTCTGGGTTAGTTGCATCATCTATTTTGTTTTCCAAATATGTACCTTCAATATCAAGATATTTTTGCCTTAACTCATGTTGTTCTAAAGGTAATCTTCTACAAAATAAATAATTTTCAAAATTTATGCGTTCTTTATAAATCTCTGTACGATTAGCACCTGTTTAAAAATAATCAATTGATTATTAATTGGATTGGATGTTTACACAATTATCAAAATATTGTTTTTATACGTTACCATCAAACCTTTCGTTCATTGCTTGAACAATCCATTCTGGTAAACTAATTCTCTTTGTTTTTATGATTCCAGGATGATTCCTAATTTTAATTTTTTCCTCAGCTATTGCACTTGCAATTTCATCCTTGAGTTTAAGGCTAGCTCTTGATGAGAACTTTGAATCCTCCTTAAGTTCAATTTTTTCTTGAGTTACTGTACTTTGTACTTCATCTTTGAATATAATTTCAGCTTGTGATGAAAGCTAAATTCATAAAGATTTGTAATACGTTTCATTTTATAAATAATAAAAATTATGTTTACTTTTTTTAGTTATTAAAATGTTACAGTACCCATCTAATTGGTAAGCTAGAGCTTAACTTTAGCTTTTGAATTAAATACAGAGTCCTCATTTTGCCATTAAAATTAAAGAGCTTAATTCTTTAATTTATTAATAAATATTAATCAATAACTAATATTTGATATTAAATAACAAATTACAAATGTTTTGAAACATTTCCGGTTAACCTAAAAAACGTAATATTCAGCTCGTTTTAATATTGAAACTGTTACAGTTCAGTTGACAGTATTTTAAAAAACTTACAAGATGTTAATTATAATCTTAAATTTTATAATTACACAGTTAGCTTTATAAAATTTACTTTATAAACATTATTAAATTAGGTACAACTATTTATATTTGCGGCATTGCAAATGTAAACATGATAACATAAAACAGAACCAGTAGGGATGAATAGCAGAACGTGTGCAGCAAGAAAATACTTTTTAATTATAAACCGGAACCGCATGATGCATGGGACACCGGAACATATGGAAACCCGCCAAATTCAAAAAGTGAATTCATCAAATGTCAAATGGTCATAAATTTTGAGTGCTGAATTCTAATATAGTAATTTATCGCTTGGTAATTATGAAATATAACTTTTCTCGTTGACGTATATATAATATAAATTTGAAACTTTGTCAAAAGACACATATTAATTAAACAGTGCAAAAAAATAATTTCGAGATTCATTGTAATTTGGTTTAAAAAATTTGCAATCTTTCATCTAATGTTGGTACCACAAAGCATGAATTTTTAATCTACTTAGAAATTTCTTTTTGCAGATATCTCACAGAATATTTCTCATATTATAGTTACTGTGAAATGGAGTAGGTATTAAGAAATAAACATCAACAGAGTAGTATATTCAACCTAAAATTTATTGTTTTTTACAATTGCAAAATTTTAGCTCTTAAATAACGTCTTTATTATCACATTTTGCATACCTATCAAATAAATAAAAATTTCTTAAATTTAAAATTATTCTATTTTGGCAATCTTTTTATGTATTTCATTTCATGACATAGCCATATTGCCGAACTCAAAAGCAAAAGACTGCAAGATTGATGCAATGCTGCTAATTCAGTAGGTACATGATTAAGAAGTGTAAGTATACCCAATGTAGCTTGAGCATACGCTGTGCACGTTAATGCTATAACTGCAGCAGAGGCACGTCGTGGTAAATTACATTTTCGTGACAACAAGCCAATGAAAGTAACAGCCGAGAGTGTTAATATTCCTAACGTTCTGTGATTAAACTGTACTGTAGTAGGATTTTCTGTCAAATTTTTGTAAATTGGTAGCATGAATAGTATATCATCAGGAATCCACTTATTTGCCATTTTTGGAAAAGTGTTATATATGAGACCAGCATCTAAACCAGCTACAAATGCACCTGACAAAGCTGTTATAAATATTAATCCTTTGCTAGAAAGTGCTAACATTCTAAATCTTTTAATGGTCTTGAGAGCTGGTTTCAATTTTGAGTTGTAATCAATTACAGTAGATTGTGTAGGTAATAGATGATCCATTGTAGTATATAACATACCAGTGTAAATAAAAAATGCTAATCCAAGATGAGAGGCTAATCTATACTGAGATACACGTGGTACATCGGATGGGCCATCAAATCTATTTTCTAATCCTGATTTAACCATATACCAACCCATCAGACCTTGACATCCAATTAAAGCACCCAGTATTAGTACTCTCTTTTTAGCTGCATGGCTTAGCATATTATTTAACCAAAAGTAAGTGGCTGGAGCAACAAAAGCAAATCCTATTAAACGGCCCCACATTCGGTGAGCGTACTCCATCCACCAAATCCTTTTGAATTCTTCTAAAGTCATGTCTTTATTTAATATTTGGTATTCTGGAAATTGTTTATAATTTTCAAATTCTTGAATCCATAGAGCCTCGGAAGTTGGCATTCTTTCTCCAAAAAATTTCCATGACACCATCGATAAACCTGATTCTGTTAATCGAGTAATTCCACCTAGCGATACAGCAACAAACACCATTCCACTGCATGTCAACAACCAATAACCAACAAACTTTTGGGACGTTGCTTTTCTTAAATTGTAGTTGAAAATAAATTTTTCATCAGGGTGTAAGATCATTTTCATCTTTGTATTTCCTTGCAATAACTTGTTTCCAGAGTTCAATGAAAATACTTTTTTGAAGTTTAAAATGCAAGACTTATTTTGGATAAACATTTTACGACAAAAGAAGTTACGCGCAATATTCATAATGAATTTCTATTTATCTCTTCAAATTAACTTTTTCAAATTATAATTAGTTTTATTTACTTTATCGGTAATCGGCACCAAATGTTTAGCGGATGCTCTGTTTCGTTGAAACTTATATATGTTTTTGCAGGTCTTACTTGCTCTTGCCGACTCTTGCGTATACATATACAGAAGCAGAACTGCAAAGTGCAGCGTGCTGATTAGGTTAAGTTAGGTTGAGCTTGTTGACGCCAGCTGTATAATGCGCTATGCTATAACTATAATGCACATACTGCATTGACAGATTCGGATGTTAACGTTTAAGAGTGCAATTTATTACAGAAATTAGAGGTGTAAAGAAATACCTAAATACAAAATGTCGAGTGCTGACGAAACGCCAGTGAAAATTGAATTTAAAAAGAAAAGCAGAAAACCTCTAAGGAAACGACGTGCATCATCAGATGAAAGCAATAGTGATCAAGACGAAACTGTGGTTAGGTAATTTTAATATTTATTTTAATTTTAATTGTAAAGTTCTAATAATAAGTACTGATAAATGAATACTACAAATATGAAACTTTGCACTTAGGTCAAAGTTAGAAGAACTGAAAACTCTTCAAAAACTTCGAGAGAGACCCAAAGGTGTAAATATTGCAGGCTTAGCTTTAGGTGAAGCAGTAACTGACCCGATAGCTGCTGTAAGCGATAATTAATACATTTACAAATCATATAAATCATATTCTAATTATATGACTTAATAATCATTTTATTATTATATACATAGATTTAATTTTAAAATTTTATTTTAGTCAGATCCTTTCAATGTGAAAACTGGTGGAATGGTTAATATGGCAGCATTAAAAAATGTGAAAATAAAACAAGATGATGCTTATGACACTGGCATTGGGACACAGTTTAATGCAGAAACAAATAAACGAGATGAAGATGAAGAGATGTAAATATAATTTTTTTATTTCTATAGCTCCGAATGAAGACCAAGATCTCACAAAAACTGCTTGTTTCAGGGTCAAATACATCGAAGAGGAACTTTCAAAAAGAAAAAATAAAAATAATGGTGAAAAGGAGGATGAGACAAATAAAAACAAGTCATTATATTGTTCTCCGGAGGAAGCAGCACTTCAAGCAGTACCTGAGCACCTGAGACAAAGCTCTACCCATAAAAGTGAAGAAATGTTGTCAAATCAAATGCTTTCTGGTATCCCTGAAGTTGACCTTGGTATAGAGTATGTATTATTATTATTTTGTACACAATATATTATCTTAATTGTATATATATTATTTTTAGAAACTCATTAGACTTAAATAATGCATTAAATAATTTAAATATTATGTATATTTTTTAGAGCTAAAATTCGAAATATTGAAGCCACAGAAGAAGCTAAATTGAAACTTTTATGGGATAGGCACAGGAAAAAAGATGGTCCCTCACAATTTGTACCTACTAATATGGCTGTGAATTTTGTGCAACACAATAGATGTATGACACTTGTCTTAACACTTAATATTAATTAAAAATAATTGGCAAATGAAACATTTTGTCAAGAATTGACAAATCATGTCATTTTTAAAATAAAATTTATTTTTTTACAGTTAATATTGAAGACACAGATGCTCAAAAACGAAAACAAGATGCAGCTGCAAAAAGGCAAGCAGCCCATGCATCGCATTCAAAAGAAAAACGTAAAGATAATGATGAAAAGGCCACTGATGATTACCATTATGAAAGATTCAAAAAACAATTTAGGAGATTTTAATGTTTTATTGTTAGGAAAGTAAAATAATTTTGTATGAAAATTGCGTTTAATATAATATATTATTATATATGTGTTTTGTCAAAATGAAGTAATAAATTTTTTGTAAATATAAAAATTTTTTTTGTAAATTCAACTTTTGATAAGTTTTGCAATCTCTATAAAGAAAGAAAAGACTGTCAATATAGTCCTTGACACTTCTTGAATGCACAATTCAATTATACAGTTTAAAACAGAGACCATGGAAAATTCATTAAGAACATCGGAGAAGCCTCCAAACAGCTATCAGTAGCAAACAGCCCGACTTGTTCTAGAAATTACTTTCCAGTCTGTTTGCCAATCAACAATACCAACTATGCCAAATCGATCTCCAATTTCTTGCAGCTTTTTAAAACATAGAATCCAGGAAGAAAATCTTGCTTTGCCGTCAAATTATTTGCTCCAAATTTAAAAGAAAAATAATAATTATCTTTTCAATGTAATTGCAATAATTTGCTCCGAAATCCATAGACAATTATAATCTTGCTCCAAAATGAATTTTGGAGTAAAAGGAAAAGTTCGAAAAAAATGGATAATTGCAAGAAAAATGAACAGAGAAGTGAAAAGTCTGCCGTGTATATAATTCTAGTCATTAAAAAAATAATAGCGAGAGCAGTGTTACGCATCGACGCCGCCCACACGCTATATTTAAAACTAGATCGCGCATATTTTGGTATAGGAATAGGACTTAGAATTTCTACGTATGTATATAATATATATGTATATACATGTTACGAAACGAATTCGCACTCGCAGACTCCGTGAAATAGTATAAAAAATCGACATTCGACGATGTGTAAGATTTTAATCTGATGATCCAATTTTCACCAAGAAATCCCGAAGAGGGTGTGAAGAGCTTATTCAGGGCAACGAACTGGCGATTGTGTAGACCTTTAAAAAAAAAGGGTGCCGATCGTTATCGCCACTCATGATTATCTAGTATAATATTATCTACACACGCAATACAATACATGCAACATACGTATGTATACGAATGTATACAGGAATACAGGCGATAGCGTAAAGCAAGTGTTGGTATAGTAAAGCGAAAGCCGTAAACGAGGGGTTTTTCCCAAACGCAAGCGCGCGCAGATATATTGTATACATCTATACAATACAGATATAGCATCGCCCCTCGCATGCTTCAGCGAGAGCCCCTCGCACCCCCGCGCACACGCTTCGCTGGTCTCTCGCTCTGCGGCACAGCGGCAAGTCAGACGACGTAATATATTCACAAGGCTCAAGCTCAGCTCGTGTGGAGCGTCGTCGCGCCGCGCGTCTCCTCCTTTTTTTTCGTCACAATATATAAGTATATAGTAGCGCGTGCAGTGCCTATCCCGTGCAGCTCGTCGTCACACACAGTTTGCACATTGTTTTCGTTACAGATATATTATGAGTATCTGCGGCTTCGTTACTTGCGGTCCTAACGAGGCCCTCGTCGTCTCAGGTAAACGCTGGCACGCAGCGCACACTCGAAAAGCAAAATATACTTATATCGATGTGCGGGCTGACGTGGGTTTTTGATATAATTGTACTCAATGCCATCGCCTGTAATTGCTTGGCTCTCTCTCTCTCTTTTTCTCTATCTATCTTTCTGTGATGCACGTATGCACCCGCGGATGACGGATGATGCTACTATTGCTGTCGTGTGTGTACACAAGCAGTTGCAGAAGTTCCCGATGCGTCAGGGAGGATTCCCCGATTTTCCGGGTTTATTCTTATGAATTCTGTACATGAACATCGATGACAGCTCTTTTGAGTGCGGACTTGGACTAAGCTGCATGAGTAAAGCTTGGATTTTGATTTTGGGCAAGCTCCACTGAGCAATCGACACGAGCGACCGATGTCATGAAACATTGTTTAGGTTCTTTCGATCTAGTTTGATGGTCTGAAACTTACCATGTTTGTAGTCAAGATTTACCCGTTTAGAATTTTATTATCCTTCATACATAATAAGATACTCGTACATTGCGTGCGCAGCATATTCTACTATCTTTTTTGAAACTTAGAATGCTTAAATTTTAAATTGGAATATTTTTTTTAAGGATGTTGCTACAGCAAACCACTGTTAGTTCCTGGAGGCAGGGTGTTTGTCTGGCCAATTGTTCAGCAAGTGCAAAAGTAAATATTCCCATTAAAGTTAATATTAATCGCATAAAAATGTATCAAAGTTTAAAGAATTAATACAAAATATGCTTTATGTAATTCTATGTGAAAAAATCCAATTAACTAACATTGTATTATTTCTACAGAATTTCTCTGAACACTATGACTTTACAAGTCGCAAGTCCCACTGTATATACTTCCCAGGGAGTGCCCATATCAGTCACTGGTATTGCACAGGTGAGTAAAGTGTACAATTTTGAAATTTATATAAATAAAAAAGTAAAACATTCAAAACAAAACGTTTTTATGCAGGTGAAAATACAAGGACAAAATGAAGAGATGCTATCAACTGCATGCGAACAGTTTTTAGGAAAATCTGAAGATGAGATTCATAACATTGCTCTTGTTACCTTGGAAGGTCACCAACGAGCAATTATGGGTAGTATGACTGTTGAGGTACTGTGAAATTTGTACATTAATAAGTTTTTTTTTAATTTATGTACTTAAAGAATTGATCAATACATTACTTGTTGTGATGCACAGGAAATTTACAAGGACCGTAAGAAATTTAGTAAAGAAGTTTTCGAAGTGGCCAGTAGTGATTTAGTCAACATGGGCATAACTGTGGTGTCTTACACGTTAAAGGATATTCGAGATGAAGAAGTAAGTTTTCACTTGTACTTTACCATTGCTTTTTATCACTTTATACTCAAAATTTTTGAATATTTTCGTAGCATACATTTTTTAAAATCCCTTTTTTGATACTGCTAAGTAGAAAATATGCAATCAGCTTAAAATAAAAAGGCAATAAGTCCCCCTTTAAGTAAAAGCAGAAAGACAGCTTTGATTAATTTATACAATTAGCTATTTTTAAGTGTTTTTAATGTTTTTATACACAATTACGAATATACAATTTTTGTTTTGCTACTTGCAGGGGGCAAAGGTATGTTAACTTTTTGTTTTTCACTATAGTTTATATATATATTTTAGCACTGGCATTTTCATAGTTGTGTAAATTGGATCCAATCACACTAATCAGTAGTTTGGGGTAAAATTTAATATCTGTTGTGACTATTGAAACATTTCTGTACCTGCTTTGAATGTTATTCCATATAAGTTTTACAAATTCAATATTCTGTAGATATTTTTTTACTACAATTATCCTATTAGATATCAAAATTTATTTACACTAATAATTTTAATGTGTATTACTGTATTTGTAAAGTTTTGTTATAAATTATATTAAACATATTTCTTCAAAGTATTTGATAACTTTTTTTGACATTAAAATATTTTCGATAAATTATTATATTTTAAAAATTATTCTAAATTAATATGAGTTAAAATACTTCTTTTTACATATTCCATAGCAAGCCATTTATATATCTAATAAATAAATACTATTCTAATAACTATTCTCATTCAAATTTTGTTATTAAAATTATAACAAAAATAATTAGTTTCTTAACTTTTATACTTTTTTAAAGAACTCCATAATTCTGACAAGGGCCATTTAAATATTATAAATCTTATATTATATCTAGAATCAATATTGTTTGTGTATTATTCCTCTATTGTATCTATATCTTATCTACGTATATCAATCATCAAAGCTTGAAAATAATAAAAGTCAACTGAAAAAAGTCGTTATGTAAATTCTTGAATCGTGTATCACTATGATAAATCATCAGTCGGTTTAGCAGAGCGATTGTTTGTTTCAAAATTATTGTCTTCGTGATTCCAGGGCTACTTGAAAGCACTAGGTATGGCCAGAACGGCCGAAGTCAAGAGAGATGCGAGAATCGGAGAAGCTGAGGCCCGCAGAGATGCCCAGATCAGAGAAGCCATAGCCGAAGAGCAGCGTATGGCTGCTCGTTTCCTTAACGATACTGAGATCGCTAAGGCACAGCGAGATTTTGAACTTAAAAAGGCTGCATATGACGTCGAGGTTCAAACGAAGGTGCAAATCTGATTGTTACTTTATTAAATTGAAAATAATCGATATGTTCCCTTATTTTTATTGTCTCTGCAATGATTATTTGTTAGAAACAATTTTTTATTAAACGTATTTTATTCGGTCAAAATTGACATTAATTCCAATGCATTTTCTTAGAAAGCTGAAGCTGAGATGGCTTTTGAACTTCAAGCAGCCAAAACTAAGCAGAGAATTATGGAAGAACAAATGCAAGTTAAAGTTGTTGAACGTGGGCAAGAGATTGCTGTGCAAGAGCAAGAAATGATGCGCCGAGAAAAGGAACTTGAAGCTACAATTCGACGTCCAGCTGACGCTGAAAAATACAGGTGCTACCGAATTTTTTTCACTGTATACTAAATTTTTGTCGAATGATAATCCAGACAATTTTTAAAACTGCCATGTTCGTAATTATATTCATTTAATTTTTATATTTAAATTGATAAAGGTTGGAAAAAATGGCTGAAGCTAATAAGCTCAGAACAGTTATGGAGGCGGAAGCTGAAGCTGAGGCTGTTAAAATTCGCTGGAGATGCCGAAGCTTACGCTATTGAGGCCAAAGCTAAAGCTGAAGCAGAACAAATGGCTAAGAAAGCTGCTGCATGGAATGAATATAAGAATGCTGCTATGATTGATATGGTATTAGATACTCTTCCAAAGGTAAAAGAACTTTTTTTTAAACAAAATATTGATTTGTATGAATACTTTAAGAAGAGATCTTCAATTAGAAAATCCAAACAAAATTAACGAATATTTCTGCTTGTAGGTTGCTGCCGAGGTAGCTGCTCCGCTTTCGCAAGCGAAGAAAATTACAATGGTTTCAAGTGGCAATGGTGCAATCGGGGCCGAAAAGTTAACTGAGGAAGTTTTGAGCATTGTAGCTCATGTTCCAGAGCTTATTAAGAACATGACTGGCGTGGATGTTGCAAAAGTATGTGTACGAAGCCACTGAATTTGTCCATATAGTCGCCAAAAATGCTTTGCAAAAACGCCAAAGAATATTCGCTAGGGTTCGGTAACGCAAACGCATCCATACACACTCTAATTTTCCTCTTTATTTTCAGTCTGTACACGCAGCGTAAAGTAGCAGTGCCAAAATACCTTGAATGCATTTTTTCGAGACGAAGGATGTTTCTTGCTACTTCTTTATGTTAGATTTCTTCGTGACAAATTTCAACTATGCTACATACTAACTTTATGAGATTTACTTATAGGTTTCTCAATATTTTTGCGATAAATTTCATTTTTTTAGTATTTTGAGTGATTCCAATATCTGTTACAGTCATTGTTTTTATTAACAATATTTGACAGATTCAAACGTAAAAAGATGTTTAACTTAAATGGAAACTCTAAATGTTATTAAGATAAAATGAAATTCTTTATTCCCATATGAATGTTTTCAAATCTTGAATGTTAAAAAAATAAGTGAATTAAATTTATCGCAAAAACTAACAGATAGTACTCTCTTTTTATTGTACTGTAAACTCTTGTTCTTTTCTATTATTTTAAGGGCTATTACACAAAATAATTACAATACTTCTACTATGCCACGTTTTTCGTGTTCGAACTATTTTTGATGTCGGTGTATGCCGATCATTCCATGAAATTAACAATTTCGTAATACATATACAGTAAATGATGTTTAGTTAAAAGAATGAAGAAAAATATTGTCTGCACAAAAAAATAATATATAAATCCAAATACTACTGTCAATCACCTGAATGGTAATGAGTCTGTACATAAACGTAAAATGTTTCTAGAATTAATTTTTATTAATTCATATAATTTCTTTTGACGTTGTATGTTTATAATTATGCAACATTTTAAATAATAAACTTTTGTTTTGCATTCCTTCGTAAGGCATTCAGAACGAAGGCTAAATCAAAAATTTAACAGAGTTATCTGTTTAATAACAAGGAAAAAAAATTTACTGTACAAGAAGCAAGAACTTTACCATCTGCATGAGAGTCATTTTAATGCCAAGATGTGCCGAATATCATTCCTTCGAGTATTTTCTACTCAGTGTACCTTGTCAAGGAAAAACTTTTGTAAAACTTATGAAAGTTAATGAATCATTGCTTTTTCTTATGCTCTGTGAAATGTTTAATTTCTATTACAATCCTATTATGATTTATAGTATTTATAGTGACAATATATCATTTGGAATAATTTTAGTATTCTTGTTAAAAATATTCAATTTTGAATATTTTTAAATACTTGTCTAAGTCTAAAACTTGCACTCATAAATGTAAAGCAAAGTGAAAATTGAAAATTTTTAACAATTATACTACTTATTCATAAGGTAGTGCATATTAGTTTTTACATTTTTACTGAGGTTTTTTCTTGAATATATATTTATTTATAATTGTTTTGTGAATGAAAGTACTCTAACAAAGGTCGCCCAAGATGTTGTGTAATTCATGTCAATATTCTCTAGTCTTCAAGATTTATGGCTTATATCAAAGCACATCTTCACGCAATTGCTCAGTTAAACAAATATTTTCTATGTAAAAAAAATAAAGAACTACAGTATTTTTCTTTATGATTGTTTACATAAACTAGAACATAATGTAAGAGTTATAAGCTCTACATGCAAAATCTATTGTAAGTTTAGATGAAATATCTTAACTCAATTGTGAACTTATAAAACAAGTGTGCAAAGCCTTACACTCTAGTAAAGAGTTCAAGTTTGAAAAAAAAATAATAAAAAAAAATAAATTTAAAAAGTCTTTGTAATTAAAAATCCTATTTCCTTTATGAAATATAATTTTCCATTTAGTAAATCATCTTACACTTTGATAAATAGCATGTATTATAGTAAAACAATTGGAACAAAATAATCAGCTACCTGAAGTTTGTTGGTAAAAACTGTATTAACTACCTTACTTGCCAATGAAAAATGAAAGTTAAAAAAAAAAAACAAAAAAAAGCAGCCTCATCGTGCATGTTGGTGGGCATTGGTTTTGTACAAGATAATCTTAAGATTTTGTGATTACAAATTTTGAATTTATAGCTATATACTAAGAAGAAAACAAAAGTTATGAAGTTTTATGAATAAATATAGCTTGATTAAATCTTAATTAATTAACAGTATTTACATATACATGATGATATGCTCCTCATTATTTTATTTTCACTAAAAACGATTCACGTCTTATAACATGTCAGATAACGTAGGAAAGTCGTTTTTGATAGATTTTGTTGCTGGAGGAGTATCGGCTGCAATCGCGAAAACTGCTGTTGCACCTATTGAACGTGTAAAGTTATTACTTCAAGTGCAACACACGTCAAAGCAAATTTCAGTCGATCAACAATACAAAGGTGACTTAATCAAATTGAAATTTCAGTTTTTATTATAACATTATATGGAATAATTAGATTTTCACAAGGTTTTAAAGTTAAAGCCATATAAAATAATTTTAGTTTTGTTTTTATAGGAATCATGGATGTTCTTATTCGTGTACCAAAAGAAACTGGATTTCTTAGTTTATGGAGAGGCAACTTGGCCAATGTTATCAGATATTTTCCAACACAAGCATTAAACTTTGCCTTCAAAGATAAATTTAAACAAATATTTTTGGGTGGTGTCCCAAAGGATGCATTTTGGAGACAATTTGGTGGTAATTTAGCTTCAGGAGGTGCAGCAGGAGCAACGTCTCTTTTGTTTGTTTATCCTCTTGATTTTGCACGAACAAGGTAAATATTCTTTATTATTCTTCTTTCTTATTCATTTATTTATTATTTATTATTCTTCTTTCATAATATTTACACAGATTGGGTGCAGATGTTGGTCAAGGAAAAACGCGAGAATTCACAGGAACAACTGATTGTTTGGTGAAAGTTTTTAAGACAGATGGACCATTGGGGTGGTACAGAGGCTTCATTGTCAGTGTTCAAGGAATCATTATATACAGAGCAAGTTATTTCGGGTTGTACGACACCATAAAAGCACTATACATTACTGATCCAAAAAGTTCACCATTTATTGTTAATTTTTTAATAGCTCAGGTATGTTTATACTGCGAATATGTGCTCTAATTTTAAATTCATTTTTAAAAATAAATAAAATATTGTATTTAAGGCAGTAACAACGGTATCTGGTGTTATATCATACCCAATGGATACTGTACGTAGAAGAATAATGATGCAGTCTGGTAGGCCAGTAGAAGAAAGAATGTACAAAAGCACTTTAGATTGTTGGATTAAAATTGCTAAAACAGAGGGATTTAAGGCGTTCTTTAAAGGAGCTTTTTCAAACGTATTACGTGGAACAGGTGGTGCACTTGTTTTGGTCTTTTATGATGAAGTAAAAGACATGATTAATTCTGCACTTGCACCTTAAAAAAATGTAGAATAAAAGCAGATTATTTTAAACAAATTTTATTTGAAAAATGATGAACCTGAATTTATCTCCTTCAATGTTAAAATATGATTTTATATTGATTCATTGTTGAATGCACATGCACATATATTTGTATGCATTTTTCTAATTTAGTTAAAATTAATAAAAATATAACAATTAATATTTACACCAATTGAATTTAAAAACATTTTCAATAGTAATATCTTATGTGATTAATTTTTGTTTGCTTAATATTACCCAGAATTCTATTGAATATTGGATAGACATAAAGTAAAATTAAAGAGTATTGAAAAATATACAATTTTAATTAAGCATTGTGTGACGGTCATAAATGTTACGTCTTTGTTCTCGAACTTGGCGCTTCCATTTATCTTGTTGATGTCCAACGCGGTTCAAAACATTCCCTCTAACACCCATTGCATGTGACATTCCAGGTGCGACAGAGGTATCATCCTACATAAAATTATAAAATTTATTTATAAAGAATTGCAAAATTTTCAAATCAATAATTTTCTACATAAAAAAAAATTTCATTTATTACTGAGAAATTTTTTTCATAAAACATTATTTAAAGAGCAGAAAAGAAGAAAAGAATTTGTGTGACAATTTTATTTATAAATTTACAAAAATAATAATCAAACAAAAATATATAAAATATAAATAACCAAAAATTTATATATATAAAGCAAATGCAAAGAAAACCAGTGCTGATTACTAAGCTGCTAAGCTATATGCTTTGATTGTTCATTATGCACTAAATTCATTGGTATAAAAATTACGTTATCTACCTCCTCATTATTATGTTCCTGATAGCCAACATTTCCAGCAGCTTTATGCAATCGCTTATTTAGTAAAGGTTCCAGACAGATTAGGAATAACATATAAATTACTAAAAGGGATATAACCCATATAACAATTATAACTACAATCTGTAATAATAGTCAAACTATTAGTAATCATCATACATAAATTATTGAGTTTAACTACATAAATACAATTCTTACCTTAATAATGGTGGTATTTCTATTTTCATATTTACAATCACATCGAGGACAAAATATTTGTTCCTTGCCTTTTATTGCATCTCCTATTCTAGGTACAACATTATCGTCACAGTTACTGTATCATGAAAACATAATTTATTTAATATTTATCCAAGAAGTTATCACTGTATATTGTGTACATATTGTCTGTTAACTTACCATTTATCAGCTGGAACATTTGTGATGAAATTTAATACTTTTTTGTCACCTGATGTCGTTCTGTTCAAAACCGTATCAATATCAGGGCATATGCAGTGGCATCTTTTATCATCATATGATGCCTAAAATCAAATCAGTCAACTAATTAAAAAAACAGATATTCATAATAATAAGTGCATTAGCCACAAAATTCAATGCCAATAGTTTATGAAGAGAAATAATAGGAACAAGTTTTCCAAAACAAAAATTCTAACCTCGCACTGCGTGAAGTACAGTAAAAGGACGATAGTAAAGCAGAATTTCCACATCTTATGTGCCAGTTTGCCAAGATTGTTTGACAATATTCTCCTCTTACAACTACACTATATACTAAACCATGAAGAATACAACATTGAATTCACCAAAGTATATTTCTTGACAATAAAGTTTTGCGACGAATTAACATTTGTATCATGTGTCCTATGTAGCTTTCAAAATTATACGCACAAAAAATATACAAACATATCACAAAAATTCTACATGCAAATGTATTGTATTAGTATTGTGTAAATAATAAATTAGGACGCACTATACACAGTAATCAACTGATAAGTAAAGTATCAGTCAGTCAGAAGACAGAACAACCAGGTTGCTCACGATTACAAAATCAGGCGGTGATCAGGTAATTCTGGGGAATCCCGAATCAGTGGCAACTCAGGGGAGTCAGGGGGGAGTGTTAGCGTAATTAATCTAAAAACCTATAGATGGAGCCAGTATTATAAAATATGGCGAATAAAGCGGGAGTTGTCGACAATTTCAAAAAAATCGCTTTCCAATCAGCAACGTTAATAAGATATTTTTATTAAATTCGAGTTTATGAAATAATTTCAAAAGCGC